>CM068302.1:18697093-19384391 GCA_034768395.1 Linum lewisii | reverse complement strand
TTGATTCCGTAATAGCCTGGATCAGGGAAGATGCAATTGTCTCTCCCTTTCGAAGCTCTTCCTCGTCCCTAAAGGTGCGGATTTTGGAACGAACCAAATAGCTGTAGAGAAAGTCCACAAAGCTTTTGCGAACATCAGGCCCTCTAAAGCTCAAGAAAACCTCGTACTGTACTGACGACAGACTGCAATTCTGTGGCTGATGTTTCTGATTGTGAAGAAGCATTGGAGACTGTTGTTCTTTCACTGGAGCACATGTTCATCTGCTCCATTCTTCTCTTCCAAGAGCAGAAATTCTGTCTCTACAAAAGCCATAGATAAAGTCTTAAAAACACACAACTAATCTCAATAGTTTGGAAGCTCAAGACACAGTAACGAGCTTACCTCTTATTTCAAAAGCAACAGCCGATTCTCTGTACGGGGAGATAACTCAATCTCCTGTGTCTAGCAGATAAATGAATGGAAGAGGAAACCAAAATAGCAAGAAATTTGTTAACAACTTTGAGCTGCTTGTGACTGATGACTTTTCTTTTAAAGAACCCACCACTATTTTTTTTAATAATATACAATGACCTGGCTGCGGTTTGGAACCCACAGTAAACAGCACATGACAAATTGCCCACTTGACAGAAAAGAAAATTCTTATATTCGGTTTTATCAAACATGGAATTCAGTTCAAATGGGGTGGCTCTATATCCAGCCAAATGAGAAAATATGAAGCAACTTCTGCGAAATGATCAGGCAACAGTTACATAAGGGTTCATGTTATCTACTTCAATCAATACACTTATGGTAAACTCAGCGAATGCATTCATATGTTTGGCAGCTACTCAGAGTATTCTTACCTTCCTAATGCTCTGTAGCCCATGAAAGATCGACGACGAAAGGAACCAGCTACTTCAATTTGCTTGAACAAATTCAGTATTTCAAAAACTTGAAGTCCTGGACTGAACCAAGCTACCAATGCAGAACTATAGCACGCAAGTGAAGATAAATTATCACCATGTACACCATCTTCATCGTCGAAACCCTAATTCCGATTCCCATCTTAAGCAAGTCCAATACGAAACCCATCCAAACCGTACCAAAAGTCGCAGAAATCGGAATCAGCATCAATGAAATAAGCATTCCCATTATCAAGATTCAGTATCCTGGCCGCATAATAGACAACTGAAAATCGGAAGACGATCATGGTTTTTTCTCAATCGCCGCTAGCTTCCCCTTCTCCACCCAATCATGATCGGTAAACATCGAATCAAACAAATTCGAAGATCTACGAAGAACTTGAGGTACCATAACAGTCTTAAGGACCAATTGAGAAGAGTGAGAGTGATTGTTGGAGGTTGCAGAGGATGAGATTATTCCCGCCATTGCCGACCTTCAAGCGAACGAGTTTGTTCCCGGCCGACGAGTTCGCCGTCTAATATCCTTCCGACCGCCGATTAGTTCATAGGCTTTGGCCCATGATTTTGAATGTTGGGCCCAATGGAGAACTGAATTAGTAAGTCTGGCCCATAAACTTTTTTGACAAAATAAGTGACACGTTGAAAGCTCAATATTACATTTACAAAATTGAAAATTCTATAACATTAACTATATTTACTAACAATTATCTTAAATTTTATAATTGGGGGAATTTTAAAATTTACGTAATTATAATACATAACTGAAATTATGTTCACTTGTTGTTTTGTAAAATTTAAAATTATTTAATTTTAAAATAATAATTAATACAATCTGAATTTTAAAATTTTGATAAGTAACTTTTTTCTAATTTTTTAATATGGCCGAAATTATGTAATAATTATTAATTTACAACGAACACCATTTTAAGTACATTCTAAAATTAATTAATTTAATTATGTAATTTTGATAATTATAATTGATAGTGAACGCATTATCCGCGTTTTACTGCGGCCCTAAACAGTAAACACATAAATTCTATCACTTGAGTGGAAGTGTATTGAGTTGTCAGTTGAAACTTTGGGGAGGAAAAGAGGAATTCAATTAGGTCCTCCACCTGAAATCATATTTTCCTAGCCATTGAAATCATATTTTCATTTATTGATTGTTGTGATAATGATAATTTTGGTTAAGTTGGTTTTGATTCAAACAATAACCCTTGTTAACTAGTTATATGATCATGATGTTAACTAGTTAACTAGTTAAGTAATTTTAATAATTAGTTAACTCGATTAGATAACTAATTAACTCGATTGGGCAACTAGTTAACTTGATAGGATAACTAGTTAACTAGTTATTTAAATTGTAAACTAGTTAGATAACTTGTTAACAATAAATTTAATTAACTGATCATGGTAATTCGTTAACTAGTTATCAAAAAAATAACTCGTTAACTAATTCAGTTAACTAGTTATGAGTTATCTGCTTATAACCTGTGAACTAGTTATCAGTAAAAAAAAATAAAAAATAATGTTAACTAGTTATCCATAAAAACTCAGGTTAACTAGTTAACTGATTGTCGAACAAGTCACCGGAGTTTGGTCGGTCGCTGAAGTCTCGCCTAAAAAAGGTTGTTGGAGACGGAGCACAATGGCCAGTAGTCGGAGAGTGGTCGGCCGGTCACCGGAAACATATTAGTATTTAAAATAAAATAAAAAATAAATTAGATGTGAAATATTTTATATACTACTAATAATCTAGACCATTGGATTGGTAAAAAAGATGAAAAATGTGATTAAAAGATGATCTAATGGCTAGGAAAAAGTTATAACAAACTCCAACCTTTGAAATGGGTTGTACCGATCAGCTGCCGGTAATGAGTATATATAAACACTAAACTCATATCAATATGTACGGAAAAGGGGAGGCCAATGCACATAATTATAACTAATATGTGAATGAATTATTTCTGCTTCGTTACTATCTACTTAAAAAGCAAGGCGAAAGTGAATGAAGAAGAGATTTTGCTTTGCTCACCAGTCACCACTTACCTACTAATTTACATTATTAACCCCATACTGCTATACACCAAACCTAAATCCAATTCAACGGCCCACATTGGCTGGTCTCTTCATACCAACCACTGAACTCTTCGACTCACATCCACTGCTGGTTTGCTCGTCATCCCATTCGCTCATACATACTTGTTCTTCTCCTACCTCCTCTGCATCTTCATCTGATCAAAAAACATTAACGCCATGGTTTCAGAAAGATGAAAAGGGACACAAAGGAGCTGGGTTTGAAGAAGAGGGCGTGCCTGAAACATTTGACAGGGAGAACTCAGTCATACGCTTCACGCAGTCCTTTAGTGCTCGAAGCTCAGCTTCCTTCTCCTGGAGCTTCTCTTGTGCAAAGTATAGCTCTGATTCCAGCTCCACGATTTGACTTCCCTGTTGCTGAATCAGCACATGGCACAGTTTCTTGTCGAGTTCGGATGGTACTACTCCTTGGGATTGCGAACTAGTGTCGGTGTGCTCCTCTAGCTCGTGAATTCTTCCTGGTGATGATGAAATCTTAGCCTGCATAACTTGAAGGAAGGTCTCAGTTTTCTTCATTAGAACAGGTAATCAGGAGTAATAGACAACGCTCACCTTGGGAAAATTCGCATTAACATTGGCCGTCAATGGAAGCTTTTGCAGTTCAGACTCGAGTTCTGCTTCCAGATGATACATTTCTAGCATACCCATATCATGATCTCCAGTAAGAACGCTACTTGGACATTCAGCATCTTCCACCATACTACGTCCGGAACTTTTGATATCGCTAGTCCCACTAACACCTGTTCTTGAGCTATTATCCACTGGCTCACCATTGAGTTGCCTGCAGGTAGCAACTTGAGTGAACTTCTTCTTATCCAGCTCACTTTTCAATTCATTTACAACTTTTGAAGTCTCTTCCATTGCAGTACTCAGCTTATTGATCTCAACTTGCCCAGCTGACATCATGCACATTATTCCTACACCAAGGCCCCAGCCAAACAACGAACTATCTGCAGAGAGAGTGACACAAAGTGTAAAGCTGTTAACTACTTAAGCTCATAGTCTCCAAACAAGCATCAGGAACCAAGCTTGCAGTTTCGTTAAATGTACAGATGCTGGTAACATTAGATGTTATTGAAACAATTAAAAGGGCTAGGCTGCAAGCAAGCTTGAAATGAATTCTGTTACGCAATATTATGATTCTTAGGTTGGCCACTTTCCTAAGCATCATCACAATCTTGAAATGCAAAACCAATCCACTTCATCAGACATAAAAGTTCAAAGCAGAACATAAAACGGAAAGGCAAGCAATGGTTTCAATTCCCTATTCACCAGCTGATTACTCAGAGTCACAAATGCCAGTACAGTTAATTAATCAGAGAAAACAAACATTGGGTTTGAGTTGCCATCCGTTTTCAAGCGATCACTACGTTGCTATTACATATTACTAACATCAGGTCACAATGACCTTGGTAATGTCCCTTGTACGTACTTCACTTAACATTGAGCACAGTATTAAGCTACAGACAGGACAGTTTTCCTAATCAGTCAAAAGTTATGCCTGCATCGTCATCAGTTACTAGAGAGAAGACCATGGAATCGTTAGCGAATTAGAAAACTTGAACATTGGTGAAGCAATCAATTTAAAAGAAACTTAGCATGTCTCTCTGCCCGATCACCGATCAACATTCTAGAATCCAACCACACTCTATTACGGCAGTCTGTTTGATTGAAGAGAAAAATGGAACGTGCAATAACAGAAATCAAACCTTTCATAGAAGAACCGGACGATCCCGACTTGTTCGAAACAGTCTTAGCAGTCCTCCTCTTCTTCAAACAAACACCAGCTCTCCTCCGCTCACTCACCTCCAGCTCCCCGGACTCTTTCTGAACCTTGGATTCACCATCAGATCCTCCGTACCGCAATCGACGGCCGGATATCCCTAATTTCTTCCTCAACCGCCTACTTTGTTTGCCGCTTGAACCTGAACTCGAAAACCTAAAAACATCTTCCTGTTTCCAGTTACTCCCTCCACCTCCACCAGACTCATCGCATGTACAATTTGGAGTTTCTACAGAGGAGAAATCTCTTGAAAACCTTGAGTTTCGGCGGCGACGGCGGCGGTGGCATTGTGTTTGAGGAGGAGGCGTTTAGCAGCGAGTCCGGTGGATCCTACGACCGCGGCTGCGGCGGCGCCGAAGAGAAGGTGCCACATCTTTGAAGCGGTGGAGGTTGTTTGGTTGAGACGGAAACGAGAATGGAGAACGGTGAAGGAGTTGAGTTGATGGCAGCTGTGGGAGTGGGGATTGGTTGCTTGCTTGCTTGGCCGTAACTTCTAGTCAGAAAATAAAGGGAAAGAAGGTCACGGGTTTTTTCCAAAAATAGGCTTCGGCCAAAATTCAATTCCAAAAATAGGCTCGTTCTACGGTCAATTCCCAAAGTAGGCTTGTGTGTGCTGACTGGACGCGTACATCGCCGAATTAAGTGGCGATATCAGCTCAGCCCGAAAATCGCCACTCTCAGTGGCGATTTTCAGAGTAAAATCGCCACTATAAGTGGCGATTTTGAGGGTGACAAAAGCAGCCCCAAAATCGCCACTTATAGTGGCGATTTTCATAGTAAAATCGCCACTATAAGTGGCGATTTTGGTGCTGATTTTCAACTCCCCTCCCATCAACTGTTTGGCATTACTTGGCGTGGGAATCCCTCAACAGCAACTAACACTAACACAGAACAATAAAATGATAGGGTACTCCTCTATTTATATTCCTCATTCTTCCCATTTTTTCATTCACTCCTCTTTCATGCATGCAAGAAACAAAGCAAGTAAGCTCCATTAATATTCTAGTTCATTTCCTATTCTACGTCTTTATATATTTATCACTAATTACATACTGTTTTCTTGAAGGAACATTAATATTATCTAGTTTCTCGTGACGTATATCATTCTAACTATCCACAGTTTGAAGGTATGCACGAAAGTTCTGTATTTATATTGTTTGTGTGTTCTTAATATAAGCAACATTTTTACGTAATACGCATGCAACATATATGTTTTAGTAATTATTATAATTTCATATGTAAATACTAGTTGTTTTGTTGGCACGTTGGCCGAGTTACTCGTTGGCCAAATTCAATTAAGTATATTATGTTTCCATTTTTCATACATATATTTTCGTCCAGTTTGCAGTTACAATGGGTGAACCATATGACCCTGTGCATTTTATTTGCCCTGGGCCCGAAGAGGACAGCGTACTCCACGATCAAGCCAATCACCGATCTGAGCATATATGGCAAAATCCGGTTAGTACGCCAAACTAACAACCAATGGGAAATTTGGTTGTTAGTTTTACGCTTTGACAATTTTGCGTCATTTTAAATCCATGGCCATGCGTCATTTTAAATCCATGGACATAACGTGTATAGTGGTTTCGTGCTTATTCTTTGCAGGGTCAACAGAGATTGCTTCACTGTAGACGATCTACCATTGTACCGCCCTACAACGAGTTGTACACCCCACATCTAAGAACTGTAGGGTTGTACGGCGTTCACGAGCTTATGTTGATGAGGTTGGATCACGACCTCATCACTGCACTAATAGAGAGATGGAGGCCTGAGACACACACTTTTCACATGCCAGAGGGGGAGTGTACCGTGACATTGCAAGATGTGAACATTATTTCAGGTTTACCTATCAACGGCAAAGCCATCACTGGGAGGGCTTCAGGACCGTGGATACAAATGATCTACGATTTCTTGGGCCATCAACTCGGCGTAGAAAGCACAATATAAAAGGTTCGCAACTCAAGCTCCGGTGGTTGAGCGAAACTTTCAGTGCGCTACCACCTGACCCCACCCCCCTTGATGTACAACGATATGCACGTGCGTACATGTTGTGTCTCATTGGGGGGTTTCTATTCCCCAACAAGTCCACACAATATGTGCACTTGATGTGGTTGCCACTTCTTCGGGACTTCACTTCCGCCGGTGGTCTTAGTTGGGGTTCTGCATGCTTGGCATGGTTGTACCGAGAAATGTGTAGGGCGAGTCATATCGTGGCAGAGCAAATTAGTGGACCATTATTTATTCTCCAAATATGGGCGTGGGAGCACTTCCCCTTTATTGCTCGTACACCATCATACACAATTCCGTGGGACATCGAGGAATTCTTACACATGCCTTACGGGGCTCGGTACGTATTACTTCCCCAGTTCAATGCCTATCTTGTACACCTTTATTTGTTGTCTTACTAACAAATATTTCACGAAATGGGGTAGATGGATCGAAAGGGGAAATGAGGGTGAACAAGCTGAGCATAACGTGGAGGTGTATCGTTACCAGTTCGATCGACTTGCCCCAAATGAGGTTATTACTATCCAACTACTGTACCTTGTTATATCTTTCAGTTACTAATACAGTTCAAACTATGTAGATTGAATGGCAGCCATATGAAGAACAGATCATATATCGGGCACTCCGGACATCCCGAGGTACCATAAATGTTACGTGGGACGCCCGTGTACCACTCATTTGCTTTCATATTGTCGAGTGGCATTTTCCCGACCGTGTTATGCGCCAGTTTGGCTTCCATCAACACATTCCCATATCGGTGCCTTCAGGCATGGACAGGTTACATCGTATAGATCTGCGAAGGGGGGAAGAGAATTGGGCAACGTACCATGACCAATACATACAATATTGGAATGTACGGCAAACCCTCCGCATCAATGGGACCCCCATGGGAGCTTTTGCGCAGGGATACCATGATGAGTACATGCAGTGGTACCGTAGAATAACACGACTATGGGTTTCTCAAAGTGGAGGAATGCTTGGATCTGTGGTAGGGCTCTCACCACACACATCCGTATGATTAACCATCATCATTAATATGCTGACTTGTCTTGTCAATATATTACTAGGTGAATGGGATTGAACACATTAACCTTGTCAATATATTACTACGTGGCCACCTTTGTATTCCACTCCGTTTGATGTGAAGTTAGTCTCCCCTCCCCAACGAACAATGAGCACATACTTTCCTCCCATTCTGTACAAAGAACTATGGACATGTATCAAACTTACTATTACAAGCATTAGAGATAAATTCATCTTGTATGGGTTATCAATTACAAAATAAAAACAACCAAAGCGTCAAACAACATGAATAGCAAATAGTACACATTCAACACAAACTTACTGCAAAATGCTACAAATGGCGTTGAGGGAAAATCTCTTACGAAGTCGGAGGCCTAATAATTTTGGGAAAATGTTCGAGGAGTGAGTGGTTCTTCCGATACGACATATGACAATATATATATAACTTCATATTTGTGGAGTACAGCTACGAAGCTCAAATAATTGCATGTAAAACGACACAGTAATGGGCTCGTGATAGGGAAACAATATGATGCTTTCCACCGCCTGAAATCATGCATCAGATACCCCTATAACTCCCCACCACTTGAAATGATGCATCAAATCGACACTGTTCATGCTCATTTTATTGTTCTGTGTTAGTGTTAGTTGCTGTTGAGGGATTCCACGCCAAGTAATGCCAAACAGTTGATGGGAGGGAGTTTGAAAATCAGCACCAAAATCGCCACTTATAGTGGCGATTTTACTATGAAAATCGCCACTATAAGTGGCGATTTTGGTGCTGCCAAAAGCCCAAAATCGCCACTTATAGTGGCGATTTTCTTAGCAAAATCGCCACTATAAGTGGCGATTTTGGGGCTGCTTTTGTCAGCCTCAAAATCGCCACTTATAGTGGCGATTTTACTCTGAAAATCGCCACTAAGAGTGGCGATTTTCGGCTGAGCTGATATCGCCACTTAATTCGGCGATGTACGCGTCCAGTCAGCACACACAAGCCTACTTTGGGAATTGACCGTAGAACGAGCCTATTTTTGGAATTGAATTTTGGCCGAAGCCTATTTTTGGAAAAAACCCGAAGGTCACATGGTTCCCGCTCTTCTTTCCGTATTTCTCCAAAATGGTAACCAAGGTTTTCTTTTGACTCTTTCTACCGGAGTAAAACAAAATAGGTAAAATAGCATTTTGCCCACTCTACTTTTCCAACTTAACAAATAGCCCCTACACTATAAATCGCTCTTTTTACCCCCTCATACTTCGACGATTTTGACGTTTGGGTCCTTCTGTTCCAACTTTCGTCTTCGTGAAGTTAATTGACGCACATTCAGTACACCACATTAGCTTCAATAGCCATGTATTAGCTTACTAAGTGTGTTTTTAATGGGAATATAATTATATATAATTAGATAGGATGAAATCAACGAATAAAATTTGTGGTTTTAAAACCCTTCGTATTTCACCAATTCACATCCCTCACCAACTCTTCATCTCCTACCTCTGATATCTCTCTTTTTCGGTGTGTGGATGTGTCCAAATTTAATGTTAAGAAGATGAAAGTTAAAGCGGAAGGACCAAAACTGCAAAGTAGCCGAAGTAGGAGGGTTTAAAAGAATGATTTAGTATAGGGGGTTATTTGTTAAGTTGGAAAAGTAGAGGGATCCAAAGTGCTTGTCCCAATAAAATATTGTTATATTAAAATACTGTTATGAGAACATTTGAATTTTTTTATTGAATGCACATCCCGTAACTGCTGTATTAACATTGAATACTTGTGGTTTTGGGATTTGAATGTATGTGATTTGAAACGATAAGATATTGGAAATATAATGAATTCTAGATATGTAAATTATTTCATAAAAGTTTTACGTAATTTATTTAGTAAATAGCTTGTTTTTTTAATATAAATTGTATTCTAAATAAAAATTATTTATTTACATGATTTATATCGTTACCAATACGTTTCCCCAGATCACTCATAAAGTGACAAAAGGTTGTAAATATGTATTTTTAAGTTAAAGTGCATTCATAGGAAAAAAAACATTTAAACTGTAAAACTACAACTGATCACTCATGTTATCCGTTCCGCCTAGCTCGACTGGTTGACCCATGAGTTGTTTAACCTGGGGGATCAAATAGGTTTAAATGGGTTGAGTGATTGTCCGCTCCCTACTCTCTGACTGTCCTTCAAGTCCCTTGGGCATTTTCTTGTAGAGCGTGACGTGATGACCAAAGTGTAGTAAGCCTTTGGGAAAGAGGGTGTAAGCGTATTTTATTAGAGTGTTGGGGAGACAAAGAAGTATTAGGGAATGCTCATAGGCGTGTGGGTCATAGGTGTATAGTTTGAGAACGCACAACCTATAACGTATAAGTAGGTGTAATGGTGATGTATTGTCTCATCAATATGGGTAGGTTACTATTTATATCTCATTAAATTAATGCTGGTTGGGTCACCATGTGTCGTCGGTTGATTGGTGAACTGACTTTGACGAGATCTTGGTTGTACGTGAAGGGATAGCTCTAGATTTCTCATGCTGATAAGCATGAAGGACATTATTTGTTGCCTTGTTGGGTTCTCAGGCCAATATTTGGGGTTACTGGTTGTCCCATTGATTGGTTGGGTAGTCTTTCGCTTTTGGGCCTATCGCGAGAAATGGTATAGACGTGGATGAGATGTTGAGGTTATCCTCCCTACTCAACAGGTGGGCGTGCATCAGAGAACATTGCACCAATCTCTGTCCCGAACACTAATAGTTGAGGAGTTTCCTAAAAACTTCACACTGTCAATGATGGACGTCTACAAGGTAAAAGAGAAGTCTCTATGATCGTGTAGCCACATTCATCATAGCTATGCATAATGCTCAAAGTCACGGATGTTGCTTACAACAAAGATTTCCATGAACCTTTAGAGGACCCACTCTAGATTGGTACAGAAACTTGCCAGATATCGTCATCAAGAGCTGGGAGGATTTTGCAAGTTTTTGGTGACAAAATTCTCTAGACAGGGGGTATCAAGAACATCATGTCCGTCTTCTAATGCATTTTTAAGGGAAACTCATAATTTTAGTAGATATCATGAATCATGAAGCAAATGTCTGAAAGTACATTATTCAACCATTCCTCTCCCCGATAATCGATTCGACACAATAATTCGATAGCTTAACCAACAAATCATCGCCTGTGTTATGTTCCCTCCTCACAAAATTCACTCGACAGTTGGGGTTCCATGCCATGATGGCGTTACAACTAGATATAATCTCCCGATTCCATGAGATCCCGTGTGTCTGCATGGGCGACCACTTCAACATCAATATCATTGGTTAGATTGTATGACATCATTGGGGTCGTTAGACCACACCGACATTGGGGTCTTCTGTACCAATTATGGGTTGCTTGTACTCTCAACTTATAACTTCTATCAGTATCATTGGTTTATTACATTGTCTTGTATCACAAGTTACTTTCATTGGCATTGGTTTACGTTTCTGTTCTTTCATCAGTTGTAATATATATTGACTTACTATACTCGGCGATTCCCACTAACCTCCTATTTTTTCTATGTTGTGCATTAGAATCGAGTATGATGACCAGGTTACCATGTCACATAGGAGAGCAGAGAAGGACGATTTGGACCACATATCGAGGGTTTAGTTCATGCTAGTACATCTTGGAGGATTCGAACCATTTTCACTATTTTGGTTTCTCTTGGGATGTTCGAGTTTCTTGTTTGTTTATGTTTGGGTATTTCAATGGTTTAGCATTGGATTCATTGGATTATGTTGTGCGTTGGATTCATTGGTTTGCCTGGTTTGGGTTATTGATAACTCTTCAGTTAGTGTTTTTTCTTCTGTAAAGTACAATTCTTGTTTGGATGTTAAAATGTATATGTGTATCGTGTATAAGAAGTCAGTAACACTTGGTTATTGTGTGCACGGCCTGAGAGTTTTTTAGAGTAGGGTTTTACACAACCCCTTCATCCAGTTGGGTGGTTGGTTTCCATTTTCACCCATATTGCATAAGTCAAACACACATGAATGAATACATGTAACATGTATGAGTTCTAGCTAGGATTGGTTACACAAATAGTCACCGACCTTTGGCCAAATAACCCAGAGCTCACCGACCTTTAAAAAATTTCCCTTCCATTACTAAGTTTTGGCCGATTATCCTAGTAATCACTACCGTCTACGGACATCCATATTTTCATCCATCCGTCTATGTGGAGTTGCCAACTGAAACTGCCATGTCATTTAAAATTTCACATCATCTCTTATCCGACCCAAACCAAACTCATACACCTAATTTGATTACCAAACCGATTCTCATACTCAAACCCAATCATACTCCTCCTCCACCCTCCACCACCCTCATCCTTTCCAAGCAAGAACACTCTGAGTTCAGGTATGAAGTAGGAACCCATATTTAATTAGTTCATTTGGTTCAGCAAGCAGCTTAAGGACACAGCTCATCAGACATAATTAGTTGGCCTCACCGCCGCCACTTCTTGCTCTCATGAGTCTGCTCCTCTCCTCCTTCTTCTCCCGCCGACAGCAACAAGAATAAGAGTGTGGATCTTGTAGATCCGGCAAGCTAGAGCTTCGACGAAATAGGTAGCGAATTTCCTCATAGGTGCATCGACATTTAGAGTGTGGATCCTGCGAGTTAGATCTTGTCGTTCTGAACCGCATCAGCGCAAGATAGCAGAGTGTGGACGAGTCGGACTTCGGAGTCCTACGAGTTTATTAGCAGGACCGTACGAGTTGACTCAGTTACAGAGAAGAAGAAGCCGAGTTCGAATTCGATGAACTCGAAGATCCACCGGAAGTTCCACCTCCTCCATTCCTCCCCCAGATCCGGTTTCAGAAGTAAGCACAAAGAAGAAGAGAACGCCAGATCTGGTTCGGAGTAGAAAAATGGAGACCAAAGTGGCGGTGGTGGAAAAAAACTTGCGATCTGAAATCTCTGGCAGGCCTCCTTTGCAGCTCCGCCATTGTTGTTCTTAGAGTTGGAAGAGATGATTTGGTATGGGGTATAGCGAGAAATTAATTGGTCCGCGTCTCTGATTGTGTTGCCATCGGTAGCGGCGGAGAGCCTCAATTGAGGGATCAGAGAGAGGTAACGACAGTCAGCTGAAGGATTTGGATCTTGATCAAAGGAATGTACGTCAGTCAAATGAATGGTGTTTGGTCGGAGGGCTGAGAAAGAGGGTGTCTTTTTTTTTGGCTGAGATTAGGGATTTGGTTGATTTTTGGGTAGCGATTAGGGATCTGGTTTGGGTAGGGTTTTGGTCGATCAGTTGAGTTTGTGTAAATAGAAATGACGTGGCAGATGATTTTTCATTGCCACATAGATGGACGGAAAATTGGATGTCCGTACACTACAAAAAAAAAGTATTTTGGCGTCGGTCATGTTCGCGTTTTGGCGTCGGTCGACAAAACCGACGCCAGAACTGGTGACGTTAAACTATAGCGTCAGTTCATGGTCGACCGACGCTAAAGTGACTTGAAAATCACAAAAAAAAGTAGTTGCAGTAGCAGCTATAGCCTTCTTCTTCTTCCTTTTCCTTGTTCTTCTTCGTCCTTCTTCTTCTTTCTTCTTCCTCTTCCTTGTTCTTCTTCTTTTTTTTTCCTCTTCCTTGTTCTCCTCCTTCTTCTTCTTCTCCTCTGGTCATCTTTTTTCTTCCTCTTCTTTGTTCTCCTCCTTCTTCTTCTTCTCCTCTGATCTTCTATCTTCTTCCTCTTCTTTGTTCTCCTCCTTCTTCTTCTTCTCCTCTGATCTTCTTTCTTCTTCCTCTTCTTTGTTCTCCTTCTTCTTCTTCTTTTCCTATGATCTTCTTTCTTCTTCCTCTTCTTTGTTCTCCTTCTTCTTCTTCTTCTCCTTCTCCTTGATCTTTTTCTTCTTCCTCTTCTTTGTTCTCCTTCTTCTTCTTCTTCTCCTCTGATCTTCTTTCTTCTTCCTCTTCCTTGTTCTGTTTCTTCTTCTTCCTCTTCCTTGCCACAGATCCGGATCTTTGAGAAAAAAGAAAGGAAGGGTTTTTTGTTCATGGAAAAGAGAAAGGAAGATGATGAAGTTGAGAGAAAAAGAAAGAAAGAGAAGAGGCGGCTGCATAGGAGAGAGTTAGGGTTTCAGCTTATTAACTATTTATATGGTTGCGTCATTAGGGTTATAGTTAGCGTCGGTCGACCAAACGACGATGCTAAAACGCGAGAAACTATTTAGCGTCGGTCGTCCGGTCAACCGACGCTAATCACTTTCGTTTCAACCGTCGCCAAAACGCTTTTTTTTAGTGGTAGACGGTGGTGACCTCTAGGATAATGGGTGAATTTTTTTGTAAGGTGGGTGAGTTTCGAGTTGTTTGGCCAAAGGTTGGTGATCATTTGTGTAACCAACCCATGAGTTCTATAACCAATTAGCCATTAGTTGTTAGTAAAAAATATAAGATCCATTGAGAACCCTCTCCCAACAACTCGAGTTATTGGATGCAACGATTGATGACATGGTATCAGAGCCTTTGACGACCGAATTGGTATCGAATCCCGGTAGCCCCCAATATAACAATTTATCTTGCATAAGGCTTGGTGGACATTTGCAAATTCCAATCTCCCACTACAAAAAAAGAGCGTTTTGGCGTCGGTTGAAACGAAAGTATTTAGGTCGACCGACGCTAAATAGAATCTCGCGTTTTGGCGTCGGTCGACGCTAAATACTAACCCTAAATATGCTGAAACCCTATGCAGCCGCCTCCATTCTCTCTTTTTCCCTATCTTCTTCTTCCAGCCGCCTCCCTCTCTTCTTCTTCTTCTTCCTCTCCAATCTCCCAAACCTCTCTTCTTCTTCTTCTTCTTCCTCCTCTCCAATCTCCCAAACCTCTCTTCTTCTTCTTCATCTTCCACTCCCAAACCTCAATTTTAATTTTTTTCTCTCAACTTCAATTTTTTTCTCTCAACTTTAATTTTTGTCTCTACCCTAACTCTTTCTTCTTTTTCTGTGTCCAGATGAGAAGAAGAAGCAGCAGATCAAGAAGAAGAAGCAACAGAGGAGAAGAAGAAGAAGAAGAATAAAAGAGAAGAAGAAGAAGAAAGAAGAAGCAGAAAGAAGAAGAAGGACGCAGAAGAATAGAAGAGAAGAAGAAAGAAGAAGAAGGAGCAGAGAAGAAGAAGAAGGACGCAGAAGAAGAAGAAGAAGAAGAAGAAAGAAGAAGAAGAAGAAGAAGAAGAAGAAGAAGGAAGTAGCTGCTGCTGCAGCTACTTTTTTTTGTGATTTCCAAGTGGCTTTAGCGTCGGTCGGTCCGTGTCTTAGCGTCGGTCGACCGAAAACCGACGCTAAATTTTAACGTCACCACATCTGGCGTCGGTTTTGTCGACCGACGTTATTGAATTTAGCGTCGGTCGATGACCGACGCCATAACGCGCGTCTGACCGACGCTAAACCCCTGTTTTTTTTGTAGTGTCCTTCCATGGGTTCTTTCCTTTCACGAGATTTCGTTTGAGGGAGCATGTTAGTAAACAAGATCCATTCATAACCTTCTCCCAACAACTCGAGTTATTGGGATGCAAATGTTCTTAATAGTGTTAGTAAACAATATAAGATACATTTGAAATCCTCTCCCGTATCACAAACACAAACACCAACTCAAATTCTGCATTTCTTAAACATAAAGAAGAAGTTAACTAGTTAAGAACTAAAGAACTCTAAACTTCAAAACCCTAAATTGTAACTTACTAACCTCACAACTTTGTTTGATTGGACGGCTATAAATAAGTGAAGAACCAAGGATAATTATAAGTAAAGAAATATAAGAGACCTAACAATATCATGTTGATGTCGAACAATACCAAGGATAAGGGATTGATACTATTAGTCTCATTGGGAAATGAAGATTTTAGAGACCGAAGGGGCTTTGTGGTTTAATTAGAGGGGGAGTGGATCACAATTACTCTGGTTAGTAAATGATCAACGATTTTGGAGAGATCGTAGGTTGGAGGAGGCTGATTACGAGGAATAATGTAGAAGAAACTAGGAGAAAATGTTACCCAAACATTAGAGATTGAGTCCCAGTGAAATTTGGGAAAGTGCAAGTGTCCCTCTCGGTCTTCCTCTCACAATTGAAGTCTATAATTGCCTAATACTAACTACAATTGGGGATATAATCACGACCGGGGTGGTCCAGGGACGAGACGGTGTGAATACCTCTTAATCTATCCCCCCCCCAACACCTTTAATATATACGTCGGGTTTGTTCGTCCCCAACCCAAAAATCATCCGACTCAAATAATCACCATATTGTCGGTTTCAGGTAGTTACCCAATTTTCTAGTTACAAAATTGATAATTTCGTTCGAATCAAAACAAAATTAAGCGACCGAAATTTGTTTTAATACGAAGTCGGGTTTATTTGGGCGGGTCACTACAGGCTACGAGTTATTTCGGGTTGGGTCATTCGGGTCAAGGGTCACCATATTTGAAAATTGACCCTAACCCTAAACTTTCGGGTCGGGTTGCGGGTCATTTCGGGTTACAAGCACTTTGAGTCATAAAAAAAATTAAACATCATCATCACAATTTATTTAAAACAAATAGACTCAAATTAAACTAATAAATTATGAATGTGAGAGGTAGAAATATGTATAAAATTATAGTTCATAGCTTATACAACATGTATAGAACACACATACTAACGGTGTAAGTTATACACAATGCACTTGAACCGATGATGTAAGATAATGCACGAGGATGTTAAAAGTGTTAAAAAGTAGTTTTGAAACATAATTCCATATCAAATATATACCATATTATGGTTTTGTGAAAATTTTACAACCATTAATGTTGTTAGTAGTGACATCAATGATTTTTAGTGACATTCGATATGACATATGTTGAGTATAATATTTGTGATATGTATTATTTATGATTTACGACTTACATGATAAAAGAATAAAAATGACAAAAGTTATAAAATTGAAAATCATAAATCATAAATAAGACTATATATTAAAGGGAAAATGGTACTTTGCCCCCCTCTACTTTGCCAAGTTAACAAACAGCCCCCTATACTATAAAATGATCAATTTACCCCCTCCTACTATGCCAACCTAACAAACAGCCCCTTCCATCCAAAATTCCGTTAAGTGACGACTCACCAGTATGACTCATCCACAATTAATGATAGTATACTGCCACATCATCGACTTTCATCCATATTTGTTAATG
Source organism: Linum lewisii (assembly GCA_034768395.1). NCBI lineage: Eukaryota > Viridiplantae > Streptophyta > Magnoliopsida > Malpighiales > Linaceae > Linum > Linum lewisii. The sequence goes on along the minus strand of CM068302.1, from coordinate 19,367,373 downwards.
ACTGAACTAAATTATAAATTTTAAAAAAATATAAAAACAGTAATTTTAAATTTATAATTAAAAAATATAATTTATTTTTTATTTTACATGTATTTTTATTTTTAAAAATTTTCAATTAAATTTAATAAATATTTTTTATTTAAAAAGTTCAAATTTATTTTTAGAAAAAATGTATATTTATTTTAGAAAAAAATATTTTATTTTTAATATTAAATTCCATAAACGAAAAATTTAAAAAAAATTATGTTTTATATTTATTTATGAATTAAGTTTAATTAATTTTATAATTTTTGTTTTTCTCTTTTTATTTTAGTTGAGATGGATGAAAGTCGATGATGTGGCAATTTATTGTCATTAATTGTGGATGAGTCATATTGGTGAGTCACACTTAACGGAATTTTGGATGGAAATTTGGATGGAAGGGGCTGTTTGTTAGGTTGACATAGTAGAAGGGGTAAATTGATCATTTCATAGTATAGGGGGCTGTTTGTTAACTTGGCAAAGTAGAGGGGGGCAAAGTACCATTTTCCCTATATTAAATTAGCACATAAGTTTACATTGAAAATAGTAATATTTGTAAACTGTAATTGAAGATCTTAATCATGCGATCTAGTTACATGAACTTAAATCGACACACCCGTAGACATGGTGATCGACAGGGGTCGATAAACAGAAGAGGAACAGCGATGATCCTCCAAAAGCGTGCAAGAGAGGGAACGGATCCGCCGATCTTGATCTTGAACTGGTAGGGTTTCGCCTTCTCTCTCTTTCCTATAAACCTTTAGTGTGTTTTTACGCTTAACTCTTAGGATGGAATAAGAGTTATATTTATAGGCAGAGAGAGGGGCCAAACCCTAATGATCTTTTAATCTCAACCGTCCATCAAGGTTTGAGTTATTAATTAGGGTTAACTTCTAAGTCCAAACCCATAAAGGAAAAAAGGTTTTATCCAACAGTTTTTCCTAACCAGATCATGTTAAGTTATTTGGGCCACATAAGAAAAGGAAGATATATTAATGTATTAAAATATATCTTACAGTCTCCCACTTGGTCCAGATAACAATCATTTATGATATAGTAGGAAATACATAAGGCGCGCATAAATGCTGGATTAAAGCCGTCATTCACCATTGGTTTCTTTCAAGTACCTTAATTGAACTGAATCATTAATCAGAGTCATAGCGGTTGTGTGTTAATAAAAGAACACAGTTCCTTCCATGTACTACTGATCGATAATTAGAACAATTAAGTCTATAAATTGAAGTTATCTTAATGGTCCCATAAGCGTCTTAAGAAAGACTCATTCTGTTTCATTTAATCACATAATATGTATACAGATCCATAATTTGAAACAGAAAATTTAAGAAGTTTCATTAATGAATATTCAAATAATTATTGAGATGTCAAATCTTAATACATAGCAAAATCCAATACGTGATAAAATCTACTAGTTACTCTCAAGACCCATTGATTCAACATGTTGCTTAAAAGTCTTGGGAGGTAACCCCTTGGTAAAAGGATCTGCTATATTAGCATGTGTGTTGATATGCTCAATTGACACTCGTTTCTTCTGAACTTCTTCTTTAACTGATAAAAATCTCATCTCCATGTGCTTGATTCCTTTGGAGTACTTATCATTCTTTGAGAAGAATACTGCTGCGGTGTTGTCACAATAAATTTTCATGGGCCTATTAATAGAAGTCAACACACTAAGCCCTGAAATGAAATTCCGCAGCCATAATGCATGAACTGTAGCCTCAAAGCATGCCACAAACTCAGCCTCCATGGTAGATGATGCTATAATGCTTTGTTTGGCACTCTTCCAAGAAATGGCGCCTCCAGCTAACATGAACACATATCCAAAAGTACTCTTTCTTGTGTCCACACATCCACCATAGTCTGAATCTGTGTAACCAACTATTTCGAGGTTTTCAGTGTGCTTAAAAGTGAGCATATGTTTCTTCGTTCCTTGTAAGTATCTCAACACCTTCTTAGCTGTTTTCCAATGATCCATGCCTGGATTCTGTTGATAGCGACCCAACATCCCAACTGCAAAACTTATGTCTGGCCTAGTGCAAACATGTGCATACTACAAACTGCCTACAAGAGAAGTATAAGGATAATCCTTCATTCGATTGCGTTCTAATTCAGTTTGAGGACATTGACTTAAGTTGAACTTATCCCCTTTCTGAATTGGAACAACATTACCATCACAAGTTGTCATATTAAATCTTTCTAAAACCTTAGTGATATAGGCATTCTGAGACAAACCTAAAATCCTACGTGATCGATCCCGGAATATCTCTATCCCTATCACGTAGGAAGCCTCTCCCATATCTTTCATTTCAAAGTTTCGTGAAAGAAAATCCTTAGTTTCTCGTAATAAACCAAGGTCACTACTGGCAATGAGGATATCATCAACATATAAGACTAAAAAAGCAAACTTACTCCCACTGATCTTTAGGTATATACAATGATCAACAATGTTTTCAGTAAACCCAAAAGTGGTAATGGTATCATGAAACTTGATGTACCATTGACGAGAAGCTTGTTTTAGTCCATATATTGACCTCTGCAACAAACAGACTTTATCTTCGTTTCCTTCTTCGATAAAACCCTCTAGTTGAGCCATATAAACTTCTTCATCTAAACTCCCATTCAGAAAAGCCGTTTTGACATCCATTTGATGTAACTCTAAATCAAAATGAGCCACAAGAGCCATAATTATGCGCAATGAGTCTTTCTTTGAAACGGGAGAGAATGTCTCATTATAGTCAACTCCCTCTCGTTGATTAAATCCTTTAGCTACAAGTCTAGCTTTATGCCGTTCGATCTTGCCAAGAGAGTCACGTTTGGTCTTAAAACCCATTTACAACCGACTTTCTTATGACCTTCTGGCAAAGTCGACCAACTTCCAAACTTTATTTGTAGCCATAGAATCTAACTCATTGTGCATGGCCTCTATCCATTTATTGGCGTCTTTACTTTTCACGGCTTGTGAGTATGAGACGGGATCTTCATCCATCCCAATGTTAAATTCACATTCTTGTAAATATAACACGTAATCATCAGAAATGGCTTGTCTTCTTGGTCTAGAAGACCTCCTTAATGCTACTTCTGGTGTTGTATTTACAACAGGTTCATCAGTTTCATTATGGAGTGTGTGATCATCGACGTTTGGTTCTACATTGTTGGTAGGATCAACAATATGAGGCAGAACTATGTCAGTCGAAATTTGGGGCATAGGGATTCGTATTGGCACCCTAATTTCGTTTATGACCACGTCTCTCATTTCATCACTCCCACTGATTTCACCATCTTCAATGAATTTAGCATTTCCACTCTCTACTATTCTCGTACTATTGTTAGGACAGTAAAACCTGAACCCTTTTGATCTTTCCGGGTACCCGATGAAAAAACCACTAATGGTTTTTTGGTCGAGTTTCTTCTCATATGGATTGTAAATGCGAGCCTCTGCTGGACATCCCATATGTGGAAATGTCTTAAACTAGGTTTCCATCCTTTCCACATCTCGAAAGGTGTTTTTGGAACGGATTTACTAGGAACCCTATTCAAGATGTAAACAGCAGTCATGAAGGGCATGCATCCACAGAGAAACAGGTAAATTGGCATTGCTCATCATGCTTCTAACCATCTCCATTAAGGTACGATTACGTCTCTCAGCTACACCATTCATCCAGGGTGATCGGGCATTGTGTATTGAGGAACAATTCCTAATTTCTGAAGGAGTTTAGCGAAAGGGCCAGGACGTTGTCCTGATTCATCGAATTTTCCATAGAATTCACCACCTCTATCCGATCTAATGATTTTTACTTTCTTACCTAATTGTCTCTCAACTTCAGTGATGTAAAGCTCTACGCGTTTACAGATTGAGATTTTTCATGCAATAGGTAAAGATAGCAATAACGTGAATAGTCATCAATAAAGGTGATGAAGTATTTTTCTCCACCAAAAGATGGGACGTCGAAGGGACCGCAGATGTCTGTGTGTATTATTTCAAGTAGCTCGGTGCTTCTTGTGGCTCTTTTCTTGGTATGTTTAGTTTGCTTTCCCTTAATGCAATCTATACAAGTACCAAAATCAGTAAAATTGAGTGACGGGAGAATTTCAGATTTTACCAAGAGATTAACTCTTTCCTTGGATATATGACCCAAACGTTTATGCCACAAGAACGAAGAGCTTTCAATTAATCGACCACGTTTCAAACCGACTTGAGAATGTAGGGATATATTGAGAGATTCAGAGAATTCATTATCGAGTGTGAGTTGATACAACCCATCAATCAAAATTCCAGAACCAAACAATTCATTATTTTTTAGTAAACTAAAACAACCACCACCAATCCGAATTGAAAAGCCATCAATATCTAGTTTAGACAAGGAAATCAAATTGCGAGAAACCGAAGGTACATAAAGGGTATTCTCCAAATCCAAATGAAATCCAGAACTTAAAACTAAACGAAAAGTTTCGATGGCTTCAACTTTAGCTTTCGACCTATTCCCCATGTGAAGAAAGGCTTCATTTGGTCTTATAGTGGTCTGGGTTGTAAGGAATCCCTGCATTGAATTTGAAACGTGTACATTAGAGCCAGAATCAATCCACCAAGTATTAGAAGGTGCTTCCACAAAGTTTGATTCGAAACATACAAAGGCAAGAGACTTACCCTTCTTCTCGAACCATTCTTTGCGCTTTATGCAATCCCTCTGGATGTGTCCAACTTTGTGACAAAATTTGCACTCATCCTTCTTGATTTTCTTGGAGGTAGATTGAACCGACAAATTGGATGACCCTTTATGGTTGGAATGGTTAGTCTTTCCACCCTTCCAACCTTTATTGGTCTTCCCTTTCCCATTACCATGCATGAAGTTGGCTTGAGCAACGCTAACATTTTGTTGCCTAAGCCGACCCTCTTCCTGCACCAATTTATTGGACAGTTGATTCACATTCCATTTTTCACTGATGGTATTATAGTGAATCTGGAAGGGCCCATACTGGTCAGGCAGTGAGTTCAAGATAAATTGGACTAGGAAGTCATCTTCCACAGTCATGCCCAATTTTCCTAAACTTGAAGCTAAATTTGCCATGTCCAGTACGTGTTGTTGCATGGTCTTGGTACCGTCAAAACGGGTAGAAGTGAGTTCAGACATCAATTTCCCGCAACTGCTTTATCTCCAGGTTTAAAGCGTTCAGTGATGGCTTGGAGATAATCTTTGGCAGTTTGATTATCAGTTTCAGGTATGGCAGATTTGATGTTTGGAGCAGATGTCAAACGCAAGAAACTTAAGGCACAATTTGTTTGCTCTAGTTCAGGAGTTGAAAGTTGTCTTATCTTCAGCAGTTGAGATATCGGTGAGGGCAGCTGGCTGATCTGATGTCAAGGCATGGTCGATGTCGAGTACACCTAAGTAGAACTCAACATGTTCCTTCCATTCAGCATAATTGTTCCCTTCGAGTAGTGGAACGGAATCGACGAAGGAGTTGAGGTTGTTGGATTGAAGAACTACAATTATAGAAATAGGATCACTTTAATTAGAAAAACACATTATAATTTTATGACTAAGATTTATAATTGAGTGATTCGGATCTTTCAAGTAAACATGATATCTGTGGACACTACATGCTTGCTTAATCCTATAAAAGAATCATCTCCTTTAGTGGTTGTCTACTTTTAATGCATAGGTTACCTGTGGGTAATAACTATACTTGAGTAAACAATCATAGTTTAATTTTACTTAGTCTAACATTCATAGTTTCCATTGTGCCCACTGTGGTGGACATCAACCTATAATTTGAATGCTAATTAATTATTTTAATCATCATACATGGACTAAATTAAAATCACTGTGGTGATTACTAATTCAGTATAATATGTATGAATGATTTATTATAGATTAAGAAATCCTAAAACTCTAAATTAATTCGGAAAGAAGAGAATTATACGCCCGAAAAGAGAAAAAACGGGTTTCTGAGGGTCTAAACGACGAAATTTAGCTTATTTCTGAAAAGTACACCAAAGGTGTATCTTGAAGATCTCGCCGTTTCCAAGCAGCCCACCAAAAATCAGCTCGTTCCGACATTGTCAGTTGAATTTGGGAAGAAAGCGTTTCAGCAGAAACGACAGTTTAGACAGAAAAGGATGAAACAGAAAAACCCTAACTGTAATTTCGTCTATAAAGGATCTGATTAGATTATTATATCTAATCAAGAACCCTAAAAGGGTAAACAAAATAAACCCTAATAATCTATTGAAACAGAAGAACGAAAACAATGTTTTCGTTTAGGGTAAATCGAAAAACATATATATAGAACAGATCATGGGTAAACGCGGAAACATAATCCTAGATCTATTCAATCATGAACGAACTAGATGCAAGATAGCAACAAATGCTCTGATACCACATGTAAACTGTAATTGAAGATCTTAATCATGCGATCTAGTTACATGAACTTAAATCGACACACCCGTAGACATGGTGATCGACAGGGGTCGATGAACAAAGAGAACAGCGATGATCCTCCAAAAGCGTGCAAGAGAGGGAACGGATCCGCCGATCTTGATCTTGAACTGGTAGGGTTTCGCCTTCTCTCTCTTTCCTATAAACCTTTAGTGTGTTTTTACGGCTTAACTCTTAGGATGGAATAAGAGTTATATTTATAGGCAGAGAGAGGGGCCAAACCCTAATGATCTTTTAATCTCAACCGTCCATCAAGGTTTGAGTTATTAATTAGGGTTAACTTCTAAGTCCAAACCCATAAAGGAAAAAAGGTTTTATCCAACAGTTTTTCCTAACCAGATCATGTTAAGTTATTTGGGCCACATAAGAAAAGGAAGATATATTAATGTATTAAAATATATCTTACAATATTTATAGGTACTATAAAGATTTTTCGGGTCAACGGGTCGACCCTAAACCCGACCCTAACCCACACAAAAAATTGTCGAATTTTCGGGTTAGGGTCCCAAAATAGTAACCCAACCCTAAACTTTCGAGCGGGTTCGGGTTGAGTCAACGGGTTGGGTCCAATATTGCCAGGTCTAGTTTTTAACCCGTTCGAATGGGTGTTAAGAATCAAAACGCATGATAGATTTGTAATAGGCTTCACAAATCGTCCACTATTGGGCTTCATCACAACAAATCAACTTCAGGGCCTCTTGTTCCAAACTTGCCCACTAAGTTTTTTAGTTTTTATAACATACTAGCTGACGTGTCGGCCACTAGGATCCCTAATGGTATGAAATAACAAAAGATCAAGCATTGGACGGCACATACGATGAACTAATCCAGGCCGTCAGTTGAAAAGATCCAACGGCCGTAACACAAACCCTAATCACACCCAAGGCTTTAGGTCAAGACTCCGAGACTACTTAAAGCGAAGCGAGGCTCATTCTTTCGTCCTTGCCTCATTACGCTCTTCTCTTCGACACTGCGACTGCGGAAGAGCTCACTTCACTCACTAACAATCGTCTTCTGAGGTTCGATTTCTTATTTCTTTAGCTCATTTCTTTCTGTTTCTTGTTAGTTTATCGTCTCTTTCTCGTGCTGCGTTGAATCTGATGCTTGAAATCGTATTTTGTTCATAGTCTTTTCTTGTTATATATGGATTTCTGTCTTATGACGATGGTTTAGTTTACTCGATCTGTTATTTCTGGAGTTGTATGATATACTGAGCTGCTCTTGTGTTGAATCGCTTGTTTGATTTGATGTCGTCTTTCTATATCTTTTATATTAGATCTCTCTGTTTTGTGATTTTCCGATCTCTTATTTTAAACGTTTAATATCATTTTGATGTGCTGAAATCTAAATCTTATGCATCTTGCGGAACTGGTATTCGAAAGAGTTGCAGTGATCTAGATATGCACAGTGATGTTTTCAATCCTCTCAGTGGCTGTAGTTTATTGGTAAATCCCACACTTCGTTGTGGAGACCTGGGCTCGAAACCCAGCAGCCACTCTTGATTGTTCAGTCTGTCTTATGATTTTGTTTTACCATGTAAATGATTTCCTTGCGATCTATATATATATATATATTTGTAATCTTTCATGCTTGCATCTTACTGTTTTTGAACACTGTCCTGGTTTGTCTAGTTTGCAGTCATACTTCGTGTGCTTGTTATATCACTCGAATCAGTGTATTGCTTTGCTAGTCGATGTTTGTTATGTTTTGCCTCGTGTCTAATGTATATCCCTTTATTTGTTACCAGTTTCTGCACAACATGGGTAAAGAGAAGTTTCATATCAACATTGTGGTCATCGGCCATGTCGACTCTGGAAAGTCGACCACCACTGGTCACTTGATCTACAAGTTGGGAGGTATTGACAAGCGTGTGATCGAGAGGTTTGAGAAGGAGGCTGCTGAGATGAACAAGAGGTCATTCAAGTACGCATGGGTGTTGGACAAGCTCAAGGCTGAGCGTGAGCGTGGTATCACCATCGATATTGCTCTGTGGAAGTTCGAGACCACCAAGTACTACTGCACAGTCATCGATGCCCCTGGACATCGTGATTTCATCAAGAACATGATCACGGGTACATCCCAGGCTGATTGTGCCATCCTTATCATCGACTCCACCACTGGTGGTTTTGAGGCTGGTATCTCCAAGGATGGACAGACCCGTGAGCATGCTCTCCTTGCTTTCACCCTTGGTGTGAAGCAGATGATCTGTTGCTGTAACAAGGTAGCGAATCTTTCCTGTTTCAATTGGCTTAATAGTATTAACATATTATTTGGTTATCTTATGTGACTACTTAATTTACATGTGCTCTGTTGTTTTGTTGTATGTCTGTGTAGATGGATGCCACCACACCCAAGTACTCCAAGTCCAGGTTCGATGAAATTGTGAAGGAAGTCTCATCCTACCTGAAGAAGGTCGGATACAACCCAGACAAAATCCCATTCGTGCCCATCTCTGGATTCGAAGGTGACAACATGATTGAGAGGTCCACCAACCTTGACTGGTACAAGGGACCAACCCTCCTTGAGGCTCTTGACCAGATCAACGAGCCCAAGAGGCCCTCAGACAAGCCCCTCCGTCTACCCCTTCAGGATGTGTACAAGATTGGTGGTATTGGAACTGTGCCAGTGGGACGTGTTGAGACTGGTTTCATTAAGCCTGGTATGGTTATCACCTTCGGCCCAACTGGTCTGACCACTGAAGTTAAGTCTGTGGAGATGCACCACGAAGCTCTCCAGGAGGCTCTCCCAGGTGACAACGTTGGTTTCAACGTTAAGAATGTTGCTGTGAAGGATATCAAGCGTGGATATGTTGCATCCAACTCCAAGGATGACCCAGCCAAGGAAGCTGCCAACTTCACATCCCAGGTCATCATCATGAACCACCCTGGCCAGATCGGAAATGGATATGCTCCAGTGCTGGATTGCCACACCTCCCACATTGCTGTGAAGTTCACTGAGATCCAGACCAAGATTGACAGGCGATCTGGTAAGGAGATTGAGAAGGAGCCCAAGTTCTTGAAGAATGGTGACGCAGGTATGGTGAAGATGACCCCAACCAAGCCCATGGTTGTGGAGACCTTCTCCCAGTACCCACCACTGGGACGTTTTGCTGTTAGGGACATGCGTCAGACTGTTGCTGTTGGTGTCATCAAGAGCGTGGAGAAGAAGGACCCATCTGGTGCCAAGGTTACCAAGTCTGCTGCCAAGAAGAAATGAGGAGGTTGTCTTTGAAAGTGTTTTAGATTACTGTTTCTGTTTGTGTTGTCGTCTAAGACTAAAGTGTTGTTGGTATTTTGTTGCGTTTTTAAATTGGGATGTTGAAGCAAGTTTTGTGAACAATTACAATTCCGGATGGTTGCGCTAAGTATCTGTTTGAGTAGTTGAGACTTTTTACTATCATGCTCTTGCTCTTCGTATTCCTTGTTTTGCTCTAGTGCTGTTTGGATGGCTATATTATTCTGCATTTTTTGAATAGTATTTCTCCATTGTCACCTTGGAAAATGGTCTGACTGATAAATTTCGTAGAGTTCATCTTAGTGGATGAATGAAGCTCAATTTCCATCTTGGAATGGGTTCCGCTTTGTGATTGCATTGATCTAATTAAACTAGATCGAAAATTGGAACTTGAACAATTGTAGCAAGAAAATTGGGACCTGTAAATAGTTATCTTTTAATCTAACAATACGAAATAGTGTTATCATTATGAAAACATTTGATGATGTTATCATCCTATGCTACTTGTCATTTTAATAAATAGCCTTTTGAATTAAAATGAAATCGATAGTACTATTATAATATACAAGATCAACAACTGGTGAAAGGTTCGTGAAGAGAGATTCGACTGAGTCGAAGAGTTGGGTAGTTAGATGGTGTGAAGGAGAAGAATGCTGATAGCCGGTTACTTAAACGTGAACTCTAATCAATCATATGTGAAACAGTTTGAGAAAACCTAAATTAAAAACCCATTCACGTGAACTCTGTTCCGATTTCTTGCAACCTTCTTTATTCAAACCTCCTCGCTACTACGGTACTGCCTGCTGCTCGATCCTCTGTTGAAAACTGTATTCTAAATTCAAACCCCTCTATAGCCTCCGCGTCTAGACCGTTGCTGGCCACCTTGTGATGTAGAAAGATTGTGCGTTGAACTATTATTCGTGGTAGTTCGTTTTGTAAAAATTTGTATGTTGAACTATTTTTTTAGTTATTGTACGAATATCAAGTATTATGTTGTTGTATTAACTCACTAATTTTAGTGACCCCTAGCAAAATAGCTACCAAATAATTTAAATTAACCTTCATTAAATGGTCCGCTGTGTCTTTCATATGATCACTCTGCAACTCTTGGATCTGAGTTACCCACCTTGTCAATTTGTAGCAGAACACGCATCATCATCATCATCATCTCTACTGACATTTCAAATTACTATTCAATTGGACTGAATGTGATTCCAGAATACATAATTTTGTGAACTCAATTACTACCCAATACATGATTACAATTGCCCAGCAATGCGTCACCAGAAAAAACCCAGAAATTTCAACACGATTCTACCGAATCGAGCTCGGTGGTTCAGTAGTTACCATCATTTCACAGTTAGCTTCACACCATAACAATTTCACATAAATGGTGAACCCAAACTTCTCACCTCATTTCTTCTTCCTCGGAACACTCCTCAACCTTCAACAACCAAAATGGGTTCTCTACAAAGATCTAAGAAGAAAGTTGATCAGGTCTGGAAGAAAGCAGTCGCCCATTTCGCCGTCTGCTTCGTTATGGGTTTCTTCACCGGATTCACCCCTACAGACAGACCTTCAATGCCCACAATAACAACAAACCCAAAACCAACACCAACAACAAGCACTCGTTCAGTCATTTCGTCGAACACCTTGTCGACGTCATTGCAGTTTTCTCCACACAAGATCGCCACCCTCAATCCATCTTCCAACAAACCAAACACAACCCGGAGATTAACCTCCGAAGCTGATCCGGCGTCTAATTCCACCGCCGCTGAATCAATTTCCGACGAAACCAAACCAGAGGAGGACTTAGCTGAGTCGAAACAGAGGCTAATCATCATAATCACTCCGGCGAACGGAAGGGATAGGTACCAAATGGTGTATCTGCGGCGCCTGGCGTATACGCTAAAGCTGGTTCCGCAGCCTCTGTTGTGGGTGGTGGTGGAGAAGGCCCGGCCGACGCGGTCGGAGATGAAGGAGTTGCCTGAGATGTTGAGGATGACGAAGGTAATGTACCGGCATATATTGTATTGGGATTATTTCAGGGAGGAAGAGAAGGAACTGGAGCACCAGAGGAATCTGGGGTTGAAGCATCTTGAGCACCATCGCCTGAATGGGATCGTGCATTTTGCCGGGATTCACCATGTCTATGATCTTGACTTCTTCCAAGAGCTCAGGCAAATCGAGTATGGATATAAGCTTTTTGCTTTCAGTTTTCTTTATAAATGATTTAGCATAATAATATTTTTTAAAAGTTTTTTTATCATTTAATTGGAAATATTTAATATTGTGAAAAATAATGGAAATAAGTTATAGTATGTATAGAGGGTGGGAACTCTGGCTACCCGATCCAGTTTGGTCCGCGTTGATCGGGTTTCGGGTCACCGGAAGCATGTTTCACTGAATCCGAGCCCGACCTTAAGGTAACCCGAAGCCCGATAAACGTGGATCCGAATCGGGTTGAGTTTCCTACCCCTAAGAGTATGGCTACCATACCCGACCCAAACTGCCCAAGTAACATCCTTAAATCATCATCAGCCTTTAATGGTGTAACAAAAGGTTAAAAAAAAACTAAAATGGATTTGTAAATTTAACAGCTAGCCATCAGAGAACCAAATAGCAAAAACTAATATGGGTAATAATCGATGATTGGTTGTAGGCCATAACTACAATCAGTTAAAAGCTCGTTGTAGGGTGGTATAATTCTCCTTTTAAGTGACATGAGCTAGTATTTCATCGTTGGAGCTTTGCTGAAATGTGGCTAGAGTTACGTTGCAGACATCACAAACTTTTATTTCTTAACAAACAAAGACAAACTATGCTGACATATCTAAAAATTAAGCTCTACATATGCAATTCGAAATACATTTAGGCTAAATTTATCAATTTTATATCATCGCATCGCTGTACTAATAGGATCATTTTCATTTCTATTCCGGGCTGGTTGCCTGGTCCAATAATGAGAGTAGGCTAAAATTAAGCTCTACATATGCTCGTCTGCGGGACACCGAGTCACCTCAATTTCAATCCAAGTTCCAACTGTCTTTGAAATTTTGATGAGATTGTTTGTGAACTAGAAATTAATTGGTTAATTTTCAATGTTTGGATATCTAGTATGTTGGGGACATGGCCAATGGCATTGCTATGGCCACACAAGAAGAGCGATGAGGTAGTAATACAAGGACCCTTTTCTGATTCCTCCCACCTACTTGATTTCAACTTGGCATTCAATAGCTCCATCCTTTGGGATTCTGAACTACGAGGGGATTCTTCATCTTCTAATTTTCAACAAATTTCTAAGGTTATATCATTTAGCATATATGTCTTTTTCTTTTATGAATTTCGAGTTCGAGATTTCATACGTGAAATTCATAAAATTCATTTCTAATGCAGAATTGGATGAAATTTGTTAAAGAATTGGCTTTACAAAATGAGACAAACTTTAAAAGGATTTCAAGTGGAGATTGCTCAAACATCATGATGTGGCGTCTTCAAACTTCTAACTTCTTAAATTGAAGGTTCCTTTTATATACTCTTGCTAATCATTAGGGCTTAATACTTGTGATATTGCAAAATTTTACATGTCATAGATTATATATATGTATGATCAAAATTTAATGCGAGCTGCGTAATAAAAAGATGAAAGCACTATGTAAACTCATTATGTTAATTATGTAAATTTCCTAATCTAATAGGTTACACATTTGATCGGATGTGGTTTAGCTACCTCATGACGATGTGATGTTAAGAGTAACTTCATTTTGGAGGAGCAAGTGAGGGATGTTGAACTTTTAGGCAAAAAAAACATTTGATCTTGAATTTTTTGTAGTTAGTGGACTTTCTAAACTTGGGTCAACTTGGAGGATCATTAACAAACAACCATCAAAAGGGATGTTGCTTGCTTGGCCTTGCATGGAACAAGGCTCTTGGTAAGGTATTAGAAATGGATTTGGCATGGGATTGGATAGTTAACGTAAATGAGAATGAAACCAAGATTAACGAGGTTCACCGACTGAGAGTTGACGAATTCTCGATGAGAACGATGGGCGATGATATCTTATTATGACGAGAAAATGAGAAGAGAAAACCAATTAACCTAACTACTAACCCTAACTTATATAGGTTGTAACTGAATGACTCACACTATAAATAGATATTATATAATGCTCACTACAATTAACAACCTCCCTCGAATTAATGTAGATCTCGACCAGGCCCGGCCCAGGCATAGTGCTGGCCTGTTTCCAGCACAGGGCCCCCAAAATTATGGGGCCCCAAAATATGGGTCTGTTAATATAATTAATATATATGTAGGTTAATGGTTCTTCACAAGCCTAAGAAAAAAATAGAAAAAAAAAATTAAAAACCCTACATCTTCCTTTCATGATTCATCGGCCGCCGCTTATCTCATTGGGAAGGAGCAACACAGCGTTGCCATGGAAAAAAATGAAGAAAAGCTTTGATAACTGGAAACTTTCCACTCTCCAACAACAACAGACCAATGATCAACGATTCCAATGGAGGCAAGGAGGATGATTTCGATTTACAAGAATTAAACTCTCAGTCATTAATCCTCCATCTTCATTCTTCACTCAATGTTCAAGAAATAGAGTTGTAGAGCCTTCAATGGATTAACTCGGCTTCAAGGATCAAGCAACGACACTATCAGCAACGATAAAAAACTCATGTATAAATGATTCATCAATTTGTTTTGACCTTCTCAAATCTCAATCTCTCAGTTATCTTCCACTCATCCTCCTGACATCTTCTTCTCCTGATTTCTTAGCTCTTTACAGACTGATTCTTACTTTTGGGAGGTGGGTTCAAGGCTAGATTCTTCAATAAGGTATTTCATTATCATCATTGTTTAAAATCCAGTTTAAGCCTATTCATTTTTTCTGTTTGATAACTAAGCCTCATCCCATGCACTGCTGCACAAATTCAATTTTCTGTTTGTTATAAGCTTCTTCCCTCCCTGCCCAAATTCATTTTTTTTAGTTTGTTAATTAAGCTTCTTCCCCATCCCGTATTCAATTAATTATTGTGTTCTAGTTAATATTCTGATTTCTAATTTGTGCTATTGATCTCATTGGTGAAAGTTTCTAATTTGTTTCATTCTTTTTTTTCCCAAATCCAGGATTCATCATCATCAATATTCAATAGTTGAGGAAAAGGCCTTATCATCAATTCACTCTTTTGCTTCTTTTTTTTATAAATATTTTTACGTGTTTATTTCTTTGTATTTTTATATTATATTGATTTGTTTTATTTGGTTATTGATAGTTATGTCATCTAGAAAATATGAATCGGGTTGTTCTAAGTGAAAAAAGAAACAAAAGGTTTACGAATTAATTCAATCGCAAAGAGGAGCACTTGATAAATTTGTTGTAAAAGGATGTTCTTGAACCTCTTGAAATTTTGAAATTTTTGAAACGTGTTGATTGTTTTCCTAATGCCATATTTGTTAACTATTCATGTGACTGTTGCTTCTGCAGAGAGAAGTTTTTCCAAATTGAAGTTGTTGAAGTCATATCTTCGTTCTACAATGACGCAAGAAAGGCTTAACGGATTGGCTATGGTGGCGATTGAGAATAATCTCTTGGAGGATACGAAGATTGAAGAGCTTGATAATTTTATTTCGGAAAATGCTAGGCGAATTTTTCTTTTTAAGTAGCGATAGTCAATATTTTGTAATCATTATGAATTTTAATAATATATTTTTAATTTATTTAATAAAAAAAAATTTAGGGCCACATTTTTTATTTCAGAACAGGGCCTCCAATAATCATGGGCCGGCCCTGATCTCGACTCGTCAATTTGCTAGCAAGAAATCAATGTTGACTCACGCGCACATGATTCATGAGTAGACCGACTGTCTGATTCTCAGTATTAAGATATTGCACTACTATATCACCATCTCGAATAAGTTCCCGAATGTAATGAATGTGTGTCTGAGTGTGTTTAGTCTTATCATGAAGCACCAAATGCACGGTTATTTGGATAGCGTTCATGTTATCAACATGCAAAATTGACGAAAGAGACAAATGCACCCCAAGTTCAACTATAAGAGTCTAGTCAACCACACAATCTCAAAGCACACTTCATATATAGATATGTACTATGCCTTTGTGGATGACTTTGCTACCTATAGTCTTGATTTTTGCACCGCCATGTAACACACATGTTCCCAAATCTTACACACCAATTATTATCGTTTGGGTCCTTCCGTTCCAATTATTATCTTCTTAACATTAAATCTAGACATATTAGCACACCAACGAAGAGAGACATCGAAGGTAGGAGACAGAGAGATAAATTAGGGAGGTATCGTTAAGAGTATGGTGAAATACAGAGGGTTTTAAATCACATGTTATATTCGTTGATTTCATCCAATCCATTTATATATATTTATATTTCCAATTAAAAATGCTTAGTAAGCTAATACATGGTTATTGGAGCTAACATGGTGTACTGAATGCGCATCAATTAACGTTAAGAAAAAGATAGTTGGAACGGAGGGACCTGAAAGGAAAACTGATAGAAATAGAAGGGATAAAAAGAGTGATTTGTAGTATAGGGGCTATCTGTTAAATTAAAAAAAAATAGAGGAGGACAAAGTGCTATTTTTCCTAGGGTAAACCATATACTAAACCCAACATATACCTATTTTTTGGTATCACAGTTCCATAAGATTCAATAATGGTTAGGATTAACACAAGAATATCACTCATTATTCATAAATTGATAACTAAGATTTGAAGATTATGTAAGCAGTGGGATTTTCTAGTTCGGAGGATATTTAGGGTTCATTTGGTTGATGGAATTGAGTTCGAGAATTGGGTCTTAATTCTTGGTCCAGTGGGAATTGATCCAAATAATTGCACTATAATTCTCAATCAACCGGAATTGAAACCCAATTTCATCAACCAAACCATCCTTAGGGGTCGTTTGGTATGTGCTATCTCGAATAGCATGCTATTCGAGATAGCTAGCTATTAAGGGTTAATGAGATTTAAGGGTTTAATTGTTCAATATTCTTGTTTGTTTGGAGTGTTATTCACTAAAGAGTGATTTACATTAAAAATACCATCTTACCCTCAATTTTGTCCTTACCTACTATATAATCCATTCCCCTCTCCCTTCCCATGAGAACAAAAGTCCATATCTCAGAATTACAAATATGGATCATGGAAATAGGTTTACATAAGAGCAGCTTTACCACTTGGGCTGCATCAATTGGGATTTAACATAACAGTAGACATGCTACATCATTCAGTCTTAGCGATTACAGTAACCTATACACATGCACGCACAACCATTAGGCAACATATGCCATTTCGCAGGAACGTGCATAAAACATACCCTTGCGTGGGTGCCACTGCTAGTGTCATAGACATGGACACCCGAACAATGTTTACCCCAAAATATACCAACCAAAGTTTACCCAAAACAACGACCCACCCTACACCTCTCCACAATTCTCCCTTCACTCACGAACTACTCCAACACGGTGTGGATGAAGTCCTCCTTCATCTCGTCCGTGGGTAGCATGCAGAAAGTTTCCAAGTCCGTCAGATCCTTCATGAGAATCCGAATAGCTTTCAAACTCTGTCGATAGCTAATACCTGGCAGCTTCTTTATCTCATCGACCAATAACTCCCTTCTACTAGCCACATCGACTGGCAAACACCAGTTGTTGGTCAGACGCTCGATGTTAGTAGTAGTCTTATCAATACTTGCCTGAAAGGTCTCCATCTGCTCGTGGATGGCAGCCAAGTAATTGTCCGTCGTTTGCTAGCGCGAGCGTTTAGTGCCGGAGGAAGTTCCCTTGCCCTTATCAGTGGGGTCCTTTGTTGCAGTATCTTCCTCGACGTCCTGTAACCCTTCGGCATTCATATCGTACCCCTGATTGATGAAGTCCTCCATCATCGGGGTCGTCTCAGCAGCGTAGGTGTCGAAGGTGGTCGATGACTGTCGAAGTTGACCCTCCAATCTAGATGCCGCATCGGCAGGAGTCATGCTCTCAGTCCCGTCAGCTCGGTTGACCTCAAAGATCTTACAAAGCTCATCCCACATATGCAGCTTCGTGTTGTTCATTCCAGCAGCAAGTTTGTGTCCCTGTAACCACATTTTCAAACAACAATTTAGGAGAGACATCGAGTCACACATGTTCTAATGCAAAAGTACAATAATTACCTTCACCCAGCCAGCAAAAATCTCAGGATCACATTCGCAGCAACTCTTATCTGCATTCCAACCCATTCCTGACGCGTTCATTAGGTCGAGCTGCGCGTGGAACTTACCCTTCACATACCTGAACTTGGTCTTGATGCTATCCGCAGTTTGCTTAGTGTTGGGTGCCAACACTTTCAGCTGCTTCTCAATGTCGGTGTATCCACAATCACGAAGGCTTCCAGCCTGGATGTTGCCCGCCTCATATAACGCCAACAGAATGTCGTAGAAGAACTTCTCCTCTTGTTGCGACCAAGCCTTGTATGCACGCGACATCGTGAAGAAGCTGTTTATATCATAACAAGACATTGAGAATATCCACTGACACAAGCAAATAACATTGCATCCTACATATATATGGTTCACATATGAGCTGAACACAAAGGAAATCAACTACATTGCATGACATTGTCAAACAAGAAGGGTAAAAAACTCTCTGAAGAGGTAGCATTCAAATAACATTGCATCATTCATCAAAAAAAAAATAATAATAATAACATTGCATCCTACACATAATGTCAAACAGGTTGTGAAAAACATAACTTTCCTAAGAAGTAACATTCAAGTGGTCACATTATGCCTAATTTCGACCCCTAGAAGTCCAAAGTGACTCGGCGAACTCATTACGAAATGTAGTCCATTCGTCGGACGACTCCACTGTGGTGATATGGGGAGGGTCGGTTTCCGACATGTGATCCCGGTTGGTATCTAGGGGTGGTACATATGCCTGCTCGAATATGTCTGGACCTCCAACTCGTCTGATAAAGTTATGTAGAAGGACGCAGGCATTCACAATCATTGTTACCATAACTGGACTAAACCATGAACTGTCTCGTAGTAGTGCCCAACGCATCTTCAGAATTCCAAATGAGCATTCGATGACATTTCTAGCCTTCGAATGTCGCATGTTGTAGTACTCTTCTTTGGTTCTTGGTCGATTTCGTCCCCATTCGGTTAAGTGGTATCGTTGACTTCGATATGAGCCAAGAACCCTCTAGCATTCGTGTACCCGGCATCGCAAAGGTAGTAAGAATCTAAAAATAACATTGAGTGCAGTTAGTATGCATGGAAGACAGATTGCAAGAGTAGTGAAATTGAAAGTAGATGCTCACCAGCAGGTACACTGAAGCTATCAGTACGAGACAGTGCATCCTTCAGGACACGACTATCGTGTGCTGATCCTGGCCATCCCGACAAACAGTAGATGAACTGGAGGTTTTGGTTACATACGCCAAGAACATTAATTGCTGTAAACCCTTTACGATTACGGTATTTGGGAGCGGATGCGGTACTAGTCCGCACACTGACCATCATACCGTCCAAGGCACCCACACAACCCTGCACAATGACAATCAATTAGTTTAGCGTGTGACATGGTTAAAGAGAAAGTACATTCATGAGTAGCCACATCAGTGTTCATACCTTGAAGTATTTCCAGTTCTTGTGCGTGCAATCTTGGGGCACCGGGGTTGGCTTTGCAAGGAGTTGGGACTCCAACTTGAGAATCGAAAGCAAGACGAACTTGAAACTCGGCTAATGGTCTCCGCCGACCGTTGGAATAGGAACTGTGCCTTTCTGTTCTTGATGTTATGGCCGATGGTGACAAGGAAAATTGCGACCATTTCTTCGATGTCCATGTTCTTACTTCGTTTCAAACCACCCTCTTCTTGAAGCAAAATGCAAAGTTTCTCGAATATGTGACGTCTCATTCTCAACATGTTTACGCACATCTGGTCTGTCGTCTTCGTGGCGTAATGCAGGAAACCCAACCTATACGCTATACGGGGTAGTGGGAGTACTAGGAAAGTTGGATCAGCCCTACGGTTCGACTGTAGTAATGTTTGTGCAACAGCTAACTTCGACAAAAGAGTCATATATTGCTGCATCAATTGGAACCACATAGCGATGACACTAGCAATGACCTGTTGTCTTTCCCGTAAGGTCGGTCGCCTAGCCATCCCTATAGTTTAACTACATTAATGGTCACTAACGGCCCATAACGAGTAAAACATAAAAAGTGATGGTTGGTGAGAACTAAACACAATGTAATGAGACACACAAGAACTTCACAAACCATGATCAATCACAAGTACTAAAGGTATGTGTAAGTTTGATACAGGGGAATGAGACACTAAAACATATCCTACATCATGGCACAATGCATATGTAATGGGGTTGGATCGGTTACCTTATGCAGGTATGTGGTAGCAAAGGTTTAGGAGCCCTAGTTGTGGAGAAAGTACTGTGAACCTGCACATGTGGTAGAAGCTCATTCAATATCAACTCATCAATAACAACCTATTGTAACTCACACTAAATGAAGAACTTGCCAAGCCAAACCAACTCATTAACCTTTACTTTACAGTTTATAAAAATGCTGGAAAATAAACACTCCAACTTCCATGAAATTGACAGCAACATGAACTCTTAAAGCTGAACGCATCAGTGGTGATGTGAAGGAAACAAAACCGAACCATGGGGATGGAAAATCAGTTTGGGGTTCTGCTGTAAGCATAGATAGAACAGAGAGCATTTTCAGAAATATTTGAAACTTTGTTATCATCATCATAGAACAACGGGAAGACAGGAAACCCTCAATCATACAACAAATCAACCAAATTATGCAACAATCTAATTCGTTTACTGAAAGAGAAAGAGGGAGGAACTCATTGGTGGTTACGAATTGGGGGGGAAACGATGGTAACAGACGACATTAACCCAAGAAGCCTAACTTCAACAGTGCAAATGAGGAGCGATTGACGAAGTCAAAGTATCTCCGGCAAGAGAAACCTAGGTTAGCAGCTATCGCAGGTTTGCGATGTACTGGACGGAGCTAAACACAGACGAGATACAGGAGTGAGCAAGAGGTCTTACCTTCAGTGAAGAACCGTCAATATTCCCGAACGGCCGATCTTCAGTCCAGTCGGAGAGGATTTCTGCAAAACCCGTTGGGTTGGGGGTGAAGCACAAAACGTTTATACGGAGATGGTGGTTGGAAGAAGGCAGGTAGGGAAAGAGGGGATTGCAATTATTAGTGGCATGTAATTACACATTAATAAGAGGGGTATATGTGTCCGAAAATTCCAATAGCCTTCTTCCCTTTTAGAAATCCTCCTCAAAGGTAGGATATTAAACCCCCCTTTTTAGCACTCATTAGCTAGTTAATTGCTTTGAGAAAAACATGGCTAATAGCCATTAGCATGGTATTGGGTGCTAATGAATTAATTAGCACCCATACCAAACAACCCCTTAGAGAAATGTAATTTGAAATAGAGGTCGGCCCACACACTTATTAGAACCAACTCCAGTAGTGAGATGAGTTGTTAATGGCATGGGGTCTTCTAATTCAATCACTCCTTTATTTGGTAGAATACTGAATCACACACACACACACACACACTTGAGTTTAATTATGTCCTACTAGTAATAATAAAACAAAATAATCAAAATATTTATCTACAAATAACAAAATCTCTCCCACCTCATTCCAGCATTGCTTTAAGATTTAATCATATTATTTATTATTGGGCAACAGAAAGTTGGGACAAAATGGAAGATATTTTAATAAATACAGGGACAAATTCAATTCAGTTAATATGGAGATGGTAGACGGTCACATTTGGAATTGGTTCGAGATAATGTTGGTTGTGTTTTAACCTTTTACACACTACAACATAACTAGGTTACGGAGGCAGATACACAGAGGCACATATAATATCTGCGTCTAAATGTACTTTTAAAGAACAAAAACTACAAGTGCGTCTATAGATATAAATATCTGTCTCTAATTGTGTTTTATTTATTTATTTCTGGTTAAATAAATATTATGTTACGTTTTTAGAGGCAGATAATTATAAATGCCTCTAAAAGTCGTGGCATAACTACTTTCAGCGGCAAATACTAATATTTTGCCTCTAATAATAGCTGATTAAATAATAATTATAAATATTTAAATTCTAAATATTGTTAAACAAAGCAAATAACTAATATATAAAAAACATATCCACATGTTCAAATAACGTAAAAAATGGGTTAAATCTTAAAAGGAAAGAACTAATATAAAATAAATAGATTTTTGTCTTCTTCTCATTTTGTTATTTTCCCCAATAAGTTAAATTCTGTACAGACCTCTTCTTCCCCGTGCTTCCGTTGCGTCGACCAATTCAGCCATTGCGTCGCCGATGTTGCCTTGCCTGACGGGTAGTATTTATCAATAGAGGTGGTGCAAGTAATCAGTATTATTTCTCAATCTACTCCTTTTCTCGGCCAAATCGGCCGGCCGACCCCAAGCTCCAATCGTCCAACACTCCCCCCCCCCCCCCCCCTCGTCCGACTTAGCTCATCGACTCCCGTATCTCGACACCCAACACCCAGCCTCCGATTCCACTTGCCCGGTCTACTGTATCTCGTCACCCCCAATCCAGCTCCCCGACTCTTGTATATCGTTACCCCCAATCCGGCTCCCTTTCTCGTACGATTGAATTGGTTCTGGTCAATTGGGCGTTGAATTAGCAGGTATTACTCAGTGCCTAAGATTCTATTATAGTTTATTCAAATTCTTACTTTCACAATACACTAAATGGGTGATTGATGAAACAGAGCATTGTGGTAGTTGAGGAACTCTACAAAGTGAAATGAAATAAACAGTTGCTGCACAATAGCTGATTCAGCAATTAGAGCTGCAAATCAATCCTAACACGTTGAAAGGTAATTTTTGTTTGCTTATAATTTTCATTTAATTGTTTAGTCGATTGGTAATATAGGAAGATTTATTTGCAGGATAACGTTGTCTCCTATTTGTATGAAAGTCTAAGAGTGTAGGGTTATATGTTCAAGCGTGATGAATAGTATTCATACTATATGCAGAACTTGTTTCAGTTTCAGATGACAACGCATATTACTTTGATGTTCTGTCAATTTCATATATATTGTTATTGTAGGTTTTAAGGTTTGAGTTCAAGGGTATGTGATTCATAGTATTCATACTATATGCAGAACTTGTTTCAGTTTCAGATGACAACACATATTACTTTGATGTTCTGTCAATTTCAGATATATTGTTACTGTAGGTTTTAAGGTTTGAGTTCAAGGGTATATGGAAATCTTGAATGCCTCTACCCATTTCATATTGATGTTGGTCTTGGAGATGTCCTGCTTTAGAAAAATTAAATCAAGATGTTTCAAATGGAACTGGTTATGCGCTAGACATTATAAATGAGTAGGTTGTCAAAGTGAATGATTAGGTCTAAAGTTTACTTTTTCTATTATTAGGTTTTAATCATGGATAAGAGTTGGATGAGTATGCCTAGAACTACTCTTGAATACATGAATGGCTTGCATACTTTCCTCAATTTTTCCTTCAGTTCTCCGTGTTGCCAAGATGGAAAAATATTATGCCCTTGCAAAACTTGCTTCAATCGTCACTGGATGTCTCGAAAAGATGCCTTTGAACACCTGATATGCGTTGGATTTGTGAAGAATTACACGCATTGGGTTTTACATGGTGAGAGTTCATTCCATGCATCATCGTCTATGCCTAACGAAGACCATGAAAACGTGGGTATAAATAATGACGTGGAAGACTTGTTGAATGATATGGCCAGGACTGTTCAGCCAGAGGCACATACTGAAGAACCGAATGCAGATGCCTTGAAATTTTATAAGTTGGTCGATGCCAATCAAACTGAATTATATCCTGGATGTACCCGTCACTCCAAGCTTTCCTTCATCATTAGGTTGTTTCATGTGAAGTGTCTTGGAAGGTGGTCAGTAAAGTCATTTACAATGCTATTGGAGCTATTGATAGAGGTGATTCCAAATGGGGAAAATTTACCCAAATCTTACCACGAGGTTAAGAAGTTCATATCTGATTTGGGTTTGAGTTATGAAACGATAGATGCTTGTCGAAATGACTACATGTTATTATGCAATGTTGCTGGTGTAATCCTTATTGGTTACGTACTTTGTCTATCTTCTGTGACCGTGTTACTGGTTTAAAATCGTAACAGATATGTTGATATACTCACTCACAATGTTTGTGTTATGGGTTTGGTGTGTCACTTTTGCTACTGATGTTTTGAAGTTTTTGCTGCATTTTGAAGTTTGCTGCACTTTGGCCTTTAGTTTTTGCTGCATTTTGAAGTTTGTTCTGCATCTGTTTTTTTGGCTTTGGCCAATTGTACATGGATTCGGCTGGAGTTTTTTGTTAATGCATACACATATTTAGATACAAAAAATAAAAATAAAATCATCAGTGTAACTGATGTTGTTGACAGAGACACCAGATCTCATGTTCTGCTATTACTAAACCTCTGATGTTGAAACAGTTCTACTAAGAAAGTGTTCAGCTAACATTGAACTTTACTATCATCATTAGCATAGAAATGTAAACCAACAACATATCATCATTAGGAGAGTTTCTTTCTGCTATTTATTCCTGCTCACAAGGTTTGTTATAGTCTTGCTTCCATTTCAATAAGAGTGATCTTAACTCATTTATAATTATAAGTTTTCAGCATGTGTTGAATTCATTTGGGTATTTGCTTGGAGTTTTCTTCAAGAATATGTTGATGATTGACAGTTTGTTGCTAGTTACTAATGCTCAATGATTGATTACTAGTGCAGTCTAACTAAAAACTTCACCATTTAATTGCAGATCTTCTCTGTAGAAATGTCAGTTTAATGACAGCTAAAAGTACTAAACTAGGTTGCTTGTACTTTGTAGCATGTGGCTTCAGTAGAACCGTGTCAATAGTTAGTACTTTCAGTGGTAAAGATTAGTTTACGAAGATGTTGATAGTCTTCTGCTCAGAAGCTGCAAGTTTGCAGACCAACTGCAGTTTACTAGTCAAAGTTCAAGCATAATAGTCGATGAGCAGCTAACTCAATGTAGTGGCAGAGCAAACGATGTCACCTAGGCTAACGGATTTAGGGCCTCGTTTTCCGTCGCGGAATTCAAATCTTTCTAAAATTCTCAATCTCACAGAAATTCAAATGTGGAGTAATATACAATTTCACAAGATTTCAATTCCTT
Source organism: Linum lewisii (assembly GCA_034768395.1). NCBI lineage: Eukaryota > Viridiplantae > Streptophyta > Magnoliopsida > Malpighiales > Linaceae > Linum > Linum lewisii. Next base: position 19,342,395 of record CM068302.1, on the reverse strand, counting down.
GTTTTCCATGGTACAAGACACACAAGAATTCAATTCAGCTACAAACAAAAAGACAAATGTGCCCTTATTTTAATTCAGAATTTACTATTAAATTTCTTTTTCAACTTCTTCTTCCTCTACGAATTCGTTTTCTGATGCTGCAACAACTCTTTTATAGCTTGACATTAGCTTGGAGACCAAAGACCAGCTGCTAGGCTTTGAGCTTGATTGAGAAATGAAAGACAACAAGCTCTCAAACACCTCGAGAACCATGGATTCAGATTCTCTCAACAACATGTCGATCCCCTCAACATTGTTGAATGAAGTGGACTTCTTGCTCTCCATTCCTTTCAAGGCCTTCTGAATTGCTTTCTTCACAATCTTCCTTGAGTTCAGCTTTGGAATCCTCTGTAATCATGTTCAGTTTCTGAAGATGTCAATATAGTCTCAATTCCATGCCAAATGAGAACCCATTTGAGTCTCTGCTCAATCAACCCAACTTCCCAGAGCGTTGTTCGGATCGATCAAGTTGTCTTTAAGCTTATGGAAAGCGTCAACTGTTTCCAGAGCATTTGAGTCTCTTGCTCAATCAACCCAACTTCAGTTTCTGAAGATGTCAATATAGTCTCAATTCAATGCCAAATGAGAACCCATTTGAGTCTCTTGCTCAATCAACCCAACTTCCCATAGCGTTGTTCGGATCGATCAAGTTGTCTTTAAGCTTATGGAAAGCGTCAACTGTTTCCAGAGCAGAAGGAATAAGGGTTAAGGTTTTGTGAAATTTCATGATCCACAAGAAGCAAAGTCTGCAACTTTTGCAGATCAGTCACTGTCCCAGCTGCAATGAATGAATGCAATACTAGTCAGTGGAAAATCGAAAGGGGTTAACTAACTATAGGCATTAGCAAGACACCCTATGAATAAGAGTTTAAGGGTCTGTGAATTTTCAGTGATCCAGAACAAGCAAAGTCTGCAACTTCCTGCAAGATGAAATCAATCATTTTCACAGTAGGAACGAATGGGATGATGAACTCGTTCCCAACCAATAGAAATCGGGTCAACTATAGGCATCAACAACGCACCCTCAACTTGTTTCAAATCTAACAACTAAAGCGGAGTTCATCCCTACTACACAGTACCGATAATCAAGCAAAGACAAATCCAAATCAGCCAAAAGGGTAAGTAATTCTAAAGCATTTGCCAACACTCCCATAAGAACAAAGTGCAAGAACCCAGAACAAAAAAAAAACCCAGTTGCAGGAATCAAGCCATGAACCAGAAAATGCAGCAGTACCTTCAAGATTGGAAAAATTGATGGAGACATTATACAAAATCAACTGACTTACCTCTGGTCGGAGGTCGTCCTCAATGGAGAGAAGTCAGAGTCGAGAGAAGATAGCAGTCACCGTCGAGAGTAGTGAGCATTCAACGTTTTTGTATGTAGAGACCGGTCGTCGCTGTTCGTCCGTCCCTTCTCTTCCAGGATGGTGAAAACTTGGTGATGAGAATAGAAGAATAGAGATAGGGGTGTATTTGACAAACACAATAAACAGTAACGGAAAGGGTAAAAACCCACCAAATTGTACAGCAATTGAAATGATGGGTTTGACAGCAATTGGGCCCACTCCGACTTTCAAAGCCACCGACATTGTACAGACCGTTTGTCACTGGAAAACAAGGAATTGGACGAAGCCGCCGGATTTGGTCAATTACTGCACTCAAATCCACCACGGAAAACGAGGCCTAGGCTTTAGTCTTTCCAGGTATTGACAAACTGCATCTTGTAATTACAATCCATTCTTCTGTTCTGATGATAGTGTTCCGGCTTTTAAATAACCATGAGCTGCTAATTTAGTTCATGGCTTTCATTGCGAGGTAATGAGAAGAAGTCTCCATTGGTAAAGTGGGCTAGGCCCACTAGTATCTATTTTTTTAATCAATAGGCCCACTAGTGTCATTAAGAGTTAAGACTAACACCATGTTTGGTTTCTGTGTTTTTTCGGAAATACAAATGCACAAAACAGCTTATTTGGGCCAAAAAAATGAGTGATTTCAAAACTCAGCTTTTAGTTGAGTTTTGGGTGATTTGATAATGAGTGAATTGAAGGATTTGTACAATTACCTTTCTATCCAACTACTAATTCAGAAATTACAATCTATGCCACTATTTTAGTTCAACTTTCTAATCACTCTCACCAGCTTAACCCTAGGAACAATTGGGATTTGTGTTATAGGATTATATATTATTATGTTTTGTAAACATCTTTTTGAGAGCAGGTAGTGCTAGACAACTCATATTTTGGAATTTCACAATTCCGTAGATAGGAATTTGAATATGCAGAAGTAGTGTAGCTTGTGTAAGCATGAAATGTTATCTTTGGATTAGTATTATTCTAGTTTGATGTTTGCTCGTAATTTGAAGGATTATTGAACCATAAATTGTTGTCCTTGGTAACACTTGCATTAAAACAAACCTGTCTCTTACAACAACAATGACTTGGCCACAATCTGCTATTACAAAATTACTGCATATAAATATCGTAAAAATACCAAAACTCTTCAGTTCAAATATGGCCAACATAATAATAAGGATAAAATGGTAATTTAGCTTCATTTTAAGACCCCACACCAAATCCCAAACTGATTCATAGCAACTTCCAAACAAAGGTTTTGTGTAAAAAAGTGTAATCACAAAACACAGCTTCTGCACTTCTTTCCCTCCAATCTAAATTCCCCCTCTATTATAAACCCTAGGGCTCAAAGTCGATTTACGGAACGGCCGCGGAATTTTCCCTCTATTGATTTACAAGGGTATCGGCTGGTGCGGTGTAAGTCATCTATTGCCATTATGATATTTTGTTCTTTGTTTAATTAAAATCAATTGTTTATGGATTCGACTGGTGAAAGTAGGTTTGATTAGTTTTTTTTTTCTTTGAAGACTTACAATTTATGGTTTTGGGGTTAGATGTCAGTGAATTAGGAATCATATACATAAGCTGTAATTGTTTTTTACTAGGTATCATCGCAATAGGCTATTGCTTGTCTCATTGATTTCTTTTTCTAGGGTTTTTTTTTTTCTGTAGTAAAGTTAAGTTAGCTTATTATATGCGATGTACTTGTTCTTTATTTCTGTGCTGGTAATTTGTTATTACATGTATAAGTATCAGTTTTGTTGTTTTACAGATCATGTCTCAATCCCAATCACGAGGAAGGCCAAACATGGCTTCACATAGCAATCTTGACAATCCCATGGTGAATAGAGCATCTCAACCATCGAATATTTTGACTGAGCGAAATCAAACGGAAAATACGAACTTAGGTATGTGGTTATTTTTACCAGATTTAACATTATTAAATAAACAATTTGATCACATTTTTAGTTGAGATGTTGCAGCTAGTAAGAAAAGAACTCGAGGTGCAACTATGTGTAAGGAGGTTTGGTGGTTGCCGCAAGGGGATAAGATTAAAATTTCATTTAACAGTGACTGCCAACCAATTGAAGACAATGCTACTAAATTAACTAACTTTTTGGGTTCCTTGTCTCAAAAATCAATATATGCGCCGCTGCGTTATGAGGACTGGAGGCTAGTAAGTGCATATGCTATTCAACGGATTACTAATGATGACAATTTAATTTTTCTAATCTTTTATGATTGTTTTACCCCATTAGGAGACAACAAATAGTCTTCTGAATATATTTGTTCCTTTGGGTCGAAACATACCTACACCAAAAGAATCTATAGCTGCGACAAGTAATGACCCTTTCCTTCGTTATATGCTAAATACTTATCAATAAGTATCTTTATTATTTTTTCTATTGTTAATGAAATGTTCCATTTAGATAAATTTGGTATGTCATAGTTATTTTATTTTCACTTATAAAAAAAAAAAATAGTTATTTTATTTTCTAAAGGAAAAGGACTCTCAACAACAACCGATGGATATGACTGAAGAAGGTCATAATGTGACAAATAGTTCAACTCAGGTAAGTACATCAATGACCTTTTTAGTTTCTCCGTACCTTATTAATCATTTATTTTAGGCTGTTTTCTAGCAGATATTTTTTTATTGAAATTAATATACACTAATAGTGTATATATTATCATGTAGGGGTTGACATATTGTTATCTTAGAAGCTTAAATCAATCTAACGTGGATGTGGCTAAAGGCTCAATTGTGAGTAACAATCCAAAGAGAATCGTCGGTGACGTCGAATTAGGTGGTGGGTTCTACGAAATATTTGTTGAAGTTCCAATGAAGCCAGATGAGCCCTTAGTTCGACCATATGGAAGTTTTTCAGTAATTGGAGACGTGACTGGACGCACCATTGCTTGGCCATCAATCTTGGTAAGCACATACATTATATATTCTAATATTTTATTGCAGTTTGAAGATATTTCTCACGTAATTATATCTTATTTATGCACTAGGTGAACCGACTCTATGTTGATACTTATTTTCATGAGACGCTTTGGATGCAGCTTTGATGAAGACTTCACTAATTCGTCTGATAGATTTTATATATGTTTTTTTCCTTATTGTGAACCTATATTGGATTAGAAATTATTAAATAGATTTTAGATGTGTCATTTTCATATTATGAACCTATGTTGGTTGGATATTTATATAATTTATTACTTTATTTTTTCCGTGGCATTTTTTATGTATTTTTTATAGCATTGGATGATTGCAAAGTATATTAAAGTACATTTAAATACCCTTTGGTTTATATTACGCAAAAAAAAATCACAAATAATATTAAATAAAAATACAGATATTTTGTCTCTACATATCATTTTTAGAGACAAAATTAATTGTCACTAAAAGGATCTTTTAGAGGCAATTATTTTTGTTTCAATACAGATTTTAAAAGCACATATATGTGTCTCTAAAAATATCTATTGCAAACACATATATTTGCCTTTAAAAATATCTATTGTAGACACATATATGTGCCTCCAAAAATATCCATTGCAGACACATATATGTGCCTCTAAAAATATCTATTAGTAACAAAAATAACTGCCTCTAAAAGGTGGCTAAGATGACAGATAACTAGCTGTTTAAAGATGCAATTACCAACAATTATATATGCCACTAATTCTTAGTTTTAGCGGCAGATAATATGTGCCACCGTATTTGCCTCTAAAGACCTTTAGCGACAGGAGCGTTGGTGGCACTTAAGCTATCTGCCTCTAAAACTCTATAGAGGCAGATAAATGACTTTTAGAGGCAAATATGGTGTGCCTCCGTAGACAGGTTTTGTTGTACTGTACAGTATACGTTCGATAACTCGAATTGTGTTAATGTTCTTGTGATTTGTCTTCAAATAGTTCGGGAGAAAGTGTGTTAGAGAGTAGAAGTGAAACTCAAATTCCAAATGTGTTAGAGATACATGAGTTGATGTAGAAGACACTACAAAAAAGTTTACCTTTAACTACTGCAAAATTACAACGACATGAAAATGCAGTAGCATAGCAAATAGTGGTGTGACAAATAGTATTTGCTACTGCAAATTACTACATGAAATAGTGATTGTCGTAGCCAATATCAACTATTTGCTACTGCATTTTCATGTCGTTGTAATTTTGCAGTAGTTACAGGTAAACTTTTTTTGTAGTGAGAGTTTATTCATAATTGTAGATAGTGCAATTATGCAACTGATTATCTGGCTAGAGTGTGTAAATTTTTTCAATTTATGATTAATTGATGACATGTTGATCACGTGAATAATGTACCGAATACCTTAGAGACTCATAGGATTGTAGATAAATGTTAAGCGTAATGCACTAGAGTTTATAGAAAAAAGGTGTTAGTTGTTGATGATACTCGTGATATTATTTTTTTGCTGCTCCCGAAGGAGAACGAGAGATAACCATACATTCAAGAAAGGGTGTTAGCCCAAGTCGAGAGGTTTGCCGATCTCCAACTTGGGAGGCAACTTAGTGTGTGTCAAACCACATAATGAGTCGCTCTATTAGCCAGACGAGTCACACAACCACTACGAAAAAGGTTCGCATTTAGCTACTATAAAATTACAATAACATGAAAATGCATGAGCAAATGGTTGATGTTAGCAATGACAATCATTTATTTTCTATAGTTTTTTGCTGTAGCAAATACTATTTATGACACTCAACATCCTCGTTGCAAATAGTGGTGTCACAAATAGTATTTGTTACAACACACTGCAGAAAATATTAATTGTCAAAGCATAACATCAACTATTTACTATTGCATTTTTATGTTGTTGTAATTTATAGTAGTTAAAAGTAAACTTTTTTGTAGTGAGCGAAGACGAAGACCGGGGTAGAAGGACAAGAACCAGTAAATGTCAACTATATGATTACACTGCAGTCAAGATGGTGATAGAACTCGTTGCGGAATCAAATCTCGACTTGGGCCACATCACCTTAAATGTCCACATATTGTATCACTCATAAGAGAGGCAAACCCTAAAAGCATCCTTACAAACAAGACACTTTAGAATGAATGAGTTAGTCATACTAGGATAGGAGAGCGATAAATAAATTCTATAATTAGGATAAATACTAAAAGTAAATAAAATAATAATAAAGAAGAGACGCCCCAACATGTGAAATTATTATTATTTTTTTTTTTGGCATAGACAGCTCCTTATTGAGAGACCTAGACAGCCAGCACAAATAAAAAAGGAACATCAAGTCCCTACCCAGGAAGTCATGTCTACCTCCATGATTCCTAGGAGGTTAGTCAGGGCCATGCGAGCCACGTAATGGGCGCCCTGTTACCTGAACGGATTGACGATTATTAAATATGTGACTTGTTAATTACTACAAATATGGATTGACGATTGGGCATCACAACGGCTATTTTTATTATAATACATTACATAAATACGATCTCAATTCTCAACGTCGCAATCCGCGGGCCAAGCGGAGCGGTGGTGGTACCAACGGCAAAATTAATAAGTTTAATTTTATGACTCATCACATTAGTAATTAATGTTTACCAAAATATATTGGAAGGATATTGGTCACATGTAAATGTGCTATATAGTAAGTACCCGACTGAGGGAATGAGACCAGCGTCCAGGAATTTTTGGGTTTGGAAAGTTCTAAACTCATTTTCAACCATTAGATCTAGTTTGACCATTTGACCAATCTAATGGTCCAGATTTGATAGGGACATTTAGGACTTTACACAAACAATTTAATTATTATATTTAATTTAAATATTTTATTATTATTTATTATTTAAATATTTATTATTATTTATTATTACCGTTGGCAACAACTTGTCGCCGTCCAATGTTGCCGGCCGCCATCGTTGGCCGCCGTCTCCGGTCGTCGGCCGTCGACCGCCGTCTCCGGTCGTCGGCCGTCAACCGCCGGTGACTTTTCCGGCGACTTTTTCCGGTTGACTTTTTTCGGTGATTTTTTCTGTGACTTTTCCAATCACATTTCCGTCGACTTTTCTCCGGTGACTTTTTTCTATGACTTTTCCGATGAGGACAAGTAACTAGTTAACCTGATTTTTACTATTAACTTATTAGTATGATTTTTTTTATTCGTAACTAGTTAACTAGTTAACTTGGATTTTTATAGTTAACTAGTTAGTTAACATGTTTTCCGGTGAGGCTCCGGAGACCGACAAAACTCCGGTGACTTTTCCGGCGAGGACAAGTTAACTAGTTAACCTATTTTTACTAGTTAACTAGTTAACTTATCAGTTAAGTTAACTAGTTAACATCATGATTTAGATAACGAGTTAGCTAGTTATCTAATCGAGTTAACTACTTAACCAATCGAGTTAATCTAGTGAATCAGTCGAGCTAACTAGGTAACTCGATAAGTTAACTAGTTAACCAATCGAGTTAACGAGTTACCAAGTTTTAACTAGTTATCTAATCGAGTTAACTAATTAACATCATGATTTGGATAACGAGTTAACTAGTTAACCAATCAAGTTAACTAGTTATCTAATCGATTTAACTAATTACCAAGTTATTAACTAGTTAACGTATCGAATTTAGTTATCCAATCGAGTTAACTAGTTATCCACTCGAGTTAACTAGTTAACCAGTCGAGTTAACTAGTTAACCAATCGAATTAACTAATTATTCAATTGAGTTAACTAGTTAACCTAACTAATTACCATCATAACTAAAATAATTAATAAACATCAAAATTGGTAACTGGTTAATATATGTTGTTAACTGATTATACACACTAACCCACTCACACTCACACTCGCTACAAATTGGTAACTAACGGACAAATCAACAAAGTACATATTCCTTTTCCCTTCTTCCTCTGCATCATCATTCCATTCTATTCTTCACCGTCGCCAAAAGAAACAGCTCACCATCACCTTCATCAACACCGATTGAGCTCCTCGATCCTCATACTGCCCAATCTCTCATCGAATCTGTTGAAGCTTTCCTCTTTGATTGCAATGATTTCTCCCACCCTCCTTTTTTATTTTCTCCTTCCATTTCCGTGTAGGCGTGATCTGGATCGGGAATCGGCTGGTGTAGAAGGCTGCCGTATCGGAGGCCGCCCCAAAGCTTCTATTCGGGTTCCGAACTTGCGGCGGGATGGCATATGTGCGGAGATCCAGGCCATCGTCAACCTTTCATCACAGCCTTGTCGATTTGGAGCTGTCAATTTGGAGCTATTAATTAGTGAGGAGATTTTGATCGGCGATAGTGGGCACAAACTTTATCTCTATTGACCACGAGATCCAACCGATGGAAGCTTTTTGGTGAGAGGCCGATAGAAGCTTTTACATTGATTTTCAGGCAGCGTTACGAGGAGTTCAAGCGTAAGTAGAAGGGAGAAGAACAAGAATCGCCTTCGCCTCCACCGTCTGCGTGCAGAGCTCCGGGCGAAGATCGTCGGCACCATAAATAATCACGGTGACGGTTCATAAAACGACGACGGCGGCAACGATTCCTCCGACGATAGCGTGGAATTCCCCGGGGAGGAGAGTATCAGGCTACAGTTGAGCTATTAGGGAGACCGGAGAAGAGAATAGATTTGTGCGGCGTGTTTGAAGAATTAGATTAGGGTTATTATATTTTTAAAAAGTCAAAACTACCCCTTCCTGTATTTGGTTTGGAAGGTTCCAAACTTTAAAGTTTGGACGCAGATCCTTTGCCCCGACTGAGTATGGTGACATATTTTAGATTATGTCTTATAGACATAATCCATAAGAGCCATAAGATCTTTAATTATCTCATCCAAGGGTGGACAGTAAATATTAATATTATAATACAAAATTCTAAATTAATACCTCATGCTAAATATTATTATTACCATTTTTTAGCCATAAAAGTTACCATTTATTTTTACTTTCCCTTTCATTCACTCTAAAAGCAAAAAAAACCGCCATTCAAGCTCTCGTTTCAGAGAAAAATTTCCACACACATGATTCGTTTCGACGCCATTCTCAAGTATTCGAACTAACCGCCGGCGTTGCAGACTTCATGCTCCGTTTCGACGCCATTTCCTAGTGTTGAATAACCGCTGACAGAATCTGTTAGCGGTCTCCAAACTAACCGTCGGCGTTCCTGGTTTCATTCTTGGCGGACCTTCCTTCAGGTTTGTTTCAGAACTTCACTTAGATTTCAATTTCTGGGTTTGCATGTGCAAAAAAACTAGGTTTTGTGGGTCGATTTTGTTGTGAATCATTTTTGTGCATTGTCATTCTTCTCTATTTTAGGTCATTGTGGTCTGATCTGGGTTATTCTCTGAGATTTGATTTTCAAGAATATTGTTATTCGCATAATATTAATATTTTTGATTTGATACTATTATTCTACGATTTTTGCGGCTACTGATCATGAAAAGCTTCGATTTTTGGTTGTTCTCTGTTTTAATCTGTCTGTTTTGTTGCTCTTTGGTTGCTATTTTTGGTTCCAGTTCATGTCCATTTTGTGTTTATGAAATCAAGAGCTTCGATTCGGGGCATTTATGTTATAGGTTTTGATATTAGTATTCTTGATTTCGTTGTGATTTTTTATACTGCTGTTGCTTTGTACACTGGTTCGATTTTGGGTTGTTGTTTTCGGTATAATCAGTTACAATAAAACCTATAGGTTCTGAAATGAATTTGAAATTATGGGCTGATCAACTACATTGTTTGTGATGATACTATTATATTTAGAATCTGGTATGAACAACTTATAGTATTAATTATGGTTTTGCTTTTTTACACTATTATAAGTTGATCTTGTGCATTCCTTGTTCTCACAGTGTATGTTCTAACAAAATGTAATCTTACAATTCAATCCAGTTAGCAATAAACCATTTGTGTCTAAGAAACTAAACTTGAAATGAGACCTTATCAGTGAGATCTGCTGCTCTGATCATTTGCACTGTTGTCCATTATACTATTATTATTCAGAATACTAGTATGAACAACTTGCTAGTATTAATTCTGATCTTGATTTGATTATCAATTTTGATTAATAATATGATATTTATAATTGTATTCAGGATGACTAAGAAACAATAAAACTGTGGGAATGAAGAAGAAAAGTCAATCAATAACCATGATCTTCTAGTAGGGAAAGACCGGTCAAGAGTCATGGATCTAAACAAATGTCAAGATTCAATAACCAAAATTTTAAGGCGATAGTGGAAACGGGATTGAACACAACTTTAATACTGACACCAGCAGAGTCTAAAACACAACTTTAAACCATTATCATAATACAAATGATATCATGTTGTCACAATTATTAAATATTATGATATCGCAACACTAAAGTCCATACTATTATTATGAAAATACTAGTATTAGTTGAAAATATTATCTGAAATGAAATTAAGATCAAAATCACCACTCAATGAGATTGAGATTAAAATTAAATCCTGGTGGAGCTGCATCCCGCAGACAGCCAAAAAGAAAATAATTGTTAAAAGAAAATATCGGCCAAAATAGTTCATATTTATTTACCCCCACCAAATTGGTACCAAATTGCCAAATGGTAACTGGTGAGATCTGCGTGAAACTTCAAAGCCTTATTTATTAGGATAGCATTTTGCCCCTCTACTTTGCCAACTTAACAGATTGCTCTCTATACTCTAAATTTCTCATTTTACCCCTTATATTTTGACCACTTTGCTGTTTGGGTCCTTCCGTTCCAAATTTCATCTTCGTAACGTTAATTCATGGGTATTCAGTACACCGTGTTAGCTCCAATAGTCATGTATTAGCTTACTAAACATTTTCTAAGTGGGAATATAAGTATATATAATTAGATAGGATGAAATCGACTAATAAAACATGTGATTTTAAACCCCTTCGTGTATCACCATACTCTTCATGATACCTCACCAATTTACCTCCCTAACTAACCCTTCATCTCCTACCTCCGATATCTTTATCCTCCGGGTGCGGATGTGTCCAGATTTAATGTTACGAAGACAAAAGTTAGAACGGAAGGACCCAAATGGCAAAATGGTCAAAGTAGGAGGGGGCAAAATGAGTAATTTATAGTCTAGGGGGGCTATATTTTAATTTCAAAAAGTAGAGGGGGGCTAAAGTGCTATTTTCCCCATTTATTATTATTTTTAACGACTTGCAGTAAAAAAAAACCTCTTTAACGGAATTTCAGAACCCAGAAAACAAGAAGAAGCTGTCAAATTTTTATTTTTATTTTAACCCGCATTTAAAAAGTACACAAAACACAGCAGAGAGGCAGAGGAGACTCTGTCAATCACAAGTCCGCCGGTACCCTTTCCCTCCCGGCGCCGATTGCCTCCCCCCGCCGTTATTATCCTTCCGTGAATGTAAACATGTGGGTCCCACTTGTTTATTTCGCCATTTATTTCATTTCTTCCAGCTATAGAGAGAGAGAGAAAGAGAGGAAAATCGAACAGTCTTTTTCTAACTCAGAGACTCAGCAATAAACCAGCCTGGGCTTTAGTGGGTCTGCTTCTTCTTCAATTCATACCCTTTTCTTTCTTTAATCCCCAAAGGAAAGATCTGAAGCATCTCCTTTTTTTTTTCTTCCTTCTTCTTCTTCATCTTCTTTCTCTATCACATTTCTCCCCACAGGCTTCTTCCTTCTTCTTCTTCTTCTTCTTCTTACTCCTTTTGCTTTGGAGCCCTACAAAGGGAAAGTCGTTTGAGATCTGTTTTCCCATTTCAGCTCTCCTCTCACCGGTACTGCTAAATCATGGACCCCAAGCTTGGCAATTTCTGTTATTTTTTGTTCTTATATCGCTTCACTGTACTGTTTCCTTTATTGGGTTTTGTTTTCTTTCCGTTTCTGTTTACTTCAGTTCTTTAATTTGCTTCCCTGCTTGTGGATTGTCGGTGTTGGGTGTTTCTGCTTTCTGTTTTGTTCCCGGGAAAATGCCAGGGGGGAATTTGTTTTAGCTGAAGAGATAATAAATGTTTTGAGGATGAATTTCAATTTCATTTCTAATTTTAGCTGTTTCTGTACTTATCTGCGATCCACTTTCCGCTGCTGACCAATCAGACTGGGGGCCAATCTGTGTTGGGATTAATACTGGTAATTTGATCTAATTTGCAGAAGGTTTGAGCTGAGGAATGATACAGAAGTGATGGGGAGAAAAGGGAGTTGGTTCTCTAGTGTGAAGAAAGCATTCAGTCCTGAATCCAAGGTAAAGAAAAATCTGCATAATGGGTTATATTCATTCTCTAACAGTGATGTTTGTTTCTGGCTAGGGTTTTAAGATGTTCACTAGCTAATACTGTCTATGATCCCCAGAAATCCAAGAAGAAGAAACTGCTTGCTAAGCAGAACCTTGAGACCAATTCAGCTCCAGTAGTGAATGTGACATCATCATCATTATCACCCCCACTTCCTCCACAGCCAGAGGAGGTCAAAGTTTTGGAGGAGACTATAAATGTGCAGAATGATCATCATCATGGCCATGCTTTGCCAATTGCCGCTGAGGTCCCTGAGCCTGTCGTTCCTGTTGTTCGTCAGACTAACGTAGTGGCGAAAAAGAATAAATATGCTGGGAAATCGAAGGAGGAAGCTGCAGCAATCAGGATTCAAACTATATTTCGAGGGTATCTGGTATTTGTTTCTAAACCGAATGTCATGGTTGGTTTTCAATTGTGTTGGATTATAGCTTATGGTTTTTGTTGAATTTGGGTTGTGTAGGCTAGGAGGGCATTGAGGGCTTTAAGAGGATTAGTTAGGCTGAAACTGCTGATGGAAGGTCCTGCTGTGAAGAGACAAGCTGTGCATACGCTCCGGTGCATGCAAACTCTAGCTCGAGTACAGAATCAAATCCATACGAGGAGGGTGAGGATGTCGGAAGAAAACCAGGCTCTCCAGAGACAACTATTGCAGAAACATCTCAGAGAGCTTGAGAGCTTGCGGGTTTGTCTCCTCTCTCTCTTGATCTAATCAATCTTCCAGTACACTGAAACAGTTCAGCATCTGTCTGATCTAATCTCAAATAGTGTCAAAGACTATTGAATTATGTTAGCCATTGGTCATTTCTTATGTTGAGCAAATGTGATTATTGAAACAGATGAAAGAGGGATGGGATGCTAGCTTGCAGTCCAAGGAACAGATTGAGAGCAAATTGCTAAGCAAGTACGAGGCGACCATGAGAAGGGAAAGAGCACTGGCTTATTCGTTCTCCCACCAGGTAATCATTTCTCTTGGGTCTCGCTTACAGAAACGTCTGTTTTGAATGGTTTGGTGACTGAGAACCTCATTTTTTAACAATCTATGCAGCAAAACGGGAAGAATACTGCAAAAGCAGCTACAGGTATGTTCATGACTCCTGGCAATCCTTCTTGGGGGTGGAGCTGGTTGGAAAGATGGATGTCAGCTCATCCATGGGAAGCAAGGAACACTACCGACAAAGAACTCAGCAACGATCAAGCCTCAGTGAAGAGTGGGAGCCGAAGCTTGGTTGGTGGAGAAATCAGCAGAGCTTATGCTCGTTATCAGCTCAACTCGGATAAACTCTCACCGGTAGATAATCAAGCCAACAAGGCAGCCCCTACAAGGAGTACTACACATTCCCCTTCAACTACATCCAAGCCACCTTCTTCAATTGGAAGAAAGATGAAGCCAGCAAGTCCCAGGAGCAGTGTCGGGGGACCCGACGATGACTCTAGAAGCATGGTCAGTTTCCAGTCACACAGAAGGCACAGCATTGCTGGGTCATCTGTGCGGGACGATGAAAGCTGCTTCGGAAGCTCTCCATCGCTGCCAAGCTACATGGTGCCAACTCAATCAGCTAAAGCAAAGTCCAGGCTCCAGAGTCCACTAGGATTAGGAGCAGAGAAGAATGGTGGGAGTGAGACTAGTCCTCCAGAGAAGGAGAAAGGGCCAATAGCATCTGCAAAGAAGAAGCTTTCTTATCCCCCCTCGTCTCCAGCCAGGCCAAGGCGGCATTCAGGTCCTCCAAAGGTGGATACCAGCTTGATCAAGACTGCTGGGAAAGTGGTGGCAATATAGCAACATCATTTGATTTGAAAGTGGTGCCAAAATAAATGGTTAAAGTTGCTTACTTTGTTAGTTACCTTTGTTACTTGATGGGTTGAACAAAAGCTTTTTCATTGTTGAAATGTGTTATTCATTCATTTGTCTCTGCAGAAAATGGTTGTATGGTTGACTTCTGTAGTTGTTGTCTGTTTATGTGATGAGTTTATGAACCTTTGGTAATGGTTATATATATATATATTTGGACATTTGTATCAAAAAAATCTTAACTTATTGGACAACTGGATCTTGGCTTATGTTACTTTCTGTGTGCTTGTCAACTGTCAATTTGTCATGGTCTGTAGAGGATGAGATTGGCAGCTGCTGACAGTGTTCTTGTTTACTCACTTAAACAGAAACTTGTATCACAGGGATAAAAAGGAAAGGGAGATATCTTGTGGCATTTAGTATAAGGACGAAACTATGGAAATAAGAACAAAGATGAAGAGAAGATAAGAAAGGGTTAGGAGGACGGTTCTAAAGATCGACTTTGTCGAGGTTTATGATAAAATTAGATGGAGCTTCTTACAAGACACTTTTGTTGTCGCGGGTCTCAATGGAGAGATAATTGAGTTGATCATGACTTGTGTGACATCTAAGTTAGATGATCTAACTACTTTCAGGTGTTGCGGAATGAGAGCTTACAGATCAATTCCAACCCTACATGTGGAATTTACCAGTGATGCCTTCCTTCCTTTTTTACTTTGTGTAGTCTTAGTCATATTATAAATGAAGTTGTGAGTGTAGGAAGAGGTGTCTGATCAAATTCTATAGAGATGGACCAAGCCTTTCACATTTGTTCTTTGTTGATGACTTGGTCATCTCGTAGAAGCATCCATTGAACATGCGGAAGTGAATATGGGTTGTTTAATCGATTTTGGCAAGATCGCCCAACAAGTTTTGGAGGCCCTATACAAAAGTTAGGGCTAGTTGAATCAATGAAGGATTCCTTCATAACTGAGATGGTATAGGCCATTGTCACCAACATCTAGTGACGAGCTGGTTAGTTGATGGGTTACCAATCTCTGATCGAGATGGTACATATCTCGATGAGGATCTCGTCTCTAATCGAGTTCTGCCCTAGTAGGAAGTACTGCAGCCTCAAGATGGTACATATTCTGATAAGGATCTCGTCTCTGATCGAGTTCTGCCCTAGTAGCAAGTACTGCAACCTCAAGCTGTTAAGCGATGACATGGAAAAAATTATTGAGTTGGATTGATGATATCAGCAATTAACGAAATTTTTTGATGGAGAGTTAACGGAATGACCACATTGTTACAAATGTTATAGGTTAATGACCACTATGTTACAAATTGTAAGTTAATGACTACCATGCTACAAATCTTTACATCAATGACAAAAATGAATAATTCCCGGCTGCCCCTCACCTTAGTTACAGAAGGCGGTTTATTCTGATCGATATAAACCCTAGAATTCCAAAAATCAAACCCCCCGTCCAGATTATCAAATCTCTTCTCTTCCATTCCAGCTCACCGATTATCTCAACAACAATGGTCAGTACTGCTCTTCCACTAGTTTCTGTCTCCATGATTCATCTCTTCTGTTTCACGCTTTACATCATCTTCAAGCTGAATCCCTATGGCAGGGCTTCGACCTCCTTTGCATCGTTAACATGTTTGAAGCATTTAGTTTAGGTTTTCATGTTTCCCTTGATTGGGATTTTCTGGGAGCTGAATCCCGATGTTCGTTTTAGATAACACCGGGAGATCCTCAGTTTTCCCCTTGTCCTGTTTGATGGCTGAGAAAACTTACCAAACAAGGAGATTTTGCGTCTTCTGTCTCCTGCTTTATGCTTACTTATCTGTTCTGCAACGTTTAATGGATGTTTTTTGCAATAGGCTACGCCTTTCATAGCAGGATGTACAGTGGCGGCTGCTGCTTATGGTGCCAGGTCTATGATTCGGGCATGGCACGCTTTCAAGACGAGGCCAAAGGCATTCTACCAAGGCGGGTTTCAGTCCAGCATGACAAAGCGAGAAGCAGCGCTTATACTTGGAGTAAGGTACTGCATAATGCCCCTAACTTAATTCTTGACATTGATAATGGACTATCTTCCTAGTTCCATGAATACAGACTTGTCTGCTAGATATTTCACTGGATCTCGTAACCATGAATCCATGATCAATTGAAGAAATCTACCCATGAGAAGAGTAGTTTAGTACGTGCTGATGGTGCACATACGTGTTTGTAGACTGAAGTTTAGGAACAGTATATTGATTGATAGAATTGTGGAGGTATTAAGCTATTGGTGTAAAACTAAAGTGAAGCTATTGTATAAAAGGACCAGATAAAATGGATTGCCGATACATCGGTCTTGCTGAATGGTGTGCCGTCGTTGAGAATATTTGTCCATCTAGGCTCCTTGTGTGTAAGCTTCTAGCTTTTCAGTAACTTGAGTTACCCAGATAGCAACTTCAACCTATAGTATGATTGGACTTTTCTGGTTATATGGATTAATGATGCTGGATTGTCTTGTTTGTAAAATTATATCACAGTAAGATTTAGTAGGACATCTGGACTTGTCCGTAACCATCTCCCATGTTTATGAATAGTTTTTTCATGTGCTCACTGGATGGACCATGTATGCTCCTGCATTCTTTATTCATCTGAAACCATCACATGCTCTAAAATGAAACCTTGAATCTGCCTTACATAAGCTAACCGAAAGTTCCCTCTGTTGCCCTTCAAAACAGGGAAAAAACTCCAGCTAAAGACGTGAAGGATGCTTATAAGATGGTGATGAAAGCGAACCATCCAGATCAAGGTGGTAGCCACTACTTGTCAAACAAGATAAATGAAGCAAAGAACGTGATGCTGGGTGGGCAAAACTCGAGCTCTGCTTTTTGAAGGCGCAGATTTTATACTCCTCCCTGGTACTGACATACAACTTTTTTGACCACCATTGAAGAGTTTCCTCGTTTACATGAGCAAAGCTATAAAATTGCAGATACAGTTGTTGACATGGTTCAACGGTTTCAGTTGTGATTCTTTGCAACCAAGAGTAGAGATTTCTAGGTTCTGTTATCTTGTGTATGCTCATAATCTGTTTCATCTGTAACTATAGCAGCCCCCAGATTGATCGGGCGATTGAATTTATAAGCATGTGGTTAGCAGCTGTATGCGGAGTTAAGATCTCAATGATTCCCTCTCATTATCCACTATATCATTATTTCAGTGCTTTTTACCATTAATATTCAAAAGTCAACCTTTTGCTTCATTTTCTTCTGTGTGATTTGACTTCTTGCTGTTGTTTCCATTGAGATTGATAAGAGCGAAATCTCTCAGTAGCATCTGAGAGCGCGCGATCCACAACCACGATGAACTGTTGGTTGTAATCTTGCGGGATGTTAATGCACAATTGCTACTGAGTTTCAAAGTCCGTGAAACTGAAGATATTGGAGCTATTGAGCTCTTTCCATGGAAATGCGGAAGAACAAAGAAGAGAGAGAAGGAAGGAACGAGCGAAGAATGTGAGCCAAAAGTCATCTCTTGACTTCGTCCATACGCTAGCGGTACAGCGGCTAGGCACAGCTGACATCTCCAACTGCTTTCCGTCGAGGAAAGTCAGCCATTACATTACTGTTATATCCCTCGCTAACTTCCACTACGCCCCAACCGCAAGATTGTTTTCACCTACATCTGACGGCAATGGAACTCTCAACCCCATAGCGGAATTGTTCAAGGTTGGCCGACTTGGTGAGCGCACTGATCTTCAAAGAAACATCTCTATCTTCTAAAGCTAATCATCTATCTCTATCTTAATCAGATTTTGGTACGAACCAAGTACTAAAATACATATTCCATGATTTTGTTGACCAAAATCATAAGAATGAGTTAATAACCTGATTGATTTTGCTAGCAAAGCACAATCTGTGAATAATAATAAACAAATTGGTCCAGTTAATGCCAACTTTAGAAGATGAAAGTTGGAGCCAGGCAGCCAGGTCTGAAAAGTTGAACCATCATCATTCTGCCATCACCCAGTTTTCAACATTAGACCACATTTGTCCTTATTACCAATCATTTCTAATTATCAGAAAATAAAACACATTCAAGAGTACTCGGGAAGTGAGTTGACGACACCATTCAACACTCACACAACCCAACTCTCTCTCTTTCCCTTCTTCACTTCTTCCTCCTTTTTCCTGCTCTTTTGGGAACCCAGAAGAAAAAGAACAGAGCCCCAAGAACAGAGGGAAGTAAACAAGAAATCACCAAGCAGGAAGAAGTAACTAGCTAATCCAATCTACAGTGGCAATCTCTGTAGGTAGCTATCAAACCCCATGTGTGTTCCCTTCACATGAAACTGCTTACTCTGAGCTTACCAATTAGCGTTTCTGTGTTATTTTATTTCCCCTTTTTTCTTATTTTTTATCTTCATCTTTTGGCCAAGACAAGGAAAAAGGTCCCTAATTTGGAGCCTGGGTAACGTGCTGTAACATGTTTACTTCCCAATGCCAACACTTCTGAGAGTGACCTTCTCAAGCAGCAAAATGGGCTGTATGTATTCCCGTTTCGGCTTGTGGGGATAACACGATATATATTGGTAGAGATGAATTAAAAGCAAAGGAACTACCACCAAGAACATTATACAGAAGAACAAGGTTGGGAGATGGTGTTATTAACACTATTATTCTCTCTGTAATGAAGCCTTTTAGATGAAAAGTTTCTTTCTTTCTGTTGGGTTTTTTTTCTTTATGAATTGTTCTGTAGTAGTGTTTGTGGTTGGTGGTAGTGGAGGAGTTTCTTAGAAGGGACATTGTTATTGCTTTGTCTGTTTGTTTTGAATGTTAGGTTATGAGAGATTGCTACATTTCTACAAACTATGTTGCATTATAATGGAGGATTGGAGCTCATTCTGCTGTTGATTTTGTTTCTCAGCTGAGTTCTCAAGCTGCTGCACTGCAGGTGGTGGTGGTGGGGGCTGGTAATTAAGAGTCACTCCATTAACTGCACAAGGAAGACTCGCTCTCTCAGTAATGCAGACTCCAAAAGCCAAGTAAGATCCTTTCTCATTCATTTGCCTATTAAATGGCTTCTCTTTCACAAACGTATTAGTCTTAAATGTCATTGTAACGGAACTCTCTATTACTAGCTACATACTGGTCGGAAACGGTTTCGAGTAATCGGTTTGTTCGAAAAACGGGTTTTCGAGGGAGTCTAATCTAGGTTTATATAAGTTAATTTTGGTTACACAAGTTTGTTTGGTTTTACTTGATTTCTTTGTTTGACTTTTTGGGGTTAGAGTTGGTGGTTGGGGGTAACTAGAAACCGATTTGAAAACCAATCCTATTGCTTGGGGTGACTTGGCCTTAAAGGCTACATCAAATGGTCAATTGAATCCAGCAGTGTTTGTTGCTTGTTCTTGTCTTCTTGCTACAACCAACCAAAATTATATTTGGCTTTATTTGTGTTTTTGCCTTTTCTCTAAATCGAATTGGATAAGTGTTCGAGAATGGTTGAACCTCTGAAAACTCGTTTAAAAATCGATCACATATTGTTACGCAAAATTCAATAGTAAATAAGTATCATATTTATAAACATCAAATGAAACAGGTACAATAACATAATGATCCTCAATTCATATTCCTAAGTCATACAATGAATACTATTTTACTTTCCGTTAATTCTATGATCGGTTCAAATGGTTTTAGAGGTTTTAATGATTAACCAGTAAAAAAATTTAGGAGATCGGACTAGTCAGACGAATGTTTCAAGGTTCTGAAAGTCGAACTGGGCAGTCTAGTCCGATCCTAACAACACTAGCTTTGACTAATCTTTAATGCAAAGTGAATTGAACTTGGAGTCTTCAAATTTGATAGTTACAGTTCTCAGTCATTACCAGAATATGATTCATACATTTGACTGATCAACTTATAGTAAAATGGGTTTAAATTTTAAAAGATCTTCCCCCTCTCAAGTAACTATCTCATGATTTTGTTCTAATCCCTTGTTGGTTGATGCATCAACGTCCATGGCGGTGGTTGAAACTTATCAATTTTTGGTGGCAGAGTTGCAGGTTCTGAAATAGCATTGTTACCTAACATCCCTTTCTTAAACCAATGTCTATATATATATATATAAACCTTAAAAGGCGAAAAGTACATTTCTTTTGATCTAGATGTGTTAGTTTGTGGATTTCGATTGAGCTGGTTTCCTTCATTTAAATGAGTTCTTCTGCCAACTTTTTCATCAGAGCTGCTTCCTTGGAGGTACCTCACCGGAAATCACCGGCTGCAACTCCACGAACTGCTCGCCAGCTCAAGCTTCCTGTAGCTGATTCTGATGCTAAGACTCGGAGTCCTAAGGTTCCTGACCGCAAGTCACCGCGAAGTTTGACATCTGAGGTATGCAATAATGCAACTGTTTAAGTGTCTATGTATGTTTGGTTTTCATATGTAACATTTTCTTTATGTTGTGTTTTCTTGCAGAAGAAGCAACCTCCTGGTAGAGTTGCTGAGCTGGAATCGAAGCTAGCTCAGCTGCAGGAGGATTACAAAAGGACTAAAGATCAACTAAGTGTGACAAAGAAGCAGCTAGCAGAACTGACTGACTGTGACGATGCAAGGATTGAGGAGCTGCGTAAGATCTCCCACGACCGAGATAGGGTTTGGCAATCTGAGCTCGAATCGATCCAGAAGCAGCACGCGATTGATTCAGCTGCCTTGTCAACTGCCATGAATGAGATCAAGAGGCTGAAGAACCAGCTGCAGATTGTGTCTGAATCTGAGGCAACTCAAATGCAAGATGCTGAGTCAGCACACGACGAGTTACAAGGGATGAGAATGGAGCTGAAAGAGACTCTTTCCCTTGTCGAGAGTATGAAATGTGAACTGAGTGATTGCAGGAAGGCTGAAGCTGAGGCTATGGAAGCTGCTAGTGAGACTCGAATGCAATTGGAAGCGATTAAATCTAGTGGTGAGAAGTCTCGTTTGGAGTGTATCGAAGCGATGGAAGCTTGTAAGCGGTTGGTACTGGAGTTGGAGCAGTCAAGAGCTGAAGCCAAGTCCTTGGAGGAGCTTGTGAGGAATTCTACAACAAATTCTGCATCAACAAACCAACTGAAAGCTGAGTTGAAGTGTTTGAAATCTGAAGTAACTAAACTGAGATCTGATCTCCAAGTATCCGAGGCAAGATACCAGGACGAATACATCCAGAGCACACTCGAGATTAGAAGCGCCTATGAACAAGTTGAACGAACGAAACACGAGGCAGCGCAGAAAGAGACACAACTCACGAAGGCCAGAGCTGAAATTGATGAACTGAATGAAGCAATGAGGTCAAAGATTGAGGAAAAGCAGTACGAAGAGGAGTTGAAAAAGCTGAAGGAAAGGCTGATGAAGAAGGAGGCTGAGGTGGAGAGCTTAGCAGAACGAAACGAGACACTAGAGGAAGCAAAGAGTGTGAATGAAGAGATGGAAGGTGAGTTGAGGAGGTTGAAAGTGCAGGCAGATCAATGGAGGAAAGCAGCTGAGGCAGCTGCATCGATGCTGTCGAATGGGAAGTTTGTGGAGAGGAGAGGTGGTTCATTTGATAATCATATGGATTCGCCATTCTCGGAAGAGATGGAGTACGAGGATGATGAAGATGATGATGATGAGTGTGTAAAGAAGAAGAATGGGAATGTGCTGAAGAAGATAGGAGTGTTGTGGAAGAAGGGTCATAAGTGAAGAAAGGATCTGTTGGAAGTATAGTGTGAAGATGGATGGAGTAGTGTGTTCTTATTTGTATAGAGTACTATGTGGGTAGGGCACACCAAACATCAGCCTCCCCCGCATTTAACAACAAGTTCGCTGGTCATTCTGCCGGGCAGGTTTTGACAATGATCCTTCCGCAGGTTCACCTACGGAAACGGGGTTAGAAGAAGCAGCAGTGCTTTGTATTATTATTTACTTACAGTAGTGAGTTTCTTTTTCTGAATTTGTTGGAATTGTTATCTAATCAAAATTGAATTTGTGTATTTTTTTTATCATTAACGTTATTTAATTTTGAGTGACTCAATCGTGGCTGTGTCTATACTCCATAGTCTTAAAAGCTGAAAGGCATTCATATTTAGAATTTGTTTGGTGGATGGAATTGGGTTTGGGAGTTGGGTTCTAATTTCTAGCCTCGGCCCACTGGAAATTGGCCCAAATAATTACACTACAATTCTTAGTGAGCAGGAAACTGAGACCTGGAGGTTGTTTGTATCCAAGAATTGGTTCAGAGTGAATTGAATTAGCTAAGATTAGAGAATTCTTGTCTATTTTGATAATAGATCGTTTGGATGGGTGAATGTGGGAGATTCTAGGACCGAGAAAAATAAAAATAAATAAATAAAATAAAATAAAAGAATATGACAAAGACAAAAATAACCCAACTTTAATCCCTACTTCCCCTTATCACCAAATAATGAGGACATTTTTGCCATCTCACCTTGAATTCACCATAACCGAACGATCGGATGGGCCCACTCCAAGAATTCAATTCAGGAGATTATCGTCCTTTTTTTTGCAAAACAAATAGTAGATTTGACCTAGTTCTCCACCACTAGAAGTGAGGCACAATTCTTGACAATTCTCACCCATCAATTCTTAAGCACAAACGACCCCAATTCTAATACCCAATTCCATCACAATGAAAAAACAAACCCTTTGACTTTTTGTCCTCCAATCCATGACAAATAAAGGCTTAATGGCAGTGGCTTATGGTGAAGACAAGAATAGTCCACATGCATGATTTATTTACAATTTTGCATTGACTAAAGTCATGGTTGCGTATTTTCCAGTTATGACTTATGAGGTCAGAGGTTTGGCCCAAGTCAGCGAGCCTCCAAATTAAATAAACAGGCCGGGCCGGGCCGGGCCAAACTCAATACAACCAAACTCATTATCAGGTTTTGCGCTATATGGGCTGGACTTTTGACCTAGCCCAATTAACTCCCCACTAGCATTACATTATCTATTTATAGTTTATATACATCTCGGCCACTCTCATCCTACTAGGGTTTTTAGTTTTACTGTGAAGCCGCTCTTCTCTTCTCCAACCTCAAAGGACCCCGTCGCCGCTTCGTAACTCCGTACAGCAATCATGGGGTATGTTTCTTTCATCTGCTAATCTGAGCTGCATAGCGCATTTCTTAGTCTGGATATCTTCGTTCAGTTCTCCTGTTTCGATCCTGTGAAAATGTTGCTTGCGAGCTCTTTTTGTTTTCGGACTGTCTGTCCTGCACAATCTCCTTTTTGTGATTCAGAATGATGTCGTTTTCTGATTCCCCTGTATTTCATCTTTCAATCATGAACTGTAGTGAGGATTGAATTCTAGGTTTTAGATCTCTGTAGTTTTGACTACTAGTTGTTTACTGTATGGATGAAAGCTATGAACCTTTGGTTAAATTGATCAACATGATGATTAGGAACATTGGGGGTAGGGTTTCTATGGCGAAGAGCTGATCTGTGTTCTTTAGTCTATTGTATGATATCTTCAGTGATGAACTTGGTGGTTGACAATCATCTGTTTAATTTCGTACAGGAAAACGCGTGGAATGGGAGCAGCTCGCAAGCTGAAGGACCACCGCAGGAGACAAAGGTGGGCTGACAAGGCTTACAAGAAGTCTAACTTGGGAAACGAGTGGAAGAAGCCCTTTGCCGGATCTTCCCATGCCAAGGGCATTGTGCTCGAGAAGATGTAAGCTTTGCTTCCATATGCTCAAAGCTCAAGAACTTGTTAATCCTTATGGTATCTAACATTTTGGATTGAACTTTATTTCAGTGGTATTGAAGCCAAGCAGCCTAACTCTGCTATCAGAAAGTGTGCCCGTGTCCAGCTTATCAAGAACGGAAAGAAGATTGCTGCCTTTGTCCCCAACGATGGTTGCTTGAACTACATTGAGGAGAATGTGGGTGCTCTCAGCTGTTTCATTAAGCTCAATGTTTTAACTTGTTTGTGTTTTGGGAATGTGCTGACTAACTGTTGTTAATACATGTTCAGGATGAGGTTCTTATTGCTGGATTTGGTAGGAAGGGGCATGCTGTGGGAGATATTCCCGGAGTCCGTTTCAAGGTGGTGAAGGTATCTGGTGTCTCACTCTTGGCTTTGTTCAAGGAGAAGAAGGAGAAGCCAAGATCTTAAGTTAATGGAGAGAGGCTAGTTGTTTGCTATAGTTTGTTTTACTCATTTAGTGTTTCCGAAACAAGTACTGGATCATGTGATTTTGTCCCCAGTGAATCTGCTAAGCAAACTTTTGGTTATTGTAATGGTGAATCTTCCAATTTTTGCAATAGTAAAATGTTGGTGTCTTGAACATTCTTATGACTATGTTCTTAACTGATGATCCTCTAGGCATTCAAGCAGCGTCATCTATTCAGATGAAACCCAGAACGCCAAATAACATTGATGAATAGTGTGTTGTGCTTAATGCTCTCGCTGTCTAGCTGCATGTTGATTCATTCAACGTTGAATTTCCTACTTCGACCAGATTTATTACTGTGAGTGTCGACTTCACCAGTTTTTTTAAAGTAGGGGATAGATAGATGGTCACATGGTTAGAGGTGAGTGTCGACTCAAATCTTGAGGTTTATCAATCTTAACGTAGAGTGTGTTGAACTACATAGTGAACCAAACGAGGCAACGCACAAAATTGCAGACCAAGAAACGTTTCGAGGAACCAACTGATGTTGTAGAGAATGGCACCGCCATCCTGGTTGAAAAAGGCTTTGTTGGAGACATCAGACAAGTGTTAGGACTACCCATGGCATCACAATCAATGTCTACTTAAGACCAACCGTAGTAGCGCTACAATGGGTACAAGCATCACTGAAAGTCAAAATTTCCTAAGTAAAGGGTTTTGAGGGAAGGCAGGGGTAAGGGGGTAAGCTTGTCCGAGTCATGAAGCAACAAACACTCCTATCCATGCTATGACTGATGATCCTTTTGAACCCATGTTTAGGCAAAATGAGTATTCTTGCATTTTAATCGTGTATACATTCAGGAGTTTGGTACTGCCCAAAATGAACGGACCTAACGGTGTCAAGTGTGAAGAAGGCCCTATATCAGTGCACTGAACAAGATGTCATCCCTGCATCGGTGAACAACAGAACTCATGTGTGCGCTTAATTCTGCAGTTTGAGCTTGCTATGCTCTCCAATACATTTCTTCATATCAGCAACAGCCACAAACCATCTGTTTATAGTGCCAAAGACATTAATAAAACCGCCATAAGCGATGTTTCATGGCAGCAGCCAAGTGAGGGTGAAATACCATTACATACAACAGAAGAAACTGAATATACTGTAGCCAGAGCATAGAAGCATGAGTGTATGGACATTTTATATAACAATGAAGCTTGTACGTACCTTTATTAGAAAGTTAATAAAATGACGACTTAGTTAAACCATGATCGATATGCAATGTACGTTTTATAACAACCCCCCTTATCTCTTGCACAACAAGTTCCCATACATGTTCATGTTCACTGCAAAATATTACAACTCTCACTGGAAGTCTGGAAAAAACAACACACTAAGATGACCACACCTTAATTTCAGTGGTATATCATGGTGTGTCTTGAGAAAGCTGATGGAGTATTCATGAAGTAAAGTAGATGGTTTGTGCCTTTAGGTATAATCACTCACTAAAGATAGCATGCTATTGTTGTTCCAAATA
Source organism: Linum lewisii (assembly GCA_034768395.1). Lineage (NCBI taxonomy): Eukaryota > Viridiplantae > Streptophyta > Magnoliopsida > Malpighiales > Linaceae > Linum > Linum lewisii. Next base: position 19,316,281 of record CM068302.1, on the reverse strand, counting down.
ATGTAACTTGCTAACGAAAACTAATAGATAATATAACATTTATGAAGTTTCATTTAACTTTTTGAGTTGTTCATATTCGGTGTACAAAACGTGTTGTTTACGTCATTTTCTATAACAAGATAAAGTTGTTCATCATGTTTAGTGTTTTTTTTTTTTTTTAGAGATAACTCCCGCAGGAGAAACGGAGATAACCATACATCAGAAAACATTAAGTACCTGCCCAAGCCGTAAGGTTTACCACTCCTCGGCTTGGGAGGCATCTAAGGCCATGGCGAGCCACACAATGGGCTGCCGTGTTTGACTGTCTCGGCACAGTCCGAAGTCTGATCTGGGGCAGAATGTCTAGGAACTTCCAAATATCCGTCACTAGGGCACCGCCATCACGACAACTAACCGGCCTTTTTGTAATTGAAATCTGAACTTGAGTCGCATCACCTTCAATGTCCACCGCGCCCCATCTCATGGAGTGACACAAAGCGCATGCATCCCTGACAACCAACAGCTCCAAAATAAAGGGGTTAGTCAGACCAGGGTAAGAAATACCTGTTGCAAAGAGGAGACCTCCGGAAGAGTCTCGGACCACCAAGCCGACTGCACCTCCTGTTCTCGAAGCGATAGCACCATCTACATTAATCTTTAGTCGAGGATGCTGGGGAGGGAACCAAATTAAGGGTCGCGGAAGCGGGGCAATAGCAGGAGTAGATGGCGGAGGAAGCAGGGAGAGTTTATCTCGGTTGAAGGTGCATTGCATGTTGAGGGCAGAGATTGAAGATTGAAATTTTTCAAAGACTACCCAGTTCCTCAACTTCCAAAGCCGCCACCAAGCCAAGACCCAAAGGCTAGCATCTTGGGGGCAATTAGTCAAAATCCATCGCCACGCTACAGCTGGGTGGGAGTGAGGAATGGCGTCAAGATCTAAAGTCGTCGTTGCAAAAAAACGTCGAGTTACTATGCACGTGAATAGTAGATGCTCCAGTGTCTCATCTTGACGAAGGCAAACAGGGCACAAGGGAGGAAGCTCCATCCCTCGCCTGTTTAATCCCTCAATCGTAGGCACAAATCTGTGGCAAAGTCGCCATAGGAAGAACCGAAGTTTTGGTTGGATCCTGAGTGACCAAACCGCTCGCCAGATAGAAGGATCCATTGGGGCCACAACACATGTTAGGTCCTTTTTTGGGTTTAGATCGCAAGGCTAAAGCATAACCAGAGGAGGTGGAGTATTGGCCACTGGCCGAAAAGAACCAGACTGGTTTGTCCTCCTACGGGGTAATAGGGATGGGGATGCTTAAAATTGCCCGAACTAAGTCAGTCTCGAAAAGACTATGTAACAAAACACTATTTCATGCACCTTCATGAAGAAGAGATGACATTTGAAGTTGTTGTATCTGATTCGTAGGAACACGTGGTACTGGCAGTGTTGGTCCTGTAATGCTTGGGACCCAAGCCCTTTCAAAGATATGCATTCATGAGTTCGATCCGAGTTGAACGATTAGCCCTGGTAAAAGGAGATCATGTTTAGTGTTCATCATTGTGTTTGTTGTTTCTCAACATATAGTACTAGCATTTTTTCGGCCCGTTGTCCGATCTATGATATTTTCATTATTTATTTAATATAATTAATGAGGAACGATCTTTTGTATGATGATAGATTTAAGATTATGTTTAGAAAATTATAAACTAACTAAAATTTTGAATTGAATGATTAAACCTAATAGGTCAAAATATTTAACAATCGTCTTAATTGAGAACTTAAATATTTTAAAGTAAAAAAAATATAAACATAGCCAGATAATTATTTATATAGTACCAAAATACACATAATATTTAAATTGAGTATTGTGATTAATCTTAGAATATTTTGAAAATTAACTAAAATCAAATTACATACTAAAATGAAATAGGTCCATTTATGATCATTGCAAATGAGAAAGAATATAAACAATTATACTTTTTGTTGAAACAAAGTTTTCAAATAAGCGATGTCTTCAAAATCAACATGACTTCAAAAAAATTGTAACAAAAAATGATCTATCAACAAAGTAAGTTCAAGAAAATTAGAAAACAAAATTAAAACTCTATCGAAACATTTGCATACAAATAAAGTCAGACTAAAAAAATCAACACTAAAAATATCATTTTGAGGGATAAAACCTCAAATGGCCCTGTCATAACTTAGAACCCGCTTTACTTATATAGGTTTGGCGAATATGCTCAATTCAATCTCAACCTGATCAATACTCAGAATTTTTTAATAGTGAATGACTTGCAATTACCCGCTTTACATACAGACCTGTGACTCATACTATTACACATTTGTGACCTCACTGGTCATTGCTCTTACTAAGGTACAATCTTATTTCTCCAATTTTCTCTAGCTTAATGAATATATTAATTAGAAAATACTTCTCTTAAATATTCATAATTTTTTAAATTTATGCAACTCATTTTGTTTTTAATTTATACTTCTCTTAAACAATATTATCAAATGAGTGATGTCTTCTAAACTAATATGACTTCGAAAATTTTGTAACAAAACATTTGATTTACCAAAAAAAAGTAAGTTCAAGACAAACAAAAAATGATTGCAACTCTCTGAAATATTTGCAAACTAATAAAACCGAGACTAAGAAAACAAACACTGTAGAAAAAAATTTTGAGGAATGAAATCTTAATTGGCCTGTTAAAACTTAGAATAATATGGAAATAAGGTTCATGTTACATGAATATATTTAGGTTAGATGAATATGCCCAATTCAATCTGACAAAACCCGATTAATACTTTGAATTTGTTAATAGTAAATGACTTGTAATTACCCGCTTTACATATGGACCCGTGACTCATACTATTACACACTCATGACATCACTAATCATTACTCTTATAAGGCACAACTTTATCTCTCTAATTTTCTCTAGCTCAATGGATATATTAACTAACAAATACTTCTTTTGAATATTCATAACTTAGTTAGCTTGAATGTCTTCAAAAGTATCATCATCTCACAATAAAATATATAAATAAATTATTACCATATTTTCATTCACTCTACTCTCTATTCAATTTGTCACTTCCATTCTACAATAAATTGTTGGTTATAATAAAATATATGAATGTGCAAAATCATTAAGGGTGAAATATGCTTCAATTTTTGCAATAAAATGTTGATGAGCAATGTGCTTTAATGTTTTTATATAAATATAAATTAGTTTGTCTAGCTTAGCTAGTAAATCACAATAATTTTATACTTGAGGTTGTGGGATCGAGTCTTGTAGTTGCTGAAAATTTATAATTTTTATAGAAAAAGTATTTTATATAGGTCCATTTATGATCATTGCAAAGGAGAAAATATAATATTGTTTTTCAAACAAACGGAACACGAAATTGCAACTCTCTCAAAATATTTACAAACAAATAAAGTCGAGACTAAAATAAAACAACACTGTCTAAAAAAATCATTTTGAGGGATGAAGCCTCAACTGGCCCGTTTAAACCCGTTTCATGAACAAAATCCACTATAGGTTATGGAGCAATACATATTATTTACTTCAAACGCCGATGTATCTTTAAAAATTTAACTTAAAAATCCACTATAGGTTATGGAGCAATACATATTTTTTACTTCAAAAGCCCGATGTATCTTTAAAATATGTATCTTTAAAAATACATCTTATTATGTTAATGTCATTCATAACGGAATCAACTATAATCTATTCTTGTTTTTGGATCTAGAAAGTCTAATATCTGCAATGGATGTTGAGAACAGAACAACCTATTCATAGCCATTTACACTTGAACATTGATGTTAAGATGTCTTAATATATTGTATAATGATTAAGGTTTTGAATAAACAAAATAATAGGGTTGTTTACTTTGTAAGTGAATAATATGATTGAATATGCTTGAAAATTTTGTGGTACGTGTACCGTGTAATGTGTAGGTGCAAGTAATGCTTAATGCGTGGTTTGATTATCCTGCACATAGTCTTTAATATTAGATTAATCGTTTACTAAAATATATAAAGATTGGTGTCATTGGATTCGAAAAATTAAAACAGACAACATTTGTGAAGAAACAATATATTTGGAGTAGCACATAAAATGTTATGAAAAGAAAACTAATTAAAAGGGGAAAGAAATAGGAGAGAGAGTTTGAAAAATTAAATAATTTATTTTTGTGAGATAATAGTTGTTTACGTGGGAAAAAGAGGATGCGAGGAGAGAGAGCATAATTGGAAAGTAAAATCTAAACTTAAGGAGAAGAGGTCAAATCTTATGTGGCAATAGGTTTTTATCCAAAATGTTTATATATATTTATTGATATTCAGTGTTATTTATGCCATTTCTTAGAATAAGATAGCGCGGTTCATATTCAGTGTTCGGTGTTGTTTATTTCGGTTCGCATAATAAGATAGATTGGTTCATATCCATTGTATTGTGTGGTTATGTTGTTTCTTGAAATTAGGTAGATGTGAAGTTCATCGTCACGACACCATATCTAAATATAAAACATGAAAGATATTTCAACCTTTTCGCAAGTAAATTGGGCGGGGGTTATGGTAGTTAAGGTTGCGACGGTTATTTAAACCGTGTATTCATAACAGGAATCAACTATAACTCTATCGTTTGGACGAGAACGGCCCTAATACTCTGCAATCGGCACTCGCCTCCCCTCGTAAACACGGCAACAAACCTCGATCAAAGCACCATTACTAAACTTGGACATGAATGAAGACACAAGTCAAAACATATCATAAAGGGACGATGCGTACATACACACCTGCAGATTGTTGGCCACAATGCCAACTCTTCTGTTACAAGTGAAGTCTCAGCAACGCCAACTGCTGCTTTGCTGCTACTATCCTACTATTAGACCTCAGCCCCTCTCCATAATATTTATAGTCTATTCAACCCTCCCTCTTTCCTTTAATATTACAACTCCTTAATGCTAATAAGGTGTCCACCACCCCGACCCGGTCATAATCCAGTTGGTAGCTCCGTAACATCTTCATTCTTAGTATGAACAGAATGAGCTTTCCGTGTTTCACCATGAGTTTCCGTAGCTCCCAACTCTTTCGTCAAGCCCTTCGACTGTTCTTCAAGACATTCCTTATTCTTCTCACCAGGACTTTTTGGCAAGTTAGTATCTCCACCAACATCACCTTCTTTCGTGTGATTGGTCTTCTTGTTATCGCACTCTGTTGCTGCAGTACCTTTCTCATTCTCTACGCCGTGATTTTTGTGCATTTCGTCTGATGGAAATATGTCAGCTGTATATCTTTCATCAATCGGCGTGACTTTCACAGGCTTTGGGTTCTTATCCACACTGTTTCCAGGGGATGTCTTACTTTGTACCCTCGGAGATATGCCAGGAGAGCGCTTGGCATTTCTTAACACACTACCGGCCTTTGGTAATGGCTCATGGATAGACAATGGAGATTTTGACTTGGAGCTTAAAGCTTGTTGCTGAATGCTAGTCTTGGGACTTCTGACTGGCGTTTCGTTTTTAGCATTTTGAAGCTTTCCTGACTTTCCTGGTACAAGTGTTCCTGGTCTAGGTAATCCACTGGGTGCCCCTGGTCTAGGTAATCCACTGGACGCCCCTGGTTGTGGTTGCACGTTCACGTTTGAATTTCGTGAGCCTGATCTTGCCTGGATTCATGAAATTACAGGTGTGAAGTTAAAACGAAAATAATTGCAAATAAGACCTGATAAGGCACAGCACGTTGAAGGAAACAAACAAAATTGCAAGACAATTGCGTTGCAAGGAAAACCAGCATGTACAAAATGACTAGCCATGAGAGAGTTTACCCCATCGAAGAAACCAATCTTAGGTGATGGTAGCCGGAGTCCTGAGGGTTTAGATGAATCTCCACGATGGCCATTGCTTTCTTTTGAGAGTCTTTTCATCGATTGACTATGAATTCCAACTGCACTGCTTTCACTAGAATGGCTCAGAGAATCCGAAAATTGAGAACTGTTGTCATCTTCATAATGATCTCTACAAGAGGCTGTGTCAATGCTGGATCTTGAACAATTAGACTCCTCCTTATTAAGGGTTGAAGTCGGTGACAGGCACAAGGACTCTGAGGACCATTCACTGACTGAGCTCGCAGGTGAAATATTTGGAGAGAACCTGGCTACAGACTTGAGATGGGGTGACCGTTGTGGGATCATTGAGTGAGATTTACCTTTTGAACCAATTCTCGACGTGGCTTTGGCTATCAGGGTAGAAGGAACAGAACCAGCCCTCTTTACTACTTTTTGTCTAACAGATTGCAAAGAAGATTTGCTGCTGCCTTCTGATGAAACGCTTTCAGAACAATCAAAGGAAGAGGAGGCTATTGACTCTGTCTTTGTTGAACTTGATGAAGAACGCATAGGTGGCGGTAGCTTGGACACAGTACTCCTCAAACCATGAGTTGGGATTTTGACTCTGCTTACAGCAGCGGATCCTATAAAAGATGACCATTCAATAGTCAACACATATGTCGACACTTTGTAGAATAGAAAGAATAATTTACAAACTAGTTACCTGTCAAATCTTTAGTATTTGCTGAATTAGTAGCTGACGCCTTTCCTATCTCCCTTTCTGCTTTGACACGATTGTTGCTCAATGAAGCTCTCTTGGCTGCAGTTGAGATGCTAACTCGGCCAGCTATGCTTGGGGGCTTTGGCAGTGATGCTGATTCTCCTTTGGTACGAAGAGACTGCTTAACTAGACAACGTTAGTTCAACCAAATCATGAATCACCTTCTAATCTGATGATTGCCAATTCAACAGGGAACCGAACGAATGACTAATAATATAGCTATATCAATGGGGCATCTAAATTTAACGCATTCCCTCATTAGCAAACTTAATAAGACAACCACATTAAAGAAGAAGACGAAATAAAACAACGCTGCACTATCAGATATTTAAATTTCAAATATCTCTTGCAGATACTTTTCATAGGTGGAATATAATGATAACCCCCAGTTAAGTAAAGGCACATGCCTGTGGGACTTGTGATGATGGTGGCTTCAGCGTTCTCCGAGCTCCTGAAATAACAGAATCTGTCTTCTTCGGGGCAGCTTTAGCTTTGGGCTGCAACAAAAATGAAACACGATCAATAAGATGCACAAAACCAACTTGCAATGGCTATAATTAAGATCAAGCAACGAAGTACCTTGTCTAAAGAAGCTTCTTCCACATTTTTCAGAGCTGGAAAAGTAGAAAATCAGTTACAAAAGAAGCTAGTTGAGAGTCCATGGAGATATTGCATAAGTTTTTAAGATTGGGAGAATAGCATGATGAAATTCATAACTATAATATTAAATTATTCAATGTCATAAGAACCAAACAAAAACAATCGTGAGATTCAAATAAATTACTCCTATTGTCCTCTCTAGTAAAAAGTTGTGTAGGTTTGAACAAGCTACCCAGCATAAAGAATCACGCTTATGACATGCTGTTTCTCATCTCATTAGTTCTCCTTCTATAACTTTCCCAAATGCATCAGAAACTAACATGTCACAGGGATTAATTAAAAGTTCTAAACTCTATTGAAAAGCCAAACCAGATGCATGGGATTGGTAGACTTCAGTATCACAATGGATATCTCCAATTAGGATTAAGAAGATAGTGTGATTAATTAGTGAAAGCAACTTAAAATAACCATATTCAACTGTGAGATGTTCAGTCTGAGTGACGCTTCATACTCACATTGTTTTGCTTGGCTTGTAGCTGTGGCTAATCCTTTGCTAATACCTGCCTTGACCATGGAATCTGCCACAGTAGAATTTCTACTTGATTTCTGGATTGATGCTCTGACGTCACCAAACAGGTCATCATCAAGATTATCCATAGTTAAACAATCACTCGCTAAGGTAGATAATGAATCTGTCGATCTCTCTAACTCCTCTCTAATTCCAGGTAACATCCCTCTTTTCTCTGTCTGTTCCATCATGTTAGACAACTCATCTGGTTCCAGAACACCTAATCACAGAGAAAATTGACATTCAATCAGGCTGAATAACATCAACACACAAGACAATCCTATCTGAAACCATAGTAAAACACATGCATACCTGCACTTGTGAAGAACGCACTGTCCCATGCTAAACTTTTACGCAAGTTATACTTCATACTTTGTTTTGACTCTTCTGGTTCTGGTGATTCAGCTGGCTGAGATGCATGTTCCCTAGCATCAACTCCGCCAACTGAGGTTTCAAGACTCTGAGAATCTAGAAGGTTTAAGGACAGATCGTTTCCATTGTCCAACAAATTATCTGCAGATTAAGTTACATCGTTATTCAGCCAGGTTAGTGACATCTCCTTGATGGGAAAGAGATGAAAAAAAAAAGTCCATTGTAATCAAGCAAGCAACCGTGAAAGATCTAGCTACACTTCAGCTGCTTATTTCGAACGTTCCAAAAAAACCGAAAAATATCTCAAGCTGGACGCAAAGGATGCAGCAACGAGCTAAACTCTAACGGCACAACATAACTCCTCCGCTTATCTTCCACTAAATAACTTACAGATCCGAGTTAACCTAATGTACGCATTAGCTTCAATCTCGTAAATCTTAAACTGTAAGAACTATAGAATTGCGACATTGCATCATGGTGAGACCAAATCATAATCAGCAGCAAAAGAGCAATAATAAGAAACAAACAAAAGTAACGGCAGCTAAACAACACTAACAAGCCTTCACAGAGAATCAGCGAGCCACAAGACGCAGAACCGAGCAAAATAACGGAACAGTATAGAAACAAGAGATCTGAGGAGTGACCTGAGAACTGGAAGTCGCGAGGAGGAGAAGAAGAAGCATAGAGGCAATCATCTTCAAAGGAGACGTCGATGAGGCCTAGCTTATGATCTTGGAGGCCAAAACTCTCACCGGACTCGCTCATCGTTGACGCGCACAGGAGCTGCAGCTGCTGGATCGGGAAAAATCGCCGGTGAGATACGAGCTTGATTCGAAATTGAAGGATCGGAGGCGGAGTGAGTGGAGAAAAAAGCGGAGGGTTGAAATTTCTCCTTTTTCTGTTGTTTTGGCTGAGGAAAGAGAAATTTGAATTTTGGTAGAAGCGGCGGTTTAGACTTAAAAACAAATTATTTCGTTTCAAAAAACAACCGAGAGAGGAACAAGTGGTGTGTCGAGAAAGAAAGAGGAGAAATTGAACAAACTATGATACGTCGTCGTTGCAGATGGCAGTTTCTGCTAATCTTTTGTTTTTTTGTGAATTATTTTCTAATCTTGTTGGCAAATTTATATTCTAACATATCATAAAAAATAATAATAACTAATTAATTATTATTAGGTGTCCTATGTGACAAAAGTAAACTAAAGAAAAAGGAATGGAGGCTTTCCAAATGGTTCGCCGTTCAGGTAATAGGACTGTTCGTTACATGGTTCGTATGACCCTATTCAACTTTCAGGGGTCACGGAGGTAGACATGACTTTCTGGATTGGGACTTGATTTTCCTTCCAACATGTATTTGCTATCTTTTTATCTCTATACAGAACTATCTATGAAAAAAAAGGACTTTCATGCACTTTGAATCACGGTAAATTTTAGAGGTGATGTTTTAAATTTACTATACGACCTATTTAAAAATGACAATTTAAATCCGATTTGTTTGGTATAACCTAACATGACATGTTTGGGGCGTGTACACCAACATCTTTCGGCACAACCCTTGTCTACTTTCATTGGGTCAGCTACACCAACACAACAACATTGCTCAGACGACTTAATCACGACAACAGCCCCCGACCTGTCCGAAAAATGACCTTTCAAAGCGGCGATAGATTTGGTCAATCAAGATGAGCCTTTCGACTCTCTCGATCGCCCATTAGAGTTTTCTCAATCCCTGATTTTGAAAACATCCACATTCGTTTATTTATTTATTGTTGTTTTACAGTTATATTTTCTTTGATTATTCTCTTGGTGATAAAACTGTTGAAACTATTTTTTGTACTAGAAACTATTAAAACTTTAAAGACAGGGTTCATTAAAGTTAGTGATGAATCTAATAAATCAATATTTACATTAAGTACCAATTAATTTTTAGTTGATGGTGATGAGAGAGCAAACCGTCTAGATAAAAGAAAAACCCTAATGTCGGCTATGGGGAACTCAAAGGGCTATTCTCAGAGATGCACAATTATTATTACATCTCGTGAGGGTAGACCGTCAGACTTGCCAAAACTTTTACTACTAGGTCAAAGTCTCAAATTGTCTTTCCTTGCGCCGTCAACGCACACCCTCCCTAGAAAATGCCCCTGACAGCTAGACGACCTACCAGTCATGTTAGTTATAATAATTTTCCTATTTCTAATCCATTAATGGTATACTAGTCATGTTATGATGTACATAGTATCTTTGAAAATTAATTAATTGTAAATGAATAAAAAAAAAGATCAAATATCTTATAAAAACAAGTTATCTTTCAGAAAAAATTGAACTTGGGTGATTGACACGCAAAGACAATATCCTCCTCCTCTCTCTCCATCACAGATGTCGGTGAGCAGTGAAGGTCGTCTTTTACCTAAAATTTGACTGTCATCTCCTTAACAGATCGGTCATGCTTTCTGTCTGAATTAACGTTGCATTAGCAGGTTGGTGCTGATGTTACGGATTTGGTATAAAGGAATAAATGCCGTTGCTTCAACAAGTATCGGACAACCACGTTACTGATGTGTCAATCACTTAATCCAACGCTTTCCATTTAACTTACCAACACATACCATAAACTTAACAAGTCTCTGATTCCTCTATCGTTAAACATAACAAAACAAGTGAGGTTCTACTACATGATGATGATGAGCTACTGCATATATATGTTAAACCCTACCCCGTAAGAGTAAAATTTTGTACATTATCGATCAACCAGGATGAACACGCTTCAATCAATCTACTGCCCGCGCTTTGGGGTGCTTGCGGAGGGCTTTTTTGGAGAATCTGAGTACTTGAGGCGGTAACTCACGAGGGAAGGCCCGAATGTGCTGTACTTGCCAGCACTACTGAATGCCTTCTCTGCATCATCACGCTTTCGAAACACTACTTTGGCACGACTGCTCTTCTTCAGCACTTGCGTCTCTGATTCCTTCAACCTCCCGAATCGACTGAATATCTTGTTCAGATTCTCCACCGATGGTACGGACTGGATGTCTGTGAAGTTCAGGATCAACGACGTTGGGCAGAGATTATCATCATCGCCGTTAGGTTTCTCTTCCAGCTGCTGCTCTTCTTTCACTGCATCCACATCATCAACATTTGCATCAGCATTTTGCTTCTCGGGGATTGAATCATCATCACCGTCCTGCTCAGCAGCTTGTGGGAGTTCAATATCTTGAATCACCTCGTCGATCGGAGTCTTGGCCTCGCCATTTTCGTTCCCATGTGATGATTTTTCTTCTTCAGGGGTTGGATCAGTGTCGCCTTCCTCTTGCTCATCTTGCATTTCTGTTTCTAACTTCGACGCTTCTTCCTCGAGTTCTTGGCAATCTGGATTCGGTTCCTCTGCAGGTGAACTAACTGGAGATTCTGGGTTGTCGCTTTCTTTGTCGAGATCCTTGACAGGAGACTGAAGCTGCTCTTCATCCATCTCAGTAGGAGACTGAAGCTGCTCTTCATCCATCTCAGTAGGAAACTGAAGCTGCTCTTCATCCATCTCAGTAGGAGACTGAAGCTGATCTTCAACCATCTCAGTAGGAGATTGAAGCTCACCTTCAGCCATCTCAGTAGGAGACTGAAGCTCATCTTCATCCATCTCAGTTGGCGAGGAATAATCATCCTCAGAGGAAGATTTATAGCGTCTGGATTTTGCAGACTTCTTTCTACTTCCTTTCTTCTGCTTAGTCCTACTTCCTTTCTTCTGTTTACTCTTTTGAGAAGAGACATTGTGGGACTTGAGTATTGGGGATGCATTGTTCATTTGACTGGCAACCTTGAGGATGCTATAACCAATTCCAAAACTTCCCTTATTAGGGCTAGAACTGTTGACAGTGTTCTTAATACCTTCTGGAGTCAAAAGAGTTTGGCTTTTCTTCGCAACAACGTCGTAACTCGAATCAGAATCGGCAGCCTTTCGCTTCTTCTTTCCAGCAGACTTGTCAATGTCCTTACTATCCAATTTGCTTTTACCATTTGACAGTGAGGATCGCCTCTCCGCAATAAAATCAGCTAACGTTCTCTCTTTCTTGGCAGGAGGTTGCTCCTCGTCCACCAACAGGCGCTTCCTCTTAGTAGTATAAATCTTTACAGTACTGCCATTTTCGTTCTCATCACTGACCGGAGTCGAATCTGCTGCAGATAATGGAACATCTGGTTTTGTTTCGTCCACCACTGTCCCAAGAACTTGCAGTTCAGGCAACTCGGGATACCCCTTAAAACGACTAAATGCCAGTAACTGTGCTCGTGCTGTTACGAATTCCAGCCTATCAACTCCACTCAATGGAGATAAACCTATTCTTTTGATGCACTCAACAAGTTTCTCCGGTTGAAATGAATCAGCACTTGAACATCTATCACCACCATCTCTTCTACAATACTCATCCTTAACTCCAGGATTCACAATTACCTGGTTTTGATCTGGTTGTGCTCGGCCACGCAAGGACACGACAGGCCAAACTCTGCACGTCTGGACACTTCGTCGAGAGCATCATCAACGGCATCGTGAAAGTCCTCTAGGTTGCTCTGCTTTGACAACTGCGTAAAATGAGGCCGAAACGGCTTTATCTTTGATGTTTCATTCCAGGCAAACGATTGGTCCCCAAAATAAGCTATTAAATGTCTTTCCTTCTTCATATACTTCTTTGCCTTATCTGACGCCATGGAAGCATCAACCATCTGCCCTGGCCACCATGGATGACTCCTTACTTTGGCCCATACCAAATCAGAATCACCGAATTTGGATCTTGAACGGCCACCTTTCGAGCTCGTGGAGACAGCACGGTCTGGCTTAACAGACTTAGTTTTCACCTTCTTCTCTTGTAAGGTCACCACTTTTTCATCTTTAGAATCCGTCTCTTGTTCATCAACTTCCAATTTCTTATCATCGGAATCCATCATCGTTGGCTCGTCGTCCTTGGAAACCCTATCCCGCTCCTCAACCTCGGCTACTTCATTAACCGCCTCCACAACTACACAAGAACCGTTTAATTCGACCTTCTCGGAACGTGCTTCCTCCTCACGAAGATCTACGGCGTCACTCTTCGCATCAGCCGGACCAATCTCAGTATCCGAATGAGCTCCTCCATTACCAGATTCAACTTTAGCTTCGTTCACAGCACTATCTAAACCAGCATCCTTAAGTTCATCAATCGGTTCAACCTCACTAACTTCCTCGACAACTGCCGCTTCCCTCTCATTCAGACCGTTGACGGAGTCAACTAGGGTTTCAGCAACCTCAACTGTGGGTTCCGAATCAGAAACAACGAGACCAGCTTTAAGCGGTTTGCCGGAAGCGCCGTCGGCGTTCAAGTCGATTTCGTCAAGACCTCCGGACATTACTTGGACACTCTGAAGAAATCACGCGAGCACAGAAAAACTTGAGAGTCTTCTCTTGGAGAAAATGGACAACGCAGGAAGTTTGAAACGGAGGAGAAGAAGCTTTACCTTTCCTTTGCAGAGATGAAGAGACGGCGACGGCGGCGGTGGAGGGTGGATTTATAACGTTGATTAAGAGTAGCGGGGGAGTTTGGGTTTTCAGAATCCGAAGAGGATTTAGTTTTCTTTCCGGACCGGGGGGCGAGGAGATCTCTGTTGACGGGAAAAGGAAAAGGCCAAGACAGGAAATAGGTAACAGCTGGCCGCTTCTCGTGGGGTATGATTCCCTGCTCTCGTTCACAGCGTTCAGTTATTGTAGTGTCACGTGGAGATAACCTGACGGCTCGATTAGAGAACAAAGAGTATGGATGAATGATCGAGTGCAGCGCTAACTTTAATGAGAGTGTAGTCAGGCAATCCAACGCCTGGGGATGAATGATGCATCCACAACGTTAGAAGGTTTGTTCTATGCAATACTGAAGTAATAGTGTACAAGTGTGCAAAAAACTCTACACGAGCTTAATGGCATGACCATACTCATCTTCCTTCCCAAAGAGAGCAAAAATCAACCATTGAGAAGAAAAATAAAGAAATTTTTGCATCCTTTCTTTCTTCCTCTACAAATTAACCTCCACAATAATCATAACTTCAACCAAGACGATTTGTTTTCACAAATAATGACAGAAGAAAAATCTTCATCGCCTCTAACGCCGTTGTTGGGATCTTTAGAGATTTAGATAGTGAATAATTTCCAAAATATCTTCCCGTAGCTCAGCAACTAGCCAACGATTGATTTGTCGCGGGTGGTTGGAAGCCAGAGATTTGAGTTTGGAAGTGATCTTGGAAGATAGAGATTTGAGCTTTTGTAGAGCTCTCAACATGATCTTCCTGGGGAAACAAATATGGGAGAGAAAGTGCTTGAAATTGGAAAGGATTTTGGATTTGTTATTCGTGAGAAATAAAAATTAAGTTGCTCATGTGCTTGTATGTCAATTTCCAATTTTTTTTTTTTCACTCTTTATCTATTTCTATTATCTATTATCTATTTCTATTATAATATATATAGCAATATAAAAGTATATCCCTTTTATTCCTTCTCCCACTACAAGAAAACATGGATATAGAGACTGAGGTTAACTGTATCTAAATAGTATTTAATTGTCTTTATAATGTTTTAGAGACAAATATTATATGTGTCTCAAATGCTCCAGTCGCTAGATCAATTTGGAGACAAATATAAATATTTGCCTCTAAATGACCAATCAAAAACTAATTAATTTGTTGCTAATTACCCTTTGAAATGACTCTTTTCTGTCTTCCAAGCTATTTGTTATGACAACAATATTTGTCTCTAGTACCTACTTTTAGAGACAAATAAATATGCTTCCATTAAAAGTTACAGAGACATATATATTGACCACTAATAATATGATATTGAAGCAAATTATTTTGTCTCTGTATCTAATATTATATGTAGAATATTCTGATTTACGCACGTACATCTAATTAGTATTTTTTAATATTTAATTTTTTTTATTTGTGAGGTTTAGAGTTAGACTAAGAAAGCCAATAAAATAGTATAAACAACACTTTATATAAAAATAAGATACTTGGATTAAAATAAGATTAGTATACAAAGTTTTACACTATACTGTATAATACATACATTAATGTGAAATATTTAAGAAATAAAATACAAAACAAGAAAATATAATGTTCTATTCTAAACTAATCTTTATCATAAGTGGTTCTGATTTCGAACTGTTCAACTTGATGACACGACTAGTAGTGAAACACATGATGAACTGTGGATTAAGCTGAAACCATCTCATAAATTTTCCAAGCTTTAATGTTGCCACTCCACGTGAAAATGTCTAAGCTCAACCTTGCATTGATACATTCACCTGAAAATAGATGACGACATTGTAAAAAACAAGTACAAGGAGTTGAATCTTAATAGAGCAAGATGTCTTACATTTTGAAATAAGCACAATGAATGGCAAACCAATAAAATTAATCAAATCAGGGAAGGGAAAAGAAACAAGAACCACACATGAAAATCATGACCATTCAATTAGAAAATAATCAAAAAGGCAGGATATAGTTGGAAAAGTTATATCCCTAAGAATATAAGTTACCTCAACATCATAACAACTCCTCTCACCTAATCCATTAAAATACAGTCAATAGCGAGAAAACGTTTCTCTCAAAGAAACTACACATTAATGTCAAAATTAGAATCAAACCAATTGGATTAACATTTTCCCAATAAGCCTCATCACTCATACTAGTCAGCAGAAACCTCGCCCCTCCTCTCTTGGCCAAACCCTAACATATTCAAGGATCACAAAAAACACCCAATTCGAATTCCAAAGCAATAATAAAAGAAGAACAAAAAAAGCAGTTGAATTTTGACGAATGAAGATAAAAATGGATTAGAATGGATATGATTGTCTCAACGGGACTGTACTCGTAATGAATTGGAGATGCAGGGCAAGCCAAGTGAGAAATCTGATTTACCTCCAACAGTAGAGGCTCCACAACGTCGTGGCAAATCAGATCAACCCTTGGGTTTGAGAACAGACGATAAATCAAATTACCCTCAATTCGATGGTTGCAAACCTTCGATTGAGCCGATTACATCCACACGCATCATCACCTTTATCATCGCAACACGAAAACAATGTCAATCTCAATGGCTGAATCGAATCGAATCGCATCGAAGGAAGGCTTGGAGCAGTTGTAGGTTGGTAGAAGGGTGGCGGCCGTAAGAGCAAAGAAAAAGAATAAGCAAGGAGGAGGAAGGAGTAGGGTTTTGGGAGACCCTAATAATTTAAATTAATATTTTTTTGGAGTTTTAATTTGTTTGGTGAGTATGAAAATTATAATGATATTATTAACCACCCACCGAAATCAGTAATTAGTTTTTTTTCAAATAATAATTTTTTTATTTATTAATGAGTTTTCAAGTTAATTAGCTTATTTGTTGCTAAAACTAATATTTTATGTTAGCTAAATAAAAATATTAAACAAACAAAAATCTTTGGGTGCATATAGTACTACTTATAAAGACAATTATCTAACCGTCATGTATGAATAGCTTTAGAGGCTAATGTTACATATGTAACGACAAAGTAGAGACAAATTCTTTTCCCTATAGAGACAAATAATATATTTGTTGTCTTAGCAAACTTTAGGTGACTCATATGCTAATTGTCTCTAAGTATTTGTTGCTATAGCCATGTTTTCTTGTAGTGTCCCCTTAACTTTAGCTAGGCAACCAATCAAAAAATTTCTTTTTTTCTTTTTATCATTTTAGTTTTCATAATCAATTTAACTAAAAAATAAATCGGCCATACCACAAAAAAAGGGCCACTAACCATTCCATTAGTTTCCCACTTTTTAAAAACATTTCCCAAATAATTTTTTTCCCCAAAAAATAAAGCTAGCGTATATAATATATAATTATATATTACAAGATATATTATGCTCAATTGCTCTCTAATAAACTTATAATAAAAAAATTAAATTATAAATCCATTATAAATATTTATTGAGTTTCATTTTTATTTATTTTCTCCTTCATTTAAATTTTAATACAATTGAAGATTAGACTTAAAAAAAATGATTTGACATTTTTGCATAATTTCACCTTTCATATGAAAGGTTCATTTTTATATACCTAAAATAAGAATTTATAAAAATTCAATAAACTTATAATAAATATTTATTGATTTTATTTTTATTCATTGTCTCCTTCATTTGGACTTTAATACAATTGAAAGTTAGACTTTTAACAAAAAAATGATTTGACATTTTTACATAATTTTACCTTTCATATGAAAGGTTCATTTTTAGTCTATTTTACGTATTATAGACAAAATAATAAAATTATCATTATTTTTATTCTGCAACTCTCTGATCTATAACAAGATTTTCTCTCTCGAATTTTTATTTATTTTTTATTCTCTTGAGAAATTACGAGCCACAAATATATAAAATCATTTATCGAGTCATCTATTTTTTTTTGTTTGACCAGAGTTAATCAAAATGAGTTGATTATTAAGATATAAGAAATTGGAGCATGGTCTTTTTTTTTTTTTGACAATGGAGCATGGTCATTAGAAAATACAAATGAGGGTTTGATTCGATTGCAACACACACAACAACATTATAAGCGTCCATCCAAATCTTTCATCGCATGTTTAGAGTTAATTGAGCATGATAAATGAGTAACTAATCTTGCGAGAACCAACGTCCACCAACATAGACCAACTAAATCTACATCCTCCATTTTTTTTTTTTTTTTGCCGTAGCAACTCCTGGGAAGGAGTAAGCTATAGATCGTGAACCAACCTAGGAGATAAAAAGAAAAAAGAAAAAGAGAAGGGGCAGGAGGGAGGAGGAGAGGCAAGGGACGGTGTGAGGGGAAAAGCAAATTACCTCAACCGGTTGACACAATAGGTGAGATTAATTTAGTGATAAGTAAGAGAGATGATTGTAGATAAAAGCAAATCTTCGTATTTGATCTCCTGGAGCAATCATGTTCTTAAAAAGATGTAACCTTGAAGATTATATCCCGCAACTGGGTAGAAGACGAGAGCGATGAATCCTCAAAGAGGAAAACTTAGTATGACACAAACGTGCATATAGTGATTGATCCTTAAAAGGATAGCACGATCCCGTAATTAGGCAAGGTATATAACCATATCCCACAAATGGGCAAAGGCTGATCCACAAGATCAAAAGCCAAGAGATCTTCCTCCTCGCTCAATGGTGTGTCCTAAATAAAAAATGTTAGTATCATATGATATAATGTTAATGAAAAAAAAAATAGTGTAATGTGAACAAATGATTAGTTTGATCCAATTAAAAGTAATAACAATTAAACAATTGCTCTCATCATGCACGGAACAACCTATGAGGAAAAAGAATATAATAAGTAAAGATATCTAAATGAAAATAAGTAAGCAATTAATACACTTAACAAAAACAGTAAACAAATAAATAGAGAGATTAATATGAGAAAATTAAGGTATCAAAATTAACCTCTAATTAAATCTAAATGAGCAAAATTAGCCAAAATTAGTTAAAATAATTATTATAATAAACAATTACCATAATACCATCAGCTACAACGGAGGTAATTCATCAGCCCCCGCCGCCGCCGGCACCCTCCGCCGAGAGTCCATGTATTGCCAATGGTGATAGGGCCATTCTGCTTGATAATCTTCCCCACTTACTTTCTATTAGGACCTTGCTTACAACACTGGAAACGCCAAGGATTACATAAGCAAAACCCAGAGGAAGAAGAGCTAAGAACAAGGATTACATAAGGATTACAACACTGGCATGATATACTTTTGATAGAACAGACTTTTTCAAAAGCAAAACCTCATCCCTTTTGTTTATAAAAATCCCACTCTTCCAATGTTAATTCAGGCCCAATTACAGTCTTAGTGTTGTAACAGGTTATGGGCCTTAGTTAGTACATATATATAGCAGTAGCCATCCCTGCAAATGGAAGCTGTACAGCTCTCTCTCTCTCAAAACCCTAATAGAAATCATCGCTGCCGTCTTCTCCGTGGAGTAGTCGACTCACTGTCGACGAACCACGTTATATCTCGTGTCTCTCTTGTTTATTTTCATGGTATCAGAGCCTATCTCGATCCTTGTCATCGCTGATATCTCATAATCCGATTCTCAGTTCCAATCTGGTTCTTCTTCTCCTTCTATTGCCGTGGTATTTCGCCGGTTATCACCATGAGCTCCGATTCATCTTCCGATCCGCTGGTTGTCCGATTCAATGGAAAGAATTATGACATCTGGGCATTTCAATTTCGGTTACATATCAAAGGGAAAACTCTACTTCCATATCTTGATGGGACGATTGCGAAGCCCGCTGCGGCCGAGTCTACAACGACACCTGACAAAGAGAAAGCTCATGCTACAACGATCACTTTGGAAGCTTGGGAAACCAACGATGCTAAAGTTTTTGGTTGGCTGGTCGGTTCAATGGATGCGAGCATTGCTATGACTCTTCGAAATTTTGAAACCGCGACCGAGGCTTGGAGTCATCTCAAGCGCAATTACTCTCAAGTTAACACTTCACGAATATTTGAGGTTGAATATGCTTTTGCTCGTCTGGAACAAGGCAATATGGATGTTCGTTCTTTTCACTTGGCTGCTCAAACTCTATGGACCGAGCAAGATCATCTATCTTCGTCTCTTCTCCCTTCCACTGTAAGTGCTGAAATTCGTCAAGAAAGGGATCGCAATCGGCAAGAAAGACACCAAAATCGTGTCCTACAATTCTTAATGAAGCTTCGATATGAATTTGAACCTGTACGAGCTCAATTGATTAGTACCAATAATACTGATATGGATTCTGTTATGGGTGAGCTGGTTCGGGCAGAAACAAGGCTCCAAACTCAAGCTGCAATAGATGGAGTGACATCTGAGAATACTGGATCTGTGTTTGCTGCTTCTTCTGGTTCTGGTCGCAATTATCAGTCATCGGGACATCGCCTTCTTACGGCATCTCGTCCACAGTTCGGCCAATTTAATAATACAAGTTCAGGTGATGTAAAGTGTCGTCACTGTGGAGATGTAGGTCATGTAGTTTCAGTGTGTCGCAAGCGAAATTATTGTAATTATTGCAAGCGTCCGGGACATATTATTACCGAGTGTCGCACTAAACAACGTCGCGCGTCCGGTTATTCTCATGATGGCCAGTCGTCTAGGTCCTACAACTCTGCTGGTTCCGGTTCTTATACTTCCAACAAGGGCTCGGTCTATTCAGCTCAATCTGCGCCATCCATACTTTCACAAGATGATTCTACTTCTCGGGTATCTTCTTCGCCTACTCTCTCGTCTACCGATCTTCAACGCATGATGCAAGATACTATAAATCAAGCTCTACCAAATGCTTTGAATGCTGCTTTTGCTACTTTCGGTATGACAGGTAAACCTCGACCTTGGCATATGGATTCAGCATGTTTTAATCATATGACAGGGAGTTCAAATGGATTTCTTAATTATCGTCCTATACGTAATGCGGAGGTTCAGGTTGCTAGTGGTCAGAAACTTGGTATTGCAGGCATAGGTGATATTCAGACACCGACGATTACTCTTCGTGACACGTTACATGTCCCGTCTTTGGTGCCTAATTTAGTTTCTTTTGGTCAGTTAACGGACAAGGGCTATGTTGTTTCTTTCTCTCCTTCTGGATGTTCTGTGCAGGATCCGAGGACAAGGATTCAGATCGGGGTGGGCAATAAAGTCGGTCGAAATTTCTATTTGCAGTCCTTCCCAGTTGGAGCTAAGGAGGTTGCTAGGGAAACTAAGAACTCAGTTGGATCATGTTATCATTTAGGTTCTGCTTTGTTGAACAACTCTTGTTATTCGGTGAATTTGTCTTCGGTTCATAAGTGGAGGTTATGGCATTCTCGTCTTGGCCATCCACACTCGGCTAGATTGAAGTCTATGATTACCAATCATGTATTACCAGTACGGTTGAATTTAAAGTCTTTTGATGATGCTACTATTGCTTGCACTCACTGCATTGAAGCCAAAGCTAGTAAACTTCCTTTTCATTCTAGCGATACTGTTATATCTGATGCGTTTGAAGTGATACATACTGATTTGTGGGGGCCATCGCCTGTGCTTTCTCGTCTTGGTTACCGCTACTTTGCCCTCTTTGTTGATCATGCTACTCGTTTTACTTGGGTATATATGCTTCGCTCTAAATCTGATCTACTCTCTGCTTTGAAAGGGTTTCTAGCTATGGTTCAGACTCAGTTCCATAAAATGGTTAAGATTATACGTTCAGATTCAGGGGGGAATACAGTTCTACTGCTCTTAAGGATTTATATATGAGTCATGGTATCCACTATCAAATGTCATGTCCGGGAGTGTCAGAACAAAATGGTTTAGTTGAGCAAAAGAATAGACATGTTTTGGAACTTGCACGTGCTATTTTGCTACAATCACAGGTTCCTCCGAGTTTCTGGCCAGAAGTGGTTGATGTGGTATATTTGATTAATCGACAGGTGACACCGACTCTTGGTGATAGGTCTCCTTACTTGGCGTTATATGGGCGTGCACCATCTTACTCTATGCTTAGGGTTTTTGGCTGGTCTGCTTTGTTCTGGTTCCTCGTACAGAAAGGACGAAGCTCACATCCAAGACTGCTAAGTGTGTTTTCATGGGATATTCTCCACATCATAAAGGTTATTTGTGTTACGACCCTACTCTTCGTCGTATGCGTATTGCGTATCATGTGATTTTCCTAGAAAATCAATTTTATTATCCCACTAATTCTTCTGCACCATCTACAATTCGGCTGCCAAGTGTGTTCGATGCTGTGTCCTTAGACACCACCCTATCTGCCTCTTGCCCCAACTATCCCACTACACATATACCACATCCACCTATGCCTAGTGCCACTGATCACTCCACACCTTCAAATTCTACTTCATCTATTCTTTCCAATGAAACCACTAATGATATTCACTCCTCTCCATCTCACCATACTACCCAATCACCATCAACCACTCCAACGTCCCCCTCACATGCTCCCACACCCATTCCCATGCAACCTACTCCTCCTCCTTCTCGGCCTCTACGTAGCACTCGGGTCAGCTTCCGGCACGGTTCTCCGACTACATAGCCTTCCCTGTCCAAGCCACCGCACCCCTTCCCATCCCAACATCCTATAAGGACGCAGCTCTTCATCCCGAGTGGCAACGTGCAATGATTGAGGAGCTCGATGCTCTCCAGGATAATCATACTTGGTCTCTTATTCCACGTCCTCCTCATTCATCGGTCATTGGTAGTCGGTGGGTTTATACTATTAAATGTCGTTCAGATGGTTCGGTTGATCGTTACAAGGCACGTCTTGTAGCTCAGGGTTTTCACCAGGAACATGGCATTGACTATGACGAGACTTTTGCTCCGGTTGCTAAGATGTCTATCGTTCGCACTCTTCTTGCTGTTGCTTCACAATGTGGTTGGCCTCTTATGCAACTTGACGTTAAGAATGCTTTTCTACATGGAGATCTAAAGGAAACTGTTTATATGGAGTGTCCTCCTGGGTTTGACAAGTCACAAGGGGACGTGGTGTGTCACCTACACCGTTCTTTATATGGCCTCAAACAGGCCCCACGTGCTTGGTTTGAAAAGTTTCAAAAAGCTATTGTACGAGATGGATTTCAGCAGAGCAACACGGATCCGTCTCTCTTCACTAAGTGCTCAGGTACGAAGATAGTGGTCCTTTTGATTTATGTGGACGACATGATATTATCAGGGAACGATAATGAGGGTATTCGTCTGGTCAAGGAGAGTCTCCAGTCTCAGTTTCATCTCAAAGATCTTGGCACTCTCTCTTACTTCCTAGGTCTTGAGATCAAGCGTTCAGACAAGGGTATTTTTATCAGCCAACACAAGTATATTGACGATCTCCTTACATCGGCTCGTCACGCCGATTGCATACCTTGTAGCACTTCGATGGATATTAATGTAAAACTTGGCCGGGAGGCTGGCGATGAGGAGGCTGATCCCTCTTTATATCGACGGTTGGTGGGAAGTTTGATCTATCTCACTACATCTACTAGACCTGATCTGGCTTATGCTGTTCAGGTTGTCAGCCAGTTCATGACGCGGCCAAGGACACCCCACTTATTGGCTGTTTATCAAATTCTTCGTTATCTTCAGGGAACTCGACATGTTGGCATTTTCTTACCTTCATCTGGAGATACAACAGTTTCTGCATTTGCTGACGCAGATTATGCAGGTTGCGTGGATACGAGGAGATCCACCTCTGGCTGGTGTGTGAAATTTGGTGTAACATCCCCGCCCAACCAAACGGATTGGAACTCGAGTTTGGTGGTTGGGAATCGAGTTTCTGGGGAACTAGAAGACGATTAGAGCCTCGTCTTCTATTTCAGGTGAGGGCTTAGCGTTGTGTAAGTAGTTTGGACAGCGTGAGGAGTTTCAATTGGACTTAGAACAAAACCTAGGTTATGCATGAAAATGATGAGCGTAAAAGGGGATAAATTATTCTGTGAATGTACTTGATTGCTATTGATGATTGCCGTGGTTGATTGTTGTTGTTGATTGCTATGGTTTGGGGTTGGGTGTGAACTGAAATGAATTAAGTAATGAATTGACATAGAAATGAGAATTAGGATGGTTGGGAAATGAGTGCGGGTGCTATGATATTATGAATCGCTGGTTGTGGATGCAGGAGAGTTGCCCTGCCAATGTGGGGTCGCTCTGAATAAGAGGAACAGGTGGGTGACCCCTAGACTCATGACATGGTTTCCCCTGTACTTGCAGGTGGGGGAGGCCGGTGAGCTAGCCGGTTATCCTATTGATTGTGATGTGTGTGTTTGTGAACATGACAGGGGCATGGAGGACGAGATGTGTTGTGAACTATGGACTATGAATGAGATGTGGCTGATTTGTGTTGTATGTTGGTAGTAGATGTGATGTATGAGTTGAGAATGTGATGTTGAGAATTGTATGTTGGAAATAGAACCGGAAGGAGCCCACACTACCCCACCCGAGGTACTGGTTGTTGAGTCTGATCCATTGGGGTGGATCCCCTTGACATGGGTGTCAAGGGAGTGATGAGATTGATGATGATGATGATGGTTAATGAGAACGCGTTCCCCATGCGGTAGGGGAGCGCGAGGACTTCCCATGCGGTAGGGAAGTGCGTCGGCCGGCCGGTGGTGGTGTGGATAACTCCTTGGCGCCTAATAACTCACCTAGATAATATGAATGTGAATGTTTGTGTGCTTGTGGTTGTGGAGTGACCACTGTTTTAATTTTAGATTTCAGTTGACACCTTTGGTTGGGAATTTTGTAATCGTTTTGAGATTTGGTTTCGGATTTCAGATTTTATGTAATGAAGGCCTTCAGTTGATTTTGAACTTTTTAATGGAGAGTTGTTTCTGTTTCCGCTGCGTTTTACTCCTTTATTTAAATGCTGTATCTTCGAGTAGCACTCAAACCGGTTCGACCACGGGTAAACCCGGGTCGGTTTGGGACGGGTGTTACATTTGGACAAGCTTGTGTTAGTTGGAGGTGTAAGAAACAAGATCGGGTGGCCAAGTCATCAACAGAGGCAGAATATAGATCGATGTCAGAAGTTTGTTCTGAGATTGTCTGGGTTATGCGGTTACTTATGGAACTTGGAATACGTGTTTCTATGCCCGCTACTCTACATGCAGATAACACTAGTGCAATTCAAATTGCATCGAACCCTGTTCTTCATGACAGGACGAAACACATCCAGACTCATGTTCACTACATTCGGGAGCTTATACGTGATGGTGATATCCAGGTTCAATATTTGAATACCGAAGATCAAATAGCTGATCTTCTTAGAAAGGCAGTCTGCACCAGCCGACATTGGTACTTAGCTAGCAAATTGATGTGTCGAGACGTACATTAATTTGAGGGAGGCTGTTAATTCAGGCCCAATTACAGTCTTAGTGTTGTAACAGGTTATGGGCCTTAGTTAGTACATATATATAGCAGTAGCCATCCCTGCAAATGGAAGCTGTACAGCTCTCTCTCTCAAAACCCTAATAGAAATCATCGCTGCCGTCTTCTCCGTGGAGTAGTCGACTCACTGTCGACGAATCACGTTATATCTCGTGTCTCTCTTGTTTATTTTCATCCAAAACATCATAGAAAGAGAAAAGATAGCAAAACAAAGAGAAAGAGAACAAAAAGGGTAAAAGAATCTCTCTCAAATCTCTTCAATCCCAATCTCTCACGCTCAAGAACAACAATCAAACCAGAGGAAGAAGAGCTAAGAAGAAGAAGAAGAAGATAAGCCTTTTGCAAGATAGGGTGTTGTGGAGCTACAGAAATGGCAGAGACTCAGCCTCCTCCTCAGCAACAAGCTCCTCAGCCGTTGAATCAGCTCATGGTTCAGACCTCTGGCAGCTTGAGCTTCAGCAGCCACATCCTCCAATTTCTTAATGAGCTATTTTTTTCATATTTCATTAAAATAAATATGATAAATGTCTATTGGGTTTTCTTTTCCATGTTTTTTCTACCATATAATATGTACGTAAATTGGATTTATTTTGCTAACACAAAGTGGGTTTCTTTTATTAATAAAATATTCATCGGAGTGCATAAATTTTGGTTATTCTTTCCCACGGTAAAAAAAATCACAAGATCATGAGAATATTTAGAAGAAACAATAAAATTACATGTTATACCACTTTTTACTCATAAGATTTGTATCTCCTATAATATCAAAATATTTATTTATTCTTCATATGATATATAGTATATGTATTTTCATAATTATCTATAATCATATGTACAGTATAGACCAATCCAATTAATCGTCATAACATTTCCTTCTAATAGTTTCTTTCTTGCCTTGATTTTTATAGGTTTCAAGAGTTCTTAAGTTGTCATATTCACTTTAGTAGTTTTTAGATGTTTTAGAATTACATAAGAAATTCGATAAATTTCCAGTTTGTACGTTTTTCTTAGTAATCAAACTGATATTACGTGTTTTGGCTCAGTATTATTCAGGACTATCTTATGCAGAAGTGGATGCTATGCCAATTCCAATCTTGGTTTATTCTCTTTTAAGTCTGCAAAATGACCAAGTTTCACGGATTATTAATACTTTACATCCAGGTCATACGGACTTCAGGCCTTCTGGTATGAATTCTTTGGATTCTGCACTTCCTTTCCTTAGGCCTAATCGCAGCTGCTGGGAGAACCTTTGTGGAAAGCAGATTCATCCAGCATTAACTCAGCCAGTTAAAAACGTAGAACAACAGAGATTATGGTCCCATCTACTGGTTTAGATGATTGGCAAAATGAACCAAGAGGTTACAATATGAGACTTATGACAGGTCAGCGTCCTCTTAGAATCTTTAAAACTGTAAGGCTTACATCAGCTGCTCATGTTAGTATGGATGCTGCTGATCAAGAGGATAGTTCTTCTTCTCTTTCTCCTAAGGCTTTGGTGGCAGGCCATTTGCCACCATCCTCAAAGTGATCCTTAGCTGGAATTGTAGAGGGGCGGGACAAGCCTCTACAATTCAATATTTACAGAAGCTAATCTGTAACTCTTGTCCCTCCATGGTATTTCTGATGGAGACCAAACAATCAAGAAATACTATGGAAAGACTAAGGCGGAAACTAAGATTTTGACATTCTTTTTATGTTGATCCTGAAGGTAGTTCTGGAGGGTTAGCTTTGTGGTGGATTCAAGACTTAGACATTTCTGTTCTTCGTAGCACCAAGAATTATATTGACATTCACTGGTCAAGAATAGTCAGCTTTAATGTCAGTTTTGTATATGGAGCTCCAGGACGAGAGAACAGACAAGCAGTTTGGCTTGAGATTATGCAGAATCATGAGGTATCACTTGATTTTCCTCTTTGTTTTCTTGGGGATTTCAATGCAGTTTGTTGTAATGAAGAAAAAGAAGGGTCCAATCCTCCTGACTCTTCTACAATGAGAGATTTCAATGCTTTCATCCAGCATTTAAGACTTCTGGAGGCGAAGTCACAAGGCCCTTGTTTTACTTGGACAACAATTCTGTTGGAGGTTTAGTTCGTCAAAGGCTAGATCGTGTACTTTGTAACAATGCCTGGCTTCAGATCTATCCTAAAGCTCAATTTCAAGTCAATCCAATAACACAATCTGACCATGCTCCGATTGTACTCAATTTTGATCCAACAGTGAGAAAAAGCACAAGAAGATTCAAATATGAAGAAAGCTGGTTGCTAGAGGCATCTTATAAACATCAGGTGGAATTGAGTTGGAAGAATGACCTTTCCACCACACAAAATCTACAGCATTGTGCCACAGCCTTATCTGCTTGGAAGAGGGATACCATTGGTAACAATAGCTCACATATTAATCACCTTCTTCAAGAACTGGAGGTTCTTTCTGCACTTATCTCAACTTCTTCTCGTCTTCAAAGAATTTCCAATATAAATGAAGAATTAGCAAGAAGGTGGAATATACAGGAATGTTATTGGTCTCAAAGATCTAGGAATCAATGGCTTCAACTAGGAGATCATAATACAGGTTTCTTTCATCGATCAACTCTGCAGAGAAGAAGTATTAATAATATCACTGCTCTTAAGCTAGAAGATGACTCCTGGATTTCTGCTCCAGCTGCACTTTCATCACATATTGTCAGCTTCTATAATACTTTGTTCTCTGATTCCTTGGAAGTTATTGATTATTCATTCTTGCAAGACTTACCAAGGAAAGTTGATCGTTATATGAATGAGCATTTAATCAAGCCTGTTACTGATGCAGAGATCAAGCGAGCTATTTTTCAGATGAGACCATCTAAGGCACCTGGCCCTGATGGATTTCCTGGTCGATTCTTCCAAGTCCATTGGAATCTTATATCAAACACTTTCTGCTCAGAGGTTCGTTCTTTCTTTGATCATGGTTGTGTTCATGAATCATGGAATGATACTTTCATTGCTTTAATTCCTAAGGTCAAGCATCCTGAAGTTATTACTCAGTTTAGACCTATAGGATTGGCAAATTTCAGAATGAAAGTTATCTAAAAAATTATGACTGCTCGACTTAAGCCTTACATCTCTCAGATCATTTCTGAGTTACAATCAGCTTTTACTGAAAACAGAAGCATTCAAGATAATGTGATTGTAGTTCATGAAGTAGTTCACAAACTTCGAACAAGGAAAAAGGGTACAAAGTATGATTTTCTGTTCAAAGTTGATATGCTTAAGGCATTTGATAGGGTATCATGGGATTTCCTCTTTGCTACTCTTCATGCAGTTGGCTTCCATGTAACTTGGATCAGTTGGATTAAGACCTTAATCACTTCAGTAAGATTCAATGTTCTGCTCAATGGTTCTCCAACAAAGTGGTTTAGTCCAACGAGAGGTCTTAGACAAGGAGATCCACTTTCTCCTTACCTATTTATTCTAGTCTCCAATGTCCTATCATTCATGATTCAACAGTCTGTTACTCAAAGAAGAATGAAAGGAATTAAATTGAATAGGTTTTGTCCAACTCTGCATCACATCCTTTTTGCAGATGACACAATCATTTTTGGCTCTGCAACCATTTCAGAAGCAAAAAATATTCATCAGGTTCTAAGGAAGTACTGTTATGTTTCTGGTCAGGCTATTAATGCTTCAAAGTCATCTATTCTATTCTCCACAAACACTCTTGCCATGATAAGACAGGCCATTGCTGCAGAATTTAATGTTAATGCTTCAGTTTCTATTGGCAGCTATTTAGGTGTTCCAGCTGAATGGGGTTCAACTAAGAAAGATACCTTTCGTTACATGCTTGATAGATTGACTTCAAAGGCTCAGACCTGGCAATCACATTTACTTTCTCATGCTGGTAGATCAGTGATGATCAAATCAATCTTACAGGCACTTCCATCTTATCTATTTTCTTGTTTTTTGTTACCTAAACATATACCCAAGAAAATGGATCAGGTGCTTGTTAACTTCTGGTGGTCAGGAGAAACTTCCAGCAAAAAGATACATTGGTTGGCAGCTACTGATCTTAGACAACCAGTTGCAGATGGTGGACTAGGTTTCAGAAGCTTCTATGATTTTCATTTAGCATTCATTGCTAAATTGGCTTGGAAAATTTTGACTCAACTAGGTTGTTTATGGGTGCAACAACTGAAAGGTATCTACTATCCAAATTCTGACTTTCTTCAAGCAAATAAACACCATAGGTCATCTTGGATTTGGTCTGGAATTATGGAAGGGAGAAAGGCACTGCTTCATGGATTGAGGAAAAATATTGGTGATGGATATGGAACGAATATCATTGATGCTTGGATACCTGAAGCAGCAGGTTTTAAAGCTTCTTGTTCACTTTCTCATTCAACAACAAAAGTTTTAGATTACATCATCAATCCACAGAGGATTTGGAATGCTATTAAGCTAAGAACTGTTTTCCCTGAATCTGTCGTCAAGCAGATCTTACTCATTCCTTTAGGTCCTGAAGGCTATGCAGATCGACTAATCTGGCATTATGAATCTACTGGAAATTTTACAGTAAGGTCTTGCTATAGGCATCTTCGAGCTATTACAAATTCTCATAATCATCCTGTTGATAATAGCACAAAGAAGATGTGGAAATGGTTGTGACAGCTTGATTTGCCTCCAAAAATCAAGTTCTTTCTATGGCGTGTTTGCAGGAATTGTTGAGTAACATTATCTACCGTTGATTTTCCCAAAGACATCTTAACCGTTTATTTATCATCGCTACTAACATCCCTATCTGCCAAACAAGAAAGAGAAAGTTCATTTTGCAGATCTCATCCAAAAATCCCATTTGCAACACGAAGGCTCGATTGACGGAAATGATCAAGCTGATCAAGAGAGGAAATCAAGCCCCAATCACTGTAATCCTCTTCTACTTAAATCAGAAACCAGCACGCATCAATTATCATTCTCAGGGGAGAAAGAAGATCGTGTGCCACTCACAACGTGAGGTTTATTGCTCCTTGTCACTGTGAAGCGTGTTGATTCACAGGGTTCAGCGTGAGGTTTATTGTTCCTTGTCACTGTGAAGCGTGTTGATTCACAGGGTTCTCTTGTCACGGATTCCTTGTGAATTCTGGTTTGTAATTCTCAGTTCATTGTTCTGTGCTAATCAAGTGACTATCTCGAGGCCTTTCTCGATACGTGGATGTAGATTCAGCTCCAACTGAATCGAACCACGTTAAAAATCTTGCGTCGTCTCTGCTTTACTTTTTCTTATCTCTTGAATCGTTCGATCTGTGTGACCTAATCTGACGAACTTAATTCGTAAAGTCTCGTTTAGATTAAGCTCCGTACGAACGATTGTGTGAACGCTTTGATTTGTTTTCTTCAATTGGTATCAGAGCTCCCCTTTGATCGAAGCTTGCAGCTGCCAAAGGGTTGTGTGCTATGGCAAATCACATCGGACAGACTCCCAGTTTGGAAGGGCTCTCACATTCAAGACCACCATGGTTTGACGGAACGAACTATCAATTCTGGAAAAACAGAATGAAGGTATTTTTCCAAGGTATGGATCTTGCTATTTGGAATCTTGTTGATAAAGGTGGAGTGGATCTTAGTGGTGATTTTGATAATTGGGATGAGGCTAAAAAGAAAAAGGTTCAACTTAATGCTAAAGCAATGAATGTGTTTTATTGTGCCCTGTGTAATGAGGAATATAATCGAATTAGTAGTTTGGATACTGCTTCTGAAATCTGGAAATGTCTTGAAACAACTCATGAAGGAACTTCTCAGGTTAAAGAGACAAAGATAAACGCTCTTATGCATGAGTATGAACTATTTAGGATGACTTCAACTGAGTCTGTGTCTGAAATGTATAAAAGGTTCAATCTTATTGTCAGAAAACTCGATCACTTAGGAAGAAAGATTAACAAAGATGATTTGGTTAGAAAAATTCTTCGATCCTTACCAAGGGAGTGGATGCCCAAGGTAACAGCTATCGAAGAAGCAAAAGACTTGTCAGTTTTGAGTCTTGAAGATTTAATGGGATCTTTAATTAGTCATGAAGTGGTTCTTAGAAATACTGATGCTGAAGAAGATATCAGAACTTCTAAGAATCTTGCTCTAAAAGCGATTTCTAAACAGAATGAAAGTGATAATGAAAGTGATCTAGATGATGAGTTTGCTCTTATGACTAAAAAGTTTAGACAGTTCTTGAAGAATAAAAGAGAAAACTCAAAGAATAGACTAAGTTCGAGTTCTAGTATGTCTAAGTCAAGATCACAGAATAGATTCAGAAAAGAAGATGATAATCTTAGTGAAGACAAAGATCATATTACTTGCTTTAAGTGTGGAAGACCAGGTCATATGCGCTCAGACTGTCCTAACAAAGGTGCTTCAAGAGAAAAAGCCTTGATGGTGACTTGGAGTGACTCTGACTCTGAAGAAGAGGACCAAACATACATGGCAATCACCGAAGGTTTAAGCGATGATGAGTCTTCAAATGAGGTAATCACTGATACTGAATTTTCAAAAACTGAAGCTGTTGAAGCTTACCTTACCTTGGTCTCAACCACTAGAAGATTAAAAACTTGTAACAGAAACTTAAAGAAACATTGGAAAATCTGGATATCAAATGTACTTGTGATAAAACGAACTCTGAATTGCAGAATAAAATCTCTTTACTCTCAAGACAAAATTCTGTGCTTCTTCGACAGAATTATTACTGGAATACAGCTAGGGAAATTAACAGGAATTTTTAAGTCTCTCCAAGAACAACATTTTTTCGTGACCACTACAATTCAAAACAAAGTTGTTCTTTTCGTTCAGTTAGATGCTCATTTTGCCATCAAATTTCTCACTCTAGTAATAATTGTACTTTTAATTCATCAAAAAGGGTACCCAAGCAAATCTGGGTACCTAAGAAGACTAACATTACTCTTGTTTCAGGAACAACCAATCAACACTGAATGGTATTTGGACAGCGGCTGCTCGAACCATATGACAGGTGATAAGCGATATTTTAGCAGCCTTGTCTTACAGAAAGGAGGAAAAGTGGTATTTGGGGATAATAATAAGGGTCGTATTCAAGGTAAAGGAACCATAGGTAATACTTCTGATCCAACTTTTCATAATGTACTGCTTGTTGAAAACCTGAAACATAACTTGCTTTCCATTAGTCAGCTGTGTGGAACTAAGAACAAGGTTATCTTCGAACCTTCTTCATGTTGTCTGCAAAGAATTTCTGATGGAAAAGTTTTGTGCATTGGATCTAGGAAAAATAACATCTACACTATTGATATGAAGAATCAGAATGCCTTTCTTGAACACTGTTTTACTGCTGTTTCTCTGTCTCCTGAAACTGTGTGGCATAGAAAATTAGGGCATATTAGCTCCTCTCGGATTGCACTTTTGCAATCTAAGAACCTTGTGCGTGGCCTTTCTTCTCCCAACTTTCAAGTTCTTCCCTGAAGGGTTCATCAAGTATGGTATCCCAATTTTCGATTCTCTCTTTGATATTGGTTGGTCCTCTTTTGTCCCTACATCTCCCAACCCTCATTGTCCTGAACCTGTTCGCCTTTTCTACAGTAATCTCCGATTAACTTGCTCTCACCCTCTGCAACTGCAGACTCTCGTTTATGATACCTTGATTACTGTCACCCCTGCTCTCATCTCCTTTGTCTTAGGGGCTCCCCTTGTCGGTCTCACTGTCCACAATGATGAACAACTTGCTGCTGCCAGGTTCGACGTCGGTGCTGCCCTTCGAGCCCTTCACTATGACCAGGACTCGACCCTCCCTCCTTTTCATATTGGCCGCCTTTCTCCACACCTCAGAACAATCCACTTCCTCATCACCCGAAAATTTCTTCCTCGCTCGAATAACCTCACAATCCTCACCTCCATCGACATCTGGATTCTTTACCATGCCACAATCACTCAATTTCCTCTCAGTCTTCCTCATCTGATGCTTCAAGCCCTTCATGATGCCTCCCTCTCCTCTTATACGGGCCACCTTCCCTTCGCCAGTTTCATTACCTCTCTTCTGCTCAAAGTTGGTGTTGACCTGCAGTTCAAAGTCTGGGACTCTTCCATCTATCCTCTTCGTGCTCAGAGTGTTCTTCGCAAACTAAACATTCCAAATGCTCCTCAACGTCCGAAGCCCGATATCTCCAAAGGGGGGACAAGGGTATCTCCTACTACTGTACTGATGGAGAAATTTGTGCAAAACTCTCCCTGCTTGCTCTTACCATTAAAGCTGGTGGTGACTGGAACATTGCTGAAGAACAGGCTCTCAAAAATACTCTCCATCACACCATTCAAGACTTCGTTGCCTTTCTTAAGAGACGTGGAGATTGGGATCTTTTAACCATTGCTCATGCGAATCTTGGAAGATCAAAGAAAGCCAAGGAAGTCAAGGAATTGATCATCAAGCTTGCCACTAAGGAAAGTGAACGTAACGATTGCTCAGACTACGAGAGTGACCTTGAGATCGACTTCTAGGACTCCTGCTTTTTGCTTTGAATAAATAAATGCACCTGTCGCATCTTCTTCTTGTTCTTGTTTGTTGTTCCTCTTCTTTTCTGTTATCATGTTTTTTTTTTCCTTTTCTAGTTGAATGAATTCTTACGTTTTCTGGTTTTAAGAATAGTCGAAAAAAAATATATATTTGGCGACATCGGGCTTAGGGGGAGATTGTTGAGTAACATTATCTACCGTTGATTTTCCCAAAGACATCTTAACCGTTTATTAATCATCGCTACTAACATCCCTATCTGCCAAACAAGAAAGAGAAAGTTCATTTTGCAGATCTCATCCAAAAATCCCATTTGCAACACGAAGGCTCGATTGACGGAAATGATCAAGCTGATCAAGAGAGGAAATCATCAAGCCCTAATCACTGCAATCCTCTTCTACTTAAATCAGAAACCAGCACGCATCAATTATCATTCTCAGGGGGAGAAAGAAGATCGTGTGCCACTCACAGCGTGAGGTTTATTGCTCCTTGTCACTGTGAAGCGTGTTGATTCACAGGGTTCAGCGTGAGGTTTATTGTTCCTTGTCACTGTGAAGCGTGTTGATTCACAGGGTTCTCTTGTCACGAATTCCTTGTGAATTCCGGTTTGTAATTCTCAGTTCATTGTTCTTTGCTAATCAAGTGACTATCTCGAGGCCTTTCTCGAGACGTGGATGTAGATTCAGCTCCAACTGAATCGAACCACGTTAAAAATCTTGCGTCGTCTCTGCTTTACTTTTTCTTATCTGTTGAATCGTTCAATCTGTGTGACCTAATCTGACGAACTTAATTCGTAAAGTCTCGTTTAGATTAAGCTCCGTACGAACGATTGTGTGAACGCTTTGATTTGTTTTCTTCAGGAATGCCCTGCCTACAAAAAATTGGCTTATTCAGAAGAAGATGCAGTACTTCATCACTCTGTCACACTTGCAATGCCGATGATGAAACATTGGAACATATGTTGTTCCATTGTCCTGTAAGCATGTCCTTTTGGCAGCAAGTTTTACCTACTTTGCAAGGGCCTTCTAGGATTCAATCAGCTCAATCTTGGTTCAAGTCCTTAGCCTCTACAGTTTCACAGTCCACAGCAACTCAGATTGGGTATACTTTGTGGTACATTTGGAAGATGAGGAACGAGTTTCTCTTTCAGAATATATCTCCTCAGTTGCCAGACTTGATATCAAGAAGAGCAAATGAGTTGCAACAATGGAACCTAAACACTAATGTTAAAGGTACATTGTCCAGTTTATCTTCCAGTGCTAATTCATTCCATTTAACCAATTCCCTACCTCCAACAACCTACTCTTTTAAGGTTGTGTGTGATGGTGCTTTTAAAGCATCTATCCAGAAAGGAGCATATGGTGTTATAGTTTATAATGCCGAGGGACATGTGGTGAATGGTAAGGCTGGAAATGTGATGTGTGCAGCACCAGTTTGTGCTGAAGCTTATGCAGTTTTATCGGCTGTTGACTTGGTTAAGAACATTGCTGCTCCAACTTTGATCCATACGGATAGCTCTATCATAGTTGATTCCATTACAAGACCTCAGCAAGATTGGCCATGGAACATTTCAGGTTTGCTGGCATCAATTACAAGGCTTCTTTATTGGAATCAGCAGATACATATCAGCAAGTCCACAAGATCCACTGTTCAACAAGCTCATTGCATAGCTGTTCAGGCGCGTGACGATCTTTTGCCTCTTGATTGACTTTCCTCATTGTAATTAGCATACTGTTATGTTTCTGTTGTTCTGTTTCTGTTGCGTTTCTTTTCTTTTGCTTCTAAAGCCTCTCTGTCGTCTTTTGTTACTCATATTGCTAATTGTTGTACAGTGTTAGCATTATGAGAGGTGATGTTTAATAAATCAGGCAATTTCATCAAAAAAAAATCCCTACATCCCCAATATCGAGAACATTTTTGTCATGTTACTTCGAATTCACCCTGGAATATGAATTATCACATTGTCATCCGAGAATTCGGAGGGGCCCGAATTCTAGGATGGGCCCACTCCTATAATTCAATTATAGGCAATTCTCAGCATTTGTTTGTGAAACAAACCAGAGAATTGGTTGAATTCTATGATGAGGTCCAATTCTAAGCAATTCTCACCCCTCAATTCTCTGGCACGACCCTGTAAATTTGCGTAATGGAATACAATAAGGAGCTTATTTATTAGAAAAACTACATTTAACACAATTTAAACCAAAATACTATTCATTAATTGCAGTTCGCAGCATTAAATTTATCTCACGCGGTTTGAAGGAAATACTATTCATTAATTGCGGTTCATAATCACTAAAATTAATCTCACGCGATCTGAAGAAATCTACTATTGACACCAGCTCTATATAAATGTAGCTCAAATCCAGTACAAGTCACATTAATTTGCATCTCCGCAGGCGCAAATATGACATCTCCTTCCCTAACAACTCCATCCCCCAAAGTCGGACCAGAGAATCTCGCCTCCATCACACCCTCCCCACTCGTGACCACAAAAATCGACGGTCCATTCACAGCCGGAAAAATCGTCAACTCACCTTTCGGAAGCAAGCATCGATCCACCTCAAATTCTTCAAACGGTGGAAGGTACCTCGTCGTATATTGATTCACTGGAAACCCATTCAATATCTCCGGAACCCCCTAAAACAAAAGAATCATCAATCGTTACATCCAAACACAAATACACAATGTATGATCATTGAATCATCAAATTGCATGTATCATGGTTAGAAAGAACACAAACCAGTTTGTAGGTGAGCATAGAGCAAAGAGTACGGACGTCACGGAACTTGGGAGTAAGGCCAGCTCGGACCACATTATCCGACGTGGCCATCACTTCAATACACTCACCACACACGTAGGCATGAGGCTCGTTTGCTCCAATGTATAAAGCTTGTCCAGGATTAAGCTTAACGTGGTTCAGAAACAAGGCTGACATCACGCCGACGTCACCTGGGTATTGCTTCTCCAGTTTGAGTACGAGGTTTTCCTTGTCGGTTAACTTCCTAACCTGGTATTAAAACAAAATTAGTCAATTAATTACAAGCCGGGAAAGTGTGAAGAAGACACGTGTCGTGTTATCAAAACCCCACCTGGCTCTGAGTTTGCAATCTGGTATTTAAAGTGGATACTGCTTTAGTTGTAATCTCCTTGCTGGCGGACATCAACTGTGTGAAAATGGATTTGAATAATCTTGACTTGACCTTGTCTTCTTCTTGGTCATGGTCATGGTCGTTGACTTGTAGCAGTTGGTTTACGTCTTCTCTGTTGACCAGTTCCACCATCTCTGGAGTATTACGAAGCACATCTCTAAGCTCCTGTGACACATGCGGTAACAAAATTAAGGATGAATTCCAAATTAAGAGATTTCGGGTGGTTTGGGTTCAAATTCCTACTCTGCAGATTTGGTCCAAATCACTCGTTTATTTTGCAATTGTGATGGAGATTCGGAGGAGATTTGAGATTTCTAGGTGGGTCATGGGAGATTTGGGGGGTTTGTGTTACAGATTTACATAAATGCCCCAAATGAATTGCAGAAGATGAATAATGAGAGTATATGTTGGTCTTTAACAATATACATATTTTAATTCATATTTTTAGGTTTCAGAAATCTCTATTCCTAAATCTCTCGAAATCACCCAATAAACATGACTTTTTTTCAAATAGGTAGGGAACCCAAATCTATATAGTTATTTGAAATCACCTACACCTTAAATCAGCCAAGTGAACGATTACTAGAGATCGTTTGTGTCATGGAATTGGTAGGAAAAGAATTGAACAGCTAGAAAATTGGGAACTTCTATTTGGATGGGTGAATTTAAAACATTGTTGAATAAAAAAATTGCCTAAAATGTCTCAATGCATTCTCCATGGTAACATATAAAGGTAATTACTACCATTCAACAAGGGTAATTTTGCTAAAGTCGTCTCAAATCTCTAGAGAATTGCCAAATACTCTAGTTGCTCGTAGTGATTTCGAATAAAGTGTGAACTCTCTAGAGGGCCCACCTCGAGAATTCACCCGCCCCAAATCTCTGGAACAAACGACCCATTATATATAACTAACCTGAAGAGACACGAAACCGCAAAGAGCTTCGAGTGAGTCAATGCCAAGGCCATTTCAGGCTTATGATTATCATCCTTGTAAGCCATGGGGTTGGACTTGTGTAGCTCCTTAGCCAATTCTCGATCTGGATGCGCTTGAATTGACAAGGCCTTCGATACCGAAAGTATCTGCGTACATAACGAATGCATATATTAAGCACATGCGAAGTTGTTACTTGCAAAACAGGGGAAATCAAATCACGTATCAAACTAAGTACTAAAACGTACCTTGAACAAGAAGGGAAGATGAGTTCCCCACTTGCGCAACACCTTGTCACCAAGAACACAAGGATTCTCAACAATCCAATCTTTCAAACTCAACGACTCCAATCCACCGCCGCCGATGACGAAAGAAGGGCCGGAGTCATGAACACCCATCCACAGTTCAGCATAAGGCTTGTGGGTTTCAGGGGAGCCCGACCCGGTACCCGAGTTCAAAGCAGACAGCCTTCCCACCAGCGAGTCGTTACCCAATCGACCCCAATCGTAGTTCTGCACACTGCATCGAAGCCGATGGAGCCGTTCGCTGCTCTTGTTAACGAATTCCGAACCCATGGATCGATCTCCTGATTGAGAAGAGGCAGAGTTGTGTTATGAATGTGTTATAAGAGAAAGGCAGTTTCCTAGTGTATTTGGGTTATTACGTGAACGGAATGATCGCTTTATGTAGAGATACAGTCATTGCCTACGAGACAAACACATGTACGTACGGGTTACAACGGCACCGTTTTGGGAAATTTCCTACTCAGATGATACTTCGTATATGTAATTACTAATTAGTTTATCCTTTTTTCGCGGTTTGGGATAAGTCTCAAGTGTTTCTTATCGGGACCAAATCCCCCTGTGGTTTTAAACAGTTGGATTTAATCTAACTCTCCCTCACTGGAGTATTTCTTGGTGTTTTTCTTCACGTCATTGCTAGCTTGCATTTCGACGTGAGTGGTGGAGTCGGTGCTGATATTGGTCGAGGTTCTAATGATGCGATCGGTGGTGGAGATTGAGTGGAAAGACATGAGGAAGACAATCCCAGCGTTTGTTAATTACTCACAAAGGTAAGAAATCTCGACTAATTTTTTATTGCCCTGTTACCTTCTCCAATGTTTCCTTCGTGATCGTTAGTCTCGATTTCGTGTACCGATTCAGGATAGTGAAACGGATCTCACGACATTTGAACCCTTGGCGAGATCGGAGGTCATGACATCGACATCTGCATGACCAAACCTAGTAGATAAGCTTGTCTCCGTACTAGAAATCGAGGGCCCGGATGAAAGACATGAGGCTCTAGGAAGTGTCAAGGCTGAAGTCTAGCGTAATCAAATCTGGCACTGACGGTTCAGATCCGACCAACAATTCTAGATCTCGAAATTAGCTTGTACTAGTGCAATTAAAACGACTTTGTATTGTATTAGTGTAGTTAAAATTGATATTTGTATCTATGATTTGGTTGTACTTGTACATGTATTATGGTCATAATAACAATGACTTGATTGTTTTCTAGTTCCTCATCTTGGTCATGTCTCTTAGACTCTTTTAATTTGTTAAGATGTTATAATGCAAAATGAATTCAGATATGTGTATAGTATACTAGGACAGGTAATGCAAGCAGCAAAAATAAATCATACCAGAATAGCTTGCACTAGGAAGATAGTACGAGACTACGAGCATAAAAAATGCTTGCACTAGGACATGTATGCTTGCACTAGTACAAGTATGTCTGCACTGGGACAGTCGGACAAATTGATGTAGAGTAACAAATGTGATAATTTTTTTTGAACTGAATAACAAATGTGATAATTATTGTTTTTTAACAATTAATTAATTTATAATAATTAATTAAAACAGTTTTGGTAATTAATTAGATAATTAATTTAAGATGGTTTTGGTAACTAATCCTCCTTATTTAATTTGGTGGGATTCTTTCCTAATAATTATTTATCAATTGGTTATGTAATTAAATGATAATATTTGATTAGATGCTTAATATTTTAATATTAAATTAAGGGCTGAGATTAATTTGGTTTAGTGGACCATATATTGATTTGGTCACTATAATAAATGTCGTTTCCTACTTTTATTTTTCACGCAGGATAAAGTATTTTTTCTCTAATTTTTTTTTTGCCGAAGACAACTCCCGCAGGAGAGAAGGAGTCAACCAAACAAAAGGAGATATTAAGTACCCACCCAAGCCGAAAGGTTAACCACGCCTTAGCTTGGGAGGTAACTAAGCGCTTGGCGTGCCACATAGTGGACTACCATATTAGATTGACGAGGCACAGACCCCAATCATAGTTTTTTTCTCTAATTTCTATCATTGATTTCTCACATTTTAATATGTAGTTATCCTTTTTATATTTTTTTTCCAATATTATATGTCTTATCTTCTTCTCTTTGTTTACTATTGGTGTAGCGTTTGACGTACATGGCTGCCTATTATGTGAAGTGTCAAACTTTTTAATATTTTTTAAATGGTGAAATTGGGGTGTGGTCAATCTTACGAGTTGAGTGGATATTTAGGATGAATGTACGATTATCTTCCGGTGTCCTACGAGAATTAACTCAGGCAACAAAAAAATTTGCAGACAAACGTCATAACAAGTATTATTAATGATGAACAGAAAAACATATATCAGCCAACGACTCGTCCATTCCCAATCCTAGTACGTATAGAGGAATACTCAATAAAAAGCATCTCATAAAAAGAGGCATTACCTTACAAATGATACGCAAACTCATTCCTATCTCTCCGTATAACCTAAATCTCAAAATTTGTGTAGGCAACCAATAA
The DNA here is from genome assembly GCA_034768395.1 of Linum lewisii. Taxonomy (NCBI): domain Eukaryota; kingdom Viridiplantae; phylum Streptophyta; class Magnoliopsida; order Malpighiales; family Linaceae; genus Linum; species Linum lewisii. The sequence goes on along the minus strand of CM068302.1, from coordinate 19,275,854 downwards.
TACCCTAAAACGAGTCCACACAAGCCCAACTCATGGAGTGTGCTAGCATGTTTCCAGCACAAAGCCTCGAAATTTTAGGGGCCTCTAATTTGGGAGTTTAATAGAAACTAGTATATGATTCATTATCACCACCACCACCATCCACTACAAGAAAATATTACATATGTCACGGATTTTTAGTCACGATTTATGTAACCGTGACTAATTAGTCATGGTTACATTAAAACCGTGACTAATTTGGTCACGGTTTAAAGAAACCGTGACCAATTTAGTCACTATTTCAATGTAACCGTGACTAAATATATGGCCACGCTGGCAATCCAAAGTTCCCCTATTCTCTTCTTCTATTTCTCCCCCGACGCCTTCTTCTTCTATCTTCCTTCTTTTCTTCTTCTTCTTCAGCATCACCAATCGGACTCCCCTTCTCTTATTATTCTTATCTTATTCCTTCACCGGACTCCTTCTTCCTTCACCGTCGACTGGAGATTGTCGTCTTCTTCCTTCACATTCCCAGTCTATTCCTCTTCTGCCTCCGACGCCGTCTTCTTCCTTCACCGGCGAATGGAGATCGACGCTGCCACCGACGCCCTCACCTTCCTTCACCGGCGACTTGAGATTGACACTTCCTCCAGATTGAACCAGATCTGCGGGAATCAGATCCAGATTGAACCAGATCCACATTTCCTTCACCACGGGAATTAGGTCCAGATTTAGATTGAGAGATCGACGCGGCGTTGGCGGGACTCGGAGATGGCGGGGATTGGATGCGTCGGTGGCGGCAGAGATCAAAGGCGGCGGCGGCGAGGATCGGAGGCGGGTGACTGAATTGGAGAAGATGGGTGACTGAAATGGAGAAGATGGGATAAATAGTGACCATATAGAAACTGATTTAGTAATTAATTACAATAATTAAAATTAGAATGACTAATTTGTAACATTAAAATGGAGCTTTTCGTAAACTTTCAAACATTATGGATTAGTTTGCATAATGGAAGGAGTTGAGGGTCCGGTAGAAAAGACTTCATACAATTTGGTCACTGGAAAGTGAATTAGTACATTTTGGTCACTAAACTTAGTCACAGTTTTCACTTAAACCGTGACAAAGATTAGTCACGGTTTTCCTATAAACCGTGACTAACCTTAGTCACGGTTTTCCAATAATTAGCTAACTGCTTTGAAGATCCAATTCATGCTTCTGATGTCAGAATCGGGATCTAACGAGTACTCATTACTCCTCTCTTGGAAGGAAACACATCAGCCTAAAAGACTGAGCTAACTAGTAAAAAACCCCTAATATACTTGGTAACCTACTCGCAAAAACTAACTCTGAAATCCAACATTGAGAGGGTGGTTCGAGACATTCTTACCTCGAAGTGACGACTAGTGCTCTGACAATCCCTCCACCTAAAGATTACAGGTAAGTGATAAGGTTTTAGATCACCATACCTCTCTTAGTGTACATGGAGAAAAAAACCGACGACGATGGAATGGAGAAAAGAGAAACGATAAATTGTGAAACTTGGAGTTGTGGGTTTAAATACCAACTTATAGGCAATGACTATTGTCATGGCGTAATGCCTGTTGTTGTTCTCGGACAACAACCATTGACACTGTCCCCACAATCGTTGTTGAGATAGAGGCAACACTTGTTGCTTTAAGCTGCCCAGGAACAGCCGTAGAAGGCATCTCCTATTTTCCCAATGAACAACTAGCCGAATTCTGCACCGATTTTCATTCCCTTTCAGAATTCGGGTCTACATTAACACTAGGCACTGAGCTATGTGGGACGAGATGTTACATAAATTAATGACATTCATTGTTCTAGCTTTGAAAAGTTATAATCTTCATCTACTATGATAATTAAAGTTTTGATCCTTGTAAGATTGTTTTGTCATCGAGCTTGTTTCATGATGGAGGTTTTACATGTGAGGTTTTGAGTGGTTGTCGATGGTGACAAGTGAAGGATGTTATTGGTTGTCGATAGTTGGTGAAGGTCGATCGAGGAAGACAGTAGTCGCTAGTGCGAAAGGATAAGAAAATCCAATTTAATTACCCCTAAAATGTGAACTTTTGATATAGGGCTAGTTGATTCAACGGTTGATATTTGTTTTGATCGAGTTGATTTCTTTGATCTATAACCAAAATTCATGATCCAAGTAAACACATAATGATTCTATGGCCCGTGCCGTTTTGGTTTCCCTCCATCTCCCGCCAAAAAGAAAACTAGGAAGAACTCTAAAGAAAGAAAATTAGAAGAGAAATTGCAGTCACGCTCACGGTCAGCAAAACTGAGTAAGGTAAAGAAAGGGGAAACCACGGTGGATCAATATGTACGGATTCGACGGAGAGAGCATGGCGGTGGAGAAGCATCGCTCCCACGGATCAATGAACTACACCGACGATCTCGTAGGTATTCTGGCCACGTACTTCCCTTCCAACGATTTCACTGTTGAGCAAGACAAATTGATGCTGACTTCCGAGCTCGTTCACTTCTTCTCCTCTCCTCCCGGCCGAGACCTCGTCGCGCAGGTCAGCTCTCCTGAACTATTCTCTGGTTTGTGAAACAAAAATTCGATTTGATTCGTCAAGTTGATTGTATACGTTTCGCGTACATTTAGAAACAGTTCGTGAAGTTAAAATAGCCTGTCACACGGCCACATTAGCTGCTGGAGTTTTTTCGAATTTCTGTTGGTGTAGTTTTGAATGTTAGTTTTGATGAAAGAGGAGCGCTAATTTTTCTGAATTCTGATGCAGCATATGATACGATTTTAGTATGTAGTGGTTTCAGATTACTCGAACTTGGACTCTTTTGGCTGATTTTTGTGGTGATTGATCGATTGATTCACATGAGCAGGTGAAGGATGAAAATGGTGCAGTATTCTTACCCCTGGATTTTCAACATTTCCGTAAGATATGTAATGTCCATGAATTCTATGCCATTTTGGAAGAAAACCCTAGAGTGACTATCTCTTGTATGTGTGCAGCTGTTCACAAGGTACGCATGAGACTCAAAATGCTAGCAATACAGCCATGGAATTTACCTTCGCATGTTTCCCTTTGGCTTGAATTTAATTCGTGTACTGCATCCAACAGGTGATTCAGAGCGAACGGGGAACTATCTTTCTGGAGGATGGGATGAAGATCAACATCCGTCTTTACAACTATCCTGAATCAATGATTGCTCTGAAGAACCTAAAAGCAGCTTATATTGGTAAACGAAAATTGGGAACATTTTGTTATGCTGCCTATATGATTTAAGGAGAAATACCATTGATGGAATGAGTCCTTGCTTGACAGACAAGCTTGTATCTATTCGTGGGACGGTGGTGAAGGTTAGCACAGTGAAGCCTCTAGTTGTCCAGATGAACTTTGACTGTGAAAAGTGTAAATCCAACATCTTACGAGTGTTCCCAGATGGAAAGTTTTCACCACCATATATTTGCAATTTAAATGGATGCAAGAGCAAAACTTTCAAACCACTCAGGTCTTCGGCTAAGGCTATAGATTTTCAGAAAATCCGGTGAGTCTTACAATGTACACTCCAAACTTTTTATTTGTTTCTTCCTTTTCTTGTTTCCTTTCTATCTTTTAAGTTGGTTATTCACGTGGCTAACTGCATGATCTAGGCTGCAGGAGCTGCTAAGATCTCAAGATCACGAAGAAGGCCGAGTGCCTCGAACAGTAGAATGTGAGCTTACGGAGGATCTTGTTGATGCATGTATTCCTGGAGATGTTGTCACTGTTACTGGAATTATAAGGACAATTGATAACTATGCGGATATCGGAGGAGGTATGTTGAAAATGATTTTGATGAGATTAACATTCTTGAGCTAGTCAACTATGCCTAGCTGGTTGGTTTGAGACTTCCTCGTCCATTTGATTGCAGAATACAAGCTATTTTGATGTGTTGTTTCACATATTGGATCCAGACCATGGTTTATACTGAATTCAACATGTTGCAGGAAAGTCAAAAGGAAAAAGTCAAGGACTATATTATTTGTACATAGAAGCAGTTTCCATGAAGAACTCCAAGTCGCAATCTACTTCTGATGAATTGAAAGATTCCGTGTCAAATGCTAGAGCTACAGAGCTGTCCGACTTGTTTTCATTTTCTTCAAAAGACCTGGAATTTGTGGTGAAGTGTTCTCAAGAATATGGTTCCGACATATTCAGACAATTACTTCAGTCTATTTGTCCATCTATTTTTGGACATGAACTTGTTAAAGGTCTAACTATATTCTGGAACCTTGTTCGTAGCACTTTGCTATGTTCTTCTTCCGTGTGCTTATATATATTTGTTCTCATCGATGCTTTTCATTCAACTATCTTTTGGCAGCGGGAATCACACTGTCACTCTTTGGAGGTGTTCGTAAGCATTCAATGGATCAGAATAAAGTCCCTGTCAGGGGAGACATCCATGTCATAATTGTTGGTACGGAAAACTTTTCAACTTTCCTTAGAGAGGGTTTACCTCAAATTAGTAAATCATCTTGGTCTACAGAGGATGAACTTCATCATAAACTGTTATCTCCCTTTGTTAGGTGATCCTGGACTAGGCAAGAGTCAATTACTACAAGCAGCCGCAGCTATTTCTCCACGTGGTATTTACGTGTGTGGCAATGCAACAACCAATGCTGGCCTCACTGTTGCTGTTGTAAAAGATTCAATGACAAGCGACTATTCTTTTGAAGCTGGTACTGTCTGCTTTATATTATAGCTTTGTGTTCTGTAGCTGCCAGGAGAAAAAATCACCTTAATAGTCAACGCTTTGTTAACAATGTATTGCAATATTTAACAAAGTGATCGTTGTAGTTTCCAACATTTTGTGAAGCAGAATAGATTATCGAATTTTGACAAGTGGTTTTTGTTTCCAAACAGGCGCAATGGTGCTTGCAGACAGTGGTCTATGTTGTATCGATGAATTTGATAAACTGTCTGCTGAACATCAGGTTTGTCCATGAAGTCCTGCGTTCTGTACTTGAGGGGAAAAGGATGTTATGCGTTCTTTTAGCTTGTTTCACATGTGCTTGGAATTACACAGGCCCTTCTGGAAGCTATGGAGCAACAATGTGTGTCTGTAGCAAAGGCTGGACTTCTAGCGAGCTTGTCAGCAAGGACTTCTGTTTTAGCTGCAGCAAATCCTGTGGGCGGTCATTATAAGTAATCTAGTCTTCATTTATTTTCTAACTTATTTCGCAAGAACTTTACTTGATATGTTTAGCACGCTAAAAAGCTCAACCGCTAGTCATGGTAAATAGAACATGGTTATATTGCTGGTAAGGTTGTGAGTTTAAAAGGCCGAATTACCATAAAAAGAACAAAGATAACCAGATGTAAATTCTATTCTCGTACCCCCATTCCCATGGAGTACATATCATGGTTACCTCTGACATCTAGAATAAAATTGCAGCCGAGCAAAGACGGTGAATGAGAACCTGAAAATGAGTGCTGCTCTCTTGTCACGATTTGATTTGGTGTTCATATTACTTGATAAACATGATGAAGTACTTGACAAGCGCCTGTCAGACCACATAATATCAGTGAGTAATTCTACCTGGATTCTAATGCTTTTGGATGAAAATCCTAGGTCACTAATCTAGAGTGATTCCACATTTGGCTGTTAAAGAAGCACCTTATTGTTCTTGCTTTTTTGCAGCTTCATGCTGGCAATAAGGAGCCTTCATCTTCAGGAAAAAGAAGACGGACAGGTAGTATCAAACTAATACTGTTGTAATTCACTGAGACTTCTGTGGAATACTAGCTAGTTCAGTCTTGTATGACAAAATATGATGTATTCTTTTTCTTGTATATGTCATGGGTTCTCTACTCTTGTCAGATTTAGCTATAACGAGTGGAACGATAGATACAAGTGTAAAAAGTGGTTCATTAGCTTCAAGGCTGAGACTCTGCCCACACAAGGATGCTGATTTCTCTCCATTACCTGGTTCTCTTCTTCGAAAATACATTGCCTATGCAAGAACTTATGTCTTCCCCAGGTTTTTGTTCACTGCTCAACTTCGTCGCATATGTCAATTTTGATACAAAATAACTGCAAGCTGTTGATCAGCATTTCACTCCTTTTCCTCTCCTCTGCTGTACAGAATGACAAAGCCAGCAGCCGACATTCTGCAGAATTCTATTTGCAACTAAGGGACCACAACACGTCAGCTGATGGTATACCCATAACAGCAAGGCAATTGGAAAGTCTGGTAAGACTAGCTGAAGCTCGAGCACGGCTTGAACTGAGAGAAGAAATAACATCCCAGGATGCAATGGTAAGTGTATAATGTTCAATGTCATCTGTTTTCTTTCAGTTAACGATGGTTGAAACTATCATGGAGGTATTTAAGTTCTCGAATTTCTCGACATCTTAATTCCAGGATGTTGTGGAAATAATGAAAGAATCTCTGTACGACAAATATGTTGATGATAACGGGGTTGTGGATTTTGGTCGGAGTGGTGGAATGAGTCAGCAGAAGGAAGCAAAACGGTTTCTAAGCGCCCTCAACAAGCAGTCTGAGTTGCAGCAGAAAGATACATTTTCAATCTCAGTATGTCCACTTCTTTCTTTTGTAATACTCTTCAACTCCTCCAAGAACATATGCCACCCAGATGAGTTGTTCTTGTTTTCGTGCAACAGGAAATATACAGTTTGGCGGATAGGATTGAACTAAGAGTTCCAGATCTCGACACTTTAGTGGAGAATTTAAACATTGCTGGCTATATTATCAAAAAGGGGCCAAGAATGTATCAGGTAAAATCACTGTCGATTCTGTCTACTATGCAGGAAGTTTCAAAGAACATCTTGCGACTAACAAACCCACTACTTTGGCTAGGTGCTAACATCTTCCTACTCGCGGAGTCAATCGGTCAGGGCAAGATGTTGAAGTTCTTCGTAGATCGCTAACTCGACTGCTGACGACTAACTGTAAGGTCCATCAAGTTCTTTGTGTTTGCGTACTGCTATAGATGCACATGCTTGCTAAACAACTTGGTATATCTCACAACAGAGTTCGTTCATATGATATCTGCTCATTTACATTACTGAAGCCATCACCCAGTTCAAGAATCAGTGACATGTATATTCCACAACTCTTGCTTCACAATATACATTACATTACACGTTTCTACCAGCTTCTCTGATCCCTTTGTGCTGAAATCCTTTTAGGTGCTACATAGTCTACAACAAAAAAGCATCATATATTCAGTTGATTATACTAACCCAACCTCAAATGTATCTATAATCCTCCAAGGGTTCAACTCGCCATTCGCTTCCGTAATATTCATTAGGCAAACCCAACCAAAACTTGAAAGCCTCAGCTGCTCTCTTCCTCTCTTTTCTCCTGTCTTGCCTCGCCTGCGAAGCATGTTTACTGGTAAACATCCTGGAATGCATCTCCACATATATCTTCTTGTACTTGGACTTGTTTGGTGGAATTCTGTATTCTTCCATGCAGGCCACGATCTCCAACGCCTTCTGGAAGAATGCACCCCTCACGCAGATATCAGCTAGAGTGTCTAACAGCTCTCCATCAGGCCTCAACGGCGGGACAGGAGGCGAATCAGGGTCAGAATTCTCTCCTTCCCATTGCATCTCACATCTGTCTTTTACTTCCTTCCATAACAGAAGAGCTTCTCCTGGCTTTTTAGCTAATGCTATCCCATTTGCTAGGCTTCCATAAGTAGCCACATCAGGATAGAACCCACTCTCTTTCATCTTCTCTACAGCTTTCTTTGCTTCCTGAACTAGCCCCAATTTACAATACCCTTCAACTAACATGTTCCAGGCAACCAAATCAACTTTGACTCTCGAATCTTTCTGCATTTCATCGAAAACTTTGCTGGCCAAATTTGGCTGACCCGACCTAGCAAAAGCTTTCATCAAAGTAGTGTAGCTGACCTTGGTTGGAGGGATCCCTTTCGACCGCATCTTATTGAAGAAGGTAAGAGCCTCGGCACTGTCATCAACCATTATGCACCCATCAATCATAATGTTATAAGAGACGACATCAGGCTCAATCTCAGCATTATCCTCCATCTCTTTCATAAGCTCTTTCGCCTTGTCTATCTGCAGCTGCTCGCAATATCCCTTCAACAGAATGTTATAAGTAATCCTGTTTGCAGGTACTCTGACCCTCGTCATCTCAGCCAGCACTTGCCGAGCACGATCCATCAAACCAGCCTTCACGAAAGCAGAAACAACAGTCGTATATGAGACATGATCAGGGAGGCTCACCTTGTCATCCTCTTGCCTCATAGCTTCCAGCATCCTCACTGTGTCTGTAAGTCTACGTTGCTTCATGTAACCTTTCATCAATGTCGTGTATAGTCTAGTGTTAGGAGCGTAAGCTTTAGGCAGCAATGGCGGCTCTGTATCACTTTCTTCAACAGGAAGAAGCAACTCAAACACATTCTCCTCATCGTCATCATCAGATTCAGCTTCCAAGTTCTTACCCACATTCTCATAGTCGTAATCATCATCATCATCATCATCTTCTTCTTCTCTGATTCTCAATTCCTCCTCATTCGCCTCCCTCATAATCTTACACAGATCTCTCCTTCCATCCCTCATTGCTTGAACCAGCTTCTCTGCAGTTTTCAAATCTCCAAACCCAACGTAAGCCGCCACAACGGATTGCAGAGTGGTTATACAGAAAGGGATTCCCTTCCGAATTGCCTTCTCGACAACCACCACCATCAAATCTTTCCTATCGCACCGAGCGCAGAGCTTCAACATTACATTATAAGTGAAGCTATCAGGTTGAAGTCCGAACTCAGACATTTCGTCGAACAGCTGGAGGAACATCTTCGCGTCCCCTAGATTAGCGCAAGCGTTGAGAGCGCTGTTGTAAGCAGCCGTGTCAGGCATGAAATCCTGCATCACCCCGGCTTCAGACACCCGCCGCACTCTCCGGACGATGGTTCTGAATAGCCTGATTGCTTGGACGGGGCCGTCGTCGGGGGAAGAGGCGAGGCGGGCGATGACGGCGGACCAGGCTTTAACGTGCGGGAGGTAGCCGGAGCGGAGCATGGAGTTGATGAGGGAGACGGCGTAGGGGAGCTGTCCGGTCTTGGTGGCGGCGACGGCAAGGAGGCCAAGAGAGTTGGCGTCTAGGCGGTGGAGCTGGCGGTCATTGAGGAGGCGCGTGAGAATGGACTGGGCGCGTGTGAAGGCGAGAGGTGTGTTTTTGTGGGAGAGTTGGGAGACAAGGCGGCTAAGGCAGACGGAATTGGGGAGATGAGAAGACGCCTGGTAAAGCGCCCAGGCCTCGTCGGTTTGCCGCTCTTGGAGGAGGAGTAAGAGAGCTTGGTCTCTGTCGTCGGAGGAAGTGGGGACGACGGCGGCGGTGGTGGGGGTGGCCTGGGAGAAGAACGAACGGGTGGATCTGGAGGAGGAAAGTGGTGAAGAAGGTGGGAGGAAGAAGGAATGGAGGGGAAGAGGAAGAGGGAAGAGGGAAGAGGGAGAAGTAGATGGAGAGGAGAAAGGTAGGGGAATGTTCATGATTGGCGGCGGCTGCTGCGGCGGGGACGGTGGTCGGAGCCCATCAAGAGGATAATGAGAAAAGAAAGGGAGTGAAGGAAAAGAAGTTAGGTTGTGGTGTGGAGGGCTGCTACCGATGCAATTTTGAGAATTTCCCTTTACTCTGGCGCTCGAGATATTTGCGCTCTGAATTTTTTCACCACGTAAGCCAACTCGATAAACCCCACCCAGATGTTTATGTTTTGTAGCTACTGTTATCTTGTTTCTTCTCATGAAACTATCTAAGCTATTCCATGTCGAAATTTAAACTGTTGTTCACATCACCACCAAACCGAATTGGGCCTATCTACCACACTAGCAGAGATATGCACACAATGTTCTCAACTTGTAGACTTCAATTCAAAGACCATTTCCAATGCATTAGCTAAAAATTGCTATTTTTAGGTTATTTTTTCAATTTTTATACCATTGAAAAGTGAATATGCTCTAATGCTCTTTGGCTAAATTTAACTTTGGTTATTTATATAAATCTAAATTAGTGTTAATCTATACATGTTTTTTAATAATTGGTTTATCATATGTACGAATATGTTATTAATTACTCACAATGAACATTTCGATGTATTTTTTTTTTTCATTCGGATGAACTTTTCTTTAACAAGGGTACAATACATTAATTTTAAAATAGACATGGATCCACTCGGGGTTGTATATGGATGGACATGGTACGAGGCTACGATCCTATCTTTTTGTTCTTGGAACCAGACCCTAGTCCTCGGACTAATTACTCGAGAAAGATCCATACTCACTATCTCCATATTATGTTTATTTTTTTCAATGCTGCTCTCGACCTCTCTTGGTCCTCTCTAGCGAGGGCTAGTCTTGCATGCGTGTTCGAATTTTCTATCAAATGAGTCATGCTCTTCTCTTAAACCGCTACAACGTCGGGTTCAACATTTTCAGTCTATGACATGGTCGAAGGAAACGGTTCCATCGAGAAAGTGAGCAAAATTTGGTCGTTTGATTCTTCTGGATAAACCTTCTTTGTTAACAGCTTATGTGTATGAACTATGATTGAATCCTGATTGTTAAAAATCAATCTTCCCCTCTATTTTGCCAACTTAACAGATAAGTCGTTCGCTATAAATAGCTATTTTTACCACATCTGGAAAGTAATCAACAAGATCGTCGTGAGGATGACGGACTGTTGGATCAATTCACTGGTCGGTCCGTGGCTGTTGGGACTTGAACAGAGGAGGAGTTGGAGCCTCCCGAGTCTGAGGTATCGCGGCTGAAATGGCGGAGGTCGCAAACTGTTGTGGTGTTACAATGGTGGAGATGATCTGCTCCACTCGAGCAATCCTCGCTTTGTGCTTCGCCAACTCAAATTGGGTAGCCTTCAGCTCCACGAACAATTGGTTGGGGTTTTTTCCAAAAATAGGCTTCGGCCAAAATTCAATTCCAAAAATAGGCTCGTTCTACGGTCAATTCCCAAAGTAGGCTTGTGTGTGCTGACTGGACGCGTACATCGCCAAATTAAGTGGCGATATCAGCTCAGCCCGAAAATCGCCACTTATAGTGGCGATTTTCAGAGTAAAATCGCCACTATAAGTGGCGATTTTGAGGCTGACAAAAGCAGCCCCAAAATCGCCACTTATAGTGGCGATTTTGCTAAGAAAATCGCCACTATAAGTGGCGATTTTAGGCTGACAAAAGTCAGCCCAAAATCGCCACTTATAGTGGCGATTTTCACACACAATTTGTCTGACACATTTGTTTCAAATATAGTAAAATAGCATTTTGGTCTTTCTACTTTGTCAACTTAACAAATAGCCCCTTATTGTATAAATCGCTATTTTTATCTCTCATACTTATAGTTGATCCTTCTTATAGTTGAAATGGAAGGATCCAAAATACAAATTGGTCAACGTATGAGAGATAAAAATGGCGGTTTATACAATAGGGGGCTATTTGTTAAGTTCATAAAGTAGAAAGACCAAAATGCTATTTTACTATATTTGAAATCAAAGTGTCTGACACTTTTATTTAAATATAGTAAAATAGCATTTTGGCCTTTCTACTTTATGAACTTAACAAATAGCCCCCTATTGTATAAACCGCCATTTTTATCTCTCATACGTTGACCAATTTGTATTTTGGATCCTTCCATTTCAACTATAAGAAGGATCAACTATAATATGAGAGATAAAAATAGCGATTTATACAATAAGGGGCTATTTGTTAAGTTGACAAAGTAGAAAGACCAAAATGCTATTTTACTATATTTGAAACAAATGTGTCAGACAAATTGTGTGTGAAAATCGCCACTATAAGTGGCGATTTTGGGCTGACTTTTGTCAGCCTAAAATCGCCACTTATAGTGGCGATTTTCTTAGCAAAATCGCCACTATAAGTGGCGATTTTGGGGCTGCTTTTGTCAGCCTCAAAATCGCCACTTATAGTGGCGATTTTACTCTGAAAATCGCCACTATAAGTGGCGATTTTCGGGCTGAGCTGATATCGCCACTTAATTTGGCGATGTACGCGTCCAGTCAGCACACACAAGCCTACTTTGGGAATTGACCGTAGAACGAGCCTATTTTTGGAATTGAATTTTGGCCGAAGCCTATTTTTGGAAAAAACCCCAATTGGTTGTACGCCTGCTGCGAATGTCGCTTTTGTGTCATATTGGAAGAAACACTCTCGGATGCAGACGGACGGCGACGACTCAACATTAGCAGCAACAAACTAAAATAATATGCAAATGATTAGTTAGTATAGAGTTGATTAGATAATCAACTATATTAGTAGAATGACTGGTAATTCTCACCGGGTTCTTACTAGACCTCCGACCGATCATCCATACATGGACACGATTTTCTGGCTTGTTGATCGCCTGTGCCAGAGAGTCGTTCGGCCCCCAATCTGGGGGACATCCTGCTGCCTCCAGTTGTCGAATGGTAGCCTACAATAGGGCTGGCAGTCGGCCCGGTTCGGTCAAAAACCGAACCAAATTGTCGGTTGACCGAAACCGATTTTCTGCCAAAAGTGGGACCGACGACCGAACCGAGTTTGCTCGGTTTTTTAGCCGAGCCGAACCGGCTGGTTTCGGTTTAGAGCCGAACCGCGACCAAGAACCGAATTAGGCACCCTTTGACCGAAAACCGAGCATGAACCGAATTGAAAACCGAGATTTGGACTTCAAAACCGAAATTTGGACATCCAAATTGTTATTTCATTGTTTACCACTTTAACCATACATACATATTACATAATGGAAGAGGGCACTCGGTTCTAATTCGGTTTTCCTCCTCGGTTTCGGTTTAAACCGAAAACCGAGTTAAAACCGAAAATTCCCAAAAACTGCAACCGGCGACCGAACCGAGTCGGTTTATATTCGGCTCGGTCCTCTCAATTTCGGTTCGGTTTTCGGTTTAAACCGAAAAACGGCAACCGACTGCCAGCCCTAGCCTACAATATGAAGATGAACTATTAGATTTATTGGACAACCGACTACTACACCATAGTTGAGATTATTTAACTTACCGCTATAGCCTCAGCATGAGTATTCTTAAACTCCCCATTCGGCCAACTATAGAACTGGATAAAAATCTGACCCCTTGAGGGTCGTTGTCCAGTTTTTGCAATCGCCTGCTCGGTAAAACGTTGGCATTGTCCAAGTCCAACAAAAAATATTAGTCTTGAACTGTTGGTCGTGACGGAATATTGAAAGTGCTCAAAATTGTACCTCAAAGGGTTTACTATCCACGTAGTCCATATACGACAGCCAATCGTTTGTCGGACAACCTTGGGGAGGATTTTGGAGAACCCAATCATAAGAAAGGTGGTTCTGTTCAACATGCTTCTTCTTGGCCTTCCAGATATCGAGCCTCGATTTTTCCCAAGCTAGTCCAACGACCCAATCGAAATACTTCCGAGCATTCGATAAGATACTAGGCTCGACGTAGAACTTAGTCTGCACAAAAAAATAATTAACAATCAACATCACTTTTAACTAAGCAAGTAATGATAACAATTTTGTGTGATAATACCTACCAAGAACAGCTTCCCCAAGCACGAGTCTTGACCCTTGGCGACACCTGACTCCACGTTTTACCAGAAATGGGGTAGAATTCGTAATTTCTGGAGCACTCGACAACGTAATGTCCAAAGAATGACAACAAGGAGTCATCAGGCTTTACTCCCATTGTGTCAAAGTTGAACACCACACGAGTTCCACCAGTAGTCACTCTCTGAAAGTCGGCATACTTGATGTCCACAGTCTTAGTGAGACCAGAACGATCTGCACAAATTTGAAAATATAAGTATTTAGTTCTGTAAATCACTACATTTTGATAATTCACCAAATCGATGGTACTAACCAATAAGGGTCAACTGGTATGTATATTTCTGCCTCGTTCGTAGAGGAAAAACTAGACGCCACAGGATTCTGGACCGAGAGAGCTGTAGAATTCTCGAGACGACCACCGCAATCATCACTACCGGATACCATCTCTAATCAAACAACAAGTTATAAAAAAATCGAACACCAATGATTCCTCTCGGTTCACCCAATCGAAATAGAACGAACCCTAAGAATCTGTAAGCAATCTGATACATCGCTTTCAGCATCTGAATCGAAGGATTTGGAATCGTACGTGGTAGAAAGAACGAGGAGGAAAGCTCAAGCTAGCTAGCGAAGCAACGGGTGAACTTGCGGCGAGTTCAGGTGCATCTCTATCAACTGTGGTGACAATGGGTTGAGGGGTAGTCATTAAGAAGCTTTGTCGCAGGCGGAGAGATTAGTAGCAGACCGCCTGCGACTAAATTTGCAATTGATCGCCGGGTTTAGTCGCAGACGCCTGCGACTAAGCTCATGGCGGGCCGAGATGGCAGTGGAGGAGAGATTTGCTTCAATAAGGCGTCCCGGCGGCAGCTGTTGCTTCGGAGCACGAAGGCGGGGCTGATGATCAGCTGGTCTTCACGCCTAATCCACTGGCCGATTCATCGTCGCCGTCGTGATGACCTTACATCGTAGCTCGGCGAAAGACTCAGTTTCCCGAGGTGATCAGAGGAAGTCTGGGGGAATTCATATACAGATGTTGTACCCATCAAGAAGAAACGCTACCAGTGAAGGTAATTGGACTGAACTAAGTTCTTTATGCAATTTTTTTAGTTGGCTAAACTTGTCATTGAACCTTAGTTCTGCTTGATGGATCATTGATGTTTTGTTTTTGCTATAATATGGTTTCAGAATCTAACGACTTTAGTCATGTTTTTGCTACTTTCCTGATGCTTGGTAGATATCAAGGGATCAATATTCTTGCAGAGACAATGAATGGTGAGAAACATCAGTGGCTCTCTGAAATTTGGGGCCTGTTCACTACAAATTATAGAAAATTATATAATTGGGTGAATTTTAAAATTAAGGTAATTATAATTCATAATTGAAATGTTCTTCACTTGGTGTTCTGTAAATTATGAAATTATATAATTTCATAATAATAATTGTGTTCATTACATTAGTTGAATTACAAATTATGCATATTTTCATATAATTCAAGTGAATCACATATAACACTCGTCTACACTCGACTAATTACTAGCACATTCATCACTCCACATTTGATTTGCAATCTCGCCACGCTTAGAAGCCATTTCTCGCACATGTGATGGAGACGTCCCAAATTCTATACTAGCCACTGATTCACTTGTTTCCGTTTGACCATCACTCTCTTCAAACTCAGCAAATAGGGAGTCCCCTTGTGCATGCATCCAAATAAAGTTGTGAATCGCATAACATGCTAGAACAATGTCTGTTTGTTTGCTGAAGCTATAACTGCACATCATTTTCAAGATCGGCCATCTTCTCTTCAAAACACCAAAACATCGTTCATTGACATTGCGAAGACTAGAATGCTTATAGTTGAAGAGTTCTTCACGGCCTTTGGGTCCACCTCGGCATCTAAACTCCTGAAAATGAGAAGTATACCCTCGAAATGGTGCTAGAAACCCAAGAGCGTTTGCAAATCCAGAATCCACAACGTAATATTTCGAAAGAGGAGAAGGAGTGAAGAGAATGGATTTATCTCGGATGAATGATGATATTTGAGTGTATGTTCATAGTTGCTGCAGTGTTGCTATGTTATATAAATGGGAGGTATTTGTTAGGGTTAGGCTAGAAATCAGCAAGTAGCTGTTATTGTGAGGTGTTAACTTTTTTGGTACTTAACGTTTCGGCGGATTTCATTTTGGTACACGTCGTTCCAAAAATTTCAATCCAATAATTAACGTTTTAGAAAATCTCGAAACGGTATTTCCGTCCAATTCCATCCAAATTTTATGTTAAGTGCTGACGTGGCAGCTGAGTCACACATCCCAGTCAGCTAAAATATTAATAAAATAATAATTTTATTATTTTAATATTAAAAATAAAAAATTTATTAAAATAATTATTTTTTTTAGAAAAAACAATTTTCCCAAATTTTTTCTCTCCTCTCACCTCGAAAAATACATATCTAAACGTTTTCAGGGTTTTAATACTCAACGTTTCACCACTTTTTCATTTTGGTAGTTTTTGTTTGTAGATCTAAACTTGTTGGTACTTTTTGTTTGTAGATCTAAGTTTTTTGGTATGTTTTTCACCTACTCTATTCCTCTCTTCTTTCTTATACTTCCTCCTCCTTCCATCTCTCCTCTCTCCCTTCTATCCCATGCTTCCTCCCTTCACCTCTCCTCTCTCCCTTCTCCCCTCTGTTTTCTCTTACCTCCTCCTCCCTCTTCTTCATTTCCTCTACTTCCACCTCTGCTTTCCTCCGCCTTTCCTCTATCCTCCCTTCCCCCCTCCTCCAAAAAAAAGATCTGAGTTTCTGAGGAAAGGAGGAAGAGTGTAGAGAGGACATGCAGAGGAAGACAGAGGAAAACAGAGGGAAGGAGGAAGAGATCAAGAGAGCGAATGGAGGATGTAGGAGGAAGCAGAGGAGAGACGAATGGAGAAAGTAGTAGGAAGTAGGAGGAAGCATAGGGCAGAAGGATGAGAGAAGAGGCGGATGGAGGAGAAAGTATAGGAAAGAAGGGAGGAACAGAGAAGGGGGGTCGGAGGTGGAAAACATACTAAAAACTTAGATCTACAAACAAAAAGTACCAAAACGAAAAAGTGGCGAAACGTTGAGTACTGTAACCCTGAAACGTTTGGATATGTATTTTCTAGGTGAGAGGAGAGAAAAATAATTGGGAAAAAACATTTTTTTAAATTTTTAATTAAAAAATTAATTATTTTAATAAAAACTTAAATTTTAATATTAAAATAATAAAATTATTATTTTATTAATATTTAAGCTGACTGGGATGTGTGACTCAGCTGCCACGTCATCACTTAACAGAAAATTTGGACGGAATTGGACGGAAATACCATTTCGAGATTTTTTGAAACGTTAATGACTGACATGAAATTTTTGGAACGATGTGTACCAAAATGAGATTTCGTCCAAACGTTAAGTACCAATAACGTTAACACCTCCTGTTATTGTAGATAATAAGGTTTTGTCAGACGTTTTGCTAGTTGAGGATTATGTGGAAGGAGTTGTTGGGGATTGAATAGTGGGCTAATTTTATGAGAAATATTGAAAATCTAGTCTCCTAATTTTAGAATGTGTATTATATAATTTTCATAAGTGACTATTTTTAACTTTTACACTAACAATTATCTAAAATTATAAAATTGCTGGAATTTTAAAATTTTAGATAATTGGAATTCGGAATTGAAATTCTGTTTACTAGTTATTATGTAACATTTCAAATTATGAAATTCATAATTTATAATTGTGTTCACTAGTCAAGTTGATGTCTAATTATGCATACTCTAGAATTCTAGTAAATCACATATAAAACTTATTCAAACTCGATTAATTACTAGCATTTTACAAGCCCTCCACAACTGATTTACAATAACGTCACGCTTTGTAGTCATTTGTCGCACCTATTCGATGACGTACTAAATTTTGTACGTGGCACTAATTCGCACCTGGTGGAGGCATCGAGAATGGACTGTTACTATTACTTGTCGTACTTAAAAAAAAAGTTGTTAGATTATATAGCTAATTATTGTGAATATATGAGTAGTAAGAAAAACATACACGTGGAAGATTAATATTCACAAGTCTTACACGTGGAAGCCAACTTAAGATGTTCATTTTATTTAAGGACCTAGAATTACTTGATAGACAGGACAAGCAAGATTGGAAGAGAGGGAGTGCTGAGAGAGTAAGAAGGAGAGGCAGCTGGAAGGTATGACAATTAATGGTTGTGTTGAATCCTCCTCTTAAGGTGTTAGTTTAGCCTAATTTGTTCTTAGTACGTACGTTTGTTTTTACTAATATTTATGATTTATGATTTGTTAGGTGGTCATTACCAACCTGAATTCTTCTTCTTCTTCTTCTGCTGTAACAGAAGATTCTTATAATTGGGCTTGAATTCTTTCTAATATTTAAGCCGTTTGCCAGAATTCTTATGCTAATTAGATTCTTAAGCCGTTTTCATTGTCAAAGTAGACATGAAGGTTGAACATTGGCCTTTTCATTTGTTACCATTTGGAGTTAGACTGTGCTGACTTCTTCAACAGCCTGCATTTCTAGTTTAATCCTTTGTTTACAACCAAAAAAGATACATCGGCCATCTTGTTTAATCATTTCCAGGCATATATATAATTTATAAACAAGAGACTGAAGAGGAGAGAGACATTAATCACCTAGTAAAGTCCCAAAGCTTAACAGAGCTTCTCAGTCTCATAAGACATGATGCCTTATGGTTACAGGCTTCCTGCAGCATCGTTTACCCTTCTGCTACTGCTTCTTTCTTCTGCCAAGCCTCAAGGTAATTGACAGTCAAACACAGATGTACATAGAGTAATTTCGTGCCTCAGAAGTGATCAAGTCGAGTTGTTTTGAATCCCTATTGTCTGGTTTTGCTTTTGCAGGAACTCATCTTCCTTACATGACATCAAATGTCAACGAGGTAGCAGGAAAGTACTTTGACTACATTGTGGTAGGCGGAGCAGCAGCCGGCTGCCCTCTTGCAGCTACCCTCTCTGAGAAATTCTCCGTTCTACTTATCGAACGTGGTGGCTCGCCATATGGGAACCCGTGGATAACAGACAAGCGCTTCTTTGGCTTCCCTATGCTCCAAACTGACGAATTCTCATCTGTCTCCCAATCATTCACTTCCAAGGAAGGAGTAGCAAACTACAGAGGAAGAGTCCTTGGAGGATCAATGGCCATTAATGGAGGGTTCTACAGTAGAGCTAGCGACAAATACGTCAAGACAGTGGGTTGGGATGAAGAGCTGGTGAAGGAATCTTATGAATGGGTGGAATCTAAGATTGTTACTAAACCTGACCTGACAAAGTGGCAAGCTGCTGTGCGATCTGGGTTTCTTGAAGCTGGGATCTTTCCTTACAACGGATTCACCTTCGAACATATCCAAGGAACGAAGATCGGTGGGTCCACGTTTAATAATTTGGGGAAGAGGCATACCTCTGCTGATCTTCTGCAGATGGGAAGACCTGAAAACATCCTACTTCTGTTGAATGCTACGGTCAAGAGTGTCATATTCAACAATGGTAAGTGTTTACAGTCCTAATTTTCTTGAATAATTATGAAACCTATATTCTGTATACATATCTGGGTCAATCGAGCTATACGAGTCAAGTAACACGAGTAACTCGTGTTACGGTTATGTTAAGCATCAAATCAGATTGTTAGGAAGCCGAGTCATGAGATATGCTGCTTAAGGACTGATGACTTTTGTTGATTCGAGTTACGGAACGTGTGAGTCTGTCAATGTAGGATCATAGTCATTAATTCATGATACCATCTTGACTGATGCAGGAGAATCAAGTAAGAACATTGCTCGTGGCATCCAATTCATAAGGAGTAATGACGACGGAGATCAAACCTATGAAGCTTACCTGAACAAACCAGAAAATCCAAGTTCTTCCTCGTCCGGGGACGTGATACTATCAGCTGGGGCATTAGGTAGTTCTCAAATCCTCCTACTAAGTGGCATCGGACCAAAACACCACCTCAGCCAACTCAACATCCCGATCGTCCTCGAATTGAACCGTGTGGGACGGGAAGTGAAAGACTGTCCCGCAGTTTCCATCCTGGTCGATTCAAAACCCGAGAACCTAGTCCCCGACACAACACAAGTAGCAGGGATAACAAAAGGATCCAAATTCATTGTCGAATGCGCCATCCTACCATTCAGCTTCAACACCAGGAGGGTTTTGGTATTGACCAAGCTAGCATTCCCGAAATCCAAAGGGAAGCTGGAACTGAACTCGACCGATCCCAGGAAGAACCCTGAAGTCTCGTACAACTACTTCAAGAAAGAGAAAGACATGGATGGATGTGTGGAGATGACGAAATTGTTGAACAAAGTTGCCAGTTCTCGAGCCGTGGAGGCGTTCCCGGGAAATGTAGCTCAGCGTAACTTGACGACGAATCCTGACGAGCTTCAAAGCTTCTGCAGGAGGAATGTCAGGACTATCTCTCATTACTTTGGTGGGTGTGGAGTTGGATCAGTTGTTGATCAAGATTACAGAGTGTTTGGTGTTGAAGGTTTGAGAGTTGTTGATGGCTCGACATTCCTCGAGTTGCCCGGGACGAATCCTATGGCTACGGTTCTGACAATGGCGGAACCAGGATTAGTACAAGGGTTGAGCCAAATTATAAATTGAAAATGGGTGCCACCGGCAAAAAAAATTATTCGATTTGAATAGTAGTATAAAAATTTCATGAATCTAATACTACGTAAAACTACACAATAAATTGTTTGATTATAAGTTACTTTAGTAAAAAAGAATTATATGTGCCACCGACAATTTTTTTTCAAATTTGGAATGATTTTTTATCACATATAAGTTGATTCTGAGTAACTATTTTGTAAAATTTAAGACAACATTTCACCAAAACATCGTAGTGGGAGAGCCGAACTTCAAATACCCCGACGCCAAACTCCGAAAACACCAAATACTACATATAATTTTACACTCGATACCGGGGGAGGGGGGCGCCGCGGCTCCCCCTAGCTCCCCCTTATCTCCGCCATTGGGTTCTGATGCTTGGTCGATATCAAGGGATCAAGATTCTTGCTGAAAGGGAGAGAAAGTGAGCAAAATTTGATCTTTTAATGCTTCTGATATCGCCATGAATAATCAAGATTCTTTGTTAACAGCTTATATGTATGATCTATGACTGAATCAATGTTTTTTTTTTTGGTAGAAAGGCGGGCGCGAAGCGTCCTTACTCATTAAAATTAATCAGGCGGGGGAAACAGACCCCGATACAATCAGCCGAAATCGCTCTCTCGATATCCGGGTTACAATTAAAATCAAAATGGGGCCCAAAGCTGAGGCTGTGACCAAAATGGGCAAGGAGATCCGCAACACGGTTCTTTTCTTGGTAGACGTGGTGGACTTCCACCGACCAGTTCCTCTCAAGCATCCGGTGGATTTGTTGGATGACGTGGCTGTGACGAGAGTCGTCAGAGCAGAGCCTTGTAATGGCGCGGACGGTCACAAGGGAGTCAACCTGAAGGTGGATTTTCCTTGCGCCCATGTTCCAGGCCATGTCAAGGCCAATTGAGACCGCACGTAATTCAGCCCTTGTGATAGTACAGGTTCCGAGGTTGGCTGCAAACACCCCCAGTTTCCGACCAGAACTGTTGCGGATAATGCCGCCAGCTGCAGCGAGGCTACCAGGCTGGATCACAGAACCGTCACAGTTAACTGTGAGCCATTCGTCCGGAGCAGGGATCCACCTTAGAAGCGTCTCCCTTCTCCGACCGACTACCTCCGACAACACTCGTGACTCCGCTCTCATTGTCTCCCTGACCCCGGCGATCCAAGGCGGAGCTGATTGCAGGTCACGAGCTTATTGTCAAAGATATCCTCATTGCGAGCCTTCCACAGGATCCAGGCTGTGACGCCGAAAAGTAAGCTATCGGTGACGAGCCGAACCCCTTTAATAATCCACTCGTGGACATTACCTGAGAAAAAATCGGCAACAGTGCCCGGGGGCAGTAAAGCAAGCCACACAGATCGAGCCAGATTGCAGTCACGAAGGATATGCAAGGAGGTTTCACTTACATTAGTGCATCGGCGCAGCTGTCGGCCTCCGTCATGTGTCTCCGATGTTGTTCAGCATTTGTAAGCAAGCGGTCGTGGGCGGCAAGCCAGAGGAAGTGCTTGATTCTGCTCGGGCCTTGCCATTTCCAAATGAAATTCCAGGTGTTTTGCGGAGAGGGGTCCCGAGAAGTGGCAATGATGTCATAGGCGGATTTGATGGTGAATCGGCCCTTAGGGTCGGGGCCCCATATCATATCATCATCACCTCCGTCCGGGGTTGGAGGGTTCATGCCCGCCACCTGGCTGATCATGTGTGGAGGGAGCGATTGGTGGAGCCGGTCCCAATCCCAGCATCCGTCCTCCCTAACCATATCTGCAACAGAACACTGGAGGTCTGAATCTGTTAGTTCGTGTAAGGCGTGATCAGCAAGAGACAAATCACTATCAAGCCAAGTTGCTGTCCAAAAGAGGGTGTCATGCCCGTTCCGGATGCTATGCTGGCATTTCGTCGCAATCTCATGCCAAACCCGACGAATGCCTCTCCAAAGGCTAGAGCCGCCCGATTTTCTACGAAGCGTGAGGCCATTATTTGTTTCTTTGAGGTACTTGCTGGTGAAGATCTGCACCCAAAGTCTGTCTGGCTCCTTCAGAATAGTCCATCCGAGTTTCATCAAGTAGGCATCGTTCAGCTACCGCGCTCGCCGGAACCCCAGGCCTCCCTGCTCCTTGGACCTGCAAATGGAATCCCACGAGAGTAAGTGAGGCTTTCTATTATCGGGGGTGGAGCCCCAGACAAAATTAAGCAAGATAGAATCAATGAGAGAGGTGATGGAAGCCGGGAGCGCAGATGATTGCATGGCGTAAGACGGAATCGCATTGAGCACTGAAAGTGCCAATGTAACTCTGCCTGCCAGGGAAAGGGAGTTCCTCTTCCATCCTGCAAGCTTGCTCTGCATCCTCTCAATGATGTACTGGTACGTCCCTTTGGTGACTCTGCTATGTAGAACCGGCACACCCAGGTAACGACCAAGGTCTGCAGTTTCACTGATTTCAAGGATCCTGCAAACACGCCGACGAGTTCTTCTAGAAGTGTTCTTGGAGAAGTCGACTCGAGATTTCTCTTTGCTGACCATCTGCCCGGAAGCCCTGCAAAACAAGTTCAAACAAGAATTGATCACACGACATTGCTCACTTGTAGCCTCCCCAAAGAGGACAAGATCATCCGCAAAGAAAATGTGGGATAGACCAGGTCCATCTTTGGAGAGAAAGACAGGCTTCCAGTCTCCACAATTAACAGCTTTGGAGATGAGAATACTGAGACGCTCAATGCAAAGGGTAAAGAGAAAAGGAGAAAGGGGACATCCCTGACGAAGGCCTCGCCCAGGCTTGAAGCTTTCAGTGAGACCTCCATTCCAAAGCACTTGGGTAGACGAGGAGGAGATGCAGTTCATGATCAGATGAATAAGGGAGGGTGGGAGATTTGCCGCAGTGAGGGTATCTTCCACGAACTTCCATTCAAGACGATCGAAGGCTTTCGCAAGGTCGAGCTTGATAGTCATCAACTCCTTCTTCCCCGTTTTGGCTCTCAAAGTGTGAATAACTTCCTGCATAATGATGATGTTGTCCGAGATAAGTCTGCCCGGGACGAAGCTAGATTGAGTCTCCCTGACAAGCTGGCTCATAAAACGTCTGAGTCTATCGGCGATGCATTTGGTCACCGTTTTGTAGATCACATTGCAAAGGCTGATAGGCCTAAACTGGGAGATGGAATCTGGTTTATTGATCTTGGGGATGAGGACGATGATGGTGTCATTCACCGTAGCAATGCTTTCCGGATACCTGAAAACATTCACAATAAAATCAGTGACATCTTTTCCAACCACTCCCCAACAGTTTTTATAGAAAATGGGGTGGAATCCATCCTTCCCTGGAGCTTTAAGGCTGCCCATAGCTTTAATTGCACCAAAAATTTCAATCTCAGACGGAGAGGCGGACAGCGAGGGGTGGTCAGAGTCGGAAATGGGCGTCGAGAAAGGAGCCGTGTCAAGGCCAAGGCCTGTAATGCCATCCGCGGAGAAGAGGGACTTGAAGTGGTTAACAGCCAAGGATTTCAACTCAGTTTGATCAAAGCACCAAGTTCCCTCAGGCCTTTTGAGCCCTTCAATCCGATTAAATTTACGACGTTGCAAGGTGGAGAGATGGAAAAATTTGGTGTTGCGGTCTCCATCTTTGATCCATTGGGCCCTAGATTTCTGAAGCCACAAGATTCCTTCATCCCAGAGGGTTTTCGCCAGCTCGCATCTGATGGATTCTTCCTCAGCTTTGTGCTCATCGGAGAGATTAGAGTTCGAGGCAGCTTCTAAAAGTTGAAGACGTCTCTGCAATGACCACTTTTTCTGAAAAATGTTGCCAAAGACGGTCTTGTTCCAATCTCTACAAGCATCTGCAAAGCCCTGCAAAGAAAGACAAAGGCCTTCCCCGGGGTTCCAGCTGCGATCAAGCAAGTGCGGGAAATCGGAGTGATTCAACCAAGCTGCATTAAATCGGAAAGGGCGAGGCGAGCGATCAAACCTGGTGTCCTTCTTAAGATTGATAAGGATAGGACGGTGGTCGGACTTAAGGCGCTCCAGGTGGTAAGTGGTAGAGTCGGGGAAGAGATGAAACCACTGGGAGTTGCCAAGTCCCCGGTCGAGGCGCTCTCGAAGTAAGCCTCTAAACCAAGTGAAGCGGGGGCCAGAGAAACCGAGGTCAATGAGGCTGCAGCTGCTAATGCATTACCGAAATTCGCCGGCTTGGATGTGGTTGAAACCTCTCCCACCAGCTTTCTCTGACGAGTCCACCATAGCGTTGAAGTCGCCAGCGACGAGCCAGGGACAAGAAATGGTAGTCGAAATGTAGGTGAGATCGGCCCAAAGGCTCCGACGGATGTGGAGGTGGGGCGAGGCATAGACTGCCGAGAAAGCAAAATTACGCCCATCTTCCATGACGACATCAGCGTGGATGAATTGTGCCGAGGAGCTGACGATACGAATCTGAAGATCCGGGTCGTTCCAAAGAAGCCAAATTCCGCCACTGAACCCCCTTGCTTCCACAATAAATGAATTGGAAACCCAATTTAGAGCGGACCTCATGGCCTTTGTTGCCGCTGATATGCGGCTCAAGGATGGCGACGACCGAGGGATGGTAGACCTGCATGTAATGCTTGAAGACAGAGACAAAAGAGTTATTTCCGGCTCCCCGACAATTCCAAATGAAGAAACTATCCATTAAAGAAGGGGAAGAGAATCAGAACAAGAACACCTGGGCAATCGGTCAAGAGAGTTCTGGCGAGTTGAGGTCCCAACGCCCAGCCAAATCAGAGGTGCTGATTGTGGGCACAGCAGCAGGAACAGAAGACTGCTCCTCCATCCTAGTATCAACAATCTCAGGAATCTGCTCCTCCGGCGTCGCCAGGCTCATGGATTTGGACTGAAGGAAGCTCGGTAAGTTCTCAGCAAGCACCCGATCCCTGGGGTCATCCTTCTTTTTGAAGTTCCGCTTCTTCAAAGAGTTGAGAGCAGGCTTAAGAGAAGATTGCATCCCAACAGCCGCCTTAGAAGAGAGAGTAGAAGATGAGAGCTTGGGAGCCGAGGATTTTCGAGAGAGGAATCGATCCGAGAGAGGCACGTTGGGGCTAGGAGAAAGAACCGGAGGAGTTAGGCTGGAGAAGAGATTCTCGGGCAGAGGCTTGGTTGGGCCGGGACCACTAAAAGATGATGGCAAGTCGTCCGCAGGAGAGGGCCTAGCGGGGGGATTTTGGATCTTGGGCCCGTTCGGGCTGCTCACCGACCCAGGTAGTTTGGTGGAGGCCTGCTTCTTAGGACGGCCCGCGGCCGAGCTGCTAGAGTTACCGTTGGCGGTATTGCTGGATTTTCCTTTTTTGCTGGAAGGGGAAACCACCTTGATCTTAGCCTGAGATTTCTTTGGGATACCCTTGTCACCTGCTCTAGTAATGGTGACTGCCTTCTTTCCATTTTCCTCTCCAGAAGATTTGATTTCCTCTTTCCCTTTGCTAGCACTTTCCTTTCCTGCATTTGTTTCCATTCTTGGGCGGCGGGATTTCCGCGTGACCACCATCCAGGGACCGAAGCTGTCCGGCGCCGCCTCCGGCGGTCGGACCGAGGATTCCGGCGAGGTGGTCGTGCTTGGGGAGGTTGTCGAGGTAGGGACCGGGTGCATCAGGGGACAAGTGGCCACGGTATGACCGATTTTACCACACTCAAAACACAAAGCATGGAGATTTTCGTATTCGACATCTTGTCTACAACCATCGAGCTCAATAACTGGAGCGAGCGGCTCATTAAGATCAATTTCCACCGCCAACCGAGCGAATTTTCCCCTCTCCGCGTGTTGAGTATTGAAGTCGATCTTGACGGTTCGTCCAATAAGATTTCCCAAGGACGTCAGGATTTGGGCGTGATAGTATTGGACCGGCATGAGAGGAAAACGGACCCAGACGACCATTTTAGCAGGAACGGAGTCGGAGACTCGGAAGTCCGGGGTCCATTGATGCACAACCAAGTAATGGTCAAGGACCATCCAAGGGCCACCCGTGAGGGCCTTGAAGTAATCTTTCTCATCGGCAAACTTAACCATGAAGCATCCTTTGTCAAGATCAATGATGTGCATATGGTTAAGCGGTCTCCACATAGAGCGAAGCCTATGGCAGAGATAAGCATAGCCGATGGATTTGCCCAACAAGCGAACCACCAACGTATTGGCCCAGGGTTTGCAGAGCTTAGCTTTGAAATCTTTAGAGAGCGATAACGACCGGAGGCCGTCCTTAACCTGCGGAATGATGTCGTGTTCTCCAACAGGTATCCAGGGTTGCTGGAAGGAGGTACTCAGGGCTTTCGGGCCTTCAAGCGCCCCTAGGTAGGATCTGACGGCGGGCATCCGAGGTTGACCATCAGAAGGAGATGCGTGAGCATCGCTACCGGAGGAGGCTGCCACGATCTTCCCGACATCAATACTCCGATTAGAATCGCTGGATTCCGGGGGCCGATCACTAGGTTCGGTCACCGGCGGCGGCTGAGCATTGGTGTTTGGAAGCTTTGGGGACGGGAGCATTTTTTCGTGAGATCTACTCTAATTGAATCAATATTTTCTTAAACATAGGGTTTATTCAATTACCAGCCAGTTGTTTAATTTGCTAGTTGGTCCTTTAGCTAGCACGCCGTTTGTCCTTGTTTGTAAAATTTTGAAAGTTAATAACTGAAATCCGTAATTTTTTATACACATACACTAACATTTGGTTGTTACATAGGATTGAATTACAACTTACACAACATTTTTATGATACATACATTTTATGATCGACCGACACATGATAATATTTTAATGTGTTTAATGTATTAAACATCCCATGTGGCACCACGTATCATTGTACGTGTTAACAAAAGTTGCGATTAAATCATTAAATTTTATAATTTTACAAACAATGATAAATGACGTTAATTATTTTGAAAATGGTCTAGATTTGAGGTTTGGAAGAATTTATGAATTCTAAGTATAATACGTGCTTTAAATTAACCAATCCAAAAAAAACATGAAAGACTTTTCGGCCCAGTCGGGTCAAGTTGGACCTGTTGTAAGGTGCGTTGCAGGCTTGGGCCCACCAAAGTTGAGCCCAATGTGTCGAAATTTCAGACACCACTCTGAAACGACGCCGTTTAAATCAAAATTGTTTCGGCCCATACAAAACTCCGATCAGCAACATCCGGCCGTCACCGATACTATGGTCGGAAAGGAAGAGCAGCCGAGCAGGGAAAATTGCAGCTAATCTACGCCGGAGATGGCAGTGGAAGAGAAAATCGCTCGATTAGTCGTCGATTTCTACCGAAATTTGGTAAAAATCCGGTGGCGGCTGTTGTTTCGGAGCTCGAAGGCGGGGCTGATGATCAGCTGGTCTTCGCGCCTAATCTACCGACCGATTCATCATCGTCATCACGTCTCGGAGAAGAAGGATTAGTAGCTCAGTGAATAACTCAGTTTCCAGATCTGTAAAATCCGCTCTCCAAGGTGATTTGTGATTTGTTTTTGCTAAAATATGTGTTCAGAAGATTCGTTTCTGATGCTTGGTAGATACCAAATGATCAAGATTGTTGCAGAGAGGATGAATGGTGAGAAACATCAGTAGCTCTCTGAATTTTTTCACTTTTGATGTCATCATGGTTTAACCTTGTTAATTATAATTGTAGATTACCGTTTCATTCATCATGTTAGTCGTATGTTAAAACCTTAGATTCTTATGCTGTTTTCATGGTGGAAAAAGACATGAAGATTAAACTTTATGAAAGGAATAGTTGGTTTAAGATAGCTGACTTCTTCAATGCCCTGTTTTTTCTAGGAGGGGCTTTCATGTGACCTGCATAAGTCAACTCTGCAAATTATTGAATCCTTTGTTTATCCACTAGTGTATCATTATTCTTACAATTATAAAAAGACTTTGGCATCGTGTTCAGATGATCCTGGTGTTGTTTAATCATTTCCAAAGCTTATAAAGAAGAAGATGAAGAGGAGAAACACAACAAGCAAGCAGCTAGCAAAGTCAGAAAGCTTTTGAACCTTTCTGACAATCACAGCATCATCAAACATGAGCCACGGCATGCCTTATGGTGACAGGATTCCTGCAGCTTTTACCCTTCTGCTGGTGCTGCTTCTTCACTCGTGTTGTTCGTCTGCCCAGCCTCAAGGTAATCTGACACTTAACATAGAGTAATTTCGTGACTCAGAAGTGATGAATTTGAGTCTTTGAATCCCTATCTGATTTTGCAGGAACTGATCTTCCTTACACGACATCAAACATCAGCGAGATAGCAGGCAAGTCCTTTGACTACATCGTGGTAGGTGGAGGCACAGCCGGCTGCCCTCTTGCCGCTACCCTCTCTGAGAAATTCTCCGTTCTGCTAATCGAACGTGGTGGCTCTCCATATGGGAACCCATGGATAACAGACAAGCTCTTCTATGGCTTCCCATTGCTGCAAACTGACGAATTCTCATCCGTCTCCCAATCATTCACTTCCAAGGAAGGAGTATCAAACCACAGAGAAAGAGTCCTTGGAGGATCAACAGCCATTAATGGAGGGTTTTACAGTAGAGCTAGCGTCGATTACGTCAGGACAGTTGGTTGGGATGAAGAGCTGGTGAAGAAATCTTATGAATGGGTGGAATCTAACATCATTACTAAAGCTGAGCCGACTACGTGGCAAGCTGCTGCGCGATCTGGGTTTCTTGAAGCTGGGATTCTTCCTGACAATGGATTCACCTGGGAACACATCGAAGGAACGAAGATTGGTGGGTCTACGTTTGACAAATCGGGGAAGAGACACACCTCTGCTGATCTTCTGCAAATGGGAAGACTTGAAAACATCAATGTTCTGTTGAATGCCACTGTCAAGTGTGTCATATTCAACAAAGGTAATCACATAGTTTCATGGCATCAATTAGGTATCATGTCAATTTTAATGAATAATTATGAAACCTATATAGTCTTTATACCATCTTGATTCTTGACTGATGCAGGAGGATCGAGTAAGACCATTGCTCGTGGCATCCGATTCATAAGCAGCAACGGAAATGGAGATCAAACCTGAAAACCCAGCTTCATCCTCGTCCGGGGACGTGATACTATCAGCCGGGGCATTAGGCAGTCCTCAAATCCTCCTCCTAAGCGGCATCGGACCAAAACACCATCTCAACCAACTCAACATCTCAGTCATCCTCGAATCGAACCGTGTAGGCCAAGAAGTGAAAGACAATCCCTCAGTTTCCATCCTGGTTGATTCGCATCCCAAATACCGAGTCCCCGATACAGCACAAGTAGCAGGCATAACAAAAGGATCCAACTTCATCATCGAAAGCCTCTTCCTACCATTCAGCTTGAACACCACAAGGATCCCGATAGCAATCAAGCTGGCATTCCCGAAATCCAAAGGGAAGCTCGAACTGAACTCGACCAATCCAAGGAAGAACCCTGAAGTCTCGTAAAACTACTTGCAGGCAGAGAAAGACATGGATGGATGTGTGGAGATGACGAAATTGATGAACAAAGTTGCCAGCTCTCGAGCCGTCTCCACGTTCCCTGGAAATGTAGCAGCTCAGAATAACCTCACGATGAATCGTGACGAGCTTCAAAGCTTCTGCAGGACGAATGTCAGGACTTTCTATCATTACCATGGTGGGTGTGGAGTTGGATCAGTTGTTGGTCAGGATTATAGAGTGTTTGGTATTGAAGGTTTGAGAGTTGTTGATGGTTCGACATTCCTCGAGTCGCCCGGGACGAATCCAATGGCTACGGTTCTGATGCTTGGTCGATATCAAGGGATCAAGATCCTTGCTGAAAGGGAGAGAAGGTGAAATGGGTACTACGGGTACCCATTAATCATTAGATAAATTAGATAAGTTCAAGAAAATACATTAACTTAGTGCAAAATAAAATATATTAGCTTAGTTTAAAAAATACATTAAATTAGTTTAAAATAAAATATATTAACATGATTCAAAAAAATTATTTTAAATACAAATTAATACATTAACTTAGTCCATCTAATGGCCTAGTGTCATGTGGAATCCACTATCCCCATGGCTTCTTCTTTTTCTCTATATATGGTGATCCCCAATTTACCCATTATTGCCAATTTCCCCTCACCTTTCTCTAAATATACATACAAAAATACACATTTTAAACAATTTGCATTTTTAGCCAATGCATTGGAAAACACTTTTGCTAAATATATCCACTTTTTAACCATTATACACTAGCATTGGAGATGGTCTCATTGGAAAGAATTTCGATGAGAAGATGGTTAAGTTTTGTCCTAGACCAATGCAACCAAAAATCACAAGGATCTAACCTCCAACGATAACGAGAAGCCATGTACACTGAGAGATGCACCGAGAGACCGATCGACATTAAGGAGTTACATTTCATGAAACAAATCAAAATAGAGCATATTGTTACAACAACATTCCTTAACATGCATCGAAGGTCTCACAATAGACAAGACGAATATGTTGCCATCCAAATGAAAGATTCCACAAAATTACTAGTCACAGAGGCTAGGCAAGGCAAACATTTACACCTCACTTCTTCTTAAACTCAATCTAACCCACACTTTAATCTACTTATGCAGCACTCACCAATGAAGAACAAACACACCCCACATAAACTAAACCATAAATAAATCTTCTTGGCATTACACCTCAGAATCAATGTCTCACTCGATTAGTAAAGAATGGTTCTTCTACTTGCTGTTATGCATCTTCTGAACCATCAAATGTTGGGCCTGCAACAGAGTACAACAAGAAACCCTTCAGAATTTCACTACTTTAACCACAAGGAGGCATGACCACATGAACAGAAAACCTATTACAACGGAAGTCACCCAAACAAGAAAAACAGATTAGAAGAGAGTGACTAGAACCAATTTTAGGGTTTTTCTTTCCTGATAAGCAATGGCTCTAAGGCTTTCAACTATGGTATTGCCATTAGAAAATGGAATTACAGCTTATGTTCCCTTAATGCTTTAGATCAGTTCCATAACAGCCTACTTTAAGCACTGTCTGGTAAACTTGCAGTAACAATGTTACTGCTGGTATCCAAACTGATATACAGAGAGCCATTGTCCTCCATGAATAAAAAGAGACTGGCTGACATCTCGTCTGTTATGAGGGGAGCAACCAGTATAACCAGGGTATTAAGAGTCTAAACTTACTCCAGTATGCTTTAAGAAATTTGCAGAGAAATAGTGAAACCAATTCGTAAAAAATAAACAGTGATAACAAAGCAATGGTCTTTTACATACTGAGTTACCGCCACCCACAATACAAATCAGTTATGGATATGCAAGCATGACAGTACACACAAAAATAGTACCTACAACTCATCTGTTTGTTCATTGTCGGTCAAGCTGAACATCGTTCATCCCATAGTTTCTATAATCCTGAAAATATAGAAAGTTAAGCTCAGTTCCACTACTATCAAACAATCAGACAGCAAGCCTAATGCTGATAAGGAGGTTCATATGGACACATTAAGCACACCCTCATGCATGCGTATAAACAGGATGGCGTACCTGAGGGTTTCCACAATTACCAGGTTGTGCTTGGAGATAATCCTGCACTGACTGTTATCCGAATGTCAGCTATTGCTTACAACTACACCCTCTCAAAAGACCAGCAAAGATTTGCGTTTGAAGATAGAAAATTCAATCTCACCTGGCCATTTGAGCTGGGCTGACCATCTTTTCTAGCAGATGTTTCTCCACCTTTAGCTGAGCCTTTGGTATCGCCCTGTTTAAACACCCAAATTTCATCAGTCCCAAACCATAGTAAACATGCAAACAGAGCTCTCACAAATGGAGCTCATACTTAACCAAAAAAAAAAATGGAGCTCATACAATGAGGAAGAAGGAAAACATTGCAAGAGATAAGAAGATAAGCGTACCTCCATCTGCATCATCCATTCCAAGCCCCAAACAACACCAAACAACATAAAACGCTCAAAATCAGATAAGCAGATCATGCAAGGAAAGGATTCAACAAGTCACAAGAAAGAGATAAAATAAGAAGCTCACCTCTCTGTATCTGGTCAAGTAAACCTTAAGCGGATCAATATAATCCTCAAACCCTAGCGTGGCCATGGCCCACAGTAAATCATCGCCATTAATCGTCTTCCTCTTCTCTCTCTGGCACTTATCACTCGCTCTACACAAGTAACACAACCATAAAACCAGATTCAGACGAACAAAGAGAGGAAATCCAAAAAATCATCGATACTCACTCGCTGGTGATGAAGCTGATGAATTCAGAGACGCATTCCTGAACAGTCTCCTTGGAATCCTTAGCGATCTTGCCGTTAGCAGGGAGTGCCTTCTTCATAATCCTACCGATGTTAGCGATGGGGAGGTACCTGTCCTGTTCACGGACGTTGGAGGAGCGGGGGCTATGGTCTCCGCTGTCATGACTACCTCCGCCGCCGGGGCTGCCACCGTCGGCCGCAGACGACATGAAACCCTAGCTGAAAACAAGAATCGGAAGATCGGCATAATCAGGATAAGGAATTGGAAAGGAGAGAAGGAGAAAGAGAAGAGAAGCGCGGGGGGAGGGAGTAGAGAAGAAGAAGAGAGTACCTTAAAGGAAAAGATTTGTAAAAAAAGGGCGCGAGAGAAGGAGATGGAAGGAAAGAGAAGGGATCGGACGCTGGAGAAGAGAGGTTGAAGGAGACGACTGTGATGAGAGCACCAATCTTATCAACACCGTTCGTTTGCTTTCACGCGGGGCTTGGCTCTCTCTCTCTCTCTCTCTCTCTTCGCTTTTTAATTTCTCATTTTTTGTTTTTGTTTTTAATTTTTAATTTTGGGTAACGCTTACCATTATTTAATTTGTTGGGCAGAATATTGTTGCATTGCAGCCAGCGGTTCGAGATGGTTCCTTGATCCTCATTCGGCCACGTGGTTGTTGGACGAGATGATAAACGTTTTGGAAAAATTACGCCCTCATGTCCACCATTTGGCAAATTGTTAAACTCGTACGGTGTCGTTTCCTCGGATTGTTTTTTTTTTTACGAAAACTAATAATCTCATTAACGAATCGGGAAGCCGAAAACACTGGTTACAAGGAAAAACACCCAGTCCCTTCGGAGGGTGTCTAAGTGGGCCGATTTGGCAATCCTATCTGCTACAAGGTTGAGGGATCGAGGGGAATGAAATAGAGATGTCATGACGATCTTTAAGGAGGCTAGAGATTCCTCCCAGGTATCCAAAACATTGCCATGGCCATCTATGTTTAGGCATGTTGATCGCCAAAACCAGCTCTTTGTAGTCTGACCGGATTGAGGCTCTGATAGGTGCTTGGATTGCGTATCTGGTGGCTTCATATAGCGCTTTAGCTCCCAAAACGATAGGAGATGAACAGAGGAAGGTCCCGGCCCTCCCATCGACAATTTGGCCGGCTGAATTAGAAACAATAATTTCGTAGGCCGCCTTCTGGGAACCATTAAGGAATGATCTGTGGTGACCTGGAAAGGAGGAGGGATGGTAGTGGTAGGGGATCGTTGGGATGTCCAGAGGGTTGTGTCCTCAATAGTCATGGCGATGTGTGAGCGGTAGAAGGGGTTGATCCTCTGAAGGCGCAGTTGTTGTGAGTCTTCCAAAGGTTCCAACAGATTCCAACAGCATGTCTCGTGAAGGGGCGTACTCGGGCTCCTGAAATTTTGCGAACCAGTTACGAAAATTAGATCTAGAGTCGGGTTGAATGGAAAGTGGGAGCGAATCCCTCCACACAGAAATGGCGTGGGGGCAAAAGAAAAGGCAGTGATTGATAGATTCTTCTTGATTCTTGCAGATAGGGCACAAGGGAGTTGGGGCACACTTTCTTCTAGATATATTTTTGTTGGTGGCTAGGGCATTATTGCAACAACGCCAAATGAAGAAGAGGATTTTAGGGGGAAGTGATAAGCTCCACATCCACTTCCAGTATTTTTTGTCGGCATCGGTTGGATTTAGGATGGTAGCATGGTAGGCCGCTCTTCTGTAGGCGTGGTAAGCTGAGTGCACCGAGAAGGAGCCGTTGCGGGTGAACTTCCATTTCCATTCATCTTTCAAATTTGTGGGTCCGATCGGGATTTTTTTATTGCCTCGGTGACCTCCTCATCACAATATTGAGAGATGGTATGAGTGTCCCAACGACGGGGGTTCTCGGTAATCCAGTCTACCAGTCTGCCAGCATGGTGAAAGGGCATGTATCCACCGTCACATAGGGGGAAAGGCTGGTATGAACCCAAGGGTCTCTCGTAATGGTGATGTTTTCCCCGTTACCAACTGCCATGAATGCTCCTAGGTCGATGAGGGATCTTGCTTCGTAGATGCCAGTCCAAATCCATGATGCTTTATAATGTTTTGGAGCTGCAAGGAAGTCGGATTTTGGGAAGTACATGCTTTTGAGGAGACGGACCCATAAAGCAGAGGGATTCTCAAGGATTCGCCAGGCTTGCTTAGCTACGAGAGCCATGTTGAAGGAGTAGAATTCTCTGAAGCCGAGTCCCCCGCAATCTTTGGGTGAGCAAATGGTGTCTCCTTTTACCCAGTGGATTCTGCCTTTTTTCCATGTTACTGACCAGAAATCCGACGAAGCAGGGAGTTCATACGTTTAATTAGGTGTACCGGAAGAACAAACAGACTCATGATATAGCTTGGAATGGCTTGGATGACTGCTTTGATTAAGGTTTCTTTGCCCGCATGAGAGAGAAGGTTCGACTTCCATGATTGAGCTTGGGAGACGATGCGGTCAATGAGGAAGTCGAATGTTTCTCGCTTGGATCGTCCCCATTCCTTCGGGACACCCAAATATTTGGAGTGGACGCAAGAGTCGTTAAACTGGAGGAGGGCCTTGATTGCACTTTTTGTGGTGGACTCAACGTTAGCACTAAAGAAGATAGATGATTTGTCTTTGTTGATCTCTTGTCCCGTTAACGTGCCGTAATCTGAAATGATGTTTTGGATTTTTGTCGCTTCTTCAGTTGAGGCTTCTCCAAAAAAAAATGATGTCATCTGCGAAGAGGCAATGAGTTAGTATGGGTCCTCGAACTGTGAGGTGGATCCCGTGTATATTTCGAGATTGGAGGCCTTGGTCAATGAGAGTAGAGAGGGCATTAGACATAAGAATGTAAAGAAAGGGGGAAAGAGGGTCTCCTTGTCGAATTCCTCTAGTCGGAGTAAAGAATCCGGAAGGCCGTCCATTGAAGAGGACATCAAAGGAGACAGTACGGATGCAGCTGTTAATCCAAGCGCACCAGGTGGCGTTGAAACCATAGGCTTGGAGGATAAGGTCTAGGTCATAAGCTTTCCTCATGTCGAGTTTGATACACATATCCTTACGCTTGCCTTTTTTGCGGTTCTTGAAATTGTGTAGGACCTCATGGACAATGATGATGTTCTCTTGGATTTGGCGCCCGCCCGTAAAGGCGGCTTGCATTTCCGATATTATTGTCGGAAGCCATCTCTTCATCCTTGTTGCTAGGATCTTGGCAATAATTTTGTACCGGAAGTTACAGCAGCTGATGGGGCAGAAATGACTGGTGGACGTCGCTCAGATTGTTGTTTGGTTCTCTTTTAATTAACATAGGGAAAATGTTACTTGCGTCCCCTATTTTGCCAAGTTAACAAACAGATCCCTATAATGTGAAATGATTGATTTACTTTCTCCTATTATAGTGAACCTAACAATCAACTCATTTCTTCCAAATTTTTATTAAATGATGACTCACCAATATAATTCATTCACTAACGATAATAATACATTGCCACATCATCGATTTACCAGTAGATAATCTTCTCTTTTAATGTGTAGGCGTATAGCAACTAGTAAGTAGATAATCAAAGTCTTCTATGATTATAGTTTGATTCACTTGAAAGAATAGAAAATATCAGGTCACAAGTTGTCTTTATTTTATTCTTATTACAAATAAAGCTTATTACGTGAAAAATTAAGACAATTTCAATCAAACTAAATTTTAATTTTACTGGGCAAAAATAGTATTCTTATAAAAAATATATTATTCATTGCTTATTGTGAATGGCAACGGATCCACGTCCAAACTTTCAAGTTTGGAAGGTTTCCAAACCATTTGCAGGAGGGGTAAATTGGGAATTCAACAACTATAATTTCCACCGAACATCTCAAGCATTCGCCGTCCGCTGCAACAGGGATTCAACCCCTCTCACCCCTCCGTTCAATCTCTCCCTGCAATCTCCCCGTCGTCTTGCCAGCGCCGTCTCTCTTTCGTCGTCCACTGCAACCTCGAGCTCACCTCTTCAAACCTCCTCGCCTCTGCCATCCGAATCAAAGATCAGATTTGGAAGCCAACCCAAAACAGAATGAGATCGGAGATGGAAACAAAAGAGACGCCTATGGTCGGCCAACTGTTGATGCTCTGGATGAAGGAGAATCGTCAGGAATTTCGGCTGTCGGCGGCAGAGATGGAGGAAATCTTGTTGTCAAAGATGGAGGGTGGATGGGTGAGGAAGAAGAGCAGATGCCGCGCGCGGAGTAGCGGAGGAGGAGCACTAGATCAGATGCGACGATCGGTGGAGGCAGAGCAGCTTGGCTACAGAGTGAGGTGGAGGCCGGCGAAGTGAGGCGGCCGACGGAGTGAGACGGCAGCTCTGATTAATTTTTGGAAATGGTGAAGTTCGTTTTGGGAAGTGTAGCCCAGTGGGCTGAAGAAAAGTTACAAATTCAAACAGATTTGCAAATCAGTCACTATCTATGTCAATTTTACAGTTTCAGTCACTATCTATGTCTAATTTACAGTTTCAGTCACTAAAAGTTATGTTGTTGACAATTTGAGATTTTGGGCTATTCTGAAAACAAAAATGAATGTAAATATGGTTGGAATAACATATAACTATACAATTAGGTCCTTGAATAGAGTTATCTGGTTATCAAATAATCTCGTTAACTAGTTATCTAAAATTACAGTTTCAGTCACTATTTTTTATGTTTTTGACATTGTTGGAATAATCTTTGCACTAGATCGGATAACTAGTTAACTCAATAAGATAACTAGTTAACTCAGTTATAAGATAACTAGTTAACTCAATTAGATAACTAGTTAATTCGATTGGTTAATTAGTTAATTCGACTAGATAACTAGTTAACAACTTGGTAACTAGTTAACTCAAAAAAATTGTGAAGTTAACTAGTATTGTGAGGATTGTTAAGTGACTGATATGAAAATACAAAAAATTGTGAGGATTGTTTTGTAAATATTGAAATTTAAGCATTTCATTCCGTCACTAATTTTATAATTTTAACAATTTCAGTAACTAATTTCTTAATTAGAATTGATCATCGTAGAATAACGTGTTAACTAGTTCATATAACTAGTTAACTTGATTGGATAACTAGTTAACTCGATTAGATAACTAGTTAACTCAATTGGATAACTAGTTAACTCAATTGGATAACTAGTTAACTCAATTGGATAACTAGTTAACTCGATTAGATAACTAGTTAACTCGATTGGTTAACTAGTTAACTCGAATAGATAACTGGTTAACTCGATTGATTAACTGGTTAACTCGATTGGTTAACTAGTTAACTCGAGTAGATAACTAGTTAACTCGACAAGATAACTAATTAATTTGATCGGTTAACTAGCTAACTTGATAAATCATGATGTTAAGCAAGTTAACTAGTTAACAACTTGGTAACTAGTTAACTCGATTGGATAACATGTTAACTATAAAAACTCAGGTTAACTAGTTAACTAGTTATCAATAAAAAACATTGTTAACAAATTATTAGTAAAAATCAGGTTAACTAGTTAACTAGTCCTCGCCGGAAAAGTCACCGGAGTTTGGTCAGTCTTCGGAGCCTCGTCGAAAAATTCACCGGAAAACTTGTTAACTAACTAGTTAACTGTAAAAATCCAAGTTAACTAGTTATGAATAAAAAAAATCATGCTAATAAGTTAATAGTAAAAATCAGGTTAACTAGTTAACTTGGCCTCGTCGGAAAAGTCGCCGGAAAAATTCATCGAAAAAGTTGCCGAAAAAAATTACCGGAAAAAGTCGCCGGAAAAGTTGCCTATTAGCATGATTAAATAACAAACATGTTATGATGGTGGCCGGCGACAGTGGCCGCTATGCAACTGTAATAAAAATAAAATATTTAAATAACAAATAATAATAATATATTTAAATTAAATATAAGAATTAAATTATTTGTGTAAAGTCTTAAATACCCCTGATAAATCTGGACCATTAGATTGGTCAAAGGGTCAAACTAGATATAATGGTTGGAGATGAGTTTGGAACTTTCCAAACCCAAAATGTCTTGGACGCTGATCCAGTTCCTATTGTGAATCGTCTTTTTATTAATTCTCCAAGTTTAAATCATTATTAAATTTTAGAAAACGTATTATTAGTATTGTGTAAATAAATAA
Organism: Linum lewisii; assembly: GCA_034768395.1. Lineage (NCBI taxonomy): Eukaryota > Viridiplantae > Streptophyta > Magnoliopsida > Malpighiales > Linaceae > Linum > Linum lewisii. Next base: position 19,237,262 of record CM068302.1, on the reverse strand, counting down.
GTGATAGGTGAGGTGGACAAATAATCTCGAAGTTGAAAGTTTAAAATTTGATATTATTGATATACAACAACATTATTAAAAGTAAATTTGTTTTAAAACAATATGCATATAATACGATCAACCTTGTTGGGGGATTATTCCCAGGAGTGTGTGAGTGATTCCTCATAATTAAAATTTAATGTATATTTTTCATGAATAATGTTGACTTGACCCATAAAAAATCACATTCAATTTGGTAGCGAGTCAAACTCATTTACCCTAATTATTGGTGCTTCCTAAGAGGGATTCCATTAACATAAAAGAAGCCCTTAGTTTCAATTTTGAGGGTAACCACTAACCACTACATGAGCTCTCCTGAAATTGGATCAAATTCATCAATCATCATTCTGATAAGATAATGATAGGTCAACAAGCACATAAGCACTCACTCCCCCAACACAAAATGTCCACTGTCCCACACATTTTAGTACTATGGTGGAAATTCGACTAAGGTTGATGGTTAAAACTAATTAATTTATTAAAATCAATTAACCATTTGGTCCGTCAATCAAGAAGCAATTAACTATTTTTTAGGGGTCAAATACTTAAAACGTCTCGAAACTATGAGATGTGTTACAAACTCGTCCTAAAACTTTAATCCGTTACAAAGTGGTCCTATTACTGTGAAATGGGTTACAGAGTAGTCCTAATGACGTCATCAGTGTACTTTTCAAGTCATTTTACCACGTCAACATTCACATGTCATCGAAAATATAATTTAAAATTCATCTTAAACTGATTCAAATTTAAAATTAAATCAATCCGACTCACTAGATTTAGTTTTGAACCATATTTTACAAGTTAGATGAATTTAGATTTATATTTGAATTAGATTGTTGAATTTTAAATTATATTTTCGATGACATGTCAATGTTGACGTGACAAAATGGCGTGAAAAGTACACCGATTACGTCATTAGGACTACTCTGTAACCTATTTTATAGTATTAAGACCACTCTGTAACGGATTAAAATTTTAGGAGAGTTTGTAACACGCCCCATAGTTTCAGGATGTTTTGAGTATTTGACCCCATTTTTTAGCAAGTAGATCAATTGTTAAAATGAGGTTAACCAACCTTGACCGAAACAATAATGGAATCATGCAAGTGTTTATTTACATGGTGTATAATATATGATATTATTCAATTTACAAGAAATTTTAATATTAAAAGTAGGTTAAATCAGTCAATTTTTGGTTGACCAAATTTTGATAGGTTTTTTACTAATTTTATCTCGGTCAGTTATCGGTCAAAGTTTCTTATAGGTCAGTTAACCAATTTTGATCAATTAATGACCAAATTAACCAATTCCTACCTTTTTTTGATAACCACCAATTCCTACCCGTGAGTGATGAGTTTACATACCATGTTTGACGCGTCAAAAACACCTATAAATAAATTGGCAACCTCTCTTCATTTCACCGGGTACAAAATCTACAAACAACACAAGAGCGGATTTACTATGGTTACAACACCTATTTTGTTGTCACCATGGCAACACTATTAAAGTACCATTTTTTTTTAATTTTGGGTACTGATTTTTTCGTAATGGGTACATGATTTGAATTCGTAGGTACCATTTTTCATAATAAGAACTCGATTTGTTAAATTTAGGTACTAATTTTTTTCATAGTAGGTACCTAATTTAAATTTAAAAGTACCAATTTTCATAGTAGGTACTTAATTTGTTAATTTTAGGTACCAATTTTAGTGTTGTTATGATGACAACAAAAGGGAATTACCACACAAGAGGGAACATGTTACAGTTTCAAAAATTTACAACTTCATAGCTGTACTTAATCTGACCCCCCTTTCTAACTCACAAACAATAATCACAGAAGACTGACGAATATGGGTTTTCAAGTTAATTTGGTGCTACATGAAATCAAGTAAGGCTATCTCGCGGTTGGCTTAGCCATGGAGTCATCCAACGAAAGCGAATTATCGACTCCACCCATGTCCATGTATCCACCCATTACCAGAGATGACTGAGCTGAAGTTCTCGACATGTCATCCGAGATGCCTTCTCTCGTTGCCTTGGCTTCCTTCTCGATCAAGATGGCGTCTTGGACCTCCTTCAGAACCTCTGAAATCGATGGCCTCATGTGGCCGTGTGGCTGGACACACATCAGAGCCTTCTCTGCTATTTTCCACATTGACTGAATGTCGTAGTCGTCTCCCAGTACGGGATCGATGATTCGTTGGATATCGCCACTCTCTATGTGTAGCTTTGCCTGCATTAGCAAAGCTTAGTTAGCAGCTTGTTGCTTCACAGTGAATCAGATCCATAAAGGGAAAGTGATGAGAAATGGTATTTCGTTTTTGGACAGTGTCGTATCACCTGTTAGAGTTATAACTAATCAACTTACTTACCCATTGAACAATATTACGGCAATTAACGCCGAAGCTTTCGTTGGATATGGCCTCTTGACCGGACATTAGCTCGAGGAGAATGACACCAAAACTGTAGACATCGCTCTTGTCCGTGAGCTGCTGAGAGATATAATACCTGCAGCCATCATAGGAAGCAGTATCAAATTGCTGTTAGCATGATCCAGTGGAAACAATGGAAGGACGCAAAGATGAAGCACTTACTCAGGATCCAAATAGCCAACAGTGCCACGAACAATGCTCGATACATGAGAAGCTCCATCGGCCGCAATTTTCGAAAGGCCAAAATCTGACACTTTTGCTTTCATGTGTTTGTCTAAGAGAATATTGCTGGTTTTAAGGTCCCGGTGGATAATGGCTGGGACACAGCCTGTGTGAAGGTACTCAATCCCTAAACATGTATGGAACAAAATAAGTCCAACTAGAACACCAGCTGCTTAAGCTACAGACAGTGAAATTCAAAACTTGACTCAAAATGGAAGGTAAAAATGCAGAGAGTTAGTAACCTTTTGCAGAATCCTCGGCAATTTCAAGGCGCTGAATCCAGTTGATACTCCTTCCATGTGTTAGAGGCCCTATTAGAGGTTCCACACAGATAAAGTGAGGATCGAGGTGAAACTGGTTCAACACAAAATGAGAGCTCTTGAAATTACCGTAAAGATGTTCTTTGAGGGTTCCATTGTGCATGTACTCATAAATAAGCATATTTTTGCCTTCTTCTTGACAAAAACCGAGAAACTGTACCAAATTTCTGTGGTGTATCCTTGAGAGAAGAGTGACCTATATGATAACGGAAGCACGGATCAAACATTCTGCCTGTGAGTAGTTCAAACTCAATCGAGAAGCGACAAATGCAAAGCAAATAGCAAACAAAACAAACGAGGAACTACATATCTGTAAAATGAAACAATGAATATCAGCCCTATTTGCAGATTACTCCGAGTTTCTTTAAGTTAAAACAACTGCTGACTCTGCCAATCTCTTGGCTCAGTTTTAAAATAAATCCAAGAAGCATCAAAACTTACTTAGTTCCATCAGAACACAAAACCATCCTCAAGGAGAAGATGTTACCTCATTTGCAAACTCTCGCTTTCCCTGATATGAATTGCTGGTTAGAAGTTTGACAGCGATTTCCCTGTCATCCTTCGTTTTGCCATAGTATACTATACCAAAGCCTCCAGAGCCTATTTTCCTCTCAAAATTTTTGGTTGCTTCTACAAGCTCCAAATAACTAAAGTAATGTGCGGCTTCTGCAGAAGGATCACCTAAGCCAGAAAGTACCTTTTGAACAGGCAAGGTGCCTTGAAGTTTGCCTAAAAGTAATTTAGCGTCAGCAGGTTCTTTCAACGGATAAAAGTTGCCCAACAGAAAAGGCAAAAGCTTTATGCTTCCGTGTTCTGCATGTTACCTTGATCATGATGCTTTTTCTTCCCTCTCCGCATAAATAAGCAAGCTACAGCTAAAGCTATTAGCAAGAGAATAGCTGCACCGACTGATGAAACAATAATTGCAATCATGCGTTTCGATCTTCCACCCCCTTCATAGAGATTCATATTTCCTGAGTAGCTGCATACAAGTAGATGATTGAGTTGTAATACTAGGAAGTAATCCACATCTACTCTACATGCATGTGCTTGTTCAAAACAATAATATGGCATCGTTTTATTTTATTTGCTAACATTTTGATTTCTAGCAAGTTTATCAGCAGATGGATTCCTCTGGAGCTGACATCCTTGTTTTTGTTATTTTATCCTTTTGAAGCTAACCTTAGGAATGAACCCCATGCATAAATCTGCATGAAAATATGACCAATACACAATTCATACAAGAGTAAAGCATACTCACTTCAATTCTATATTCTTGTTGAGGAGGCCAGATGGTACTGTTCCAGATAACATATTGTTCTGCACGTGCCTGGCACAGGTAATGAAAGCAGGAGCATTAAACCTTCGAGAAGCATTGACCTTACAAAATCTCAGCTAACGAATGAAGTAAGAAGATCCTCAAAATCCTAATGGATGATTTTTTAGTATGATAATGACAAGTAGAAGAATCATTTCCTAATAAGATTAACTACATGTTGCTGTCTTAAGTCTATCAATTCTTTGCTCTAACTTTCCAGTCCAGACAGTGAGCCGTATATATATCATCCATCAAGTCACAGACCAAATAATTTATGGCGAAGTTTTGATATCTTACAGTTCCCTGAGATTTGGTAGATCTGCCAGATACGATGGCAGCTGGCCTGTCAACTGATTATTCTCTAGATGACTACATGAAGCAAGCATTTTGTTAGCTTTAGCACACTATTTAGCCATATAAATAAACACTAAAAGTGGAGATAGAGCCTAGTTAGTTTACATGATCTCCAGGTTTGGACATCCACTAAAATCAGGAAATGGTCCAGTGAGTGAATTCCCATTAAGCCATCTGCAATCAGAAAGACACATGTAATGTAAGACTATGAGAGGCTAAGATAATTTTTATAGTAAATGACAATCTCAAAATAAAAATCAAACTTAAATTACTTACAATTCAACCAAGCCAGTCAGCTTTGTCAAGTCTGAAGGAATATTTCCGGTCAAATTCTTATCAGACAAGGAGCTGCAGTTTTAGATGAAAGCAAGTGTTATGACTGAATAACTTAACCACTTTTCTCAGATCTTATAAGGTTCAGATACCAATTTTGCGAGAAGTAAAAGACATTTTGTGCATAAAAATATGATAGACGAGAAAAGTCTTTACACTTTAGTTATTCGTGGTTGTTCATCAGAGTTACACTGGACCCATGACCAAGGAACCGGCAGACATGGGTCACCACCTTCTTTTGCCCAATCCGCAGAAGGATTTAGGTAAACCACATTATTGATAACTCCTCCTGACATCATACAGTTCATAACCAGATATAGAGATTGTTAGAACTCAACCATGATGCACGAAAGGATGCAATGCAAACAAACAACACATTTAAAGAAGAAAAATAAAATACAAAAAGTATGGAACTGTACATTTTGCAGAAATCTAATAGGATTTCAAGTAAGCATTAACCCGTAGAGGAATTATAGCTCCACTTACCATCTGGAGATCCATAATTGATCTCTAGGTACTTGTTTATCTCCATGGCATTAACGAGCGGCCCCTTGGTTGAATCGGAAGTCTTGCCAAATCTAAAAGACAAAACAAAGGGGAGGGATATATTGGTATATCCCGGTTCATAGAGACGATATTTTCCTTGAGCATTCTCTTGGATATTAACAACGGCTTTGCTCAGAGCAGGATCTCCTGGAAGCACTAGCCTGAACTTTCTGGATTCTTGAGGAAATAAATCTTCAATTTCAGCTAAATAGGTAAAAGCCCAAGCATTACCAGGAAAACCATCTAGGTTCAACCGATAGGTTAGTGATCCATTTGTCCCAACTACAGCAGTCTGCATCACTTTCTCAGGAGGCATTTCATCTCTGTTTACAGCAATTGGCATCTTAGTAGATATTTTCTGAGTCCCAGCAGCAACATCCACGAGAAAGTTTGCTTTCTTCAGCGAGTCAGATTCCCATATTCTATCAAATGGGTCATCAGGATACCTGAAAGTATATAACCATACTTTTATAAGCTTCTCCTTGCCATCAGACGTTAGTAAAAGAAAAGGAAAGGTCAACAGCAAACCATCCACATGGATAAAAGTTAAGCATTTTCAGTGATGCATTAGTAGATCTTTTCCATCAATCTATTCTGTAATATATTTCAATTCTGCTGTACTATATCAATTTCGTGGACACATTTTTGGGTTCATCAACCAAAATAGAATAGAATGGAATAGAATAAATTAAATTCATCTTATGACTTTTGAGTATACCTGACAGGAGCTGCACTGTCTGCACCAAAATTGATTCTTGCAGAGACACTGAGGTAGAACTGGTTTTCTGATGGTGTATAATAAACCGAACCGTTGAACTGTCGAAGCTCAAGGGTAGATATGAAAGGCTGCCCAGTTGTGGCATTGGATAAGCAAACACTAACATTAGGAGTTGAAGCCAGAAATATTAGCTCTGCAGACTCTATGGTATTAGCATCAGAAATGACAATGGTTGACCAGCGCGTTGCTCCAACAGAGACATCAAACTTCGGATATACATTGTTGTTGTCAAAGTTACCATACAGGAAAGTAGCTCTCAAGAGATACCTCGTCCTACTCGTGACACCCAATGTATAACAATACTTCCTTGAATCAGCAGGGAAATGCCTCAGTGTCGTGTATTGCCTCCTCGTCTCGTTTGCAACAGTGATATTCGTGGTTTCTCCGAACATAAGATCGTCATCCGAAGACCACTGTAACCCAATTTCATCAGTGTAATTCCCATTACCGCCACAATCCAAACTCACAAAACCTGTGTCATATGTTTCAACAACGTTAAAATGATTCCTTATTCTTCGATGCATGCTCACCAGAAAACTAAGTGATTAGAACAAGACAAGCTACATGCAGTAGTAATGGAGATTGTTCATAGGAGGAACTTGCAGCCATAACTACACAGGAACCGCACTCACAAGGTACAGACTCCGTTTCAACGGAACACATACAAAACTAGAGGAAATCCAGTTCAGATATGAACTTGTAGCTTGATGGTAGTGCATAACTGGAGAAATCCAACACCTAGCCTAGAGATCCAATTCAAGCTATAAAGAAACAGCATCTTTGCCAAATTGACAAACCTAGAAACAGAATCCCCAAACTTTACTATATCAAACTCATTCCACTAAGGAAACTTGAATGGCATCTTAAGTCATTTAATAGAAGCAATAAATGAAGGCAAGTTGAAGCTCAACTACTAATTCCCAGACATCCCAAAATTGGACGCTAGATGGACCCATTTCAATTCCATCAGCAGGTCACTTTCGCATTTTCCGCTGTAACGTTACATCTCGAACATTTCAACTCTACTATTTCGTCAAGGGAAAAAACAGCCGGTCAATGAAAACATCAAAAATCAGACTAATTCCTCCCTTGTTTCCTTGCAGGTCAATTAGGTAAAAATAACAAGTATTTTGCTGATAAACAAACAATTTCTCCCCCGGCAATGGTTGAAGCTAAGTTGAGCAAGGAAGAAAGGTGACGAAGAAGGGAATGAAATCCAGGCTATAGTGAATAGAGAGAGGGAAGAGTGAAGTAGGCTAACCTGGCTTCTGAGCTGAGGCGTAGCGCGGGAGAGGAGTGAAAGAGAAGATTAGAAGTAAGAAGAAGGGAAGGAAAAGCTTGGTCGCCATCTCCACCGGCGTGGAGGTAGCTGCTAAGATGAGGTAGATGAAGAAGAAGATGGAGAAGCAGATGGAAGTGATGATGATAGGAGCATATGGGGGAATATGGACAAAGAAACACAGCCGAAAAAGGTAGCAAAACCAACTATGCAGCTGCTGCTGCTGCAGCTGGGATGGACTGCCTGCTTTCTTCTTCTCTCTATTACTGTGCTCTTTCTCTCTCTATCTCTCTGTCTCAGAGACAAGTAAAGGGAATGTCACTAATAAAGTAGTAATCAAAATTGTAAGCCGAAGATTCAAATAATGACTTTGATAATTAATAAAGTAGTTAAACAAAGGCTAATTTGTGTTTTTTTTTTCTTAAACAACATTGGTTATTGTATCAAATTCAGTAATTACTTATGAAATGTGAGAAGATATGAAGATGCTAAAGAAGGATTACAGAAAATGTCAATATTCAAGATTCCTTTTTTTAAAAGTGAGTTCATAGGTTGATGAATAAATATGATATTTATAACAAAAATATATTATTTTAACTAATTAATTTTACTGTTTATTTCCAAGTTTAAGATAAATATGTTCAAGATCAATGTCGATGGTGCCGTTCGTCCTAACGTTGGTGGATCTTCGGGATGGGTCCTTCGGAACTCGGACGGGGGTGTTCTACGCGCGATAGGCACCACATATCCAGGTATTGTGGATCCATTTGTTCTTGAGTTGCTAGCCTTCAGAGATGTGTGTAGTTGGTGCTTGTGGGCTGGTGTTTTGCAGGTGGACATTGAAGGAGATGCAGAACTTGTTTCGACGAAGCTGTTGGCCGGTCAGGTGCATTCCAATCCAGGAGGAGCCATTGTCGAAGAAATTCTTCAGTTGCATAGAGGAGCTCCGGATTGGCGCTTCATGACGGTTCGCCGTTCAGGTAACAGGGCAGCCCATTACGTGGCTCGCATGCCCTGTCTAACCTCCCAGGAATCATGGAGGTAGACATGACTTCCTGGGTTGGGACTTGATGTTCCTTTCTTGTTTGTGCTGGCTGTCTTTGCCTCTCCGCAAGGAGCTGTCTATGCCAAAAAAAAAAAAGTTTAAGATAAATATGTTATACCCTAAAAAAAAAAATATATATATATATATATATATATATATATGTTATTGTTTATTGTGAAGTTCAAAAATATAGGAAAAGAAATGCAAAGATTTGAGAATGTAGACATGATTTTTAGTTTATGAGTCTAATAGCTAATTATTTTGTTAATAGACAATATTCCGTACATATATACAACAAAAATTTTGTTTGCTTACTATTATTGACAATGTATCAATCTTTATCGAAAAAATTACAGATATAATTCTCCACACGACACAAATATCATTAAATTATGAAATATAACATAGGGTCGTTTGGTACAAGGGATTGAAATTAGGGAAATATGAAAATAGGAGAATGGTGGAAAAGTGTTTGTTAAAAGTTGGAGGATGTTAAATTACATTGTTTGGTATGTATATTTGGTAAAGAAAATAGGAGGGGAAGACAGTGGGTCCCATTATTCTATTGGGGGAGTTAGAATTTCTGATAAAAGTAGAAATTGTTAGAATTCACTTCTGGAGACAATAAGAAACTTTGGGTATTGAAATACAAAACCCCAGCTCCACTAGGCAGTAAACAAACAAGCATATCTCAGAATACAGAGTTTCCAAGAAACACAGTAAATTTCCCCCTATACCAAACGACCTCATAATTGTAATATGTAAAAAAAATTGGAATAATAGTACTTCGTCCCTGATAGGCCTTCGTACGCCCTATTAGGTTCAACGCCAACCGTCCTAAGGGCTCATACACCTTGACCATGTAGATCGCCGGACAGAGACAAGTATATGGTATATATGGGTGCATGCCTGAAGGTCTCATCAGTGACAAGGCGCCCTCTGCCCCTAACACTCAGCTACCAATTCTCTCTGCTCCCATTAGAAGGGTTGTCGTTGTCAGATCAGAGACACCCCCTCCGAATGACTCTGACAGCAAGTCATTCCTCTACTATGCTAGGGTCCATTGAGGATCCACATTCCACCACACCCTAGGCCCGTTGGGATGACGGCACGTGGAATCACCCACTCATACTACGAAACAGCAGATTTACCCTTTCTTCTATAACCAACCTAACAATTCGATAGAGATTTTTGGGGTATTACATCAGACTGAGGAAACTAGACAAAAACAGTAATAAGAAATAAAGCAATAAAGTAGTGTATATGCATCAATGTTGTCAGGACCGGACCGGACATCGAACCGGCCCAGCGAAAGGTTCAAGGGTTAGAGGTCCGACCGGGATTGGACCGTAAAAACCGGTATAAAACCGGTAACTATATAAACACAAAAATATTATGATCCATAGTGCATAATCCAAAATCCATTCATCAGCCAAAGTTCATAATCCATAATTCATAGTTCATAAACATAGCAATCAAATCCCACCAATAATACATACCACAACACAATATTTCCTCTACGAGTTCTTCAAAGTAGTTCCAAGCTATATCCGTTTTCTGCTTAACTCCCACTCCTTTTGTTGAAACCGTAGAACTTGAATTCTTATTCGAAGATCCATCTCCACCGGTACTTGTATCCATCTGTAAGGAAAATTTCAATGATTAATAAAAAATTAAATGACAAAGCTTCACATACCACTATCATCAAAGGACAAAGCAGCCAACAACTACAGTTTAAATGACAATCTTCATATACCAACATCAAAGGGCAAGAGTTTAAATGACAAAGCTTCACTAACCAACCCATATCATAGCAGCCCTTAAACAAACCCTTATCAGTAATGCAGCCGAGTTCATAAAAAAAAAAAAGTAATGCAGCCGACTGCTCTATATCAGTAAGGTGTATATGTATATAAATAAGGCAAACCCGTCCTGACCGGGTCGACCGGTTTTATTGATTTTTCCGGTCCGACCGTATTTCAGTGCCTAATTCAGCCGGTGGCTTTTCAAGGGCTGACCGGACCGATTTTGGGCCGATTCCCGGTTTTACCAGTCCGACCGGCCGGTCCGGTCCGGTTTTAATAACACTGATATGCATTACTATAGTCTTAGAGTTGAAATGAAATTTATTAAAATTACTAAAGTTTGAGGATTTGCACAGTGGTTGTCCGGTAGGCATGCAGTACAATAGTAGTGTTGACCTGGACCTGGAACTTAGAATCGTTGACCTGGACCTGGATTAAAGAACATTGGTCAAAATGTACTAATGTAGAGTGTTTTTTCAATTAATAAGTTTAGGCCGTCCTAAGTTTTAATTAAGGGGTCGTTTGGTAACAGGATATTGATATTGATATCAGCAGATATCATGATATTCGAGTTATCACTGTTTTTTTCGTACCACATATCAGGATATTTGGGGGAAAAAGTAATATCAATATCACTCCACACATATTCTACTCCCCCCTAGAATATGTGAGGGGTGATATTGATATTACTTTTTCAAGACAATTTTGCCACACACTTTAATTTCAAATTACACTGCCATTAATCATTACTCTCAACACCAACTATTTTTCTCTCACCATCACTTGAGGGTATTTCTGTCATTTTCACAATTAAGTCACTTATCTCCACCTAGAACAATACCACTACACCAAACAATGATATCATGATAATTGGCTGAATATATCAATACTAATAACATCTCAATATCCCCCAATCTCAATATCCCTACATATCATTTTTCCAAACGACCCCTAAGGAACATGTTTTATTGTTTTTGTTAATAACAGGTTTAGGCCGTCCTAAGTAAGCTACAAATATTATGATTATTTGGGTTAGATTAGACTCCAGCTTGCCATCAAACAAATTTGGTTTCCTTAATGGTGTCAAGGAACAATCTCAACCATTGATTCATTTTTTCATATCTAATGGTTTAAATTAAAAGGGTAAAAAGGTCATTTCACCATTTCATTTAATTTAATTTCTTTTTTAGTTTTTTTTTAATTTAAGTTAAAACAGCCGACGACCGGAACTCCGGCGACGACTTCCATCCGATGAATTTCCAGACGATCGGAGCTCTGATTTCGAAATTTTTTTCGGCCACCGGACCACCGTCGTCGGGCCTATTTTTCTGGAAAAAAAAAATTTCGGTGACGCTTCGTACTCGTTTTTAATATGTGTACACATTTTTGTACATGTGTACGTGCACATTTTTGTACATAAACTGTGTACTCATTTACAAAGATTTTTCGTACACGTATTATACATGTGTACATGTTTTGTACACGTTTTATACGCGCACACGTTTATGTACTTACATTTTTGCACACGTGCACACACTCTTTGTACACGTGCACACACATTTTATACATGTGTACACCTATTCGTACACGTGCACACTTATTTTTTTCACTAGTGTACACATATTTTGTATAAATCATGTGTACACGTTTTATACATGTGTACATATTTTATACACGTACACATTTATATACTTACATTTTTTATACACGTGGACTTATCTTGTACACATGTATAAATGTGTACACCTATTTGTACACGTGCACACTTATTTTTTACACTAGTGTACACATACTTCATACTCGTGTGTACATATTTTGTATAAATCATGTGCACACTACTTAATAATATAATGTGTACATGTGAACGCCTATTCGAAAACGTGCACACCTATTTTTATATACTAGTGTAAACATATTTCGTACTTGTGTACACATTTTTGTACAAACCATGTGCATCTATTCAATAAGATAATTTTATTATTATATAATATTAATAAGTGTTTGGTAGCATAGTGGTAGGAGTTTAGTATTTGGTAAAAGAGTCATGATTTCGAATCACATCAACAATTCTTTTTTAAAATATATATAATTTTATTGAGGACGACGGCGGTGGCGGATGGCCAGCGGCGGCGGGGGCGGCGGCGGAGGATACTGGCGGCGGTGGCGGTGACCGGGATGACGGCGGCGGGCGGCGGGAAGAGGCGGCGGCGGCGGCGGTGGAGGAAGACCGGCGGCGGCGCGTGAGGAGACCGGACGCGCGGCCGGAGGATGACCGGCGCTGTGGAGGGCTGAACAACTTTTTGAAAATTCCCAGAATGCCCTTCCTTGATGGATCAAGGAAGTCACTTTCCTTGATCCTAAACCGACCCGGTTAGATTATATTAGATTAGTTGGTTGAGTTAAGTTTAGGATAAAATAAATCACAACGATTTGGGGGTAATGTGAAAAAAAAAATGATGAGGTGGTTTGATGATATGTCATTTTAATGGATAGTTTAAGGAATTACCAAACAGTTATACCTGCGATACAATAGATTAGTGATGTTTAAGTTATTTTCTAAAGGTTAATGATTGTGTGATTACAACCTCGTAAGTTGATGACCAAAATAGATATTAAGCCAAAATATGATGCTGTCCTGGTTTATCATCAGCCCACACATGCTTCCTTCCAAACCAGTGGCCCAGCTAGGCAAGGTGCTGTATGATGTACCTCACATCATAACTAACTCTTACTTCAAAATAAATAAAATTTGTGATTTTTTTAAATAATAATAAGATTTAATTTGTTTTTTTAATGATTTTCGATATTTAAAATATATCTCAATGATAAAGCGATGACGAAAACATCTTTAAACTCTAAGTTTAAAAATAATGATAATCGTATTTTTCTCATAATATTAGTTTGAACTGAAATTAAAAATTACTAGTTGTACTTGAAACATATCTAAGTAAATGTGGGCAAAGTCAGGAAATAGGAATGCTGAGGCAGAAAACTGTTTGTTGCCTTTGTGATCTGGAGACAGAGGATAGGGACCATTTGTTTGCTAAGTGCAGCTATACTCGAGATTGTATGCAGAGAGTATTCCCAGGAATCAGAATTTTGACAGCTGGGGCAGAATGGTTCAATTTGCTGTGAATGTTTGGAGAGGTTCAGCAGTTAGAATGAGAACTAAAAGGCTATGCTGGTGTGCTGTGATCATGAACTGTGAGGGAAAGGTGTCGAAGAACGTTCACTGGAGTAAAGCTGGATGCAGAGGCTGTTTGTGCAAAAGTTTTGGAGATGGTAGTGCTGTTTGCTAAGGGCCATGTTAATGAACGAATTATGTTGAGTTGTATGCCTAGCTAGATGTACTTTGTGGTTGTGTTGTAGTCACTGTTCTTGTTTGGCTAGTTTGGCCTTGTAAGGACTTCATTGTTTTTTGATGATATAAAATCCCTAATTATTCATCAAAAAAAAAAACATATCTAAGTAGTAAAATGATAGACAAAAATATTTTCAAACTTTGACATTTGAGCATTGCGGAAGACAATCATAAGAGAAATATGTTTCAATATATCAAGTTTTGAGGTGCTGACTCCCTATTTTTTATTCAGTCTCTGACAATCTACACTCTTTGTTGTAGTGAGCTATACAGGAACAAGTCAAAATGTGGTGTTTCAGGTTAGGGGAGTAAATTCGGTTGATTAGTTTAGCACCTCAGTCTAATTGTTTTGTTTAATTTTAAATAAAACATAAATAATAAGTGACATCGCGGGTGTACATGTCACTTTTGGCACAAAGTTAAGCAAAACACAAATTTAGGTGACCACAAAAGTGACTCAATGAAAATATATACCAACATCTTGATGATCGTTTATACGAATGACTATAATTCACATTATAACATTGATCATTATTTGATTAGCCCTAATTTTTCTCTCTTCTTATTCACAAGTTAAATCACTCTCTAGATCATCCATCTCCAACACCAACTCAAAACAGACCACCGACACTCCAAGCAAGCAAATTCAAACCGGGATGTACGCATGTTTGGCTTGCCAACTCGAATCATGATTCCTAAGAAAATTAAGATGAGGTAAGTAGAAGGAATTAGTTGAATTGATGTTGTGAGAGTTATAATACGCTATGTTAGTTATTAATTATGATAAGAAAAATACAACAATCAGAAGCAATCTTTCCAGCCAGAGCAAGATTCATGTATTCAATATCTGAATAAAGTAGAATTGTACAGCCTTATAGCTGTGTGATTGAATGATAGTTTGCAGATTTAGTTAAGAGTAATTTGTATAGTGCGGCACTTTAGTTGAAGATTAGATTAGGATGTGTATATTTGTCGTAACTTAACTTACTTTGGCTAAAGATATGAACTGATGCATCAACATCAACAGCACTTTCCACCTTTTTGCTTTCCGTTAACAGATTTCTCTTATTTTCTTTCACAATATTTTAAATTCCAAATTCCACTTTTATAACATGATGACTAGTACTAGTACTAGTACTAGTACTACTTTCCTTCTGGTTAAGTCTTTACACTTTACAGAGTTGACAATTTCCAACACAACCAAACGATAGGATAAGCTATGATAAACCATTAAACGAAACATCATCTTTCGCATTTGTGAGTTGATTAAAGCCCAATCGATAAAATATTGGGCTAAGATAAACCAGACAAATCTTTATTTAAAAGGAAAGGCTTGGGCCTATTATGAAAATCCAGCCCATCCAACGTTTTATGAGAACATCTATTTTTTTTTTTTTTTTTTTTTAACATAGATAGCTCCGAAGGAGACAGAAGGATAGCAAACACACGTAGGAAGGAAAATCAAGTCCTAACCCAAGAAGTCATGTCTACCTCCATGACCATTGGGAGGTTAATCAGGGCCATACGTGCCATGTAATGGGCGACCCTGTTACTTAAACGACGAACCGTTTGAAAGCGCCATGAGGGTACTCCATCTTGCAGTTGTAGAATTTCTTCAATGATCGCCCCTCCAGGCTTGGCCCTGATATGACCAGCCATTATCCGCGTATTGACCAATTCTGCATCCCCTTCAAAATCAACCTGCAAAACACCAGCCCACCAACACCAAGAACACGCATCCCGAAGAGCAAGAAGTTCAAGAAGGAAGGGATCCTCAATACCTGGATATGTCGATCCTACCGCATGGAGGACCACCCCAGAAGAATTGCGAAGGACCCAACCTGTAGCACAACCAGTTCCTGCAGGACCGCTCCATCTACATTAACTTTCAACCGTAAAGGATGGGGTGGACGCCAAGGGGGAGCGGAGAAATAGAAAAGAGATGGGAGGGAGGGGAGGGGAGCCATAAATGTGGACGTGTTCACGCCACTGACTATGAAATTGTTGAAACAAGTTGTCCACCTTGATTGCGCAAAGTCAAATACCACTCTGTTACGACTCTTCCAAATGCGCCACCAGGCTAAAATCCAAACCACTTATAAGTCCGGCTGGGAAGTCCGGATATATTTCCAATAGATGGCAATATGAGTATCACCAAAATTCGGAGGTTGAAGTCTACACATCCACAAAAACCGTTTCGTAATCACACAATGTAGCAACAAGTGTTCCACTGTATCCGTAGCCCCTAGACAAACCGGGCAGGTTGCATCGAAGTCATCTGAATCAGTCCTCACCTTGATACCATGCAAAGTAGGCAAAATGCGATGAAGGGTTTTCCACAAGAAAAAAATGCAATTTAGGCTGGATTTTCATGGACCATATTGGTATCCAAATGGAAGGATCCATGGGGGATAGGTTGGAGGAAAAGAGGTCCGGGCGTGATCTCATGGCCAGCTCATATCCAGACAAGGCTGAATACACACTGGAAGGCGAGTGATGCCAGACACGATGGTCTGGTTGTGGACTTGGAGGGAGAGGGATCGATTGGATCTTAAGGACCGTGTCCTCAGAGAACCAATACCGGAGAAGCGGAACATTCCATCGGCCATGAAGGATGAGCCCCGCAACGGAAGGGGGACCGGTGTAAATACCAGGATAACGTAGTTTAGGAAATTGAGGGGTGTCCCCCAGGAGCCAAAAATCTTGTAAAGTGTCCACCTGCACCCCGGAACCCACCTGCCATCGGATTCCCGGGCGAATGAAATCCCGACCTTCCAAAATGCTCTGCCACCCCCAAGATGGGCGGTTTCTCCCATTAGATTGTAGGAAAGAGGTATTAGGAAAATAAACTCCCTTGAGGACCCTCGAGAGTAAGAGATCCGGGTTTGTGATTATGCGCCAACTTTATTTAGCGTGTAAGGCTTTATTGAAACTAGTGAAGTCCCGAAAACCCAACCCCCCTTCCTCTTTAGGGAGGCTCAACCTAGCCCAGGAAAGCCAATGTAGGCGACGGTTGTCCGTAAACTGACACCACCAAAACCGCGCCATCATGGTGTTTAGAGATTTACACATTTCATTCGAGAGTTTGAAGCACGACATTGCGTACACAGGTAAGCCAGAAATGACTGACTGGAGAACATTCTATGCTTTCAGAACCAAGTCATTGGTTACCAAGTTATGGTTTTCTACTTAGTTCATTTTCTAAATATAATCATACGTTAAAGGACGAGATCAATTCAAGTCGTGAGATTTATCAATTTCCAATTTGGAAGAAAGTTTAGAGTGTGCCGAGCCACATAATGATCCACACTATTTGCTTGACAAGGCATTGAGAGGAGTCACATGCTCGAACAAGCTTCGAGAAAACAGCTAATTTCGACAAAGATTGAGCCTCTGTCATGATGGAAAAAATCCATATCGTTCATCGATGCAAGAAATTGAGTAGTATTGGTATTTTTATCCAAGGCTGGCCAAGTTCTCGAAAGTCAAAAGCTTTTAAAAGTAAAGAGTTAGAAAATTTAGGGTAAGAGAAATCTGTGGCAAGTAGGATTACACTGGTTTTGTCATAGATCACCTAATTGCGCGATTTCCAGATCCTCCACAAGGCTGTGACCCATAAACCATCCAACTATATCGGGTAAATTGCACCGGGTACCATCGAACTATTCATTAGGTTTAGTAGCAGCCACCTAACTAATTTTCTTGGTTCGGATACCACTGAACTCGAATTTCCTTGGTTCGGAGTACCACCTAACTAATTTCTTGGCTCGGATGCCACCGAACTCAAATTTTCTTGGCTCGGATACCACTTGGTCGATGACCAAAATCGAGTTAGCCCAAAGCCAGTGACCATGACCGAATTCAAATACCGCTAAAAAGTCAACCAAGTATACCGAGTCACTGACCGATTCCGGAAGAGGCAGATCTCGAAAGAAAAGAAATGAATGAACATGGGAAGATAGGAAAAAATGTTAAATCTAGGAAAAGGAAGAAGAAAAAGGAAGAAGAAGAAGACGATTTGGGAAGATAAAAAGAAGAATAAGAGCTCCGAATCAGTTTTGTTAGAGGCCAAAGTCAGTTGCAGACGTTGAAAATTTGTAGGGAATCCGACTTCCAAAGAGATTTATTGGTTGGGAGATGGACCATCACCGACAATTTCTGACCAGGATCGACATTGTGGCCACCGACAACCACTAGATTATGTTGTGGTGGCGGATGCGCCTTTTGCTCCCTGCTGATTTGCATTCTCCGTAGTTGTGCATGTGCGCTAACAGGACAACCGATTTTGGGTATCGACGAAGTCGTCAGATTTGTCGTTGTTGGATCTGAAGCTTGGGGGTGTGGAGGGGTTGGCCGAGAAGAGGAAGATGACACTCATGTATCATCTGAAAAATAATAAGAAGAACTGAAGAAGATATGTGAACAAGAAATTGAATTCGATCGGATCAGTCATTCGGTTAGACCAAAAAAACAAACCAAATTTGCCAGTCCTATGCAGTGTATCCGAGCCAAGAAAATTTGAGTTAGGTGGTATCCGAGCCAAGAAATTAGTTAGGTGGTACTCCGAACCAAGGAAATTCGAGTTCAGTGGTATCCAAACCAAGAAAATTAGTTAGGTGGCTGTTACTAAACCTAATGAATAGTTGGGTGGTACCCAGTACAATTTACCCCAACTATATCATCAATACTAATAGTGAAACCTTAGAAATTCAAATTGAGTAGATCATGAACACTACCAACAGTTAAGAGATGACATGGTTGTGTGATGTAAAACTGAGAATCGGAGACTTCAAGGACTATAATCTTTACTGCAATATACAATAATTGCAGCACTCATGCTCACAACAGTGTTCTACACATTCAAATCCAAAATTTTAGAGTTCCAACAAAAATACAATCACCCCCTACGCCAAAGTACAATAATGTCATATTCCTCAAAGCCAACAAACCATCGCCAAAATCTCTTTGACAAACTTTCTTCAAACGTCTTGCACGCTCAAACCTGCAACAAAATGCACCGAAACATTCATAAACCCAAGCAAACCATTTAAAGAAACCAGCAGAGATCAACAAAGTTAAGTAGCTCATGCACAATGATGACATCCATAAGCTGCATACATAACCAGATAATGGGGCAAAGGTTCATACCCGGGGGAAGAGATTGCTTCAACTTGTCAGCCTTCTCATTGTCAAAAACACAGAGGGTGTAAAGGTACTTGGAGCACCTGACCTTGAACTTCACAACATCTTTGCTTCTCTTGATCTTGACAGAGCGGGCATCCTTCCTTCTTGCTGTGAGAAGGAAGTCCTTGATCTCGTGAATCTGCTTCGGCTGCACATCACAACCAAACAGTGCAAATCAGCTCATGTAAATTCATAACACAAGCAAACCAAATTATATGCTAACAATATTCATCTTGAAACAAGCATGTCTACCAAACCAAAACAATTGAATTAAGAGTACCAAATATGAATCAGCAGCTGGGCTTATGAGACATTAAAGAGAAATATTTAGCGCCCAGATGTAACAAAGTATATCAGTTCCAGGCAAGTTAATGCAATGGGATACATCTGTAACGATGGGCGCAACATCCATTTTCCAGACTCGTAACGGTGTTTAACCCACAATGCATCAGGATCAAAACCTGACTAAAGTCTGGGATTCAGCTTTAAACCCTAACTCTAGAAATCAAAGACATGACTTGTGAAATTCAAAAGGTAACCAACATTTTTACTAAACAATACCAATTCAATTAACAGCACCAAATCTGAATCAGCAGCTGGGCTTATGGGACATTAAAGAGAAACATTTATCGCCCAGATGTAACGAAGTGTATCAGTTCCAGGCAAGTCAATGCGATGGGATACATCTGTAACGATGAGCGCGACATCCATTTTCCAGACTCATAACGGTATTCAACCCACAATGAATCAGGATCGAAACCTGACTAAAGTCTGGGATTCAGCTTTAAACCCTAACTCTAGAAATCAAAGACCGGACTTGTTAAATTCAAAATGGACTACAAGTCGTTTTCTCATCTCAGAGTGTAAACTCCAATGGAAATCGTACAAATAAAGAAGAAACCATCAAACTGAAGGAAGACGATAAATCAGTACTACATTAAGAGTTACTTCCAATACTCACTGCGAAAACAATGTACAAGAAGAACATCAACTGATTAAAGCAATAAGGCTAAAGGTAAACTGAGCCTAGGAACAACAGCTGAAGAAGAAATCAAAGCAGAACGTCAGGAACAAGTTGGAGAATTAGGGTTTACCATTTTGTTTGCTTAGCCAAGTTTCCTCCTGCCTCTGCCGTCGCTCTTTCTTCTGAGAGGAAACAAGAGCTTAAGAAAGGAGCTTTGCCACAAATATATACTTCAGAAGAATGTAAAACCCTAAGAAGTAAGGTCATGTTTGGGCCTCTAGTGAAATGTTTCAAAATGGCCAAAAGCCTTTTTCTTTACGGACGCTGGTACAACCGCACACCACGGTTTACAATTTAAACAAAAAGATACAAAAGTTGCTAAGCCCGATATCTTGGCCCAAAGTACTGAAGTCCAAAAGGCAGATGCTATACACAAGATAAATTACTTTAGGGTGTTTCCTAGAAGAAAAAAAAAAACGTTCGGGTGATGTAAGTTTCTAGTTTTTTATTTTATTTTTTGTCGTGAAGGGTTACCAACTCAGCCGTGAAGTTTGTCAAACTCTGACTTGGGAGACAACTTTGAACATGTCTAGCTCATAATGAGGCGCACAGTTCGCTTGATGTGAACAAAAAATACTACAAGAAATTGTTAATTTAATAATGACACGTTAACAACGGCCACTCACTGTTAAAATTATTTAACAGCAGCCTAGGTTCGTAGAAAAGTTAAGAAATTTTACGGACGCCAATTAATCTGCAAAACAGGGGCCAACAGAAGCATGTATCAACTGATGATCAAACAACAAGATTACATGGAAGTCATGATCGATTTATTATTGGTAAATCATGGGATCCCATTGTTAACCGTCGTTGGGGAACAAACACCTAGTAAAAGATAAAAGAGTTAGAGCAAGATTGATTTCGAATTAAATTAGCCTAATAACTTTTTAATAAGAACTCAATTAAGTGTTCCGGTTGAAATTAGAATTCTAAATATTATTTTTTAACAGTTTCTTGCCATCTTATTTTAAACAGAAATGATAAAAAAATTGATTAAAGTGACTGAGTTGACACAATCTTCAAACTTAAGTTACTGAGTTGACCCAATTTAAACTTAAATAACTGCAATGACACAAGGTTCGTACTTAGGTGACCACTAATGTATTTGACCCTTAACAAATGTACAAACTAAACAAGCTAATTAAACATCCTCCAACTTTTAACAAATATTTTTCCATCATTCACCTATTTTTATATTTCTCCTAATTCTCAATCTCCATCCATACAGAATGACGAAGTAGCCTAGTGACCTAAAAAGCCAACAGGGACAAGTGAATTAAAATTAGTTGCTTGTTATAGATAACAAATTTCACGCGCAAGGCTTCCCCTTTGAGAAAAGTAAAATAAAACATATATGAGGAACGACATTTGTCCATGTTATATTACTAAGCTTTCTTCTGCATCCACATCGACATTAATTAATCATGCTGTTTCATCTTGATTGATATATGCATGCAACACAAGATCAACAAAAAACAAAAGAGATTTCAGCCATGAATCATGGGATATGATCATCACTCATCACTCTACAGGACAAATCAATGAACATACAGCTAACCAGTAACCAGTAACCAGCCCAGCTAGCTACGTTGGTAGCGTGAAAGATAGGGTCACCAGTAACATGTTCATGCATGTAACATAATTTTCCTTATACAGTAAATGTCTGCGAGCCACTTCATCGACCTCTAGACAATTTGGAAAAATACCCACAACACTACTTATTATTATTAACAGCACAGCAGCAGATCATATGGATATCGTATGATAGCGACTCATCAATTTCTCTGTTTTTTTCCATGCTTCGTCTCATTACACAGATGAAGGCCACGTGTCGTGAACCCAATGAAGCCTACCGGACCCCTCTGTAGTGTATTAAATTGATTGTAAAAGATAATGAAAATGACTGATCAATAGCATCTATATACTACGTCTAGTATTTGTATACATAGCATAGTGCCATAGCTATGATCTGTATGATCTGCTGTTCTTTGGTCACCGGCTGCTTAACTGGCTTTTTGGTTGTAGGCATCCATAACTATATTTAGTAAATTGCTTTCCTTTTAGCTTATTTTCTTCTTTTAGGATAGGTGTGACATCTCTTGACATGAAGGATTATAAAGGGTTGATACAATTCCATGGAATTGAAATGTCCTCTTTCTGATTCTGCCTTTCTTTACAATTCCGTGATCAGTGACAGAATTAGTAGAGGATTTTGTTGGATTCATTTCTTCTACTTATATTAACTAATGTGAAAAGAACAGCATGTGATGAACAAAGAAGACTAATAGTTTTGATTATGGTTCAGTCTTGTCGCTTACTCAATAGAGTTGGAGTTGTCTTGTTGTCTAGGTAGGCTCGGAGGGTAATAATCAATTCAAGGTGATGCCAAAGGGTATTTAGGAAAATGGGGCGGTGAGAGAACGTATTGATGAAATTTTCTTTGCCAAAATTGTATGTCTTTTTGGTGGTGATATGACTATCGTGGATGAGGCTTCACTCAATCGAATTTGGCCACGTGCATTCTGTAGGGTTGTGAGCACTAGGCGCCGGAAAGGTTGTGGGCCTCATGGTCCTCGAGACTATTCTCCGTCTCACTGAGTTGCTTAGTATATTTGGGTCTTTCTAGGCTACGGGTCGCCTGGTCCAAATTTTATTGGATCGCTTATCCTAATTAGGCTATCTTAGTTGGGCTATCCAACGAGCCTATCAAATTAATTACTTTATAATAGAAGTTAATAATATATAACAACCCACAAAAGAATTTGTTGCATAGTACTAACCAGTCTGGGAAAAGTTATTTATAAGATGCCAAAATAACGTAGACGGCAGGATTCGAACCTGCGCGAGCAAAGCCCACATGATTTCTAGTCATGCCCGATAACCACTCCGCACTCCACCTTATGACAGACAACTTCAAATCACCATTCTAGAATCTGGAGACAACATGTCATCATCAGTCCACACAGCTTTTTCCTCGAAAACGATTCAATTTTAAAGTTCTACTAGCTTTTCGCTTATCCGTCTACGACCTACAACCAATACATTATATAATTTTTTAATTTCATTTAGAAGGGAAAAATAAACAATTGAAGGAGGAAAATGACATTTTTATTAATGAAATTGTTTCTCTTGATATATAACATTTTGATCTCAATATTCTTCATATAGTTATCACTAAACTCATTCCTAAGTCCTAACAATTCAAATTACGTATGTTGTTTCAAATCTATTTAGTTTTAGTATTGAAATTCAATTGGATTTTAAAAGAATTATTAATTGAAATTTTTTATAATTATTAATTGAATTTACATGCTCAAAATTAATCCATAAAATTCAAAACACTATAAAGTCTCGAAGGCAGAAACTCTAAACCTTCTGAAGCCTAAATATGTCTAAATTCTTGATTGAGATAAATTATTCAGGAGATAAAAATAATAGTTATAATAAATGAAATAAAACTATAACCATTTAATTAATGTTAAAATGCTTAATATATTATCTAATATATTTATATTTTCATTATCTATATCTGTTTTTAATCTTTATAATCTTTGCAGGTGACACAAAACATGGTGTTAAGGTTTAATTAACATATAAATTTATAATCAAAGAATAATAAACATGATTAGATGTAATAAACCATGCGGTTAATGATACTCATACAAACAATAAACGTGGCAGAAAAAAATACATGAAGAGTTTCAAGTTTCCACTACACAAAAACTAAATCCAACCTCCTTGATTAAATCCATGTGAAATGAAGGAAGATACTATGCCTTGTATTATTTAGGAAAAATAACACTTCCCCCCCTCTACTTTACCAACTTAACAAATAAACCTCTACACTATAAATCACTTTTTTTACCCATTCTTACTTCTACCACTTTGTTGTTCAAATCCTTCCGTTCCAACTTTTGCATTTGTGGCGTTAATTGATGCGCATTCAGTATATCATTTCATAAGCTTCAATAACCATGTATTAGCTAATTAAGTGTTTTCTAATTGGAAATATAAGTAAATATAATTAGATAAGATCAAATGACGAATAAAATGCGTGGTTTTTAAAACCCTTCGTATTTCACCATACTATTTGTGATACCTCCCTAACCAACTCTTCATCTCCTACCTCAGATATGTCTCTTTGTTAGTGTGTGGATGTGTCCATGTTTAATGTTAAGAAGATAAAGGCTGAAACGGAAGGACCAAAACGAAAAAGTAGTCAAAGTAGGAGGGGTAAAAAGAGTGATTTATAGTATAGGAGGCTATTTGTTAAGTTGGCACAATAGAGGGGGCCAAAGTGCTATTTTCCTTTTTATTTAATTAGTTTAATTACCCCACAAAAAAAAAAAAAACAGATTAGGATAAAAAAATAAAGGGATGGTTTGGCTGTAGCCTGTTGCAGCTTGGGGAATGGAAACTGTTTCTGAAAATTTCTGGGTTGACATGAATGATTCCACTGTGTTCTTTCTGGTCCTTTTACTAATACTGTTTTTACTTTCAAAGGTATACAGATGATGCCTCCTATGTCTTCACTGACACCCTACTCTTTATACTTATTATACCCAATTTATTTAATAATAATAATAATAACCCACCATTAATTGGCTCTTCGGATTGATATGAGCTTTTCTGTGTCCAACTATGAACTATTTACTTTAGCAGAATCTTTCAATTTCACTTTTAAAAAATAAAAAAATATAATGCTGTTTGTGTTATCCATAGACATTGATGGGATGGCTATTGGAATTTGCAATGGTCTCTCTGTTATTTGGACCAAACAGCTCATATTATCGGGACAAAATCATTACATATAATTTGGCTTTTATTACTGATTATTACTCTCTATGTTAACCTATGATGTTAATGTTTTTTTTATCGTTAAACCAATCTATGATTAAGTCCAAGAAAAGATAGTTTAACTGCTTCATTCAAACCTATGTAAATTTTGTTAAGTTCTTGCTAATTTTAATTTTCCTCTCCTCCACCTGAGACTCTATTCACTGTGCTTTGATTTGCTGATGAAGATATAGCCAAGTGCTTTGCCGCCACATTTGAAGCTAGAGACCTAACCTCTTCTTTGAAGACCGAGTATTGATTGTTTTTGTTGGCGGTGCACACTAGTTTATTGAAAGCGAATAAGAAACCAATTATATTAGGTCCATCATAAATAAAGTGACTGTTTAATTCATTGGTAGGCCACAAGAAATCATTCAAACTACACTTCTATTATTGAACATAACAATCCTAATAGTAATTATCTCATAATTCACGATTTAAAAAAGCTTTTGTTATGAACCGACAAAAGTATGGAGAAAAAAATCTGCATCATTAATTCTCCTGAAGAAATTAGTTTTGGTGTCTTTTTGTGGGTTGGCCTTATTGTTCAAGTTTGGGCTCCATGAATCCTTTCATATCATCACGTCTCTATCCCACAAGACAACCGAATCCTCGCCATCGATTCGTGATCGTTAATTCAACTGGCATTTGCAATCATGAGTTTTGTTCATGCAGAAATAGGAGCTTTACAAAGAGAGAGCTGGATACAAGGAAGGGGGAGAGCTTAAGGAAAATGCGACTCTCCTTCAAATGGTAAATGCAATTGCAACTTACGAATTCAATCACTCTACTATTGCTGTGCTTCTTCTGATCCGAACGGTGGTTCCGATGCTTATGGGTAAACTGTTAGACGAGAGATCGATCGGCTTCATACTGGGTTAGAAGATGGTGCCAGCAGAGTTGGCGATTGCAGGAGAGTAATGGCTGTGGATGGTTGAATTTGGGAAGTGATGTTGAGGTGTAGCTGCTGCAGCTGAACTAGGTGCAGTAGTAATTGTCGAAGACGACGAGAATCCTGATGATGCTGCGGTGGAGAAGATTGGTTGTTGCTTCTCCCTGCCGTATGGGCTTTGCACTTTCCATGCCCAGTTTAGCAAAGGGTCTAGCCCCTCCCTCTTCTCCATTGCTCTTTCCTGCTTCGTTCGCACGAAAATTGGTATTCAGATCTTGATCTTGTGCTATATGTTACAAGAACTTAGATTTCAATAGACGGAGATGATCACCTTGGAGATAGGAAAGTGACAGCCATTTATACCGTTTCTAGTTGGACAAACTTCAGTTCCCATGGGAAGGACACTGGAAAGTTGATTATGACCGTTGATTGTTCCTGAAGCAGAGTTCACTGTCTGCAAAAAAGATAACACAATTTCCAACTTAATACACCTTTCTCTTCCAAGGTACCCATTTGTCCAAACAATGTTGAAATGGGAGGCAATACCCTTGAGACTTTGTCCAGCCCAACTGGGATGCAAAAGCCACCTGCATTGCTGGTTAACCTTCTCCTTTCATTTGCATCAGGAGGGGCAATACCTAAGTTCAGATCAAGTCCTTGATCTGTGACAAAAACATCGATCGTAAGCATTCATAACGTGATTCACATAGGTTTTGCCCTATAGATATCGTCGTAGGAAAGTTGCACCTTTAGGCTTGACCTCAGATATGATCTCTCCATCATATGAGTTAAGGTCAAAATTCGTGACAGCATCCCTTCCATTGCAGTCGATAGCAGCCATGTCGTAAGCCCTGATTCCGAAAGAAAACCAATCCGTCTCAACACAAATTGAAAAATTAAGCTGATGCAACTAGCAAGGTTCTTTAAGACTCTAGTAATAATCCAATCAATTGTTTATAAGGACCTTGCAGCTTCTATCTCGCTATCAAAAAGGCCAAGATATATGTACCTGCAGGCAAGGAGTGAAAAATAAAAAACAAGGTCCCCAACTGATCTTAATTGTTTATGATTTCTTTTGCCAGTTACATTGTTCAGTTTCATGAAATTCCAAATGAATGAGCAAGCAAGTAAGCGGATTCATGAATCATCAATCAATCCGCAAGACCGCAACACGAACCAGCAATCCAGAATGAAGAAATGAAAAGAAACTGAGAAAATGGAGTGTTAGTGCTCACTTCTTGCCCAGGAGCTGCCCCATACGAGCTTCCCATTTCCCACATTTGTGGAGTGTGACCCCTCTGAACTTGGAGCTTCCCCTAGAGAATCCAGTGCTCTGGCGACGAAGGATGTGAACAAATTCCTCCTTTGTGAAGTTGCTCATCTGTGAAAACAGACAATCAAACCATTCGATCATAAACCAGAAAGCCCCAACGATTCTGACTCTTTAAGATCCATCCCAAAAGATCAGAACTCCTACCTGCTTAATATCATCATCGTAATCACTGACGTTATAGTTGATATCGGCTTCCACTCCACGGAATTTGATCGCAGCTCGATCATACGCCCTGTGAGTATGAACCAAATCGGACTAAGAAATGACGAACAGACTGACTAAAATAGCAAACAAATGGCTGCCTAACGAAGGTTACCTAGCAGCAGAATGAGCAGTGTCGAATCCCCCAAGATACACTTGCTTCCCGCAATCCCTACAATTTGAGAAACTCAATCAGTCATCATCCCTACCAGATATCCTCAAATTCAATCTTATTACCAATAGGCAACCAACCAACCAACCAAACAAACAAGGCTACTCAGTGCTCACCAAATGTGCGATTCCCAACGCCCAGTCCTCCGATAAAACGTGACGCCGCGATACTGGGAGCTCTTCGACCGAGGACCTCGTCGGTTCTTCTTCACCGGAGGCTTCTGTAGCTGCTGCTGTTGAACTTGAGCAGCCGCAGCAATCTTCTCCGCTAGACCGCCGCACTCAACCTCCCTCCCGCCGAGATCTAACCACACCTTACTCGTCCCCAAACACTGAGCCACCGCGTTCACTCCTCCTCCTCCACCTCCACCGCCGGCGGGAACCGGAAACAGCTGAATAGTCCCGTCATTATTACTATCACCTTCATGGAGGGCCATCTTCTTACTAGCACGCTGCTCCTCAGTCAAGATACGAAAACTGTAGCCAAACAGAGCAGCGTTATCGTCATTAGAGCAGGAGTCATCGTCCCCAGGAACAAGAGCATTATTAACAACAGAGGAGGAATTAAGGCTGCCGGAGCTCTGGACTTGGTTGTTAGAAGGAGAGAAGTCGAGACGGCGCTTCATAGTATCGGAGGTGAAAGAATTCCGGTCGGCGGAGGCGGAGGAAAGCATGGAAAGGTTAAGATCTACCAGCATTGTGTAGGTTTTGGTATGGGAAAATTGGTTAGAGGAAGGGAGGAGAATGAATGTATAGGAAGAAGAAGATGAAGAATGTTGTGTGGCCGACTTACGGAGCATCCATCATTATAACAAAAAATATTAAAAAAAAATTGAAGAGGAGAGAGATGGACGGTGTGAGCAAAGAAAGAAAGAAAGGGGAGAGTGTGAGTGAGAGAGTTTGTTGTTTTATTGTCTCTTTGCTTCCTGGTTCATACTTCTCGGGTCCGTCCTCAGCTTCTCAATGTTTTTTTTTTTCTCATTCAACATCATTTGATTCACGTTTTATAAATTATGATTTTTTCCCTTTTTACTTATATCGCTCCGGAGGGATTAAGGATTACGAGAAATATTCCTGGGACATATCTAAGAATTATATGTGCCACAAAATGACTGAATGAGAGCAATTTGAAGGAAGGATAGACAGCCAATAGCCGAAAAACTCGTTAGTGGCTCTGGAGCTCTCAATAGTACATAACGATTTGACTACTAGATTCACGTCGCCTTCAAAAATCACCTAGAAGATCACAGAGGACAAACACCAAGAAACAACATCTCTACAAGTTAGGAGTTCAAGGAGGAAAGAATTAGTAAATACATGGACGTCTTGGGATTGATTGTTGCACGTGAGTTGCATCACCCTCAATGTTCCACTTCAAACCATCCATAGTTTGACAAAGCGCACAAACATCTCTGACTGACAAAAGTTCTGGAATGAATGTGTTAAATAATCCATGATAGGAAACACCTTTTGTAAGCCACCAGAGTCTTGAACCATCCTCCTTCGACATCGACACTCAACCAATTGTGTCTGAGGGGAAGGGAAGCACACATCCATGAAAGCCAAAAGCTCAATCATGAATGAGTTAGGATACCTGGGGTAGGATTACCTATGGTGAAGAGAAGAGCGCATGTATCACTACAAGAAAACAGCACATTAGTCACGGTTTTGAAAACCGTGACTAAATCGATCATTTTTTGTCACGGTTTCAATAGGAACCGTGACTAAATTTTTTTGTCACGGTAGGAAACCGTGACTAATATTTGTCACGGTTTCTAAAGTAACCGTGACTAAATTTGGCCGATATTAGTTCTACACGGTTTTTACAGAAACCGTGACTAATATTTGTCACGGTTTGCCATGAAAACCGTGACAAATGTAGTGATCAATTTGTTCTTAAGAATTTTGTAGTGACCAATTTGTTCTTAAGAATTTTTCTGTGACCAGAAATTTAGAAAGTTAACTCCTTTAATCCAGAAATTTAGAAACTTAACAAAATGTCCCAAGTTATACCCAAGTCCTTATTTGTAACAAATTCACAGTTGGTGACTGCCAAGGTAAATTTGGTAATTGCAAAATAGTCATTCCATTTTTTGGGTATCTAATAGGTCACTAATTAATATCTTTGTTCCGTCCCGCTCCGGCGTCTTTGTAGAATACGACCCTATACACTTGGAGACCCACGAAATCAACGAATTGCAAGTACTGATCTGAGGGCTAATCCCGCGGGCGAGGGGGTGGATGACGGTGGAGAAAGAGTGGGCGTGATGAGAGCATAAGGTAGAGTTGCGGCGGCGCTGAGTGAAGTCGAAGAAGTGGAAGGCTAAGCGGTGGGCGATCTGGGAGAAGTTGGAAGAAGAAAGTGGGGTGTGGTCGGAGGAAGAAGAGAGGAGAGGTCGGAGGTGGTTCCATCGGGATTTGAAGCGGTGGTGGGTTAGGAGAGAAACGACGAAGATGGGGTTACGGATGAGGAGAAGAAGAGGGTGAGATTGGGGTTACTGGTGGTGGTTGTGGGTCTCGACGGCGACAGATTGGGGTTTGTTGTTGGGTTAGGAGAGAGACGACGGAGATTGGGGTTTGTTGTTGGTGGTGGTGAAGAGGAAAGAGGAAAGAAGAGGATGTGTGTGTGTCAGTGTGTGGGAAGAGGAAAGAAGAAAGAAATAAGAGGTTGGAGGGTGGGAAGAGGAAAGAAGAAAGGGATTGGAAGGGGATTTGTTTGGGGGAAATATTAGTCACGGTTTTTGTAGAAACCGTGACTAATTTTGTCACGGTTTTGTAAACCGTGACTAATTAGTCAAGGTTGCATAAAACCGTGACCAATTAGTCAAGGTTGCATAAACAGTGACTAAAAAATCATGACTAAATAAGTATTTTCTTGTAGTGTATGATCCCGAATTACCAGTTCTGCTCCTCCTGAATGGGAGCGACTTGATCTGTCGAAGTTAATTTTGAGGCGAGGAAGAGAGAAAGGACACCAAAATTGGGGTGGGAGTTTTGGGGCGAGGGAGTAGATTGAAGATGATCGAGAAACTGATGTTGAAGCGCCGAAAGAGAGTACAGCAAAAACTAACATCCAAATACACCATAAGGCTAAAAGATATACATCTGATGAAAATATGTCTAGCATAAAAAGGATGAATTAAGAATTAAAACACCAACCCAACAAAAAATTGTTTGAAAACAGAAAAAATAGAAAATTGTTTGAATTTTCTTTGCGAATATTACTTGACAATTATGAGAATTGTCTTATGCCATTGCGATACCCCCACCATAATTAGAGCTCAGAATATGAACAAAAGTAGTATAGCCAATATTATTAATTTAAGCAGTAAAGTCTACCGACGACACACGAGTATCTCAAGGAAATAAAATGGTGGTTTATACCAAATAACTAGACTACTATTGAGTTCTTGAACTGTATCGGAATCACCTAGTCCTCTATAATTCCAACATGAAAATATCCTGTTTAGAGAGACATGAAACCGTTTTCGGCGAAGACTTTTCCAAGTTGGTCATTTTTTATAATCGGGGTTCAAAGTGAAAGAAGACTCCCTTTATCTCACTATATTTGTCTAAGTAGTAGTTGATGGACAAAATTATAACTGTAACCAAAGTTTAAAGAACAGAAAACAAGTCTCGAAACACCCTGTTTACATGAATCAATGCAACAAGGAATATAAGCCGAATGAATCGATATTCTAATTAACAACACATAAAGCGCTAGGCACGGATGAACCGAGAATAATCCCCAAAGGGAACTGTCAGCAAATTCTTGCCGTTGCTCGAAACCCTGCAAATTGACCAACTGTCTGCGTTTTGGGGAAGAAAGAAACCAATCTCCTCTTTGTGTTTTTGTGGTGCTGTAGGATGCAAAAAACTCATGATTTTAGGCAAAGACAACCGGCCAAAAAATTGAGACGAGGGGATCTTGGCTTAGACCCTCAGTCTTAACGTTAACTCAGAGCTTTTAATTGATGAAACCAATATTAGCTTGGCAGAGGAACCGCCGACCGTTGAGGAAAGCAGTGTGGGAGAAGAATAGAACGAATAGGGGAGTTTGATTCGAGACAAGGCGACGAAGAAGAGAGGCCGGGGAAGGGTTAACCACCCCAACTCAACAAAGCGTTTCAATGCTTTCAACGTCATATATAACCCTTGAACATGGCAACCGAAAGGAAGAAACAAAGACATGAAAACCGAAAAGATGTTCAAAGAAGAAGAGACGAAACATGGGAGGAGATCGGAAATGAGGAAGATACCGACGATAGAAGAAAAAGTAGGAAAGAGGACGGAGAAACCGAGAAAGGAAAGTAACCGCCAGTTTATAAATTATGATTGTTTTCCACATCTCTAATGCATATCATGGTAATTAATGTCGGATCAGGTCGGTCGATTCGATCAGTTCGATCGCGAGTAGGTCATCATTTAGTTCTTTATCATGGTGTGGAATTTTTATTTATCAGAGGTTAAATTATAATGGTGTATTTACATGTACAATACACCATTTGGAATTCGTTACAGCCTAATTGATTGTTGTCGTTAGTGTTTCCTAACTAATTCAGTTCTTTGGTGATCAATTTAGTCACTAATGGTCCATCCAAGCTACGGTTCTTCCTCTGACATGCTTTTCATTGTATCCTCCCAATGTGATGTTAACCATAACTATAAGCAATGAAGCGACCCTAAAACGATAAAATTATCACTACAAAAAATTAGCTATTTAGCGTCGGTCAGAGACGCAGCATAGCGTCGGTCACTGACCGACGCTAAAGGTTTTGGCGTCGCTCAGACAAAGCGACGCCAATTCCTCCGACGCTAAAATTTAGCGTCGCTCGTACACCAAGCGACGCTAAATCCTTGACCGGTTGGGTCGCTGACCAACCCAATTTTTTTTGTTTTCATTTTTTTATTCGTTTTTTATTTTCATTTTCTATTTTGTCACTCTATTTTCTATTAATGTCCAATCAGTCACTCCATTTTCCAGTTATACAATTTGGTCACTTAAATTTATTAGGTGACCTTTTTGGTCACTACTTGTCCAATCAGTCAATCCTTGACCGATCAACGTGATGATGGTGGTGGCGGCGGCGGCGATGACGATGATGGCGGGGGCGACGACGATGACGGTGACGGATGACTGGATGAGAAGAGGAAGAGGAGAAGAAGAGGAAGAGGGAAGAGGAAGAAGAGGAAGGTTGGATCTGGAGATCTGAAAAAGGAAGAAGAGGAAGAGGAAGAAGAAGGTGGAGGAGGAAGAAGAGAGGAAGAAGAAGAAAGGTGAAGGAGATCTGGAAAAGGAAGAAAGAAAGGAAGAAGAAGAAAGGAAGAAGAAGAAAGATGAAGGAGATCTGGAAAAGGAAGAAGAAGAGGAAGAAGAAGGTGGAGGAGGAAGAAGAAAGGAAGAAGAAAGATGGAGAAGATCTGAAAAAGGAAGAAGAAGAATTTCATAAGCAGAAGAATTTCAGAAAAAGAGAAGAGGAAGAAGAAGAAGGTTGAAGGAGGAAGAAGAAAGGAAGAAGAAGAAAGATGGAGGAGAGAGATTCAATTAGGGTTAGGGTGGCGGCTGAGAAGTTTAATTATATATGTGTTTTAGCGTCGGTCGCCGACCGACGCTAAAACATGTCGGCAACCGACGCCAAAGCTGGTTGGTTTCGTTTCTAACCGAAAACCACATTTAGCGTCGGTTATTGGTCAGATTTAGCGTCGGTCGCTTGTCGACCGACGCTAAACCCTTGGTCAAACGCGAGTCAAGGGTTTAGCGTCGGTTTTTAAATGACCGACGCTAAATCCTTCCCCGGTAAGCGACGCTAAAGAGCCTTTTGTTTGTAGTGTATTAATCAAGGCAATTGAAACAAATCAAGAACAAAATGGAAATCGGACTAGGACCCACTAATTAGATAGCAATTAGGAATCCTAAGTATCACATGAATGGTAACACAAGGCTAGGCGCGAATACGCTATGGAGCCATTTGGGAGGTGGAGTCATGATTCATAAGAAAGTTAATTAGTTGAGGTAAGTCGAAGGAAGTTGAGATGGGGTTGGGGGAGGTTGTAGGAGGCTAGTTGAGTTGAGAGATAGGAAGGATTCATAGGAAAGTTAAAATCCCCTTTGAGTAGCTTTGGAAACACCAATTCCACTTGGGTTGGGAATTTTCCTACCTATATAACATCCAATTCATCTCATTATCATCAAAACATGTGGAAATTTTGGTTTCCCATCCAGACCAAACAACAGGATTAATTCCCGTCAAATATTTTGCCTCCCAAATAGCTCCTATAAGCATTGAGCCTTTATTGTTGGTCATACTTCACTGGGAATTTTGGCAGGGATGCCCTCATTACAATGTCTACAACGTGATCTCTGGGGGGATGAATATTAATCCTCAATGTGCGGTTTTCAAAGTAGGGCTAGAGTCAATTGAACATTTTCTCATCTCTTGCACAATGTCCTTTCATCACTACTCATTGATAGGCATATCGATAGAATCCCTACCATTTTCACATCCAACATTAGCCTAACAAAACATCCAAATTTCCTCGTTGTCATACTAGCTGAAATGGGTACTTGCTTAGTGGCATCTTTGGAAGTCATATAACTAGGTATTATACCAATCCAACTAGTATTCGTTGTCCACTTTGCACCATCAATTCTCTCACGACTTCACATAACTCCCCATCATATATCCCTCGCATGCTCTGCCCTTCCCCAAGCTCATTTAGCCCACCACTCCTTATGGTCCTCGCCTTCGTATCTCTACCTCAAGATTAACGTAGATGGTGTGATCCCTCACCCCTTTGGGAAATGTCATAGAGCTCATTATGCGAGATTCTCTTCAAAGGCTGTTTGTCGCCACATGTACGTCTTATCTAGATATTATTAATTCATTTTTTAGAACTATTAGATTTGAAGTATGTTTGTGCATGTTGTCATCATATGGGAAGGAAAGACGACGCGATGTTGAAAGGGACGCCAATCTTGTCATCGAAATCTCAGTAGGAGACTCAATCGTCTTAGACATCTACTTCTTCCTAGATGCATCTCATTCCTTTCATCTTATTGTCAAAACCCATTAACAAACATAATCATCCATTCCTAGCAATGAAGGCACTTATACGTATCTGAACCCAGAGTGTGGTGAACATGTCGGCTTGAGTGAATACTTACGACGAATGTATGACTATCTCACTAACCTCTTGGGGAGCTATCAACGGTAAAAAAAAAACCTATAAAATGAAGCTTATATTAAATAATATTTAGAACATATTTTAATTTCTTTTTATGAAATGAGTATCATTGTTGAGTTTAGGCAACTTCAATAAATAATTCAAAATGAGATACTAATTAGTATTTTCATATTATATTATGTCTTTTATAAGAGTCTTTTGATATTAAATTATTTACTTACAATGAAAATGATTGATTTATGCACAGTTTTTTGAGTTATGCAGGTCGTCTTCAATTAGTTGCTTCAGCGCTGAGTAGTATGACTCAATATTGGATGAATATTTTCTTGCTTCCTAAGAAAATAATCAAAGCAGTTGAGAAAGCTTGCAGTGATTTCTTATGGAAGGTGGAGGAGGGAGGAAGGAAAAGAGCGAAAATGGGTTGGGAAAAGATAGCTAAACCTAAGAGAGAGGGAGGTTTAGGGTTGAGAGACCTTACGACATGGAATCAAGCGTGTATTATCAGGCACATTTGGAATATTATGAGTCAATCAGGTTCTTTTTGGATTGCGTTGACTAAACAGAATAGACTTAAAAAGGTGGACATTTGGAGTTGTAAAAGTGATGCTTACCATGCTTGGACATGGAGGAGAATACTGAAAGTTAGAGGCCTAGCAAAAAAGTTTATAAGCTTGGGGCTGGGTGGTGCCCTGCTTTGGAAGGGGATTCCTATGGAGAAGTTTAGTGTAAGTTCTGTTTGGGAGGACATAAGGCTGAAAACTGCAGAGGTGAGCTGGTGTGATCTGGCTTGGCAGAACCCTGGAATTCCTAAGCACAACATGATCACCTTGCTGGCAATTAATAACAAATTGGTTACTAACGAGATCATCTTGTATTGGGGGATTACGGTAGATATTAGTTGTTATTTCTGTGAACAGGGCGTAGACAGTATAGATCATATCATTTCAAAGTGTGATTATACGACTACAGTCAAGAAGCCCTGTTTTGGTAAGCTGACTGCAATTGAGGATAGTTGGGAAAAAGTGTTGAATTCAGCAGTTAATGCCTGGAAGGGTGAGTCTGCTCAGCCCAATTATGGGAGAGTCACGTGGAAGAGTTTTGTTAGCAATGTGTGGCACAAAAGATGTAGAAGGAATGCTGGAGGTAGAGGGATTAATAAAGAGGAGTTAGTTCATAAGATTAGAGATGAGATTGATGGTAGAAGGCAGATTGTAAAAGTAGACTTTGCTGACAACTAGTCAGTTTTTTTTTTTTTGAGTTGTGAGCTTTCAAAGCTCAGGGGTTTTCTCTAGTTTG
This sequence comes from Linum lewisii, assembly GCA_034768395.1. Lineage (NCBI taxonomy): Eukaryota > Viridiplantae > Streptophyta > Magnoliopsida > Malpighiales > Linaceae > Linum > Linum lewisii. The sequence goes on along the minus strand of CM068302.1, from coordinate 19,201,309 downwards.
CTATAAAAAGGGAGGACAACTTGTTGTATCTTGCATTTTGATGATATATTAAATTACACCGTTCATAAAAAAAAATTGATTGATTTATGAAAAACAACAATGATCGTTGACCTATTACAAAAACATGTTTCCTTCTCGTACTTGATTGTCGGCGAAAAGGATGAAAGGTTGAAGTTGTAGAGAGAGGATAAGTTTTGGATGATCATATATATCTTTGTGGCTATCCAATGAATGATAATCATATCTTCTCGTACATTACGTGTATGCTGATTTTGACAATACTTTTATGAAGAAACATGGTAAATACAATATGTGTATGCTAATTTTGACAATACTTTAATAAAGAAACATGGTAAATACATTACGTGTATGCTGATTTTGACAATACTTTTGTGAAAGAAATATGGTAAATACATTACGTGTATGATGATTTTGACAATACCTTTATGAAGAAACATGGTAAATACATTACATGTATACTGATTTTGATGGGTTACGTCCAGAAAGCAACGAACAATGTCAACAATATCTTACTTGTGGCACCAAGATATTTGACTTATCTATCTTTATGTGTCGTTTACAAGAATTCATATTGACATTTATATTTTGTTTTCTATTTTATGTTTAAAGGAAAACGTTAGTCGCTTTTCAAAATCCCCATTATGGCTTTGAGAGTTGCACACATCACTATGGATCATATTATCTCGAATAACTCAGTGCCCAACTATGTGACTATTCAAGGTTGAGGAGGACCAACTAATTTCGAAGTGCTATTCTCTATATCTGGAGAAAAAAACATGATTTTCTAACATATCACCAACATTTGTCCAAATTTTGTTCTCAAACTATTTGGAAAGTTATAGTCGGATAAACTACGAATTCCAACTGAGTCTCTCATGAGAAGTTTTGTGTAACGTTTACTGAAATATTTTGTTATTATGTTTGAGGAAAAGTGCAATTCAAACATAAAGAATGATGAATTCTGAAATACTATGAGCATCTAACAAGAAGTTTGCAATAATTTTTTCATTACTTTTTAATTGTATTTATTAATCATAATTTTTAACTCTACTTTGTTAAAAAAGAAAATTGACTTACTAGGAGACTGCTAAAATAGAGAATGATAAGGCGCATACAAGAAGCAAATACAAGTAACTTGATACAACTATAAGACTACAAAATTGGTGCACTAATCAACCTGACCAACTTAAAATCGTCACAGAGTCATGCCTCACCTCAAATACCAGCTTGTCAAGAAGGTTGAACCTTCGATATGGGACTTCCTTGGCTCCACCTGCGTGTACTTGCTCACTCCAGCCGCCCCGCCGAATCCGGAGGACACCGCTCTCGTTGAACGCCCCGTCGGCTATTGGGGTCTCAAGTGGAGGTTTGGATGGAAGCAAGTTGACACCATCACCCACTGCTTCATCGCTTACGGAAAACCAGGACGAAAGAAGAGATTCCTGAAGGTCAAGGTAACTATGGAGACGGATTGTCATCCCTTGTTCATCCCTGTCCAGATTGCTTTTGCTTGTGGTATGGATGCTCTGATGGACTTCGACAACTTGGTGAAGAGTTTTTGGTTGAAAATGGTTTTTGGGTTGAAAAAGTGAACAGATAAAGGATGAAGAAACATGATAAATATAATGTGTATGCTAATTTTGACAATACTTTAATAAAGAAACATGATAAATACATTATGTATATGTTGATTTTTACAATACTTTTATGAAAAAACATGATAAATACATTACATGTATGCTGATTTTGACAATACTTGAATTAAGAAACATGGTAAATACATTACAGTGTATGTTGATTTTGGGATTTTTTTCAGAAATGGGCTTGGTCCCAAAATCAATTCTCAAAATAGGCTCCATGTACGGTCAATTCCCAAAATGGGCTTGCTTTTGCTGACTGGGCATGTATGTCGCCAAAATAAATGGCGATCGTTGTTTATCGCCAAATTAAATACCGATTTTCAACATCTGACACAACAATAGCAAAAATCGCCACTTATACTGGCGATCCCAAAAATCGCCACTTATACTGGCGATTTTCAGCATTGAAATCGCCATTAGAAGTGGCGATTTATGACTTACTGTGTCAGACAAAAACGTTGCCACCTCAGCAATACATCGCCACTAACGTTGGCGATTTCATTGCCTTTTCCTGTTTTGTCAAACCATTTTGCTTTCAAATTTGGGCAAATAGCAATTTGGCCTCTCTACTTTGTCAACTTACCAAATAGTTTTCTATACTATAAATTGCTTTTTTTATCCATCCTATTTTTGGACCACTTTATATTTTTGGATCCTTCTATTTCAACTGAAGACGTTAAATCTATTCACATATGTTCGTAATTTGAAAGGATGTTTATAACTGACTGATGTACTCTGTGTACATTGTATTGACTATTACTCGTGTTGTACACTTGTATTGGACTATGAATGTGCACCAGCTAACATCATAAAACATTATTTGAAATGGAATGACCCAAAATATAAGTGGTCAATGTAGGAGTGGTAAAAAGAGCGGTTTATAGTATAGGGATTATTTGTTAAGTTGGAAAAGTAGAGGGGCCAAAGTACTATTTGCCCAAATTTGAAGCAAATGTTCTGATAAAAGAGAATAAGCATGGAACAGTTAATCGCCAATATAAGTGGCGATTTTTTGCTGACTGTGTCAGACCAAAAATCGCCATTATAAGTGGCGATTTAGGTACTGAACTGTCAGACACATAAAGTCGTCAATTATTATGGCGATTTTATGATGATCGCCACTTTATTCGGCGACATACGGGTCCAGTCAGCAAATGCAAGCCCATTTTGGGAATTGACCGTACAACGAGCCTATTTTGGGAGATTGGACCAAGCCCATTTCTAGAAAAAAATCATTGATTTTGACAATACTTTAATGAGTTATGTCCAAAATGCAACGAACAATGTCAACGATAGTTGATGTGATTTTATTTAGGTCATTATTATACTACACACTAAGAGCATCCCCAGCAATGGTAATGAGAGACTTGCAAGTTGAGGTGGTATGTGAGGTGCGAATTGCATTGATGGTGGAAGAAAAGATTTTATGCAAATTTGCATATTGTGCCATTGTGTTTGCAAATGAAAGTGGGCCCCTTATTTTACTTTTTCATTTATTTCTATGTTTTTATTTTTATTTTTTGTTTGTTCTTATTTTGAAAAGTTGATAGGGTGGCAGTAGGGACCACATTTGTATGAAAGTTGAAAGTTTGATAATTGCAAAAGTTGATAGGTGGCAGTAGGGACCACATTTGCAATTGCAAATGGATACCAATGATGTGGATGCTCTAACTAGGTTTCTCCTTTGTTTGACTCATTGTGTCATGGTTTGTATGCGTTTTGAGTTGTTTTGCACATTTCACACTAATCTCGTAGGGCATTCACTTGTGGCCCCATTTGATGTGCCTTTTAGTTATGGTTATGTACTTTTCAGGACAGGACAGGACTGACATGATAATAGAGGTGAAAGTGAAGCTCTCGGTTCAAACGAGAGCTAAATCAGAGCTCAAACGAGGGAGATAAGGACGAGACAAGATTACAATTTGTATTGTTAACCAGGGGTGCACCCCGTGCAGGTGTGCCACCGTGATCCTTCTCCTGTACTATAAAAACACTCGAATTTGAGAGCTTTGAGAGTTCTTTTGGTCCCATTATCTCCCAAAAAACACATACCCACTACCCCATAAATCCCATGACATATTTTTGAGCAAATTGGAGTCCTTGGAGCTAGGATTGAAGCCAACAAAACCTTGGGAGAAGTGCTTACAAGTGGAGATTTGACGATTGTCATTACGAATCATTCATGATGTACTTGGTGATTCTTCTTCTTTCTCTTCTATTTACTCCCTTGGCCATACTTGGCTAAGTTTCTAGGGTTCATCTTGGATGGGTGGAGTAGTTATGTCATGATAGAGGCATGAGTGTATTAGGCTTATCATGATTAATTGGTTGTATAAGGATAATTCCTAGACCTGTGCTTATAGCCATTTGTGCCATGTTTGCTTATTATGGTTCATTCAATGTTGTTTGATGCATGAGAGTGCTTGGATTGCATTGATTGTAGGTTTACGGATTGAATTAGTTGTGTTCTAAGAGATTAGATGCCACTGATTCAACAATTTTCACTTGAATTATCATCTAGGCATTTTATCGAACACTTGGTGTGCATGATGATTTTCATTCAATTGAGTTTCGAAAGGCTAAATTGTTGATTTCCTTGTATTGGGGCATTGATATGAGAGTGTTGTGCACCTATCCTTGTGGTCATAAAGTCATCAGAGAGGTTTTTGTGTCTTTGAATTTCATCAAACACCTAGAGTGCATCCCTTTTCACTTGATTTGAGTGCGAGAACCTAGGTTGAGTGTTATAAGGATAGGGAGTCGGTGCTACGAGAGTATATCGAGCCTACATTAGTGAAATGCATTGTCATCCAATTACTGGTCTTGATTGGCTTGTTCTTGCACTTAGTCCTCTTGAGCATGATGAGTCTACCTTCCAAGTGAACCTTCATTGTCTTTGATTTGAATCAATCTTCCCACTCTCTTTCTTTTGATTACTTTGCTTTGCTTACTTAAATTAGTAATTATTTAGTTCTTGGACAAATCAAAACCTAATTTTCAAAGGATTAGACCATGTGCAAATGACTTGAGTAATGGCTATTAAGAGAACCCTCGTGAAACACGCACGTGATTTCAACCCTAACAAAGTTATGTCATTAGTCACTTTCAAAACCTCCATTATGGCTTGAGAGTTTTTTCTTTATGAATAGTATTCTCATTCCAAAAAAGCATATGGCTTGAGAGTTGCACACATCACTCTGGATCATATGATCTCTGATAACGCGATGCCCAATAATGTAATCTTTCAAAGCAGAGGATGACCAGTTGAGTTCGAAGTACTATTATATGGGTGTGGACAAAAACGTGATTTTCTAACATATTCTAACGTGATTTTCTAACACTAATTGAAAAGTGAGAGTCAGATAAACGACACATTCAAATCGAGTCTCTCATGAGAGGTTTGGTGTAAGAATTACCAAATTATTTCGTTATATGTTTGAGGAGAAGTGCGATTCAAACACAGTGCGCAAAAAATGAAGAATTCTAAAATACTTGGAGCATCCAGTGAGAAGTTTATAATAAGTTTTTTTTTTCATTACTTGATAGTTGTAATTATTAATTATAATTTATAACTCCACTTTGTTAAAAAAGAAAATTGTTTTACTTAGAGACTACTAAAATAGAGAATGATAAGGAACCTACAAGGGTTTGGTTAAAAGGCTGATTAATCATTAATCAAAGAGCGAGACCACAAAATGAAGGTTCAGAGCAGAACAACAAATACAACTAAAAACAACAAAAAGGACTCTGTTCAAAACAGTAACCAGAAATCCGCATGCTCCACATTCTTCGCTAGCTTAGCCAACCGATCAGCTTCACTAACTACGTTCCTTCCAACATGGACAATTGAAATATCCGTAAAATTTCTTTAAATAAAGTAATTTGATACATCTATAGGATTACAAAATTGTTGCACTATATGAACCATTCCAAACCAACCCGAACAACTTAAAACCTAAGAAGATGAGATTTTTTTTTTCCATGCGACTTTCTGTAATATTGCACAATTTGTTGAATTTCTAGTTGTGCCACTAAATTCCCCATTAAAGTACATAAACGAAAATCTCTTGATTAGAGAAAAAAATTCTTTATGAATTTCCGCACAATTGAAAACATATCCACTTCAAACCTTTTGAATGTTCCAAATTCTACGACTGGACCAACACAAAAATCAAGATATTAATGGAATCCAATTTCAATAAGAATAATGGAATGACGACACTTAAGCTTCAGTTGGACACCATATTAAACTAGTTTAATATTTTAGTTTTTAATAATTATAATTATTTTTAAAGATTTTTCGCAAGCTCTTCATATTATAATAATTTATAAATTTTGAGTACCAATAAGTTAATTAGATTAGTTAATTATTCTAAAAGTTACGAAACTACATAATAAATTAATAACTCATTTATCTAGTTTACATGTTGTAAGGTTAAATTCAAATTCATAAAAACATAAACTGTTAATTAGAATATTCTTAATAATAAATGGAGTACTAGTTTAGGACTCTCATAATATAATTTTGATTTTGAATAGTAGTTCATAAAGAAAATAATTAACTTGCATGATTCGATAACTTATGAGTTAGTGTATTGTACATCATCTCAAGTCTGAACTAATAGATTAAGATTTTAATATAATTTCCAATATACTTCTCCTTCATATTTCAATGTATATTCTTAACTTTATCTAGTCTTACCCACTCTACTTATGACCCTAGTTGATCAAATTTTCTTCACATGTGACCCTTCTAACTTGGAATTCGATAGTCATGACTCTTAATATACTAATATTGTGACTTAATAACCTCGTATATCGATTGAACTCAACTAAAACTATATCTAATATGCTCAACACCTCTAAACTCAACCTATGTGTGTGTGTGGGGGGGGGGGGGGAATCAAACAAATATTAACTACCCACGACACTCCATCTAATAAACCAATTAATACATAAATTGTTAAGTGTGTAATAATATATTAACTCGTGAGTGAGTGGATCATGTGCTCGCTAAAGCAATTGAAAATGCTATAAAAATAAATAAATATTTCTAAGACTATTCAATTTTTTGGAAGCGTGACCTAACCTCTAAATTAATCAAAACTAAACAACACTCAACTCATTTAACACGATATCAAGTAAACTAAAATTTTGAAATTGGATCATAAACTTGAAACAAAGTTCTCCTTCTTCTAATGTATATCGAATTTGTCGTAACAAAGTTCATAAGCTTGATTTCATTCAAAATCTTTGTGTTCAATATGCTTATAATGCAAGAACAAATAATTATGGTTGTTATTGTTCTTACAATTGAGGAACAAGATACAATTTCAATTGACGATCATGAAATTTTAAAGGTTGATTCAGTTTCTGACGAGTCTCCTAGAAAATTTAACTATAGTGATTGAGCCAGAGGTGGGGATTAGAGGATGACGATGGTGAAGTAGATGAACAACGACTGTTGGATTATTTTGCATAATATTTTCTTTTGTATTTTAACATATATTTATTATTATTATTTGGACTATGCTCGAAGCATCGGATATTCTCCCCTAAAGGAGTTGGTGACACATTTTTGCAATATACTAGACCCATTTCCCCATATCAGACTGACAGCATTGCTGCTTCAGACTTTTACGATAGTCCACTATGTGACTCACAATTCGCTTCATTGCCTCCCAAGCTAAAGAGTGGTGCACCTATTAGCTTAGACAGACACTTAATATGAATTATGAAGAGTGTTAACTTTAAGTCTTGTAGAAGCCCGAAACATGATTATCACACAAGGTGGAATTTGTGTATTTGCCTTTTTCTTGAAATCATAGGAGAAATAATAATTGTTGGGAAATTAAATTATATAATAGGGATGTAGTAGATTATTTGGATGTCGGATATTGAGTAACAAAAGGACGAATATGAAAAGCATGCACATTATTAGTATTAAATAATAATAATATTAAAAGAGGGGGTGCGTCTTAGGTTTGAGCGGGCAATATCCGTACACGTCGATAAACCTTTCAGCTATGGCCAGTTGTCGATGTGGGTGGGGTCCATTTTTATTTTGGCGGTATCCTTCCTTCTTTTCCGCCTCTGTTAGCAGACGACCCCGTAACCCACTTCAATACTCTGCGGACCCCACCTCCCCTTCATTTGGCTGTAATAATAATAAGGGATAATAGCATCTTGACTCCTCTACTTTGCCAATTTAACAGATAGACCCCTATACTATAAAATTACTCTTTCTACCCCTCCTATTTTGACCATTTTGTTGTTTGGGTCCTTCCGTTCCAACTTTTGTCTTTGTAGTGTTAATTGATGCGCATTTCGGTATACCATGTTAACTCCAATAGTCATGTATTAGGTTACTAAGTCTTTCAATGAGAATATAAATATACATAATTAAATAGGATGAAATCGACTAATAAAATGTGGGATTTAAAATCCTTCATATTTCACCATAATCTTCGTGATACCTCCCCGACCAACTCTTCGTCTCCTACCTCTGATATCTCTCTCTGTTGGTGTGTGGATGTGTCCAGATTTAATGTTAAGAAGACCGATAGTTGGAACGGAAGGACCCAAATGGCAAAGTGGACGAAATATGAAGGGGTAAAAAAGAGATATTTATAGTATAAGGGGGGCCATCTGTTAAGTTGGAAAAATAGAGGGGGAAAGTGTTATTTTCACTAATAATGATAAGTAAATAGACCTCCTTTTATTTTCTTAACTAAAATTACCCGCGCGATGCAGCAGAAATTTTAGAAGACAAGTAATGGTAATTTTGATTAACAATGATGTCAAATTTCGAGATAGTAGTGAAATGGACAACCGAAAAAAAACCAAAAAACATAGAAGAGTATTGATTAGCACATAGCGAGATGGTTGTGAAATGGGCAGCCGAAAAAGAACCAAAGAAATAGAAGAGACTTCATTGATTAATTGACATAATGCGTAGCACACAAGAAAAAAAATTGTGGAACAATGACAAGAGGGGCGAGGCCGTTTTTGCAACGTCAATTATGGAGATGAGAATGCTACAAGCCCATAAACTTACCCTCACAACTCACAAACTCACCCAACACAAGATGACCCACAAAAGACCACTCTTCAAAACCTATGATCCAAGCCTTAAATATTTTAATGGAGGGAAACAAATACTATTCATTCAATAGTAACTCTCTTTCTTCCTTTATATATAGAAATATAGAAATTAATAGAGGGAAGTAAACACTATTTTATTTAATAGTAACTCTCATTCTCCCTTTATATTTTCTTAATAATTAGCGGATACAAACATGAAACTTCTCAAATAAATAAGTAATTGAATTATTATTTAGTTTGAAGACCAAATATCACAACCCGAACATCGCCGGATAGAACTGATATTTTGTAGGGTTTTGTTAGACCAACTCCAATCCTAAGGTCTTAAAACCTAAAATTTAAGACCTTAAAAAGTAAATAATAGTATTAAAAATAAATTTTCTTCCAATCACAAGGTCTTATAATTTGAAGTCTTATAATAATGTTGTTCTTATAATTTGTTTTAGAGTAGATATCTAGTTTATAAATTTATAACTTGATCATCTTTTATGCAAACACTACTATAATTTATTAAAGCGAACATTTCGATAAAAAAAATAAAAAAATTTGAACATTATTTTTTTTTTGTAAAATAAAAATATTTAGTTATATATAACTTGGAGAAAATGTAATTGGTTAAGAATCTGAATTTTATTTTGACCAAACTATATTTTAACGGGTTGATTACTTAAATGATCACTAAACTTTAATCAAATAACCCGGTGGTCACTGTTCTTCAAAAAATTTCCTAGCACTCACACAACTTTGACCGATTATCCTAGCAGTCACTACCGTTTACGGACATCCAATTTTCCATCAAGGCAGCCACATCATCTAAATTGCCACATCATCTAAACCAAACCCCAAACCTGAACACCCACCCTAATTACCAAACCAAATCAACCCAAATCAACTCTTTCCTCTTCCCTCCTTCTCTTTCCTCCTCCTTCCTCCTCTCCTCCATCACAACATCCAGAATCCACAACCACCCTCACTCCCCGCCACCTCCGCCGCCGCCCGGTCGCCTCCGTCGGACGCCGCCGGATCTGGGTTTGTTTCCCTCCATGTTCGCATAGCTCTTCGTAGCCCCCATTAATCTGCCGCCACTGCCAATCCCTCTCCTCTTCTCCCCTGAACCAACCAACCTACTCCTCTTCTCCGCTGAGAAATCCGACACCGATTGAGCCAGCATTGACGATCCCCCGTACCCTGAAACTCTCCTGGAAACAGCGGAAGGAGAGGGTGTTTGAATTTAACCTGCTTTTTCGCAGGCGGCGGAGTCGGACTCTTACTCACCCACTCTGTACAAAGCGTGGGCTCCCTGAGCTCTGCATATGCAGTGTAGTGTGGGCCCCGCTCCATGAAGTAGGCCTCGGTGGTGAGATTTAGAGAATCGGAGGAGTTGTGGGAGAGGATTTGAGAGATGCACCGTCGCTTCACCTTTCCCCACGGCCGGCGGGAATAATCCTTCAAGCGGTGTTTTTTAGGTTGTTTGAAGAGAGATCGAAATTGACGAGACCTGGGTATTCCCGCCGCCTTGAACCTTGAGATTGGTGGTTCTGATTTTATTATTAGGGTTGGGATAAGCAGCCACCGCCGTCAAGGAGAATGAGAAGGAGGAGTTAAACAGGAGCAATGGTGGAAGTGGAAGCTGGTGTGGTTGGAGCTGTGTGAGACTATGAACAATGGAAAAGAGGATCGGTGGAGAGAAGCGGCAGTGGAGGAACTGAGTGAGAGGAAGGAGTAGGGTCGAGATCTGATTTTTGGTTAGATAGAGTAATTGGGCATGTGGGTAATCGGGTTGGATAGCTTGGGTAGATAAATTTTGATGTGGCAAATTTAAGTGATGTGGCAATTGACTTGTCATCGCCACGTATGCAGAATGATGGAAAATTGGATGTCCGTAGACGGTAGTGATTGCTAGGATAATCGGCCAAAGTTGTGTGAGTGCTAGGAAATTTTTTGAAGAACAGTGACCACCGGGTTATTTGGTCAAAGTTTAGTGATCATTTAAGTAACCAACCCATATTTTAACTAACTTTATTCATATTTTGTTCACAATTATGGTGATTTTGATAGAAACCAACGTAATAATTCGAAGTCGTTTGGTCAAGCCGACACCATGTCGGTCGATTAACTGTTAAGATGTTTGTAAATTATTTAACCGATCGACTGACTAACCGCCATCCATCGATTATTAACCTAATCGACCAACTCCCACCCCTAATCAATTACATAATTTTGATTAGAGCCACTAAACGAGGTTGTATATCTTTTTGCACATTGAAGCATTTCAAAGAGATCGCTGAAGATTAAAGTATTTGGAAGATGAGGTTTTGCTATATTTTTTGAAAACACGTTTTCAAAATGTTATTCCATGTTGGTATCTATGAATCACTCCATTCATGGAGGTTGACACCCAACTTTTACATAACGCTCGATATTTAACAATTTAATACGTATAATTAAGTAGAAAAGTGAATATGTTTTAAAGATTTTAATTGTTTGTTAATTTTATTTAATTTAATTTTTAATAATTATAATTAAGTAGACAGGTAAATATGATTTTGAAATTGTTTATTCTTATGTTACTTTAATTCTACATTAAATAAGTATAATTAATTAGAAAATGTGAAATGATGGATGGTTGATTGCATGGGTAGAAGACAAAGTAGTGGGGACCATTTTTACAACCAATGTTGCAAAGGTCTTATACTTAGAGCCTTTTCATAGAATATACGTTTTTTTGGTTGGGTTTAAGACTATGATTGGAGTTGAACTTGGTCTTAAAATACTTAAATTATGGGTTTTAAGACCATGATTGGAGTTGGTCTTATGATAGTTTAGGCTCCATCGCCGGACATAACACCGGTTCATGATTTCAGACAAAAATTTTGAAATCGGAAAAGAGCACTTTGGACCCTCTACTTTGTCAACTTAACAAGTACCTCCCTATACTATAAATCACTCAGTTTACCCCTTTCTATTTTGACCACTTTGCCGTTTTGGTCCTTCCGTCTCAACTTTCGACTTCGTAAGGTTAATTGATTCACATTCAGTATACCACGTTAGCTCTAATAGCCATGTATTAGTTTACTAAGCGTTTTTAAGCTCTAATAGCCATGTATTAGTTTACTAAGCGTTTTTAATTGGGAATATAAGTCAGATAGGACGAATAAAATATGGTTTTAAAATTCTTCGTATTTCACCATACTCTTCATGATACCTCCCCAATTTACTTCCCTAATCAACTCTCCATCTCCTACCTCTGATATCTCTCTTTGTCTGTGTGTGAATGTGTCCAAATATAATGTTAAGAAGACGAAAGTTGAAACGGAAAGACCAAAACGGCGAAGTAGTCAAAGTAGGAAAAGGGTAAAATAACGATTTATAGTATAGAAGACTATTTGTTTGGGCCAAAATGCTATTTTGCAAAAAAAAAAAAAAAGGACCGTAAGAGATGGTCAAATTAGAAGAGCGTAAGAAGTAAAGCACCTGAGTGGAAAAGCGAGGCCTGCCGATCAGAAATACGAATAAAGAAAACGAGGTATATCCAATCAATGACATTAACCGCTAATAAATGCAGGGTTTACATGTTATAATTATTGGAATGATTAGTATTGTATATTATTAATTAATGTAAGTTAGCCAAAACAAACACCTACTAATGTAATGTAAGCTCTCTAGTTAATGCCGGGGACAACGTTTGATGCATGGATACTACACAATCGCCATATCCTTCCAAATCTAAGAATCCCATTTTTACAAACTCAGAATTTTGTTATTTTTAAAGCCCACAGGGGAAGATTTACGTACTGCAATGGGAATTGACTGGTTGGTATTCCAGTCCATTTTGTCATTTCCATTTTGGTAATTTGTGTTCCATAACATGTGGATCACGTTATTCATAATGTTTACTTCACTCATTTAATTTGGTTTTACCTATTTACCGCAATATTGTTGTCAGTTGTCATACAGTCATACTATCATATCAAGATTAGATGATAAATAGAACTTTGGACCCAAGGCGTTCAATAGGCTTCCGAGGCGACTAGGCGACTCAGATGTCGCTTGGATGCTACTAGATCATAACTAGGAGACAATTGGAATAGCCAACGAATCCTACGTACAAAGGTTACCGTGTTACATAACCGAACAAGAAAATTCTTATTATGGATACTTAATTCACTGATGTAATTCTCTAAGGCCATGTTTGGTATGGGCTGATTTTAAACCATGGATTTGTAATACCATGCATTTCACCAATTCTTCTGTTTTTTATATGTTGTATAATTAAAATTTGCAGTGGTAGATAACTTGTAAACTATGTACTTTTTGTATAGATAAAATATAATTTTTTTAAAAGGTGAAATATATGTGTGTATATATATATAATAAACATTGATGATTTTATTTTCTAATAATGATTAAGGAGAAATTTACGTTTTTCAATTTCTTTTGTTGGCATAGTTTCTGCATATCTTTGAGTTTTCTGATTCATATTTAAAAACTGCGTAAAAATATCAGTAAGTACTCTTGAACCAAGTGGTAAAAACTAAGAACTTAGCACATTTCCTTCAACCACCCGGGTTCAAATCCCGTAGATAGCAAAAAAATAGAAAATGATGTATGTAAATAGTGAGAGAGTCCAATAGAGGAAAATATCCTGGTAGGAATACTTTTTTTTAAAAGCATATATATGTGCCTCTAAAAAAAATTATCACCAACACAAATAAGTGCCTCTAAAAGGTGGCTAAGATGACAGAATAATAGTAGTTTAAAGTAGTAATTACTAACAATTATATCTGCCACTAATTCTTCCATTAGTGACACATAACATGTGCCACCGTATTTGCCTCTAAAGACCTTTAGCCGCAGCAGCGTTAGTGGCACGTAAGCTATCTGCCTCTAAAACTCTATAGAGGCAAAAAATGACTTTTAGAGGCAAATACGGTGTGCCTCCGTAGCTAGGTTTTGTTGTAGTATATATATTTTAGTAATAAATTTCGGCTCAAGGCATTTTCTAATCCTGGTTCCGCCCCTGGCTATTGGCATGCTCAAATATATGGGGAGAGGGATTTTGAAGGGTAAGATTTTTTTTGAAATCTTACTCATTCATTGGAATAGTTTTGGGAAAACAGGTCCCTACATGGTTACTCCAAATATCAACCTCAGGGGATGGGTACAATTAACATGAAAACCAAAATCATGTGACCGTGGTGGGGAAGCAGATCAAAGACTCTGTTGCCTAAGTAAGATTTCAAAATCCATCTCCTAATGTATTTGCCCACACTTCATCCACTAAACCTCTCAACATCTCATCTTTGTTGTCTTTTTTCTGTGAAAAACTTTGTGATTCCTACTTGTCAATTTGTTCAGTAGGGATAATTTTGGTGAGTATTGAATGAATACTTGATGAGTATTTTGGTGATTCATACTTTTGACAGTGTCACTTAAAGGCGGTTTGGGTTAAACAACACACCGTTGGAGTACTTGTTGAGTATTCACTCAATATTGAATGAATACATGGGGAGTATTTTGGCGATTCCTACTTGTCAAAGTGTTCCGTAGAGATAATGTTGGTATTTCACACATATTCATTTTCTGTAATCCAAGTAATGAAGAATAGAAATCCCTTGGTACCAAACAACTGAGTTGGCAAAATCCAAATTTTCAATCTCTTACATTTGCAAAACCATGCTATTTAAACAATGCATGTTATTTGAGAATCCCTTCACCAAACATGGACTAAGTGATTCGTTTGTTGGCTTCTCGTCCGTCTTTCAAGATGTGTTTCCATTTTGTGGCACGTCTATCTCTTAGATAATTCCTAAAGGTGTTTTCAGTAGACCTCACTCACTGGATAGATTTCCAAAGTCCCTTGGCCGAACTCCCCTTTACTAGCTAGTTCGCCCATAACCGATGTGAGCTCGCTCGAAAGTCCCTTGGCCAACATAAAGACTAATTCGTTATCCATATTTCCCAGCCACTAGGCAAGCCTTCTCATGACAAACAGATCCAGTCACAAAAAAAAAAAAGAATCAAACAGTTTATGACACATTGGTAATTTAATTTCAAAACTATATTATTTTTGAAAATAAATAATCTACAAATATATATAAGCATTTTAGCTTTTTCCCTATTGCCACCTAGGATTCTCCATGTCTCTCCTTAATTGTAAGAAATTGGCCAATCAATGAATTTTATATGATTTAAATTTATTAAAAGTATTTTTTTAATAAAGGTGATAATTTTTGATAATTTTTCAGTAACTACGAGACTCGAACACACAACCTCAAGGATAAAGTATGTGCTTTACCAACTAAGCTAGACAAATTAATTTATAATCACATTAAAACATTAAAGCACATTGCTCTATGTATTTTACTGCACAAATTGAAGCACATTTCACCCTTAATGTGTTTACCATTCATAGTAACATTAATTTAAGCTCCTATTAAACATCATTTAGACAATGATGTTATAAAATCCAAATAGTTTTTATATTTTGTAGAAATACACTAACAAGTTGAATAGATAGTAGAGTGAATGAAATTATGATAATAATTTATTCATATAGTTTATTCTAAGATGATGTTACTTTTTTTAATGGGCTCTGTGTTTTTTTAATAATCGGGCTCGACGCTCTATGTAGAATAATTAAATCATTATATTGGATAATATATTTGCTCACATGAATTTTTAATAGACATTCAAGATAACTAAGTCATTGATTAATTCCCTTTAAAAACATCATTGATTAATGGTCAATGATCGATTTGCATAAAGCTTAAAAATTTATGAATATTTAAGAGAAGTATTTTTCAATTAATATATCTATTGAGCTACAAAAAACTGAACAAATAAAGTTGTACCTCAGTAACATCAATGGTGAGTGCAATCATGAGTGTATATGAGTATGAGTTATGAGATCGTAAGTGAAACGGGTTACATGCCATTAAGTATTAACAAATTCAGAGTATCGATCAAGTTGTGTTCAGTTTGAATTGAACGTATTCATTAAACATAAATGCATTCATATAATATGATCCTTATTTTCAAATTGTTTTAAGTTTTAAAGGGTCAATTGAACTTTCATTTTCCATTATGTTTAACTATTTCTCAATTTTTTTATAGTGATAGTTTTTTTACTCTCCACTTTATTTGTTTGCATATGCTTAGAGAGAATTGTAATTTTGTCTTCCATTTGTATTGAACTGAATTTTGTTGGCAAATTATTTGAAGTGAGGTCATAAGTGTATAAGAGTATGAGTCATGAGATTGTAAGTAAAGCGGGTTACATGTCATCAACTATTAACAAATTTAGATTATTGATTGAGTTGACTTAGTTTGAATTAGGCATATTCATTAAACTTAAATACATTCATATAATATTATCATTATTTTCAAATTATATTAAGTTATAACAGGCAAATTTATGTTTCATTTTTATTACATTTAACTATTCCTTAATTTTTTTTATAGTAATGATTTTTTTAGTCTCGAATTTATTTGTTTAAATGCATCGAGAAAGTTGCAGATTTTTTCCATTTGTTTTGAACTAAATTTTGTTGAAAAATTATTTGAAGAATTTCAAGTTTGGTAAGTCATTAATTATTTGATCAAGGATCAAGCTGCATAAATCTAAAAAATTTATGAATATTAAAGAGAATTATTTTCAATTAATATATTTATTAGGCTAAACAAAATTGTACAAATAAAGTTGTACGTTAGTAAGATCAATGGTGCTGAGTTCATGAGTGTACCATAAGTAAAATTGTCATTAACTGTTAACAAATGAAGAGTATTGATCGAGTTGAGTTAGTTTGAATTGGGCATATTCATTAAACCTAAATACATTCATATAACATGATATTTATTTCCAACTTTTTTTTTGAATTTTTAACGGGCCAATATAATTGTGGTTTTGATTTTTCAATATGTTTAACTATTCCTCAAAATAATTTTTTAACAACGATGGTTTCCTTAATCTCGACTTTATTTGTTTGAAATGCTTCGAGAAAGTTACATTTTTTTCATTTGTCTTGAAATGACCTTTGCTGGTAAATTTTTTGAAGAAATCCAAGTTTGGTAAGTCGTTAATTAATTTAATTAAGCTACATAAATTATAAAAATTTATGGATATTTAAGAGAATTATTTTTCAATTAATATATTTATAATATAGAGAAAACTAAGTAAATAAATTCTACCTTAGTAAGATCAATGGTGAGTGAGGTCATGAGTGTATAAGAGTATGAGTCATGGGATCGTAAGTAAAATGGGTTACATGACATTAACTTTTAAAAAATTGAGAGTATTGATCGAGTTGAGTCAGTTTAAATTACATATTCATTAAACCTAAATACATTCATATAACATTATTCATATTTTCAAATTCTTTTAATATATGACTGGCCAATTGATGTTTCATTTTTCATTATGTTCAACTATTCCACAAAATAATTTTTTTACGATGATTGATTCTTTAGTCTCGACTTTATTTGTTTGCAAATGTTTCGCCAGAGTTAATTTTGTTTTTCATTTTTCTTGAATTAAATTTTGTTGATAAATTATTTGAAGTACTGAAAATTTGGTAAGTCGTTAATTAATTTGATCATGGATCAAACTGCATAAAACATAAAAAATCATGAACATGTAAGAGAATTTTTTTTTTATTAATATATTTATTGATCTAGAGAAAACTGAAGAAATAAGGTTGTATCTTAGTAAGATCAATTGTGAGTGAGATCATGATAAAATAGTATGAGTCATGGGATCGTAAGTAAAATGGGTTGCATGTCATTAGTTATTAACAAATTTAAAGTATTGATCGAGTTGATTAGTTTGAATTAGACATACTCATTAAACCTAAATATATTCATATAACATGATCCTTATTTCCAAATTGTTTTAAGTCTTAACAGGCCAATTGAGGTTCCAATTTTGTTTATGTTTTTATCTATTTCTCAAATTTTTTTATAGTTATGATTTATTTAGCCTCGACTATTTGTTTGCAAATATTTGGAGAAAATTGCAATTTTTTCCATTTGTCTTAAACATACTTTTGTTGGGAGAGCATTAGAATTAATATTTGGTTTAGAGGGCTTCGCTAATTTGAAAAGTTTGTTTGAATAAAAAGTAAAATTTTAATGTATTTTCTCCTTTTCAATGATCATAAATGGACATATTTTATTTTAGTATGTAATTAAAATTATTTATTGTTCAAAATATCCTACGATTACTCACAATATTCAAATTAAATATTATATTTTTTGGGGTATTGTATAAAGAATTATATAGCTATTATATGAGCATTTAAAATTAGAGAGATATAATTTAAAACTCTCTCTTTAATAATAGGATATTAACATATCATATTATTTTGTTTCTTCTGATTTTAACTCATTCAATAAATTAAATAATTAATAAATAAAATTCAAAATGTTTTTTTAAACATAATAAAGTTTAGGAAAAACTGAAAAAGTAAAATTATTCATTTAAATTAGTTTAATTGAAATTATTAAAGTATATTTGAAAAAACAATGTGTGGCTCACTTTTTAATTTTAGTTTATTTCTATATTTTCTACTTTAAACTATTTAATTTCTCACATGTAATATGTTAAGTAATTTGACCCACTGAGTGTTCATTTAATTTTAATCATTCAATTCAAATTTTTTGTTAATTTACAATTTATTAAAAATAATATTAAATCTATCATTATAAAATAATATTTTTTACTAATTATACTAAAAAAATATAACATATCGGCCAACGGGCCGAAACAATGCTAGTTAAAAAGTATTAGAATAGTTAAAATTTCATTCTTTAGGTCCTCACTTAGGAATTCATAGATGATTTCCAAGACATAAGAGTTGAGTGTTGTAAGGCTTTGAAACTAATTGATTAGGACGTATAAGGTATGGTATGGTATGGCTTGTTGCTTAATGTCAATCGATTATCCTCAGAGTGTAAATTAGTCAAAGGTTAAAATAGAATAAAACAAGTTAGATACGATAAATAATGAACTGAAAAATTGAGAAGATTTGTCATTTTGGAACAAGCTTTAGCTAATACTTGGATGTTTCATTCTGCATTTCATACTTAGGTACAGTGTTTGTGTTTTCCTACCTTTTACTCTTTTTAATAGCTAAGGCTTTTTATTTCTCGTCACGCTTTGATGTTGATATGTTCAATGATTTTATTCCAACCACTCTCAGGGGTTCGTCATGCAATCACGGGACACAGTGTGACTGCATGTCGTTTCTGAAGTTCTTTGTGGGTCATACATTCAGAATCAATCTCATACCCTCGGACGAAAGCAGTAAACAAGATTTACCCTAATAGTGCTGGGAAATAAGGATGGACCAAGTAAAAAGCCAATGGGTAGAAGAGTTGCCATATGTCTTGTGGGCATATTAGATGTTGTTCAAGACTACCACGGGCGAAATGCCATACGCTCTGGTATACGATACAGACGTCGTGCTTCCCATGGAGATTAGAATTCTCATCCCAAGGACTCAAAGTTTCAACAGACACGCCAATGCTAACGCCCTCCTCCACAACCTTTTGAACACTTAGGAGGAGAGACGGGAGGTGAAAAGCATACGCATTTTATCAAAGATCGCACAGCTAGCAAGGCGTGTAAACTCCCATGTCAAGCCTCATCACCTGAGGGAGGACGACTCGGTATGTGAGAAAGGTGTTTATTCTACTCACATCATACAACATTCCATGTTGAACTTTTTATTGAACCGGCCAAACCAATTAGATGAAATACAAGTATCATCTCTCCATTGTTTGATAATAAAGTTATAATTGAAGTCCCAGTTGCACCTTGCCCACGCCTTAACTTCTTGTACATTGGGGTATTGCAATTTATCACCCTCCTTAAAACGAAACACAAAGGCATATGTTGAGAGTAGGATCAACTCCTTGGTCCCCAACCTGAAGTTTTTGTTCCCAGCAAATACCGATTGTTTCATTCATGAAAGATGGTCCGTTCCGGAAGCTAAGTTAAAACGCAAACTTTTATCCAGATGTACACAGCACTACTACACCATCTTAAAGAATTGAATATAAATGAAGAAACGTCTATCAGTGTAAAGCTCCTCCAGAATCGCCGGCCATAAGAGCCTCTTTCTGGGTGGAAATGGACGATGGAAAGACCCGCAAGCCCTTGTAAGTTGTAATCCAAACTACCATCTTCAAGATGAGATGGTTCGACCACCAGCTCTTTTTATGTTACTCTTCTGTTTATCATCCAATTAGTGTTTCAGCAATTGTATAAGCTTAAGCTTACCAACAGCTTGCATATGGTGGCACATCCAACTTCCGGCCAAATAAGAAGTTGCAGTTATCTACTCCAGTATCCAGAGTTCTGGATAACCTCATTCATAAGCCAGAGACTGAGGCGCACCAGCATACCACCACAAGGCATCTGATGCAATTAACTAAATTCTATTGGATTCAGCTTTTTGTTCAGGTATAGAACTCAGAAAGCTTTGGACATTAGTTGTTCCTGTTAAATTTTACAGAGGCATCAAAGATTTGAAAATTATAGGTTAGCATTTTGAATCTTTAAAAGTGCAATCTATCATCAAATAATGTGATAGCAAAGAAAGAGAGGAAACAAGAGGCAAAACAACATTAACCAAGTTTTCTTGGGAAACCAGAACAGTAAGCTAACCATGTCTCCAAATAACAAACACTTAAAACGAATATCCATAGTAATAGTAAACATCCTCATGAAATAAAAGGAAACACTTCGACTTGCAGGTCCACATCCAAATCCATAACTCCTACCAAACACCGACATACAAAATTGGTAAACTGATGATAAACAACTTAAACCAGACCAACACACAGCACTCAAATTTACTGAGATACGCCGAGCCACTTGGAGAAGATCTCGAACTCTGTGTAATCACTCTCCGATATCATAGTCTTGTACCATGCCTTTCCAGCTGCCTTGATCGCAGATGCCTCCTCCTGAAAATGCAATGCAACGCAGCCATGTTAGTAAACCCAACACCAATGTTGTAACCAACCAACCATACATAAAGATTGGACGCCAATGAATAAAATCTGCAACTATCTGAATACCAATAATGGATTCAGCTTCTCAAAAAAAAAAAAAACTATGAACAAGATAATACATTAGATGCAAATAATTGGACTGCCATCAGTAGCTCAAACTGATACAGAAAGAAAGAACGTAGTTATTGTTGATAGACTTAAGAACAACAGATGGTGTTCTTCCCTGTTATTCAGGTGATTTATGACCAATCACAGTTCTGCAGTCTAGGTTTAATGCACAGCAAGTATGACTTGAAGCAACCCAAATTCAGATTATACAACATCAAATGCACTCAATTCATTATAATCACATCTTAAGAATAGAAATCTCAACACTTATATTTGAGTTTCTAGCATACTATGATTACCAAAGTACTACCAAATAAAGCCGATTGAAACTTCTATAGCTCCAAATACCAGTATCACAACTACAGCTCCTAAAGCAGATAATACTACAAGTACAAAGCCAGTAAGAAAAACAGTAGACATTTTCAAGTTGATAGATATGAGCAGAATTCAATTGCCAATTACCACTATCAATACAAGTCTTAAATGTTAATGCAACATATAACACCACATAATGCATAGACAACTATATGAAATGCCAGAAGATCATACACAACAAGAACAGTACAATACTTGTATGGCTAAACACGACCAATTTGTTTATCCCACAAGGATAGCAACGCTAATACAATCAAGTCATAAGCAAATCATTATATAAGTACAGAAGACTATGTTAGGTATCAAAACAGAGAAAAGGTTCTCAATTACCTTGCTGATGGGGGTCCTCTTCTTGTCAAGCTTCTCCTTCTTAGACTTAACACGCTGGGCCTCAGCCAACAAGGTCATCCTCCTAGCAGTCTTAGCATATGGGTTCAACTTCAGCATCACGTTCAAGTTCTTCAAAGGATTCTTCTTGAGAGTTGCCCTCTTAACTTCCTTCTTGATCGGCTTCACCACGGACTGAACCTCATCAGAATTGATGATCCTAGCAAGGTCAGCATTCACCATCTTAGCCCTGGGCAGCACATATCCACTCTTCTTCTCAGAAGCCTTCTCGAAAGATCCATAGATCGAGTCAAGCTTCTCAAAGGCAGACTTGGTCCAGATGACAAACCGTCCCAAATGACCACCAGGAGCGAGCTTCAGCAGATTGAGGCGATCCACATTGGCGATCTCCACTCCCGGAATGTTCCGGAAGGCCTTCACGAGCTTAGCACCTTCACTTCCGTACACAATCAAAGGTCCTTTACGAGATACATAGCGACGGTTTCTCGACTTACCTTTACCAGCACGAATCGCCTGACTGTCCTTGGCCTTCTCAGCATCAGCATAAGCTCCGATCTCCTTCAGCAACTTAATAGCGATGGCAGTCTTCTCGACTCCCTCAGCAGAGTCGCTAATGACTAGAGGAAGCTCCGGGACGGTATCGATCCGGTGTCCGCGAGCCATCACCAGAGCCGGGACAGCAGAGGCGGCAATCGCAGAAACGACGGCGTACCTCTTCTGGTTGACATTGATCCTCCGGTGCCAGCGGCGCCAGATCTTGGTGGGGGCGAACATGCGACCACCACGGCACATGTTTCCGAAGGCTCCCTGTCCGGCACGGTGAGTACCTCCGCCGGAGACACGGGGAATACGGGACACAGCGCGTCCAGTACCCCAGGACTCGGCAGAGGTCTGGTGACCGGCCTTCTTGGAGACGGCGTAGGGTTGGCGGCTGTTGTTCCTCATCTGGGCGTGGACGAAGTTGACGATGTCGGGGCGGATTGAGGCCCGCATAACGTCGGGGAGGGGAACAGTGGCCGGAGAATCGGCGGCCATGTCGTTCATGGTTGGTAGGGTTTGGACAGAGACGAGGGGACGAGCGGCGGCGGTGGCTGCCATTTCGTTGATTTGGGGGAGAGGCTGATTGGGAGAGGAGGAAGGGAAGCAGCGAGGGTTATAAGAACGGCTAACTAGGGTTTAGGCGGAGGTGTCGATATTTATAATGGACTTTTTTATTGTGTGGTTTAGACCAAGTCCAGCCCAGTATGTTGAAGTGGGCTTAATCGGATGGATTGGGCCAACGGCATTTGGTATGAATATAATCAAATGCTATTTTTATGGTTAACCCAAACTTCATTAAACCCCGTTTTCGGGTAGTAATTGACTAGGTATGGTGTTTGAATTCTGCAGAACCGGGTAACCGGATTACCCAACCCAGTCAATGTTGGTATTGTCTAAACTGACCCTGGTTCAGTTTGGGTCTAGGAAAATCCGATTCAAAGTTTTAGTGTGTTCAGTCGGGGACGGATGTTGGGATATCGAATCCGTTAAGAATCCTCAACCCTGTCAAGTATAACTAAGTAGCCTGTTTCATTGCATCTCTCACCGTAATTTTGGTATTTTTTCCAAACTAGGTTGGCGTGGGAAATCAATTCCCAATATAAATTACAGTTAAAATAATTCTTATTCTAAGTTATTTTTGTTGACTGTCACCTAAAGTTTAGATGATTTCTTTCGACGTCCATTAAGGTCGTTTATTGTCTTGGCGATGTCAGCTAGTCCAGTTTCGGAGTTGATTGCCAATTTATCTATCACAACAAGTGAATTTAATTCAGAGTATTATTTGTGGTAACATTATTCACATGTTATTTATGTTTATTCACATGTTTAATACACTCAAATATCAACTCCAAGAAATAACACTTGAATAAAACACAAGATCATCGACAGCGTCAGACAAATTGGCCATTA
The DNA here is from genome assembly GCA_034768395.1 of Linum lewisii. Classification (NCBI taxonomy): domain Eukaryota; kingdom Viridiplantae; phylum Streptophyta; class Magnoliopsida; order Malpighiales; family Linaceae; genus Linum; species Linum lewisii. The sequence continues at coordinate 19,177,745 of CM068302.1, read as the reverse complement.
ATAAGATGATGATGATAAGATACCATGTTGGAATCTCTAACCTAATATTCATCTACCTTAGCCAGTATGAGGCAGTTGAATTTTGACATGGTAAGTTTTGCTTGAACCTTGATTGGGCGGTTATTACAGTAAAAAGTTGAAATTTACCATATCAAACAAAAGTCAAACATCTCAAACAGGCTCCAGCTCAACACAAGACTTATCAAACAAAGAGAGTTACAGCCCAAATCTAAAGATACAGATGATGAAGAAGCTTTGAGGATGATATCATCAGATGATTATCAAAAATAGAACATGTCAAAATGGGGGGTAGGGTACGACAGACAAACACTTCCCTTTCTCTTCTCAGCTAATCTAGACACTTCTGTTTGCAGGAGATCTTCAAGTCCACATTATAAAATGTAATGCTGACCACAGAGTCTGCTCTGTTCAAATTCATTTCGCATCACCTGGCTCTTGGATTTTGATTGATGTTTTGGCCAAGCTTGCTTCCAGTTCATTCAGCTCATCCAAGTCCAGCTCATCGTCATCATCGTCGTCATCATCAACATTATCAGCATCATCTCCGTTGGCTTGTGATGAAGTGCTTGGCCCCTGGGCGTTAGCGCTTTGATTGACCTGAATTCCAAGGAGAAAAGAACACGGCATATGTTATATAGGCTAATGTTGTTCAAACTCTCGGAAAAAATTAAGTATCTGCCATGTTGAACATATGGACGACAGACTAAAATTCCAGCACTGGAATAGATAAGCTTATGGTAAAATGTGCGAAAAGAACGCTAGGATGTCACGAGGTAGTAATCTAGACAGGCCCAATAATCTTAATGGTTGCTTTCACCACTGTCAATGCATTTCCTTCATGTATTAATTAATAGACTATGTTCTAATCTATTTCTCTTGAAGTTACCATACAAAGGAGAGATTACATACCTTCTTCTCAGCAGCTTCAGGTTCTTCTGCTCTTTGATACTTTTCATATGCCTCAGCATCATCCACAAACAAACTAGCATCAGCCAGAAATAGCTCACGACCACTGCAACAAAACAAAATTAGCTGGATTAGTTGAGCCATCAACATAACGAGCAAAGATATTCTGGGTGTATGTTGGTATGAGGTGAAAGTCAGTTGAGTACCTCATTCTATCATTCTTAGCCCTGTCTGCTCTTAAAGCATCTAAACTGGCATCCTTTTCGTCCTTCTGTTTCTTTTTCCATTGCATGAACAAATCTGGAGTCATGGGGGTAGATGTTGCTACTTTCGCACGCTACCAAGAAACATGAAGTTTTAGTCACAATGTTTGAATATAACAAAAAAACTGACAAACATGTACCACGGTCACAACCACTTGAACGACAGGATACTGGTTAAATAAAGGATAACCAAAATTCAACAGCAAATAAGCCAAACCTGATTCTCAATTTCCTCCTCAATGGGTATCTTGTCAGACTCTGCCTCAAGCAGAGCCTTCATCTGAGATTTCAAAATATATCCTGGAGGAAGCGCATGGCGGTATTGGCACTCTTTACCACCATTTGGGCAGACCCAAAACCACCCATACTGTTTCTTCTCCACAGCATCCAGGAAGTGTTTGCATACCTGTTTGTGAAGTTTAAGTCTCATAAAATTCCGAATACAATATGTATAATATAAATGAGAACACATAATATTAGCCCAACCATAATGCATAATCATATTTAGCTTAATGGCATCAGTAGTCTCAAAGCTGAACTCCGGAGTCCTTGAAAATTTTCATTTGGGATACAGGGTGAACTCCGGAGTCAGATGTGCCTCCCATGAGCAAGGAAGAAAATGAGGCCCCCCCACCCCTAATGGCCAAAAGGCCTTCAAGTTAAGTAGTAATTCAACACACCAGTGAAACATAAATTTGCCTAGAATTGGTACTCAATTTAATTAAGGAACTTATCAATTCATTGCTCACCTGAACAAATTGAAAAGCTCAAGGACGCTAAAGTTCAAGATACTAAACAGACCTCGTACAAAGAGCAGGCACTAATGAGAAACAGAGGAACATGGAAAGCTAATTAATTGAGAGGCACTTACAATATCAGTAGGTTTGTTGGTATTGTACTCGTTGTTCTTTGATGCTACAACCTTCTCCAGAGTTTCCTGATCCCAATCGTCCATGGTGTCTATAGATAGAAGCACAAACAAACACACGTAAGAAACAGAACAAATTCAAAAAGGTCTAACTTAAATAAACAAGAACAAGCAAAATATATCCAACATAACAACCATCATCGCGCTTATCACTGAAGATGTCAATCTTTTCTCCTTTCCTCTGAACATTAAGATCGTGAGAGAACTTGCATTTGAACCCTTTTGTGCATTGCCCCACTTTGAAGAACTCGCACAATATGGACTTTGGATCAACACCTGCAGTAGATAAATGCATCAGATAACCAGGGTCAGAGTAATTGATTCGAGCTATAACACACTTCATAGGGTAAACAGAACAACAATAATAGAACTAGAGAAAATTACCAGGAGGAACCTTGGGCTGGCTAACAGCAATCTTAAATAACTCATTTAACTCCCTCTCTTTGGCCTTCTCTTCCTCTTTCTTTTTCTGTTAATAGCAAGCAAATGATATGATAAAGATGAAAAAACTTTTACTACAGCTAAGATTCAACGCTGAAAAGATCGAAATCAAATGGTGGGAAATCGATGGATATTTCGGACAATCATCGATAAACAGCTAATGCTAAACGAAATGGGACGCGATTTACCATACCTTAGAAGCGAGTTTGCTCGGGTCAACTTTCGGCTGCACGGATTGCTTGAGGTTCTGAACATATTTCTGGACGCTTTTGCTCTTGTTCTTATTCTTTAGCCCGAATGTTTTGTCTTCTACAACCTTCTGCTTCTTCGCCAGGTCCGCTTTCGAGGCCTTCGGCGGCATCTTTCAATTGAACGGGAGGGAAATCTTGTTCTCTTGATGAACCTTGAAAGAGAGACTGTGGAGCTGCGCCGATGATCGGAAGAAGCTTCCGGGTGATTTGTTGATAATGGATTTGAGTCTCTCAGTCTCGTTAGGGTTCCGTCTCTTGACACACTACTGTGTCCCTGCCTGAATTTGGAGTTACCTAACAAATCTCTTATAATTTGGAGTGAAAACGGAAATAAAAATATTAAAAATTCGAACTGGTAACTTATATAGATATATTGTATCAAATGGGTAATTTGGCATGGGTTTCTTTAAGTAATTAAATTGAAGACTAACGCACCAATATACGCAACCTAATTCCTATTTTGTTCTAACCGATTGTAAAACAAAATTCAAGTTTCGTTGAATGGTCTCATTACACCTATCCACCACATAACCAAACTCCGAGTGATCGGGATGTTGCTCTGAATAGCCAACACAAGGGCAGTGACATCGACTTAAAAATGGAATCTTTATATGCATCCGATTCGAGCCACTGGAGAAATAAAACCAAAGCTAAGTAAGACCATGCCTCCCTCTCTCTAGGGAATGGTAAACCTGGGCCATATAGTGTTCCAACTACGGAGCCGCTATAGTCATGGATCATGATACTCATCCACGTAAACTTCTCTAAGTCAAAACATGCAACGTCACTATTACACTTCATTACACCAACTGGTGGGGCACGCCACTTCGAACAAGAAACATGGCGACAGCGATTGGGGGCATCAGACAACGCTAGAGCATGAGCATTCTGATAGTCAGATAGATGAACAATATCACTCTTAACACTACAACAGAAGAGTCATTTTGTCGCAGGCTGTCTGTGACAGAAGAACCGGCCTGCGACAAACGTTGTCGCAGACGGAGGGCTTTGTCGCAGGCCGGTCGCTGTCTGTGACAGGGTTGTCGCAGGCCGCCTGCGACAAAGCCTTGTCTGTGACGACTTTGTCGCAGGCGGCCTGCGACAAATAACCTAGGCCTGCGACAAACGAGTTCTTGATTTCTTATTTAAGCGCAACTAATATTTCCAAATCATCTCCTTCATTTGTCACGACCCACCGCGTTCTCTGCTCACATTTTCCTCTCCATCACGGGCCACTATCCCAAACCCCGTTCTCTGCTTGACCTCAAACGTGTCAACATTCACGCTGTATTATGCACCCACAGATGCCAAACCGACAATGACAGGGTCTCTCACATGAGTTCGACAGTGAGGTTCATCTCACTTGTTGCCATTCTTTCATCCCAAGAAGAACGGGGCGTTACAAAAGCGGTTCTGGAGTACCTTAGGAAATTTTCAAGACTTCACGTACATGATTAATTAACTAAGATTACTTTGTTATCTTGATTTTCAAACTTGTTATCTGTTTTTTGAAATACATATGAAAAAAGAAAGTTGAGAACCAGTACACAATACTAAAGGCCAAGAATTGGCATCTGACTTTGATTCCAATTTGGCATTTAGAATCCACCAGAATTAGAAAAGAAAATAATCGATTGATTATTATTATTATTAGCCATATATCAGATTATAAATTATGTAGCTAGTGACATAACATGATCAAGTAATAATCAATTAATTAATAAACTTGCGGTGGATGAGAGCTCTTCGATCGGAGGGCATGTGAAAACACACTGAACAAAATAGTGCCTGCGACAAAACTTTGTCACAGGCGCTGCCTGCGACGCGCTGTCTGTGACAAACTTTGTCGCAGGCATCCGTTTGTCACAGGCCGCCTGCGACAAACGTTTGTCACAGACCGCCTGCGACAAACGGCTGCCTGCGACAAAATGCGCTTTGTCGCGGCTCATTTTGTCGCAGACAAAAATGCACTTTGTCGCAGGCGGTGTCTGCGACAAAGCTTGTACTTTGTCACAAGCCGGCCTGCGACAAACTGCATTTTTGCCTGTGACAAAATCCCCGTTTTGTTGTAGTGTAACCACCCAATGCGTCGTAGAATCCTCATTTTACCAAACCCTACGATTGCGCTCATGGCAGATTCCTAAAGGATTTCCACCACCCTACAACGAATAGGATAAAAACACGGATGAGAACAAATCTAGCTAGAGAACTCAACACTTGATCTAGCATACACTCCTCAATGATGTTTGTTAGCTCTGCATCCCGCTGACAATCCAACGTGAAGGGACAAGTTAGTAAAGATGAAAAATATCCTTCTTATATTCTTCGCACACACCACACATAAGGAAGAAATATTAACATGATGTCGTCGTAGGACCATTATGTTGTGTACTACATCTCGACCTAACCGCCATAACAAATTTTTAAACTTAGGTGGCACCATCAAGCTCCAAAATTGCCCCCACGGACCTTCCACATGCAATTGGTTCCTATTGGCGATCTACTCCATATATACCAAATACGCAAACTGCACTGTGTAAACTCCATTTGTAGTGTAATGCCACACTCGCACATCATCATTGTCGCAAGACCCCATTGGGACATGCACAGTTTCTTCAATGTAGTGATCATTAAAAATATCGTCAATCACTTTCATATCACAGTTCTTGTGCGTGGAACGCAAATATCTTGTAATGTGAGGCACCCAAGAAATTCACCTTCTCCGTCGTCACACACAAATTATCATCATCTCGGAGTCATGTCTCACCCCAAACACTCACCTATGAGCCATTTCCCAAGCACCAACGTGAACCTCTCTCTTCAACGCTTCTTGCGAAGCCCAGATACTAGCCAACTAAAACTCGGTCCAATTTATAAAGGCAACGATAAAAAAACCTCATGAGAAAAATATCTAGCTTTTTAGATCCTTGTGGCTAGAGTATTTGGTTGAGTAAAAAACTCCCAAACCTGTTTATCAAGCATGGCTAAATTTACTAACACAAGCTATATTTTCATGTAGCTAGTTATTCACTAGTGCAGTTTGTGTTTTACTAATATATTCGATATTTATTTTATATTTATTTCAAAATATTCAAATAAATTATGTAATTATTTAAAGAGTGATCTAATGGTTAAGAATATTAGACTTTGACCTTATCAAGGTCTGACTCCCTCCTTAACAAGGTCTCATAACCATTACATATCTTTTAAAATATTTCACTTAATTCATACTGTTGTCGGTACTAGTACATAATGATGGTTGTAAATGTGAAAATAATCACGATCATTATCTTATTTCTAGGGTCGTAACTCGAAATTCGATCTTACCTTGAAGCATTCCATAATGGAAAGTTAGTCAATTTAGATGTTCTGTTGTAATGTTGACGGAGACATTGGCTAAGGCAAGTTGTATAATATAAGGAAAATTAAAACCCAAATTTCATAAAGTCCAGTCCTTTTCCTAACAAGTCTTTGTGCGGCTAACTCAGTTGCCACCTTCCTCGAATGTTTCATCCATGTTCATGTTCTTCCTACTTCAATATTCGAACCAATGGAAAGAATTTAGCAGCATTGGATGTCTAGTATACTAGATCAAAGAGGCACAATCCATATTCTGGTTGAACAAATGCTACATGAACATGCAACAAAGTAATAGAGATTACCAAGGCTTGTGATTCTAGTTATTGTAAGAACTATTTAGCCATCCATGGAAGCCCTAGCAAAAAAAACATGATTATAAATGTTGTCAAATTAAACTGAGAAATGTTTCATCCATGTTCATGTTCTTCCAACTTCAATATTCGAATCAATGGAAATTTTTTAGCATCATTGGGTGTCTAGTATACTAGATCAAAGGGGGCACAATCCAAATTCTGGTTGAACAGATGCTACATGAACATGCAACACAGTAACGGAGATTGTCAAGGCTTGTGATTCTAGTTCTTGTAAGAGCTATTTAGATATCCATGGAAGCCATAGCCAAAAAAAAAAACATGATTACAAATGATGTCAAACTGAGGAATGTTTCATCCATGTTCATGTTCTTCCAACTTCAATATTCGAATCAATGAAAAGAATTTAGGAGCATTGAGTGTCTAGTATACTAGATCAAAAGGGCACAATCCAAATTTTGGTTGAACAGATGCAACATAAACATGCAACACATACTACACAGTAACATAGATTGCCAAGGCTTGTGATTCTAGTTGTTGTAAGAACTATTTAGATACCTATGGAAGCCACACAAAAAAAAAAAAACATGATTACAAATGTTGTCAAATTAAAATGAAAGCGCCGTCTGTGGGAATTAAACTCACGACCACGTGGTTAAAAGCCACACACTCTACCAACTGAGCTAAGATGGCTATGCAAGTCATTTGACTATTTTAGTTTCGAGTAGTGTAGTTAGTACTTTGTCAATCATAGTTTACCTTGTAACAAACTCATTACAAGGTATAACAACCGTATAATAGTTTTCTCGTTGAGTCTTGTACTGAAATAATCAATTGAGAAGCTGAAACCGATCTTGGAGAGGACATCGACAAGCATCGAACGTCTACGAGGATTCAGTCATGTATCTCTGTTTGACATTTTATATGGAACTGAGCTCCATTCAAGGACTCGCTGATCTTCAAGTCCTAGTTGTGTCGTTGGTGTTAGGATGATTGTGTTGTCCAACTAAACTACCAGCTCCCCCTATTGAGGAGGAGAGGTTTCACTTCCTCGTTTGTCTCGTCAACTTAGGGAGTTTGTCGTTCATACATATTTTGATTGAAGGTGGTTGTATGGACACCATGTTGAGATGGTTCGGGAGTCTCATATTTTGTTAGCATGTATGACTATGTAATTTTATGTCAATGACGGTAAGCTTGTGTAGGCATGTGTTGTCAATGACACACATTAGGACGTGTTACACATTAAATCCTTGTAGTGTAGTTGTTTCGGTTGTAATAGTAGTTTAACATTGCCCGAAAGAGTTGTACCCGCGTTGACACGCCAATAATTGAGTCGAAATCAGCAGTTGAGGTTCCTTGCTTATCGCCGGTGGAACTCAAATGGGAGAGAGAGTGAAATAGACGGTGGCGTCTGAGATGGGAGAGAGAATGACAAAGGTGAGATGGAGAGAGACAAACAAAATCTATCCACAACCCCAAAAGTGTAATCATTGTTTTTTGAAATTCGGATACATACCTAGCACCTTATGGCCTAGTGGTAAAACAATTGGTTAGATGTTGGGTTCGACTCCCACCAGAAGCAAATCCAAGGATTTCCTTATTGATAGCTAATGTGTGTTAGAGACCACCCAGGTGATTGTGCTTGGGAGAGACCACCCAGGATTTCCTTGTTGTCAGTAACGTTGGTGTGTAAAACGTTCTGCAGAGGGGCTTGTTCTCTCATATAGAAATCAAAGTTATGGTATGAGTTATTTTTCTATTGCTTGTGCCATCATCCTAAATATTCCTTGATGATTATGACTTCTTTATTGTCGGAGTGATTGAGGTTGAAATGCCGAGTTTTTTCTTTCGTGTATGAGAGGAGGTACATTGCGCCAATGTGATTTCACCAAAATAGTAATAATTTAAAATATATTTTCTCAACTAATATCGTTTTCGAACTATTTTCTTATTTACCATTTTGCTCATTTGGTGGGTGAGCTCCCAAAACTTTTTTTGGGTATTTGAGTGAGTTTAAGGGTTTAAGTAACTTAAACCCTAAGGATAGAGTTTTAGGTATTTAGGATATCAAGATTAATAATTTAGATCTTAGATATTGATATGAATACTCGGATACTAACGGTGCGAAATTTCAATATTAAATGAAAGGGTTATGGTAATGATATTATAGAGTCCGTATTAGAAAATGTATCGAGAAAATCTTCAATCAACTATAACTAACTCATTTTAACTTAGATTTTAATTTGTCAATATTCTTACAATTTGTATGCAATTTTCTCTTCTATGATATTTTACTCTAACCATATTGACAATCCTAATACAAATTAGGTGACAAATAGTTCTCTTGGTTATTTCTATGCTATGACTATATCGAAGTATCTGAAACTCGGTTGATTTTAATTAATTATTAGGCACCAAGCCACATTATCCTCCAAAAAAAGATTTACGATTTTGAATCAAATGATGGGATAACATAACTTGAGAGTTATTACTTATTAGATAGACGGATAATACTGAATAAAAAAATCGATCGTGGATTGGTCATAATACGCACCCGGCGATCACTTGGAGATTTATTCTTACAAGTCGCCCTTTGGAAGGTCCACGCTGGGTTCTCGCTTGGTGGAGACTGTGGAAATCTAGGAACTGGGTTGTATTTTGAGAAATTTCAAAGTTCAATAACAGCCCTTCACCGTCAATTCTCCCTAGACGTTGACAACCTTTCTTTTCTTCCCGCCCCCCTTCTCCCTGCTCCACAACCTCTCCCCTCCCGCCCTTCGGTCTGGACTCCTCCTCTGTTCCCAAGACTCAAGATGAATGTGGACGGGGCACTCGCTGCTGATCTAGGTGGTGCTAGCGGGCTGGTGTTTGCGACTCCTCAGGGGGACTTCTCTTCGCCACAGGTATCTCTTATCCAGGTATTACTAACCCCTTTTTGGTTGAATTGCTAGCTGTTCGTGATGCTTGCTTCCTCTGCCGAGATTTGGGTTGGTCAGAAGTTGACATTGAAGGAGACACCACGGAGGTCTTGCGAGTGGTTTCAAGCCGGCTCGTTCTCTTCAGGGATGGGGGTTCTCTTGTGGCTGACATTTGCTCCATGTTCTCCTCGCTTCCACAGCCCCGGCTTCTTGCTGTCCCACGACAAGCTAACATGACTGCCCATTATGTGGCTCGTCATGCGCTACGCAGCCTCCCAAGCCGGGGTGTGGTAAACCTTATGGCTTGGGTGTGCCCTTAATTCTTTGTTTGCATGGCTATCTCCGGCGCTCCTGCGGGAGTTATCTAAGGAGAAAAAAAAATTTAATGTTTATGCTGGGTTTAGTTCTTGTATTGAGCCTGCTGAACAAAATAGTAGTGTTCTTGCTAAAATAATACCAGGCTTTACCGGTAAAAGGAAATACCTGCCTTTCAAATTCAATCCATGGCTACCGCGGAGTTTGGATTAGAAAAACCGTGAAAACTTACAGTCAAACACACAAAACGGTACCGAAAAAATCCAGACCAAACGGTTGGCCGAGAATGAGAGAGTTCGTCATCCTTGGCTCCTCCTCCATCGTCACTCCTCCGAACCACCACCACGACGGCCTCCGCCACCGCCACCGCTCCCCAAACCCCAAACCTAAGCCCGTCACTCCGTCAAGCTCCACCTCTCGCCATCTCTTCCTCAGTAGAATCCGTCGTGGCATCATTTTTCGCCCCCAAAGGCCGGCGCTCAACTACCACGCCGACGTAGCTGCGAAGCTCGCCGGAGACGGCCGCCTCAGAGATTTTACCATGATTCTGGAGTCCGTGGACGCTTTCGGAGTCGGTCCGTCTGCTTTTGCCGCGGCGCTGCCCCTGAAGCCCGTGGGAGAAGGGATTTTGCTCAATCTTCGAGACGGAAATGTGGAGATTGTATTTGAGGTGTTTAAGGAAGTTGAGAAGCTGGGGATTTCACCGGAGGAGCTTTTTGACCAAGTCAATCTGGAGTTGTTCCTGAGAGAATGTGGCCGGATTGTGCAATGCAAGGAGTTGAGAGAAGTGGTTGAATTTCTGGAGGATCTTGATGGTATAATAGAGTTTTTAGTAATTGAACTCTGAACTTGAGTGAAGCTTTAGATATTGGTTTGAATAAGCGTAATTGTTTTCGAATCTGGTGTGCAGGATTTGGCTTCAACATTGAAGACATAGTGGATCCATTGAAAATTGTTAAATTGTGTGTTGATCAACGCAATCCAGACTTGGTTGTGAGGTGCAGAATGAAAATCATTTTGTCTCTTAAGATTAATTCAGCTTCCTGATTCTTTGAAGCTCAAGTCACTGATTCCTTTGTGAGTTTGTTGTTCTGATGCATCCACTTCTCTGTTGCAGGTATGCTAGTATCCGTCTGGATAATATATTGTTATGCACCATTATCAATGAATTCGGGAAAAGTAAAGATTTGGATTCTGCTTTGAAAGCTTATGAAGCGTTTTCTGAGCTCTTGATTAGCCCTAACACGTACATGTGCCGCACAATTATTGATGTCTGTGGTACATGTGGGGACTATATGAAGTCCAGATTCATCTTTGAGGTACTTGGTCCTGACTTGGTGAACATGAGCATTCTGTATTTATTTGCTTCAGTTTGGGTTTACTTGTGTTATCTAGCCATTTCTAAAGTCAGCATTTGTTTGTTTTCTGAATCATTGTCGGTTCAAAGGTTACTTAGAGAGAAAATTGTTGAAGGTCGATGCTCTACTTGGCCGAAATGAATCTTGTTGTTGGACTGGTTCAGTTGGAATCATAAGATAGTATTGTTGTTAACATGTGTTGATTTGACACTTGGGTTCTCCTGTCCTCCTTGTTCTAGGACATGCTCGAGCAGAAGATCACTCCAAATATCTATATCTTCAATAGTCTCATGAATGTGAATGCTCATGATTTGGCCTATATAATGTACATATACAAAAAGATGCAAGTAAGTATCCAAGTCTCTCTCAGCTGAGTTCTGATTCAAGATAGATAGAAATCTATCTTCAATTAAAGGACCGTTTCTTCTAAAACAATTGATTGCGAGGTTTTAATATTTGTCGATAAACAAAATCATCAAGTTTGAGGGTTCACTACTGCTTTGAAGTTTCTTTACCTATATTCTTTACACCTCATAATGATCTGAGACAACTACTGGAACAAACTTCAAACTGTGTTCCTTTTCAAGATTTCATGAAAATGCGGAAATGCTGGCTTAATATTATATTGAACGTGTTAAACATCCTCCTTTTGAACCAGGATGTTGGGGTAAAAGCGGGTACAATCTCTTACAACATTATGTTGAAGTGTTGTTGTCTTGCTGGGAGAATTGATATGGCACAAACATCTATAACAAATTAAGACTGCTGGAGTCGACATCCCGTCTGAAGTTGGACAATGTCACTTACTGTACAATGATAAAGGTACATCCCCCAAAGCAGTACACAAATGTCAGTTTTGAACCTGCTTCCATGGATGAATTCTTGTGCGTCTGTTCCACTTTTTATTTAGTGGTTCGTCTATGCTGCATTTGTATTTTACTCATTGCATGGTTGCTCCAGGTATTTGCAGATGCAAAATTGTGGAAAATGTCACTGAAAGTTAAAGATGATATGCTAGCATCTGGGGTTTCCCCTAACATGCGCACCTGGTCAGCACTCATCAGTGCTTGCGCAAATGCAGGTCTTGTACAGGAAGCTTTTCATTTATTTGAAGAGATGCTTCAATCAGGCTGCTACCCAAACACACGGTGCTTTAACATTCTTCTGCATGCTTGTGTTAAGGTTTGCCAGTATGACAGAGCTTTTCGTCTTTTCCAACTTTGGAAGCAGAATGGAGTCCAAAAATCTGTAGGAGAAATATACAGTTGCGAAACAGAGAACATTTCTGAACCTGTCCCTTCAGAAAGATGTTGTACTTCTACAGCTCCAGTACTTGTTTCTAGCCCACTTCATGTGAACTTCATAAAGAAGTTCCCCTTTGCACCAACAAAATCAACTTACTGTGTATTAATGAAAGCATGCGGTACAAATTATGACCGTGCGAAAGCTTTAATGGTCGAAATGCAGCAACATGGCCTTTACCCTGATAAGAGATGTTGGTCAATATTAATTCACATGTGTGGAGCGTCAAGGGATGCAGAACTTGCTGTACAGGTAATTACATTCTTATGTTCGAAACATGTAAAGATTGTGATTACCATAATTCATATTATGAGAACGTTAATTAACGTCAAATAGTTATTGATTCCATCGATGGTCTTGCTGAGGATGAGGGAACCTGAAATTGAGAAGGTAGCAATTGAACAGTTCCCTTTCTTCCTCTCCATTTCCAAAACTTGCTTTAAAAATGGTCGGGTTCTCTGGGACAAATATTTCAAATGTACCTTGCAGTTGCCTTTCTCTCCTTCTGCTAGCTTTTACATCCATGATTCTGTTACCAGTTTGGAGAATGCATCAATTTCACTGCACCAAATTTTGCTTTCATTGCAGACCTTGAAAGAAATGCGTATGGATGGAGTTGAGCCTGATGCAATTGCATATACAACGACTATCAAGGTATGAACTTCTTCTCACTTCCTATTTACATGATCGAATTATTTCCTCCTTTTTCCTTGATTGGCACACATGATAAAGATTGATTCCAGAACCAATTGTCGAATACATATATCTTAGTTGATCTTATGTTGATTTCAGTCAGTTGCAACATGCCTCAGACTTTAATGTTCCCAACGGAATTTACAGGTTTGCGTGGAGAGTAGTAACTTGAAGCTGGCCTTTTTAGTGTTTGCTGAAATGAAGAGATACGGGTTTAAACCAGACAAGGTGAGTAGTAATAAGAGCTTGTATGATTAACTTCATATACACAGATTGCTTACTGTGCTTCTCTTTTTCCTTTTCCAGGTGACTTACAGTACCCTTTTACGGGCACGTACTCAGTATGGTTCTTTACAAGAAATACAACAATGCCTTGCTATATATCAAGAAATGAGAAAAGCTGGGTATGCTAGGCTGATAATGAAGCATTATATTCATCTGTTTCTTTACTTTTTGGCTCATCAATGTTCATGGACACTCCCTATCCAATGGGGTACTAACTCGCATTCTTACTATCGATAAATGGTTTGAAGGTATAATGCAAATGATTACTATCTGAAGCAACTAATTGAGGAATGGTGTGAAGGCGTTATACAACACCGTCATGCAAGACAAGACCATGGTTCTCGTCAGGCCAGAACTGCCTTGGCGGGTTCCAAACATCTAGTTCTTGAGAAAGTGGCAACACACTTGCAAAATGGCACCAGTGGAAACGTGAGAATCAATCTGCAGGGCCTAACAACGGTATGTATGTTCTACTGCAAAGCTGATGTAAAAATTCTCTGATCTTTAAGTTGAATTCACACTGCCTTTCTCTGCAACTGAAGATTCCATACCTTGTATTAGTCATCCCTGTTTAGAGCAATCTGTTGTTGGTTTTACTAATGCCGAACACTCATGTACAGGTTGAGTCTCGGATTGTGCTTCTCGCTGTTCTTCGAATGACGAAAGAGAAGTACAATTTAGGTACGAAAAAACAAGTCTCTGACCCTAGAAAAATGTAGTTTCATGGATTGAGTGTTCTTGGGAAACATCAAAGATAAACAGATGATTTACTCAATAGCAGTAATTAATCTCAGTGTTGAGCCTGACTGATTCATCTTCATACAGGATACCCAGTGACCGATGACATATCAATAATAGTAGGGGCGGAAGGAGCAGGGTCAGCCACGAGCGGTTCAGAGCAGAGAGCCGCTATACTTAAACTACTACAAAAAGACTTGGGGCTTGAGGTTTTAGCCCCATTTCCTGGGTCTGCAGTTCATGTGGATTCATCAACCGCCCAGAAAGAAAAGGTAGGAAGCAACAACAACCTGGTGTTATCTTACACCAGAAGACCAGTCGTAACGAAAATAACGATCACTAGAGACTCGTTGCTTAGCTGGGTGGAGAAAAACAGTAGATCCCACAACTGATCATTAGTCAAGTGTACAGACATGATGGCCAATTTTGTATAGTGATAGTAATTTATGCATGTACTACTAATTGTATCTCTATTCGAAACTGAATAAGCAAGTTCACTGCAACTTCATTGTAATGCTGCAGAATTGCAAGCATTGAATACAAAAGATCCCCACTAACCACCAAGCAATGCAAAAACAAGGAGCCATTCCAATGTGACATTTCTATCCATCTGTTGTACTTACCAGTTCCTCCATTCAAATCCAATCCTGCTGCTGCAGCTTCAATGGCAGGTACACCTGAGAAAGATACTGAAACCCAAAAGAGCTCAAAGCTTGAATCTCAGCCTTCTGCTTAGTCTTCACCATCAAGGTAAGCTCCTCAACCCATGCTGGATTCTTCTTCACAAAGTCCTCCTCTAGCATGTCCTTTCCTGTCTTGATATCCTGCTCTGTCATCGGCAGCCGGCATTGCTCCGGTATCTTGTACTTATCAAGATCACTCGGCCGGATCCCTAACCACTTTATATCAGGAGTAGTCAGGTTAGCACTATCATAAGACATGTTCTTCGATCCACAACCATATACTGAAAGGATCTTAAGCCCGTAAGGATCACTATCCACCAATGCTAGAACAGGAAGCTTCAGCTCTATCTTCATCTTCCTCAAGAAGAGCCTGGTAGCCACATCAGGCTGTCCTTTCGCAGTCACGATGATGCAAGGAAACCGATTGTAGAATCTATCCTCAGCCAATCTCATGTAAGCAGCATCCTTCTCCACTAACAGTATGAACAAGGCATCACTCTGCATATCCCCAACTCTATCAATGTTGGGAGGGATAGCTTTCCCTCCCATCCCCATCTTCGTGCAATCGATCATGTCGCCATTGTCGCTGAAGATCAGCCTCCCGACCACGACTCCTTTCTCAGCAGCGACGACGTTGAGAGACGATCTGGTGCATCCAAGGATGCACGAGACATCGTCGAGGACGTTATCGGACTGCGTCTGGTCCTGGAACAGCTTGACGTCGGTGTAGAATAGATCTCGCTTGGTGACGTGGATGTTCTTGAGGGTGAGCTGGTGGATTAGGGAGAGGATCTTGGTGGTGATGGTGGACTTGCGGACGGAGGAGATGTTGGCGAAAGGGCGGAGGGTGTTCTTGTCTTTTAACACGATGCGGTCAAGCTCGGGGACGTACAGCTGGTTGGTGGCGGCGCGTGAAGGGACGTTGAAGGAGAAGCCGTTGCCGGCGAGGATGGAGCGGGCGAGGGAGAGGATTAAGGACTCGATGTTGGACTGGACGGCGGCGGGGGACTGGTCGGTGACCTCGCGACACATGTTTGTGAGGGCTAGGTCGGAGAGGGAGCGGGGTCTGAAGGAGGAGCTGGAGGCGGCGGCGACTGTTGATTTGAGGAGGGATTCTAGGGTTTTGAGGATAGCGGAGTCTGGTTTGAGGCTGTTCTGGAAGGGGAGCTCCGGTGCGTCGGAGTCGTGGTCCTGTCGGCGGCGCTTCTTGGACTTGGATGCGCTAGTGTCTGCCATTGAGGCGGAGGCGGGAAAGTGGGATTGATGAACGATGAAATGTGAAATGAGGAAATGGTTTTCGCGGCGAGCGAGCGAGCGAGCAGGAGAAGAGTGTACACTACTTTCAATGATCTGAATGTGATGGGGTTGGAGGCGGGAGAAGAGTACATGGATGGGCCTTGCCTTTAGATTCGAAGCCCATTTATTCAACTTATTTGTGGATGGGCCTTGTCTTTAGATTCGAAGCCCATTATTCAGCTTATTCGTGGGTGGGCCCAGTATTCTTTTCCATTTGATCCATCTGCCTGGTTCCATACAGAATTTCAAACAATTTCGAGGCCCTCTGCTACGTGTCTAATTTCATGGATTTTAGTTTTTTTTTTTTTTTTGTCAATAGGGAAGTCCTTTTCACCAATGCCTGCTCGTTAGCACTCTGCTATGGCCCTATGGGTGGCAAGCCGTAGATATTGAGGAGATGCTACCACGGTTGCCACTTTGGTGAACGGTCAGACTTTTCACCATTTTCACGGGGCCAGATAGTTGCAAGACATTTGCTGGTTTTCGAGGTCTTCTCTTGGTCTCTGTCTATGATCGTTCGTCGATCAGTAAACAGAGTTGCTCATTATGTGGCGCATGAAGCTCTCCGATGTCTCCCAAGTCGACGAGTGGTCAACCTCTCGGCTTGGGTGGATAGTTAGGTTGTATGTATGATTATCTTGTGGTCTCCCTTGGGAGTTACCTCTTGGCAAAAAAAAAAAAGGAGACCAAAAGATAACCATACATCCATTCTAACTATCCACTCGAGCCGAGTGATTTACCATTCATCAGTTTGGAAGACAACAGAGAGCTTGGTGGACAACTCTGTTTACCGAACACGGAATCGTCAGCATGCGAATGGATGGAGAGGATTTAAAAAATCATTAGATGTTAGCAACGCCCGATACACCGTGGAGAGAAGGGAAGTCAGGATCCCTAATCATACCAGAAACTAAAATAATGTCATGATGAAAGGTTAGAGCGCAATCGTCCCTGCAAGCAAGAAGTTATAACACAAGAAGAACGAAAATACCAAGCTACAAAATATCTGTCATGAGTAGAGATGTCGATTAATATTACTATTTGTTTCTGGTGGTAGAAACTTTAGTGTTTGAACACAATAAATGCACTCTTGACTTCTTGGAACAAGGAATATTTACACGGTTCACACCTCTCCAAACAATGTTCGAACGAGGGTGTTTGATGTTTTTTGGCTAAGTCTACTACTACTGCTACTGCTACTCCTATGGAGGTTCTGAGAGAGCTCCAAAAACAAAGATAATTATGGCTATGGAAACTAAAGTTGCAGAGAAAAGTAGAAATTTGGGCAGAGTGTCTGCTTGTGTGATTGCGCCTTTATCTCTGTCGAATACCTCTCATATTTATAGACAAATGTGAGTGGTAACTGCAGATGGAAGTAGTAACTGTCATGGAGGTTACTTCCTCTCTCTTGAACGTGGCTATCATCGTGGTGGTGGCGGTTTCTTCTCTTCAACTGCTTTGGAGGAGTAGTGACGTTGGTGGAAGAAGCTTGTATTTATGGGATAGGGTTTGATATGATCACATCATCCCTTAGGGTTTCAATCTTGATGAGGAGATGACACCGTCTCTTGAAAGTTGGCCTTAGGGTTCCCTTCTTGATGAGGAGGTTATCCTCCTTGCTTCCCTCCTTCTCTCTTGACGAGGAAATAGACATGATGATGGCTTCCTCTTTGCTTCCCTCCTTCACTCTTGACGAGGAGGTCGACATAATGATGGCTTCCCTTCGATGGATCGACATGAGATCCTGACTTCGATAGGTTGACATGAAGTCTTCACTTCGATGGATGGACATGAGATCCTCACTTCGATAGGTTGACATGAAGTCTTCACTTCGATGGATGGACATGAGATCCTGACTTCGATGGATCAACATGAGATCTTGACTTCAATGGAGTCGGCCTTATGGTTTCCATCTTGATGAGATGGCTTCCTCCTTAGGGTTTCATTTGACGAGGAGTCGTCATATGACATCATCATCATGGAGTCGGCTTAGGGTTTCCATCTTTTGGTTCAACTATGAGGAGGTCGTCATCATGACATCATCATCATGGAGTCGTCCTTAGGTTTCCATCTTAATGAGATGGCTTCTCCTTAGGTTCCATCTTGATAGGAGGTCGTCGTCATGACATCATCTCATGGAGTCGTCTTTAGGTTTCCATCTTGATGAGATGGCTTCCCTCCTTAGGGTTTCCATCTTGATGAGAAGGTCTCATCATGACATCATCATCATCATGGAGTCGGCCTTATGGTTTCCATCTTGATGAGATGGCTTCCTTCTTAGGGTTTCCATCTTGATGAGGAGGTCGTCATCATGACATCATCATCATGGAGTCGTCCTTAGGTTTCGTCCGATTTCTTCTAGATTCGTCATCGTCTCGTCCGTCGGAGGGTCGACATGAGATCCTCACTTCGATGGGGTCCGGTCAGGGTTCCTCTTGAGAGATGGCTTCCCTCCATCTCTTCTCTTGAAGAGAGATCGACATGAGATCCTCACTTCGATGGGTCGTAGGGTTTCCATCTTGATGAGATGGCTTCCTCCTTCCTTTCCTCTTGAGAGAGTCGTAGTCAACCGTTCTTGTCCATCTGATAGATTTCCCTCCTTTCCTCTGAAGAAGGTCTATCATCATGAGATCTTCTCCTTCATCTTTCAGAAATTGACGTCGATTCAACCTCATCTTTCCATCTGATGAGATGGCTATTCTACCTCCTTGTTTCCATTTGATGGAGAGGTGTGAGGAAAAATAGAAATACATGGCTTGCTTATCAATTAACTTAATAAATTTAAGGTAATAAGCTCAACTCCAAAACAAGCATGTGTATTTTCTCATCTAGAGCCATATTCACTGTTCAGTAAACTGGGTTGCAAACATATGGTGGAAAGATAATTTCGTTATTTTCCATCGCACCAATTTTATATCAGTTCGTTTAAGAATTGAGACCAAATACCTCTGGCAAATTAACCATGGCCAAAAGATGAGTATGAAGCAATTATGCTAATAAGCCATTTCATTCTTAATTTCTTCAATGTGTATTGGCTCAATAATTTAAGGTGTAAACACTATTATTATCAGATAGTTATTATCAAATAGTTTTATTTAGTTGTTTACATGAAATTGAAACAAAGCCTAAAAACGGCTTCAACAGAAGGTATCCAGGCATAAGAAGAAATAAAACCAGTTTGTTTAATTTGTTTTTCTTTTTAAGTTTTATTGTTTTCTTAGTCAGTTCTATTAATCAGGTTCGTAAACAACCTCTACGATGATCGATGAGCATGTTGTAAGTAGTATCAGAGACAGAGATGAAAATGTTGTAAATGAACATCATTGTTTCTGAAAATATGGTAAAGAGCTTAAAAGACGATATACTGACTAACTAATAACCACCATAAATAGTTGAAGCATACAATTACAAGGACCTGGTTGAGGGAGGCTACGAGATGAACACTACTACGATTTTGAGGATGGAATTGTCACAGTCAAGTATTCCATGGTCCTGTTTCACCAAAATATGTTACAATTATACACTATTTGATCATATTTTATATATGTCACACTGTTAATTCAAACAGCCACTTAATCTATCCGTCAAGAACTGGCCATTGTTATTAGTTCGTGGTGGCGAATGCATTAGCTTTCACCTTCAGCTGTCTAATAAACAATAATTGCCAGCCGAAAGCTTAATTACTTTCATTAATCGAATGCAATTTCAAGTTCTGGGAGTTCCACGCTACAACCGGGACTATCGTAAGCTTGGAGTTTACCTACTGATCTGGACCGTTGTTACGACCGACCCATGCTACGACAAAGTTCATCTGATGGAGCCCACAGAAGGCTGCGGCCTGCCGACGGGGAATGAATGATTACGGAAAATTGGCAAAAGACGAATGAAAAAAACAGAGTCCAAAATGAAAACAGAGTGAGGAAAAGGTATCGCCTTTGTTTTGAATTTTCTATTCTTTTGCTCCCATGGAAATTCAAATTTCAACAGCTTCTGTGCATTTTCTCGTTAAAGATTGATTCTTTATGCTTGTTTCAGCTTTAGTTTATTAGATTAACATATGAAAAGGGAGTTTCTGTGATTCAGAATGATTATGAAGTGGATTCCTTGCTCTAGTGTGGAAACTGGTGCGTCAAAAAGCAGCAGCAGCAGGAAGAAGAAGAAGAATCATCCAAAGGGCATGCAGATGTTGGTCATGATCGACGACAAGAACCCTAATACTCAAAAACCAAACATTTCAGGTTTGTTCTTTTAGTACTTTGGGATCCTCTTTCACCAGAGTTTCAACAAGTGTTGTATATAGTAATGTCTTTCTGTGTTCTGTGTTCTGTTTCTGCAGAAAGTTGCAGCAAGGATGGCAATGGAGAATCAATGGATGGAATTGCAGCAAAGACTTTCACTTTCAGGGAATTGGCCATAGCTACTAACAACTTCAGGAAAGAATGTCTTCTGGGCGAGGGAGGCTTTGGTAGGGTTTACAAAGGGCACTTGGAAAGCATTAATCAGGTTTTTACTTAGATCATAATTTCTTCTCTATACTCTAAAAAAATCAGTTTCTTTTCAACATGAAACCATTGTTCTTGCCTGCTTATCTTACAGGTTGTAGCAATCAAGCAACTAGACAGAAATGGTTCACAAGGGAACAGAGAATTCCTAGTTGAAGTACTGATGTTGAGCCTCCTACATCACCGTAATCTCGTCAATCTAATCGGATACTGTGCCGATGGAGATCAGAGGCTACTGGTCTATGAATACATGCCTCTAGGGTCTCTAGATGACCACTTACATGGTAACAAAAACAGTCAAACATCATCACCTTGCCTTTCGTGCTGTTAATTGTTACTCCATTTGACATGCTCTCGCCTTTCTTTTCTTTAGACGTTGCCCTGGATAAGAAAGGCCTCGATTGGAACACGAGAATGAGAATTGCGGCAGGAGCAGCCAAAGGGCTTGAGCATTTGCACGACAATGCCAAGCCTCCGGTCATCTACAGAGATCTCAAATGCTCAAACATTCTGCTGGACAGTGGGTACCATCCCAAGCTATCAGATTTCGGGCTGGCTAAGCTCGGCCCCGTTGGTGACAACACTCACGTGTCAACAAGAGTTATGGGGACATTCGGGTATTGTGCTCCTGAATATGCAATGACTGGACAGTTGACCTTGAAATCGGATGTTTACAGCTTCGGGGTAGTGTTATTGGAGATCATTACTGGAAGGAGAGCATTCGACACCTGCAAACCAGCAGCAGAGCAGAATTTGGTTGCTTGGGTAAGTTAAGAATATAACATACACTTTCAGAATGCCAGACTTTTTTCACATGAATGAAATGTAACATTGGCACTTCAAATTTTACCAGGCAAGGCCGATGTTCAACGATCAGAGGAGATACGCAGAAATGGCTGATCCGGTAATGGGTGGACGGTTTCCTCCAAGGGCTCTATACCAAGCACTAGCTGTTGCAGCAATGTGTGTTCAGGAACAGCCTCACTTGAGACCTGCAATTGCTGATGTTGTCACTGCTTTGACTCACCTTGCTTCACAGAAGAGTGCAGCTAATAGGCAGCAACAGTCGGTGCAAAGCTTCCATTCGCCTGGAAGTTAAGAGTCCCTTTCTTCCTTACCGATTATGAGTGCTCTTCTTTTCATTAATCTCTACTTGTATATAAAACCACCTTCTCAATTTAAACATTCCGATTTTGAGCAAGTATTTTTGAAGTTGAATCCGAATCCGAATTCAAGAGATTGGTGAAGAGGCAGTAAGGCTATAGACAAAATTAATTAATACATTTCAAACTGGAAGTTGCTGTTCTTACAACATATGGACAACACAACACACTTCACATTTCCAGCAGCAAATCAGCTAGAGCTTTTTATTTCACACAGGCAAATAGGCAATGACCCTCGAATTCAGTTTGTAAGGTACATGAACAGAAGAAGCTCCTATGAGGAACCTCGTCAAGGCAAAGACCATAACTTTTGCTACTAAGCCTGCATACCAGAAAAATATGATATTCACTATTCACATTACCAACCTCAATTTCAAGTACACTACCCGTGTTACATGTTACAGTAAATGAACATCAGTTACCAGGAAACGCTTGCTGAAGTTCCCAACAGTCTCCTTGGGATCAACTTTTGTTGGCTTGTAAGCCTCAATTTTGTTGCACTCCTGTACATAAACAAAGTTATGTATGGATTAAATGATGTGGACAGGTCCTTATCCTGTATAAGTTGAGCTAGGAACCTTAAAGTAAACAATTTATAAGCTATGATTATCCCACAAAATGCGTCTGCATGACTGCATTCAGTAGAATCACAAATCATGAGAGTTTTCTTCATACCTCAATCCAAGCTTCAAGTCCAGGCCTGCCTGCAGTAATATTATACTTGAACACTTCAGATAAGAACACCTGGAATCTTTCAATAAAAGGCAGGTAGGCAATGTCCACCTACAAAATTCATGGTCGTGAATGAAACTTTAAGGTCAATCAAATTGACTTGGAACTCTCTTTCAAATAAGGAATGTCCAACTTACAAGACTAAATTGACCAAGGAAAAAAGGCCCATCATGGAACCTCCAAAGTGCGTTTTCCAGGTAATCAAAAACAGGATCTGAAACAGACCAGCCAATATATTTGCATTAAACAAAGTCTACATCCAACAAAATGCAGAAACCCATATCAGATTAAGCTACAAAAAAACTCACCAACTTCTTCAGCCACATATTCCTTGAAAGAAGAATACACAGATCCAACAAATGTGTCGCATGATGACAGCAGCTCATCAGCGAACTTTCTCTTAGAACGATCCTACAAATATTTCACAAGCATCAAATACGGTAGCTTCCAAATTTATGATGGGAGTAATCAGGGGGTTGTTCTGCACATCTTACCTCAGGAATAAGAGAAGGCCCTTCGAAGTTGCTATCCAAGTATTTAATCAAGTCTAGACTCTCCCCAATGATTTTTCCATTGTGTTCAAGGCTGGGACCTTAGATCAAACAAGACTATTATCAACAATATTATCAATGAAGCTTAACCTGCACTAGCAAGGAATTTCATGAAACATAAACTAAACATCACTTCCGGATTAGTATAGTAACCATTATATCGAAGATCAAAATGCCTAGAGACTTGTGGCTAAACTAATGTATCATTTACTTGGTCGCAATACTTCACCTTATTGGCAGGATAAACCTTGTCTTTATACCAAGTAGGCCTGTCCTGAAGTATCAAGGGAACCAGCTTTATCTCATTTTGCAACCCCTGTAAACACCAAACCCCAAATAATTACACTAATAACTCGAGGAACTTACCAAAAACAGGACTAACCCAATTAGAATGCCAAAAATGGAAAAGATACCTTGAAATTCCTAGTGATCCACACTCGTTGAGCATAAGGACAGACATAGGCCGTGTAGAGCCTTAACGAACCAATAATAAACAAAACCAAAAACCATTTCGCCATGTTAATTTCTCCAATAGAAAACACAGCCGGCAGGAAAACGGAAACGAAGGAAGAAGGAACCTGGTAGTGCCATCGAAGAGAGGAGGCTGCTCCGCCGTGGAATCCAGTGAAGGAGGCAGATTCTCCGGAACGGTCCGATCCAAACTTCAAAAATTAATAACGAAGTGAGTGATCAGGGAAAAGGAAAATTTGGAGGAAAGGCAAAGAGGAAGGAGGATCGAAAGAAGCGGAAAGCTTACGCAGTGGCAGCCATTGGCAGTTAGCGAAGGAGCACAATCAGTCGGTTTCTCACGGCTGGACAACTGGTAGCTTTGGTTTGGCTGTGACCCAAGAAAATGCACAAGTTGCGGAGCTTATTTATATAGGTAGAGATGTTGTGTGTGCAGAGAATGGAGGGTTGACTAGTTGCAGCTGGAAAACTTTCCTAAGCTGAAAGTTTCAGCACCAAATAAGTGCAGAATTTTTCTGAGTCGTTAGATTGTAGATGAAAGCACAATCTAACGGCTCAGGAAAATTCAGCATTCAGCACCAGATTAAAA
Organism: Linum lewisii; assembly: GCA_034768395.1. Classification (NCBI taxonomy): domain Eukaryota; kingdom Viridiplantae; phylum Streptophyta; class Magnoliopsida; order Malpighiales; family Linaceae; genus Linum; species Linum lewisii. The sequence continues at coordinate 19,153,668 of CM068302.1, read as the reverse complement.
GCCGCAGCTTGGCATTATTCTTATTGTGTGGTCAGTTGGTGACAGGAAGCTGATCAGTGACGTGGCACCTTCAGGCGATTTGTTGGCTGGGTCAGGGAATTTTATGATGGGCGGCCCATGTAATAGTCCTTACTCCTTATGGCCCAACATAAGTAAATACCCTAATGTGGGGCCCACTAAACATATACATATAGAATAGACAAAATAGCATTTTGCCCCCTCTACTTTGCCAACTTAACAGATAGCCCCCTATACTATAAATTGCTCTTTTTACCCCTTCTACTTTGAAAAATTTTCTGTTTAGGTCCTTCCGTTCTGACTTTCGTCTTCGTGACGTTAATTTTTGCATATCCATTACACCACATTAGCTCCAATAGTAATGTATTAGCTTACTAAGCATGTTTGAATTGGTAATATAAGTATATATAATTAGATAGGATGAAATCGACGAATAAAATATGTGGTATCTCGTATTTCAACATACTTTTCGTGATACTTCCCCGATTTACCTCCCTAACAAACTTTTTATCTCCTACCCCTGATATCTCTCTTTGTCGGTGCGTGGATGTGTTCAGATTCAATGTTAAGAAGATGAAAGTTGAAACGAAAGGACCAAAACGGCAAAGTAGTTGAAGTAGAGGGGGTAAAAAGAGTGGTTTATAGTATAAGGGGCATTTGTTAAGTTGGAAAAGTAGAGGGGGCAAAGTGCTATTAAACCTACAGAATATGACGTGGAGGGGACCAAGAGGATAACGAACAGGGGCGGATCCAGGATTGATCAATCATGCACTGAGCCGAAATTGAAGAAATTTTTTTCTAATATATCATTGAAATCACTCAAAATTCCATCTAAACTATAATTTTCTAGTATATCACGCTTAACATATATGATTAAACTATCAACTATTGCGTAGCCTAGTCACCGCTATCTTCATCGCCGAAAATAGGCGTTCACCTGTAGCAGTAGAGATCGGAACAATAAAAACAAGACAAATAAGCCGGTCCACAAGATAAATTGACTTGATTTGCCTGTCTCCATCAACTCGCGACAAAGCTCAGCAAGCAATGCTAACTTTTTCAAAGAATGGTGATTGGGAACATCACCCTGGAAAACTCTCAACTGAAAGTCTAATATCTTTATTTACTGTTCAGAAAAATCAAAAGGATAATACTTTTTCGTTAGACTATAAAAAAAAGTTTCAATGACAAATGCTTTTTATCCATTTGAAGGATTAAACATGAGTTAAGGTTCAAAAGTTCATTCACATTTTCGTCAAACCTTGAGCTTATTTCTTCGGTCTGGTAATCGATAATGGTGTTAAACACATCAAAATGATAGTAATGCTCATTTGGCGCACCATTTTGTTGGCGAGTAGATTTACCTTCAACATGTTGATTGTGGAGCACTAAGAAGAGAAGACATTAAACCAAAAATATGCAATAGTAGTTTAGTGTATGAACGTTGACGAAAAATAGGACGAGAGATTAAAAGAAAGCATGAATGAATGAAATTTTAATTGATGGAGATTAAATACTAAAAGAAGGCAAGAGTTTTAATTACAATAGTTGAAAAGGAAAATAATTAAAAAAGAATAAATCAAAGAAAAAGGAAAAAGATTATATGAAAGTTCACTGGGAAGGAAAATGATTAAAATGAAGTCATTTTTAAGGATTAAATTATAATTATGTTTGGTTTATGATTAAATTAAATAATATTTTAGGTTTTAGACTTTTAGTTTTAAAGTTAGAGGAAAAATAAATAAAATAAAAAGATATTGTAATGGCAAGGTTCGAACTTGAAATCTCTTGAAATTAATCTAACAGTCTAACCATTACACTATATGCTAATTCTTGACTTTGCAAGGGCCATGACCCCTACTAGTGAATATAACTCCGTCCCTGAATATATACTCAATTTTCAAGGACGGGACCGAAAGGGGGTGAGCCGGGACTCACCCGGCACCCTAGACCCGTCCCTGATAACGAATATCGAAAGTTTAATTGATGTTGAGTTGCTATGAAACGGTCTCTAAACAAAGATGATCGTAAAATACACAAATTATCATATACACAAAATAATGATTAAGTGCCCTATTTTTGAATTAAAATTATAGTTGGTAAAAAACTATAATCTAATTATATGTTTGACTTTGGTAAGAATAGTTAAAAGATCATTTTATAAACTAAAATTAGATTATATGATCAAAATTAGCTTGGAATTTCATCGAAATTTGATTTCTATGTAGTAGTTGATTCAATCTTTTTCCCTTCCGGTGGCCTGATTGTTGCAGATATTTGCTAGTTCCTGAGGTCTTTTTCTAGTCTCCGCCTACTAACAGTTCGACGTTCGATAACAAAGCTTCCCATTATGTGGCACGTCAAACTCTTCGATGCCATCCAAGTCGACTAGTGGACAATCTCTCGGCTTGGGTGGATAGTTAGGATGCATGTATGGTTATCTTCTGGTCTCCTTCGGGAGCTACCTTCTGGCAAAAAAAAAAAACGATAAAGCAGAACCACATTCTTTCACCAGTAGTGCACCAATAGTCCTCCATCGGAGATGTTGGCATATCAACATTGGAAAGGGTCGTAAGGTTACAGATACTCAAATAGATCAAAGTTGAATCAAATTCGATATACGTGAAACATCATACACCGTTGATACCGTAGGTATTTAGGGGTCGTTTGGTTGATGAAATTGGGTTCCAATTCTCGGCCCACTGGAAATTAGGTACCAATTTCCCGCCCATTGGGAATTGACCCAAATAATTACACTATAATTCTCCTTAAACCGAAAATTAAAATCCAATTCACATACCCAATTCCATCAACCAAACCACCCTTAAAAGTTAATATGGTGTGAAATGGCTTCTCTAAGACAGATTGGTCAAATTCAAGAAAACCTCTCCTTCGATATCTTTCTTCAAATGTTCAGTTTCAGGATTACAGCAAAAGAAAAGAAAAGAAAAAACTCTCTTCATTAATGGAATAAATGGATTATATAAATTATAATGGCTATTGGCTACTAGGAAATTCAAAGGCGGCTTTTATTCCAAGTCACTAAACGGCAACAGAGTCCTGCTCCCCTTCTGGACAAAACTGGGAATCAGGTCAACTTAGGAACTTCAGTTACCTTGCGCCTGTGGCTGCAGAACAAAGAATTACGGGTTTTTTTTTGTCAAGTTTTAGATTCAACATTACTACATGAGCACTGTATATTTAAATGTAAGAATGCGTGCTAAGACACCAAGTGCTTACCAGGAAACGCATGCTGTAATACTCAACAACCTCTTGTCGATCAATCTGTTTGGTCAGTTTGTAAGACTCGAGCTCACTAATGTCCTGCACATACCGAAATATAAGGCGAGATGGGATTGTCAGGGGCAAAGCTGACTGACACATTGTGAGATGACGGGGATAAAACTTTTCTGTCTTACCTGAAACCAGGCAGCAAGCTTAGGTCTGCCTTCAGTGATGTTATATTGGAATACTTCTGTTAGGAAGATCTCGAATCTTTCGATAAATGGCACGTAGGCGATGTCTGCCTGCAGAGCCCACATGATTGTGTGATGATGGAGTTAAAAGCATGGATTCACTAGATTGCGGAAAGCCTGAAACTTCACTCATTTTGAACATCCACGGTAGAACTCAGAACTTACCAAGCTAAACTGGTCGCCAAGAAGGAACGTTCCTTCGTGCTTTGAAAGAGCATCTTCCAAGTAATCCATAGCAGGGCCTGCAACAAGTCTCTCATTTAATAAAAGCTATAAACAAAACTGAAAATTCTGCATACCCAGATGAAAGATCCCAATCGATGAAGCGCACCGATGTCATTCAGTGGATCTGCCTTGAAGGCAGAATACACATTTGCATTGAACGTATCACTGTAATCAAGCAGTTCTTCAGCAAACTGCTTCTTATCAGAGTCCTGAAAATAAACAGTTTATAGTCGTTTCACTTAATTTCTTTATTAAAATGCAGAATAGAATGAGGAATAAGATCAGGAAAATCTTACACTGGGAAGAAGAGAAGGGCCTTCAAAGTTGCTATCTATGTACTTGATTATATCCAGACTCTCTCCCATGATTTTGCCATCGTGCTCAAGCGATGGGACCTCAAGAAACAGATATCGTTGAGTTTATAATCAACTCAAGAACGATGATAGCTCAACAGAGAACACTCCCATCCTCTAATCCGATTAACAATAATAGATGATCAGGAGACTTGAAGCGAGAGAAACTCACCTTGTTTTCCGGATAAACACTCTCTGCGTACCAATCAGGCCTGCTTAGAAGGTTAAGTGGAACTAGCTTTATCTCGTCTTGCAGACCCTGCAATTTGATCATCAATAAATCCAAAGAACAGGAAGGAATCAATCCATTACAACTACCAGCACACAAGAGATTAGGTTTTTGACTAACCTTGAAATTCCTAGCGATCAATGCTCGCTGGGCGAAAGGGCACCTATAGCTAATGTACAGCCTACAGACGAAAAGATTAGAAATAAATTAAAAAAATCAAAATGGAAATCAGTAAAGCGTTAGGCGGCAACGGAGTAAACCTAGTGGTTCCATCGAAGAGCGGAGGTTGCGCCGACGAAGCGCCGAACACCGGTGTCAATTTCTCCGGCGCGGCCTTATCTAAACTTTAAATTAGGAAACAGTAAGAACAGTTAGCGGCAGCAAGAATCAGATATCATTAACGGCAGAGGATGGAGAAGATGAAGGAGATTGACTTACGTTGGGGCAGACATGGGTGCTTGAGAATATAGGTCACTTTTTTCTTCTGGTGAGGAAAATGTATTTTCGAAAAACAGATAATATGTGGCGAGATGGAAGGCAATGGAACTTGGAAGCAGCCATGGAGAAACGATCAGAGAGAGGAGTCCGATTTCTTAGCATCTGATAATTCTGAGATTAGCAGGGATGAACGAGAAATGCATGGGTGACATGCCATCTGGCTCCCGAGTTTCAGGTTAGAACTTAGAATTGAGCTGGGCTTTGACTTTGTAATGGTAAGGCCCTCAGGTCTAGGGCTGAAAATTTAGGTTTGACCAAAAAAATTATCAAATTTAGTCGGTCATATCAATCGATTTTGAATTCATCCAATTCGAAATTCGTCACTGTCATGAGTTTGGTGTCGAATTCAGTTTTCGGTTGATTCAGTCAAATTCGGCCATTGATGGATTTTGACCAAAAATCGATCATTAGTAAAACAATTGTGAATAGAATATTCAAATCAAAGAAAGATAAATGATTTTCATGCCAAAATCAATGAACTAAATTTTCATACACATGATTTAAAAGTTTAAAATCATGTAATATCATCAATAATTGTCCGAAATAGCTTGAAATCGGTCAATTTGATCAATCGAATTCCATTTGGTTACAGTCACAACCGACCAAATCATCGAATTCAAAATCATCCCAGTTGTAATGGTTTTTGGCCGAAATTCAGTTTAATAATTGATCAAATTCGGTTCAGTTTGTCTGAACAAACTAAATTCCACCCTACTCACGTCATTCTTGACAAGAAGCCTTCTTTTTTTAAAAGTTTTTTTTATGGTGGTTTGATGATCTGTTATATTACGTAAATTCTGGATGGATGGCGATTTGATGAAATTACCAAATAGTTAGAACTTATAACTACAATAAGTTAGTAGTATTGAAATTATTTTTTAAAGATTGATGACCACGAAGTTACAATTCCAATAGATTAATGACCAACATAGATATTAAGTCCTTTTTGGGTTTTGACATCAAAAACCAAATCACCAATTTTGTCCACATCACCCGATAACATATTATCTATTTCATAATTTATTCAATCTTTTAGGATCATTATATTTTTAATACTACATACAAAATACGACGATACAAATACAGAGGCCAGCCACAAGCTCACATCTACTACGAACCAGGATGACAGACTTTCTTATTCCACTTCAACGCAATTCCGTAATACAGAAGCCGGCAACACACTTGGGCAGCCGGCGAGGAGATCCCGTGCCACACGAGGTATCCAATTACTTCCCCTGCATAACAAATACAACGTTTTGATTACTAATCAAGCTTAACACATCCCATTCGCAACTTCAAAACCCTGCAGATTGTTTACCAAGAACCGCTTGCTGTAGAACTCCACAAACTGTTTTGGATCCTTCAGTTTCGTCTGCTTGTAAGCCTCGAGTTTGTTCATTTCCTGCAGTAAAAAGTACCGGATTAAGACTAGGAGCTTAATATGCAACGATGGGAGGAAGTAACAACTCCTTTCGTAGCCCTTCAGACCTCGATCCAAGCAGCAAGGTTAGGCCTGCCTTCAGCAATATCGTACTTGAACACTTCTGAAAGGAAGATTTGGAACCTTTCGATAAACGGAACGTAGGCAATGTCGACCTGGAACAACAACAACAACAACAACACATGCATTAGAATGGATCATAACAATTGGATTCAGTTGGTTTTGGAACAAGGGAACATCCAACTTACCATACTGAACTGACCAAGGAAGAATGGTCCATCGCTGAATTTCGAAAGAGCTTCTTCCAGATAATCGAGAGCAGGGCCTATAACAGAAGGATCACAAACTTGAGTTAACCATGATTTTCATTACCAAACTGTAATAATCACGTGGGACAAAATCAAGTCAAATGAATACAAACCAGCTTCCTTCACCGCATCTCCCTTTAAAGCAGAGAACACCTTTCCATTGAATGTATCAGTGTATGCAAACATCTCTTCAGCAAACTGCTTCTTAGCAGGATCCTGCAAAAATGAAAAAGCCGCATCTCCCCATTGTCACTTATGTTACTAAAAGGGAAGGCGCATAACCACCAAGTATACAATCTTACATCAGGAAGAAGAGATGGCCCTTCGAAGTTGCTATCTAGGTACTTCACTAAATCCAAGCTCTCCCCAATGATTTTTCCATCATGCTCAAGAGCTGGAACCTGCAGAGAAATCAACACCGATCTCAGAACAAATCACAAACCAGGAAGGAATTCGCAAAATCAGCAACAACCCTAAATCCCTAACTACTATCACCAACTACACAGCTACCAATCAAAGTTAGTGGCATGCTGAAACTATGATGCCACTCGAACAAACAAAGAAACAAACAACAAATTCTCCATGTTCATAAAGAGAAGAAAATTTCACCTTATTTCCAGCATAAACTTTCTCCGGATACCAAGCAGGCCTGTTTTGAAGGTCCAGAGGAACTAACTTTATCTTATCTTGCAAACCCTGCAAAAAGAAAAGAAAAATATACACACCAACCACCAGAAATTATGAACAGATCGTTAGATTCTCGCAGCAACAGAAGAAGGAAAACGAGAGCTACCTTGAAATTCCTAGTGATCCATGTCCGCTGAGCATAGGGACATTGGTAATTCGTGTACATCCTTCCAAGAAAAAATGATTATTAACAACCAATTTTAGACTAATCAAAGAAGTGAAATAGCTTCTGGAATCGGAAAAAACCTAATGGTGCCATCGAAGAGCGGAGGCTGCTCCGACGACGCATCCAGAACCGGCGGCAAGTCTTCCGTAACGGATTTGTCCAAACTTTGTCACAATTCCACCAAACACAACAACACTGAAGATCAGATCGACGGAAAATAAGAAGAGTAGAAAAATAACCGGGGGGAAATGAGCGATTTTGGAGTTCTTACTGTGTGGCGGCCATTGATAGGTATGTATTATACCGAATCAAGTCAGTCTCCGGGGAGCAGCCTTTAATGACTGACTCTTTTGAGAAATTTTGAACCCGTAATCGAATTGTGGTTGATGGATGTGGAAGAAAGAAGCACAGGCCTTTATATAGAAGCGCCAAAAAGGAATTTGGTCTGTATATTGCATTCTATACAGATTATGACCACACTCGATTTTTTCCATAACAAAATTAAAAATATTATATAAAATTAATACTAGATTATGGCCATTTTTGTGTTAATTTTTAGTGGATGTTTTTTAATTACATAGATGTGTTGCTTTCTACCTTTTTTATTTATAATTTTTAATATATAATAATTTGTTACAGAAATTAGTGGCTTGAAATCAGACTCAGACTCCAACCTTTTCCAAGGTTAGAAGCCTTCCAACTTTTTCTCAGTCATTAGATCACCTTTGACCTTTTGACTAATCCAATGGTTTAGATTGTTAGGGATATTTAAGATTTTACACATATCATTTAATTTTTATATTTTAGATTAAATATATTAATATTTAGTGACCAGCCCTTCGGCGACCGGCCAACATAGCCAGCGACCGGCGACCGGCGACTTTTCCGGCGAATTTTTTTTTTGAAAATTTTTTTTCCATAATTTTTTTTTACTTAAAAAAATACTAGTTAACACTTTTTTTGCTGTTAACTAGTTAACAGTGTTTTTTTAACTGATAAATAGTTAACATCGTTTTTTGTTTGATAACTTGTTAACAGATTTTTTACTAACAGGTTAACCAACCGAGTTAACTAGTTAACAAATTTTTTACTTGATAACAATATTTTTGTTGACTAGTTAACCAACCAAGTTAACTAGTTATCAAGTTGTTAACTAGTTAACTTATCAAGTTGTTAACTAGTTAACTAATCGAGTTAACTTGTTAACAAATTTTTTACCCGATAACAGTTATTTTTGTTAACTAGTTATCAAGTTGTTAACTAGTTAACCAACCGAGTTAACTAGTTATCAAGTTGTTAACTAGTTAACCATCCGAGTTAATTAGTTAACATATCAAATTGTTAACTAGTTAACCATTCAAGAAATTACAAATTCACATATAATTTGAAGGCAACCAATGAGCTAAAAATTATGTCATATAACTAGTTAACATCATAATTTAGATAACAAGTTTAGAAGATTTGAGTTGATAACTAGTTATAAAAATTAGTTAACTAGATAATTTATCGAGTTAACTAGTTAACATCATGACTAAGATAACTAGTTAACATTTTTTATGATGGTAACTAGTTAATCAATCGAGTTAACTAGTTATTCAATCGTGTTAATTAGTTATCAAGTTGTTAACTAGTTATCTAATCAAGTTAACTAGTTAACATCATGATCAGATAACTATTAACGCGATTATTTAGCTGATAACTAGTTATCATACTAGTTAACTAATTTTTTTGGTGTTAATTAGTTAACTAGTTAACCTCATGATTAGATACTAGTTAACAAAGTTTTTAGCCGATAACTAGTTATCAAAATTGGTTAACACGTTATCCAACAACCAGATTATATAGTTAGAAAAGGTTGTCCAACAATATTTACATTTAAATGTTTACAAAATGGCCCAAAATCTAAAACAGTCAACAATATATTGTTCAGTGACTGAGAATGTAAATTTCAATAGTTTCTAAAACATCCCAAAGTATTAACAACTGCAAATCAGTGACCTAACTTAACTAAGTGACAAATCAGTCACCTAACTTAACTAAATGAAAAATCAGTCACTCTTCTTCAATTGTGGAATACGACGCTGCTGCTCCGGTCAATGCCCTCCGCCGGCCGCCGCTCCTCTGCCCGACATCGTGTTCGACCGCACCGACTTCGGAACCCCCAACATCTCTTTTACCCGACGGCAATGAGCACGATTCTTACGACTGGATCGAGCTCTAAAAAACTAGGTTGATGAATTGGAGGTGGTACTCCTCCAATCAGATCTTCGACCATCGTCCTCAACCGCGGTAGCCAATCCGAATCAGAGCATCTGAAGCAAAAGAGAAGGCGGAGAACCAGCCACTTGCTACGCTATTTTCCTGTCCTGAATCGTATTTCTAACCTTCAATCGATTGTCAAAAAAATCGGCAACGGCGGAATCGGTGGAGGCGAAGGCTGAGAAGTGGTTTTGGCGGCGGCTGTGTGTTTGACAAGTAGGTATACCGGCGGACGGGAGCGTTGTGGTTTTAGCGGCAAGGTGCGTACGGTCATCGGCGGAGAAGCGGCGGGATGGAGGATGTTGTAGAGGGGTTGAAGGCGGCGAGGAAGAGAGACAACTATTCCTATTAGGGTTACTTTAATTTTTTATAATTCCTAAATTGCCCTTCCGGTCTCCTGGGTTGGACCGGCCCAACCTTTAAAGGTTGGGTCCGGATCCGGAGCCGAAATTAGTATATATCATAATTATAATTTATTAAGATAAAAATAAAAATAAATAATTTAATTAATATGTTGGTAAAAATTATAATTTTTATCAATTTTTGGGATATGATAAACAAAAACATTACAATTATGTTTTTATGTTAAAAAACAATGTCATTTTGTTTTTATTAAAGAATAAAATATTCTAATTATTAGGTGTGGTATTGTTGGTTGTTCACTTTCTCTGTTAACTATAAGGTTGAGAGTCCAAAATAACCTCATTTCTAAAATAAAGGAGGAGTTTTAATATTCTGAAAAAGCTGACGTTTCAACTGAAAAAAGAAATTTTTTATATTAATGTATTTATAGAAATCAAATATTTATCATGAAAATTGGTAGTTGTAAATTCAAATCAGGTAAAAATTGATACATATAATTAAAAATTAAATACTTAGTATGAAAATCAGTACTTACAAATTTAAAAATTGATATCTACTAAATTAAAAATATTGATGCATGATAGTGTTGTTACGGTCAAAAGAATTTGTTGTCAACATATATAGGCAGCTTATCTATTCGGCTTGTTGCATGATAAGTAACTACCAAAAAAACTATTTTAGGTTAAGCCAATTTCGCCAAGTGTAACTAAGGAAATGTTAATCGATTCTTAGTTTGACTAAGTCTAACTAATAAGAAAATATTAATTATTTGAGAAATTTATTATAAGGATATTTGAAATAGAAGAAATGATTGATTTGGAGTAAAATTATAATGGAAGAAAAAAATTAAAAATATAAATGGTTAAAGAAAAATATTAAATTAGAAATTTTGTTTCACCTTAATATTTCAATTCTCTCCTCTCTTGTCCAACAAAATTTTTTCCGAGGAATTGAAATAGCTCATAAATTTTCATTTGGACTCACAAGGTGATTTCAGTTCACCTTCAAATTTCTTCTTTTTTTGGTGTGTAAATCATTTAACATCATATTAATATAAATTACCAACTCAAATCTCCTATCCAAACGACTCGTTAAGCATACTCACGAAGCCTAAGAACTAAGAAATTATCGAGGTGGTATAGTCAGTCCAAAACCAAACAACTGAAAGAACCAAACCCAATAAAACCACTTATTCCCCTAACATTTCATTTATTTAGCCCTCTTTGATATCTATAAATACATTAATGCAGAAATCTCCTTTTTTATTTATTTGTCTGTTGTTGAATAGGTGACCTGGTATTTATAGAGTCATGGTGGTATGAGTCAACTCTCCACAAGTCCTGCCCTGAGTGGTACCTCATCGGAGGCATCATCATGGCCATTGGACAAAGACAAAGACGCATGACGAATGAGTGAGTTGTTGGCGGTTTTGAGCTACAAGGTTCAGTCATCAGACATAGCTAAAAGCTTGAACAACTCGAGATGGTAATGACAAATGATGCGATTTCACATCTCAGTTCTGACACCGTTCATTCAACCCTTCCAAACTCTATGGTTAGGTCAACATTCAATTGTATGCTCTCAAAGCTTAACAATCCCTACGATTCTGGTGGTGGCGTCTCTAATTCCATAGATTTCTCTAACCAATCGGCGAGTAACAGAGATGATTGAGAGTACGATCCTAGCTAATCTCCAGTGTTGCCACTTATCCACAAACTGAATTGGAAGATAGCAGAAAGAGGATGAAATGACAGATATTTTATGAAAGATTCACCCTCAATCTCGAGATTCACATTATTAGTAAAGCTAAAAGGGGGCTGTATTTTCTTCGGCGGATGTGGAGGGCGTGTCGGGGTGAAAATCATCATAGGAGGAAACCTCTTCGTAATTAACAGAGGTTGATCCGCCTCAGGAGTTACTCTCCTCATAAGAAGACATTGTTTGTGAAAAAGAAAATGGTACGCCCGAGAGGATCTTTGGATCTAAACTATGCAAAGATACGCTCGAAAGAGAAAATGATAGAGCGTATGGAGAAGAGTTAAAGGAAAGTCACATACTTGAGTTGGTTGACATGATTTTGAGAGATGAAGGTTCCTAGAAGGCCGGCGAGCGCTCTGAAATCTCTAGAGAGAGAAAGCGGGCATGCGCTCTGGCAGGAAGAGAGATAATAGAGATGAGGACAAATGCTCCGAATTAAGGAGTATTTATAGTGCTGACGTGGACATCTAAATCGTCGCCCCACTCACCGGATGCCATGTGTCAAATGTTTGGCGAGAAAAATCTTGCCAAAAGAAAATTTGAAAATTGAAAATTTTGAAATATGAAATTTGAAAGTCCAAAAGAGCCCCTGAAGCGCCCATGAATGGAAGAGACTGTACGGTCGATTGAAGGAAAACGCTCAAACTGAGCACCACCATCCTTGAATCATGATTCAAAAGCTTTCGTCACTCTTGGCTTCTAAACCATACTTGGGGCCAATTGATGGGTCTAAACCCAATTGTTGAGTTAACCGAGTTAACCAACCTTTTGCTAACCAAACCAAAAAGAGAAGTGAGTGGTTTTTGTTGCAGGAAATAAGAATTAGGGCAAAAATCAAGCAGAGCTGAAATCAAGGGATTATTTCCCAAGGCGCGATCGGTGTAGAAGAAAGCGACTGTGCAACGACGTTTAAAAGGAATCGGACTTGAGGAGAAAGTCAGGCGATTGTGGAGAAGCAATCGGGCGGTTGATTGTCACTCACGAGTTGTAGTGAGGAATTGTGATTGTGTAATCGCGGTTGTGCTGTACCCAGATTCAGTTTGTGAATTCTGGGGGTTCTTGTTCTTTGTGTCTTAATAATATTGACTCTCCCGAGTGAAAGCTCGGGACGTGGATGTAGATAAGTGAAACTTATCGAACCACGTTAAACACCGGTGTCGTGTCCCTCATCTTTTCCTTTCTCAGTTTTCAGTCGGTTCATCAGTTGCAGGAGATTGGTTAAAGATCAAGGATAGTGTATCGAGTCCTTGATCCATTTCACTCTCTCTTTTTCGAAAACTGCTTCTTCATTTTCGAAATAAAGCCCGTCTTGTGGCTCAAGGGTATTCCCAAAAAGAAGGGATCGATTTCGATGAAACCTTCGCTCCTGTTGCTCGTCTTGAGGCTATTCGTATCCTCTGTGCCTTCTCCAGCTTTCTTAAGTTCAAATTATATCAAATGGACGTTAAAAGTGCGTTCTTAAATGGGGTTATCAAAGAAGAAGTCTTTGTCAAACAACCTCCTGGATTTGAAGACTCATCCTTTCCTAATCATGTCTTCAAACTACAGAAAGCACTTTATGGATTACGTCAAGCCCCAAGAGCTTGGTATGATAGGCTCTCAACTTTTCTTCGTTCAAACGGTTTTGTTAGAGGGACCGTTGACAATACTCTCTTTCTTAAAAAAGACTCTGTCGATATTCTTCTTGTTCAAATTTACGTCGACGATATCATTTTTGGTTCCACAAACTCTTCGTTAAGAAACTCTTTTGGGAACTTAATGACTGAAACTTTCGAAATGAGCATGATGGGGGAATTGAAATTCTTCCTCGGTCTACAAGTCGAACAAACACCCATGGACACCTTCATTCATCAAACTAGCTACACTAAATCTCTTCTTGATAAATTTAACTTTTCTTCCTCCAAACCGGCATCTACACCAATGGCCACAACAACAAAACTTTCCTCTGCTGATTCCGATGAGCCAACGAACAACACTCATTACCGAGCTCTTATTGGTTCACTTCTGTATCTTACTGCCAGCCGACCTGACATTCTGTTCTGTGTGTGTCTTTGTGCACGTTTTCAATCAAATCCAAAGACATGTCACCTTTCTGCCCTCAAACGTGTACTTCGTTACCTCAGTGCAACCAAAGACTTTGGTCTCTGGTATCCTTCTTCAAATCAGTTTGATCTTGTTGGATTTAGTGATACGGACTATGCTGGTAGTACTACCGATCGTCGAAGCACTTCCGGTTCATGCCAATTTCTTGGACCAGCGCTGGTTTCCTGGTCTAGTAAGAAACAGCCTTCTGTAGCTCTCTCTACGGCAGAAGCCGAATACATTGCTGCAGGAAGCTGCTCAACCCAAATCTTATGGATTCAGTCACAATTAAAGGACTATGGAATTTCTCTTCCTCCTACACCCTTATTTTGTGACAACACTAGTGCAATTAACATTTCCAAAAACCCAGTGCTTCATTCACTTACTAAACACATTGATGTTAAGTTTCATTTCTTACGTGAACTTGTTAGTCAACAAGTCATTAACATTCAGTTTGTTCCCACAACCTCCCAACTTGCAGATATCTTTACAAAACCCCTAAAAGAAGACCAATTTGTTTTGAATCGTCAGAATTTAGGTGTTCTGAGCCGATCGGATTTACCCTATTTACACTAAATGACGTTTCGATCCTTTTTTTGTTCTTCTTTACTGTTGATTTTAATTTTCTTTTTTTCTACCTTTAAGTTGATTTGACTTACCTTTTTTCAATTCCCAAAATTCGAATCCGAATCACTATGATCTTTCCAATCGACTTTTCCGTTGATTGATGATTCTTTCACCTACCTTTTTCTTCCTTCGAACCCTCTTATTTAAAGAGCTGAGCTCCAACCTTTCTTTACACCATCACCTTTTTCCTCCGACTATCCCCTGCTAAGCAATGGAAGGACAAACTGTATTGTCTGAAGTCAATGGGTTAACCCATCGCTCTGATGCAGCTCGCCAGCGATACATCCGTCACTTTCGAACCCGACCCCTGATGCCAACCTTCAAGCTCCATCCTGAAGGTCTTGCTAAGTATGGTATTGACATCTACAAACCTTTTTCTATCTTGGTTGGTCAAACTATCTTCATACTAACCAAATTGCCTGCTTTCCCGAATCTGTTCGACTCTTCTATGGCAATATGCATGTTCTCTCCACTTCACCCTTTGTTTTACAGACACAAGTTTATGGCCATCTCATTAATGTCACTCCGGAGCTTTTGTCTCGTGTTCTTTGTTCCAAACCAACCATCTATGGTCACCAGGTTCATAATGAGATGCAACTTGCTTTGTCTGGTTTTGACGTTCGTGGAGCTCTGGGTGCGTTAAATTTTTTTCCCTCCCCATCCTATCCCCTTCGTGTTACTCAGCTTCAACCACACTACCAAGTTTTCCTCTTCTTTCTCACCCATCTCTTTGTACCTCGCTCCCATGATCTCGATACTGTCCTGCCTCTTGACATTTGGGTGATGTACCATGCTTTCATCACTCAACATCCGATCAGCCTTCCCCATCTTCGTCTGCAAGTTATGCCTCTCAATCGGCTTATACCGGCCCTCTGCCACTGGTTTCTTTTGTTACTGAAATTCTTCTGTATCTGGATGTGGATCTTGAATTCAAACTAAAGGACTCTACAATCTATCATCTCCGGCCTCAATCCATTCTCCGGAAGTTGGGACTTCCCACTGCTCCTCAAAAGCCAAAGTTGGATATCTCCAAAGGGGGAGACAAAGGTCCTGGTTTCTGCTGCCCAAAAGGCCAGATCATCCTTAAACTCAATCTCCTGTCAGTTTTAGTCGCTGCTGCAAATAACTGGGACATTTCGTCAGACGCAGTACGTCACGGCTCATTGAATCAAAGTATCACATCCTTTGTGAAGGCTCTTAAAGAGCGTGGAGATTGGGAGATTGAAGACATCCAAAAACTGGATCTTGGACAAGGACAAGAGGCTGCAGATGTGAAGCAAATCATTCTGGAGAAGTATCTGAAGAAACCTGAGAGAGATGATGCCTCTGATTACGGAAGTGATCCCGACGCTGAGTTCTGAGAGTTGCTGTCTGCTCTATTGCTGCTGTCTTTTGTTTTGATCTTAATAATGTTCCTGCTTGTTTGAGGCTTTACTTGGTTTGTTCTTAGACATTCTGGTTGTTTGTTTTTCTTTCGAAGACTCTTTCATGTTCTTAATTGCTCATCGTTGAATTATCCAATTTAATTCTGGTTGTTCCAAGTTTTAAATTTTGAATGATTCAAGAATCATTCCTCTATTTTGGAGATATCCAACTTAGGGGGAGATTGTTGAGTTAACCGAGTTAACCGAGTTAACCAACCTTTTGCTAACCAAACCAAAAAGAGAAGTGAGTGGTTTTTGTTGCAGGAAATAAGAATTAGGGCAAAAATCAAGCAGAGCTGAAATCAAGGGATTATTTCCCAAGGCGCGATCGGTGCAGAAGAAAGCGACTGTGCAACGACGTTTAAAAGGAATTGGACTTGAGGAGAAAGTCAGGCGATTGTGGAGAAGCAATCGGGCGTTGATTGTCACTCACGAGTTGTAGTGAGGAATTGTGATTGTGTAATCGCGGTTGTGCTGTACCCAGATTCAGTCTGTGAATTCTGGGGGTTCTTGTTCTTTGCGTCTTAATAATATTGACTCTCCCGAGTGAAAGCTCGGGACGTGGATGTAGATAAGTGAAACTTATCGAACCACGTTAAACACCGGTGTCGTGTCCCTCATCTTTCTCTTTCTCAGTTTTCAGTCGGTTCATCAGTTGCAGGAGATTGGTTAAAGATCAAGGACAGTGTATCGAGTCCTTGATTCATTTCACTCTCTCTTTTTCGAAAACTGCTTCTTCATTTTCGAAGTCTAACCATCATCTTGTTTCACCAATAAGCCTAGTTTGACCCCGTCGAACCAAACTCAAGACCAGCCAGCGACCAAGTGCCTAGGGTTATCCCCAGCGATCCAGAGCCTCGGTGGGCCAAACAACAGAAATCACACCTAAGTCGGGTCACTAATCCACCGATGACATGTGGCGACCCAACTCGTATCCCGAAGTCCTATAAGTGGGGACCTGGACCTGGACCTGGCCCCAACATTGATGGAACATGACCTAATACCAAGACAACACGCCTTAAACATAATCACCCTCGACATGTTTAAGGCTCATTACATACGCACCCTTAGGGGTACGCCCTAGTACTTCAATGTCTCTCACTGAAATACATCTTACCAGGGCCGTCCCGTGAATTTTGGAGGCCCTGTTCTAAATTGAATAAGTGCCCTATTACAAATGATAATTTAAATTCGATTTGTTTGGGTTAACCTAACTTGATTTGTTTGGGACGGGAAAAAACTGGCGTGAGACAATAATAATACCCCTTCATGATGGTATGCATGTCCGACCCTATACCCGTAAAAAATACCCTTCTCGGACCCTATCTTCCATGAAGTGGGCTTTAAGGTACCAACCTTGACCTAGCCTATATGAAATTTATTAACAGTTAAAAAAAATAAAAAGTAGAATAATATATGAATATAACTTAATTTCATATCATATTTGTATATTTAATAATAAATTTAGATAAAACAAGATAATAATAAAAATAGAAAGACTACTTAGAAAAATGAACAATATTCACTAGAATAAAAAATTCAGTTTGATTTTGTCAAAGATGGAGATTGAACTCTTGATCACCTAGAACAAAATAAAGAATTAACTATTAAGTCACCATCACTACATTTATGTTTATTTTATGCAGATTTTATTTATAATGTATTTCCTAGGTGTTTCTATTTAATCTGAAACTTTTGAGACCTTCGAAATTTTGAGGCCATGTGCCGTAGGGCCTGGTCGACCATGATCTTACCCCTTCAAGGAGCTTTAGGATCCGATCGACACTCATCTACACCTTAACAAACAACCCTCCAGATTAAACTTTTATACTCCGGCTAATTCACTTCGGCGGAAAAAAAAGGAGAAAAAATAATATAGGCATCGTTTTCCTCTCAGGAATTAAGTGCTGGAATCCATTGATTCCAGCGGAAAATTTAAATT
Organism: Linum lewisii; assembly: GCA_034768395.1. NCBI lineage: Eukaryota > Viridiplantae > Streptophyta > Magnoliopsida > Malpighiales > Linaceae > Linum > Linum lewisii. The sequence continues at coordinate 19,135,812 of CM068302.1, read as the reverse complement.
CATTGTTTTCCTCTTCCAATTAGCAGCGGAATTTAATTCTGATTTCTAGCTCAATTCCACCTTTGTAATTCCATTTGAAAATGAAAGGATTTGACTGATTCTGTTTGAATTACAAAGGTGCCCTTCTCCCCCTTTTTAAAAGAATTAGAGTCAGAGATAGTTTAGTAATTTAAGTGGGCTTAAATTTCAATTCCAATGTGTTAATTTTGTAGGAAAACACGAAATTGAGATTCGGATTTGTGTAAATTCCAGTTCCCCGAATTTATATAATTGTAGCGAAATTTGATTATTAAGCAGGAAAAGTAGGCACCTAGGAACAAAAAGAGTTTTCACTTTTCACTTTCAGCGTTCGTTGCAACTTGCCATTGGATAATTAGTTAATTACCCTCCGAGCCGCACCTAACTCCCATCGTCAAACTCAGTGTCGTGGCAACGAAATCGGACAGATAGCCCTAATTCCTCCTCCCTCTCTTCTACGCTTGTCTCAGCTGCCCACCGATGGCTACCGACGCCGATATTTCCTCCACCGTCGCTTCTACCAACGGAGGTTCAGAACCTGCCCTTGTCAAAGAACATTCCTCTACGGACCCTAACCTTGACGACGACTCCGACCTTGCCCCTCTGACAGACGATTACTCAGGTAAGGAATCCGTGGACGAGGAGGAGGGCGCGTTAGGTCAGGAGAGCAAGACTGATGCCGCGGTCTCGGAGAACGCTGACTCCGTTACTGACGCGGAGAAGAAAATCCTACGGGCTGAGCGGTTTGGTATCTCTGTGCAGTTGTCCGAGGAAGAGAAACGCAACTCTCGTGCTGAAAGGTATGGTTTTCTTTTGTTTCATAGGCTCATTTATGCGATTGGTATGTTTGCATTTCGGATTAGGGTTTCAGGCATTTTGATTTCATTTGCTTTCACTTGCGTCACCCTTCGGTATACTGGAATTCTTGATTTTATGGTTGATTTCAGATGAGAAATGAGTAAATATACTCTTTGTTACTTGCATAAATTCCAGTCTCGTGAATTGCTCTCTCAATTTCATATCAAGGATTTATCATTTCTGCTGTTTCACTAGAGTTCCCATCTTGATTCAAGAACAAGTTTCTTGATGAACATAAGTAGTTGGGAGACGGATACTCTTTGGTGATATTGTTCTCCGTTGTTGCTTATCGTGTTTTGATGGTTGTCTTTCTGTGATTATGTGCTAACAAGCTGATTCTTGGCAGGTTTGGTACCCCATCGCCAAAGCAAGGTTCAGATGGATCGAAAAATTCAGAGGAGTCGAAAAGAAAGGCTAGGGCAGATAGGTATCGTATCTCTCTCCAATTTGAGGTTCTAACGACTGTAGCTTCTCAAATTCTAGTATGTTATGACTAATGTTTCTATGTTCTGTAGATTTGGGCAGCCTGTGCCAGCTGAACCAACTGATAATGAAGCTAAAAAGAAGGCCCGTCTGGAAAGGTTTGGTTCACTACCAAAACCTGATGCTGTTGAAGAAGACAAGAGGAAAGCTAGAGCTCTAAGGTTTGTATCTGTGGAAGTTTCTGTTCAACGAAAGCTGTTGTTGTGCAGAGATTCTGAACTAACATATCACTGTATTCACCTCAGGTTTGCCCAGCCTTCTTCTACTCCTACCTCTTTGACGGGAGAGGGCGATATTCAGCGGGTAAGACCATTGGATTGATATGGTTATTTATATGAATGGTTACACATCCAGTGTGAATATTTGATGCCAGTTTACCTATTCTGGTTGTTAATCAGAATGTAGAAAATGCTGAAAAGGCTGGTGAAGAGGCATGAACATGAAGAGATCCCCTTGACTAACTGTAAGGTAGTTGTAATCGTCATATGCTTCTGTTTTTGGCTGTTTATGTATGCATAGATGCTGCAGTTGTTTAAAATGCTTATTCTTATATATGAAGTCATGCTTTCTTAATTAACTGATTCAGTGCTCTTATTACTAAAAAAACTGATTGAGTTCATCTCTGCGTGCATTTGTTTCAGTTTTGTAGTTGCAGGTTCGGTATCATGACTGGTGGTTATTTTGAGCGGCTCTGGTCTATCTCTATTGTAACGTGAAGTCTCGTCTGTAAACATTTTGAATGCTGTTAATTCTGCACTCTTGATACTTGATAGAGGACATCCAACAGTAATCTAGTGAATAGAGTAGATGCTTTTCAGTATGAATTTTCTGTAGCTGTGGATACTGATTGCTTACTGTGGCCGATTGGAATCAACAGCAACCTTGGAGATTACTGATGAACATTGTTAAATAAAATAAAATTGAAAAGTAATTAGCCCGAAAGTGTCTGGATATACAGTTCTGGGTTTCTTTACACAATCAGGATCATGATTCCAGATCATGGTCTCTATTCAACCAAGTGCTGCTAATGGGGGAATGGTGATATTGTTTTTAACTCTATGTCTATGTCTAGAACCATAATTACCGCTTGGTAATTACAACAGCAAGGCTCAATGGTTAAGGAGTTATCCTTCGAACGCCTCGAGTCTCGTCTGGTATGGTTCGGAGCCAGGGCTTTCGGTGGCCAGAGTTGCTGAGAAACCAACAAGGATGGAGACCTACTATAGTTGTGTTTGATAATGGCAGTGTGGATATGGATCAGCTGCATATTACGTCACCTCCTTTGATGGAGTAAGGCGGACAATTCGGTAATGGGATCTTACTAACCAACTGATAATCTATGAACATGATGACTATTGTTATGTCGTCGTGGAAATGTCTCCTAACCCCTGCGTCGATCTTCTTCAAGTCCGCGTATCTCATCTCTCTCTTCTTTGCAGCTTCGTGTAGTGCCGATTTCAACAGCCTCTTTGCGATTCCCTGGATAGCAATAGACACCACAAATATGGTAAGATGCTCTACACTTATACCGATAGATCGAAAAGAGAGGATAATATATAGAGGTCATACGTTTCGAGGGAAGTTTTGGACAATGTCAACGGCTTCCTGGTTGGAGAGATGCTCCCACAAACCATCAGAAGCAAATATTACGAAGTGATCCTCTTGCTGCAGCCTGTGTACCGTTACTTCAGGCTCCGCAACCAGTATCGGCTTCTCGAATGACTCTGTCAACCTGAACTTTGGCAGCAGCGGATCCCTCTGGAACTCTGCCCTCTTCAGGTACACGTCTCCAATCGATCTCGACACCTATAAGACTCAACGATTCAAACCTCGAGAGTCGAGACCAACAACATTCACTTTATAGTAAACATATTTCAGGGGTGTACCTGAATGAGTCCCCTGACACGCCAACTCTTGTGCTTCATGATGACAACCTGAGAGTCGTCAGGATGCAAAGATCGAAGCTCTTCTCTTACGGACTCGATGTTAACATTATGTTCATTGCACAATTGTACCGGGGAAGCCCTCTTGCTGCCTCTATCCACTCTCCCAAGCACCGCTCTCGAATCACCTGCATTGGCAACGAACAGAGTCCCGCTGCAAATTAGCCCCACGAGACAACACGTCCCCGCAGATGCAATCTGCGGCATGTTCAACCACTGCTTCTTCACCATCGACAGGTATTCCTCTTCCGTCGCGTGGAACGCCTTCTTCACTACAGACTCCGTCACAACTTCCCCATTATCGGACACCGCATCTGCAGTGCACACCATAATCGTTAGTAAACAATATAAAATCCATTCAAAATCCGTAAAATCTGTATAGGTTAATCAATTACTTTTGAGATTGAAGAAGAGGTTACGGCTAACGAATTTGGAAGCCTGGTCACCAGCATGACCATCGTAGACGCCGACGAAGGTGCCCTGAGGTGCAGATGAGGATCCCATGGAGCTCAACGGCCCGGATTCGAGCTGGCTGTAATCTTCCAAGACACGATTGGCTTGGATCACAGCCATTGAGAATTCACCGTAAGCATGTGTACCTAAATCCTTGTGCCATACCAAACCATCCAATCTCCCGACTGTATCATCTGCAATGCAAGGCCTCCAACATGGCTTCACCATTTTTTACTATGAGGATTGATTGCAGCTAAGAGAAATACAGAGCCAAAATTGCAGATGGTGTGATGGCGAATGGGTGGTGAAAGTGAAAGAATCAAATATAAGAGAAAGCAGGACTTAGCTGTAAGATGATGGAAGACATGTTTACAGGGAATGGCAGAGTTTGGTCTGAAAGATAATGAAAACAAGGGAAAGTTTTGATCTTTCTGGGTTTGTGTTTGTGTGTCAGATGTGAGATCAAAGTATGGAGGAATAAATGGTATGCTTTGATAATAATAATTGGGGAAGGTGGGTTTTACAAGAGCTTACACAATGGCTGACAATCTTGTTGGTTTTTCTTTTTTTCTTTTCTGTCCCCTCCTTGTCTCTCTGATTTTTCAATTTTTTTTCTTCTTTCATTTATGGGTAGTTTTTGGTGTTAGAAGGGTTGTTTTTATGCAATTTTTCTGAATTTTAAGCAATTATTGCATGGTTGAGATTGCAGACTTGTTTGTTATTTTTTAGCCTCTCCTCCCATTTTTGTAATAGACCCCCACTGTTTTAGGCTGTTTTTTACCCTTATTATGGTGGTTTTTGTTTGATTGTTATAGATAGACATGCATGCAGTGGAATTATTCTCCTTTCATGGGGAATTATGATATATAGAGTGACATATTAGGAGAAAAATGTCTCTTAATATGGTGAAGGTTCCGATGTCTCCAGTAAAAGTGGGGTATTGGTTACTTTCACTGACGTTTATGCTATTTTTTTTTTGATAATTGAATGAATTATAAATAACTATAAAAAGAAAGACAAACAGGGAAAGAACCTTGCACCCTGTACACGTTTACAGCTCCAACAACAACCCGCAGACCCCCCCCAACACAACCAACCGAAACACCCAAACAGACCCCACACCCAAAACCCCAACCCGGAAAAAACACCCTCAAACACAACTGAAACCCAGAGCATTAGGTTGCAGTGAGCTGTCTCATCCAGCACTCAAAATCATGCTGAGGGATGATAGCGTGAACCTTTAACCACCTAAGACCCGAGACTAAAGACCGAAAAAACACCCGGGACGCCGAAGCTGCGAGGTCCCTAAAGATGACATCGTTCCTCTCGAGCCAAACGTGCCACAAAAAACTATGCAAAATCACCATCTTCAGAGGCTTGAACATACCATCACAGTTCAGCCCTTTCCATCCCGAGATCAGATCCGACGCCTTAGCCGACAATGGCCCAAAGATGGAAAGTCTCGAACTGATTCTACTCCAAATCGGGACCACAAAAGGACAATGAAGGAAAAGATGACTCACCGATTCCTCCTGGAGAAGACATAACGAGCAGCGGTTTGGAAATTGGAAACCCCTGGCTTGTAGGACATCAAGAGTCGAAATCCGACCATGGAAGCAAAGCCACATAAAACATTGAACTTTCACCGGCGCCACCTTGCTCCATATCGTGCTTGAAGGGAAATCGGTCACACCCGGAAACTTCTCAATAGACAGCTGAGCTTTCAGCGACCTCACCGAGAACACCGTCACGCCGTCAAAGACCACACAATACTGGGCGGGCCTTCCGACATCGTCTTCGCCGGAATCCTCCTCAGAAACGTCAGGAAGCTTCGGTACTCCTCCAACGCACCACCACGTAGAGAACTCCGCATCGGCAACTCCCACCCAAACCTGAGACACATAGGAAAAACATCGAACAAACAAGCATTTTGGAATGCAGCAACAACCCTCACCCTAGGAAAAAGAACTCTCAAACTCACCCCTTTGACCCAATAATCCTCCCAAAACCTTACCCACCCACCTCCCGGATCAACAAAACCGAAATTCCAAAACAAAGGACTCGCCTTAATAATCCAAATCCACATCGACACCCCAGCCCCGGTTAAGTTCCACACAGGTTGCCAACTAGAAGGACCCTCCCCGCATTTCAAGATCATCAACTTCCTCCACCAAGCGTCCTTCTCGCAAGCATACCGCCACGCCCACTTACCAAGGAGTGCTTTGTTAAAAAACGTCCAAATCTATCACTCCCAGCCCACCTCTACAAGTTGGAGTCTTCACCCAATCCCAATTGACCAGATGCAACCTCCTCTTTTCCTCAGAACCTCCCCATAGGAAACATTTCTGTAAGCTTTCAATCTTAGCAATAATCCCAGCAGGGGTCCTTAAGATAGAGAAAAAGTAGGTTGGGAGATGGGAAAGAACACTTTTTAACAAAGTCACCCTCCCACCAAAAGATAGAAGACGCGCCTTCCACCCCTCTAACCTCTTGCGCACCGAAGCGAGAACTGGATCCCAGATAGCGTTAGACTTTGCCCTGGATCCCAAAGGTAACCCCAAATACGTGGTTGGGAAGCTTTCAAGCTCACAACCAAAAACTGAAGCCAGATCTGCTGCATGGGGTACACACCCCACCGCAAAGAGAGAGCTTTTGTGGACATTAACTTTGAGGCCGGTGATACTCTCGAAACAGATAAGGGCAGCTAAAAGGACTCGAACTTGATCCTCCTCCGCATCACAAAAGATGATGGCGTCATCAGCAAAAAGGATATGAGAAACATCCCCCACCCTTTGAGCTTCGTTAATGAAAAAGCCCCTCAACATACCCACCTCTTGCAGCCTGATGAGGATCCTCGAAAGCACCTCCATAATCAAGAGAAAGAGAAACGGGGATAACGAGTCCCCTTGCCGCAGGCCACGGGAGCTCGGGAAGAAGCCTGCCGCCTCACCATTAACCAAGATAGAAAACACCGGAGAGGAAATACAAGATCTAATCCACAGAATCCAACGTTCCGGGAATCCCATACGAGCCAGCACAGCCAACAAAGCATTCCAATTCACGTGATCGTAGGCCTTTTCTAAATCTAACTTACACACCAAACCTGGCTTGCCACTTCTCAACCTCGAGTCGATAGTCTCGTTTGCAATCAGAGAAGCGTCCAAGATTTGCCTCTCACCCACAAAAGCGCACTGAAAACGCGAAATAAGACCCTTAAGCGGACTCTTCAGTCTCTCCATAAGCACCTTACTAAGAATTTTATAAATGCCATTAACGAGGCTAATTGGGCGGAGGTCCTTGATATCATCAACCGAGTCCTTTTTGGGGATAAGGCAGATAAACGTACACCCAATCATCTTAGGCAGCTCACCCGATCTGTGAAATTCGGTCATACCCACCATAAACTCCGCCTTAATCAGCTCCCAAAACTTCTTGAAGAACACCAAGTGAAACCCGTCTGGCCCCGGCGCCTTGTCCCCCGACGACGTCTTTAGCATGTGCCAAATCTCCTTCTCGGAAAAGGGTTGGATAAGAGAACAACTCTCCTCCCTCGTTAACTGATTGAAAATCAAATTTCGGGGAAAAGGGCGAGAGGGAATGTCCTCACTATACAATCTTTCATAGAAAAGCGGTACAACTCTCGATAGCTCCCTCTGTCCCCGAAATACCTCGCCGTCCACCGTTAAACTATCTAATCTGTTACACCTCCGATTGTGACTAGCAACTCTATGAAAATACTTAGTATTCCTATCTCCATCTAGTTGCCACTTTTCCCTCGACTTCTGTTTCCACATGATGTACTCTTGTTTCCAGAGCTGAATAAGCGTACATTTAAGGTTACATCTTTCGAGTCTACACTCCTCATCTAACTCGCCCCTCTTCCCGCAAATCCAAAATCGCAATTTTATCCAACACTCTAACAATCTGAACATCCACCTTTTTAAACTCATCTCTATTCCAAACTGACAAACACTCCTTAAGGCTCTTCAGTTTAGACGCCACCGCAAAGAAACCAATCTTATCAGTCACAAAGCCCTGCCAGGTCCTTCTAACTAAAGCTTCAAACTCCGCATGAAGAAACCACATCATTTCAAGACGCCACGGACGTCTAATCACGTCGCCCGACCCACATTGAACGAGGATCGGAGAGTGGTCCGAACACGACCTAGGCAAAGCCCCCAACACCGGTTCAGCAAAACCCTCCTCCCACTCACTCGACATAAGGACCCTATCAATCCGAGACATCGAAGGAGACAAGCGAGAATTGGACCACGTAAAATTAGCACCCCCCAACGGCAGCTCAATCAAACCAACATCATCCACAAATTCATTAAATAAATCCAACTCACGTTGATCCCGAGGCAAACCCATCGCTTCCTCGTTACTCCGGATCAAGTTGAAATCCCCTGCAACGCAAACCGGGAGCGACCACCATTCCAACACCTCTCTGAGTTCTATAATAAACTCCTGTTTGTCCAACCACGCACACGGCCCATACACGTTGACAAGCAACCAACAGAACGAGCTTTCAGTATTACGCAAGACATTCACAACACAAAACTTACCAGTCCACTGAGCCTCCAAAGAGAACAAGTCTGAATTCCACATCGAAATAATGCCACCAGCTGCACCCACTGAAGACTTCGCAGTCCAAAGAAAACGAGGGCAAAACGAAATGCTGCGGAGAAGGCTGTCATCAATCACTTCCAACTTAGATTCTTGAAAACACACGATAGAGGGACTGCAACTCTGAACCCGACTCTTGATCTGAAATCTTTTCTCTGCCGAACCCATACCACGAACGTTCCAAGAAAGCAACTTAAACGTCATAAGAAAACGAAGGAGAAAAAGTCATACCCGGCCGCCGTTCTCTCGGACGAGAGATTATCGACGCCTCAATCGAATTACCCAATTTTGCCAGCTCCCTTTCTGTTTTAGATTTTCTCGCAGACGCCCTTCTGCGATTCAACACCTTTAAAGCAAAATTTCTCACCGCCTCACGGGCAGAATCCGATGAACTCTCTAATTGAAGATCTAAAACATGCGCCACTGATTCCACTGTCTGTAAGATCTCTGCTTCGTCCGTCAACCTATCCTCTAATCTACTCCCTGAGCAAATTTCATTACTTTCCTCTGAGCTTAAATCTGAACTCGACACATTAAAATCCAATGAGGTCTTACCCAAAAGGCCCACACCTAATATCGCATTTGCCTCCTCACCAAAACCACTCACAGGCCCAACTAACCTAAAGTCCACCCACCTCTCAGGACCCAATAGATGGGCCACGGAAATAGAGAATAACCAACTCATTGGGTTCAAAGAAGGAGACAAACCCCTTTTGACTACCACACATAACCCAAGACCCTCCCTTAACCTTAGCCCTGCATAATCACAGAATGTCCTCTGACAAACTGATTAGGCCATCTGTCTCCCTCTCTCAAGTTCCCCATATCAGCAAACTCTGACTCCCTCTGCACCACCATATCTACCTTTTCATCCCAAGGACCTTTAGGCAAAAACCCTTTTTTTGGGAACTTCACCACCTTTCTCCCCCCCTCTCAGAATCCCACTCTCCAAGAAGGCAGAACCACCATCTCTGACCGGCCGCGAGCACCCTGGGGCACCACCGACGTCGGCCGCCGACGACGACGATTCACCCTGTTCCATAATCTTAGCTTTTCCTTTCACAAACTGTGCTCGCCAATCAGCCGAGAGCGAGGAGGGCACAAATTCCACCACCTCCTGATTGAACACCCGACCTCCCCTGAGTGCTTCCGAAGCCAACTCCCCGATCGATTCCTTCCGAACTCTGACCGGGAACGTCTCCAACCGAAATCGTAAGATAATAACCTCAGGCACCTCCTTCGGGTCAGCAACCTTAATCCTCACCGAGTTCAACGGACAAAGCTTAGTGTCAAAATCCACAAAACCCCCACACCTTTCACCCAACGATCTAAAGAGCTCCAAAGATCTAAGATGAAGTGGTATACCCTGAATCAGCACCCATGCCATCCTCTTAGTACGAAGAACATCGGACCGACCCGCTCCAGCCGTCCATCTATCGAAGTAGACACGAGAAGCCCCAAAGAAGCATCTATTCAAAGCCACCACTCGATCCACAGCTTGCTTATTCGGACACTCCACTAACCAGAGATCATCCCCCAAAGAGCTAATATTAGCCAGCCTAGGTAAGCCCCAGTTAACAGCCATCCACGAACGAAAAACATTCCAATTAATCACTTCTGGAATCTTGTTCACGATGCGAAAGCATATGCAGCGTTCAAGAAAAAGCATCCTCTCGGCCACCCCTTTGCCTTCCACCATCACTTGCCCCTCCTCCAGCATCCCGCACTCCCCATCTAGGCTTAATCCGGGGCCCGACACAATCTCTGCAAATGACTTTATCGGACACTGACGCGATGGTGGCGGCGGCACCTTCTCGCAAGACACCTCAGTTAAGATCTTCAACAGAGCCGGCCACCCAGCACCAAGTCCTTCTCCTGGAATGTTGACAAAAAATCGACGCCCGTTCCGACATCTCTCCGCCACATTCAGAAACCGAACACCTCCTTTAACATAACAAGACAACCTGACTTCCCTTCTCCTTCCTACGAAGCAACAGTCTTGAGGTAACTTCCAAAGATTAGGTGCTGCCACCTCAAGCACACTTTTCATCCACACCAATTCCTCCACATCCAGAACTACAAAATGGGAAAAAGAACCCCTAGAAACAACCAATCTAAAATCAACCGGCGCGAAGCGATTCGAAGCTTCAAGGACAATCCAGGCATCCCTAGATCGGAAGCTACGGTTTTGTCGATCCGACGAGCAACCCTGAACCCCCCCCCAACGAAACCCCCCGACCCCTCCCCCACTCTCTCACTCTCTCACCCTCTTTCTCTCTCATAGTTTTCCTTGTACAAGGTTCTTTTATTGCTTCGACGTTTATGCTATTTAGAGTGGTTGTTTCATTGAGCCAAATTTTTAAATCAATAAGTTTGATCTTAATAAGTCTAAATTAAGTTTGGATGAAAGTTTTAGTCATCATAGATTCATAGTATAAGATTACACTCGATGTTCTTCAGGTTTCATTCTACAACTACATTTTCTTCCGATATGATAAATAATCATCTCTAGCAAATTAGTTTTTTTGTTCAACTCGCTCTATCTGACATGTAGATTCTTATCCTAAGAAAACATATTTATCCATCGAACGTCATGCACGGAAGATAATTGGTATCTCTAATTAATATATATGGCACACTGTAATTTCTATTTAATTAGCCATTTCTCGGTTTCATTGGTGGTGTGGTGTAGACCATTTTAAGGTTGAGACAGATTTTAGGTTGAAATATTCCAAACTATCAAACAACTTTGAGAGTTGAAAGTATAACATTAAGGCCGCCAGTCACTTATAAATACAAACTTTCTCTCTTAATCATCCATTTATTCTAACTTGTTTGTTTCTACTTTCTAGTGGAAAAGAATACATATTTTTTGCAACTAACCCTCCAAGTGTTTGTACGTGCAGTGTGTGACTAATTCTCTTGAGCTACGTTGTTAGGAATCTGACGGTCAACAATGTAGATCAAGAAGCCCTTTGAGCTAGTCAAAGTGTTTTATTAGACAAATCTGTGTTTAGTGCGTCCAAGCACTACAAAAAAGAGCCTTTTGCCAACAGGAAAAATCGTTGGTAAAGGTCCAAAAAACCGTTGGCAAAATTTAGCCAACGATTTTCAGTCGTCGCCTAGAATCGTCGGCAATACCGCGTCGCCGAATGTATAAGCCAACGGTTTCTCAAAATCGTTGGCAAATCATCCACTTTCACCAACGATTTTTTTCGTTGGCAAAGCATACACTTTCACCAACGATGTTTTTCGTTGGCAAATCATTCACTTTCAGCAACGAATTTTTTCGTTAGCAAATCATCTATTTTCAGCAACGATTTTTTCCGTTGGGTAATCATCTACCTTCACCAACGACTTTTCTCGTTGGCATATTATCTAGCTTTAGCAACGAATTTTTTTGTTGGTAAACCATCTAACTGCATTAACGGTATAACACGACAAATTTTCAATTTCAAACTACCATATATCAATCAACCATAAATGTACAAGCAATACATAATATACATAATAATAGCCTTTCATTTATAGATTATGAAAACATCAATATTAGTCATATGTACATATGTTGACTCCTACACTTAATTTAGGGTCACTACAAAGTATACATATCTCAAATACCCAATATATAAGTTCACTTCTAAATTCATAAGTGCTTGAAACAACACTACATCTAAAATACCTAGAATGTTGATTCTTGATAACTTCGTGGCATATCATTGTTCACCATATTCTCTCAGCCGCTAGTGAATTAAACAGCTGCTATTAATTCAATCTTGTGCAACATCCTCTTGCTTTATGAGCTGATATCTCAAATTCCTCGGAGATCAATACAATCTGTGATGAGTACCGTCTTCAGATTGGGAACATTAGAAAGCTGCAGCTTCTTCAGATTCTTGATATTTCTGAGTTGCAGGGTTTCCAGAAGTGGATTGGCAGCAATCAAATTCAGAAAAACTTGCTCATCATCAAATGTCAATTCATCAAGACACAAGAATCTTAGATGATTTAGATAATCAGAGGAAATCTCACACAAACTCAATTTATAATAACAACAGAGTTGCAGAACAATTCAACTACGGGGCTATCATCAACAGGATTAGAATGCTAGATAGAACAAGTAAAATCCTTGCTGTAAACATGCTCCTCTTTGGCCTAGATACAAACTACAATCACTAGATCATCCATTCAAAGGGGTTACCATACCACTGGAAATGAACAATCAACCAATTATAGTGTTCAAAATGGGTTATGTGGTTCGTGGTAGGATGTAAAAAGCAAACCTTAGGCCATGAAGTTGAGCAACAACATTTAACTGGAGGAGTTATTCTAACAGCAACATAATAGCATATTTGAAGCCACATTTAACTTCTTGTTGGTGACAAAATTGTTGCAAGTTGCAGCAGCTATTTGTAGCAATCAACTGCTGCAATAGCAACTCCTTAACCAGCATCAATAAGTTTGATCTGCTGTTTAGGTGTTGCTGGCAGTTATTTGCTGCAGTTCCAGCTCCAAACCAGCATCAACAATCTAGCTACTTATAATTCTATAGAATCCTAATAGTAACGAAAGACAAATACGTAAATCTACGTCAGTAAATGACATAGTGAAATTCAAAGTCACAGTTATTGCAATTAATCAAGTAAACACACAGAGATTTAAATAGAGGAGAAAACAAAAAAAATGAATAGTCCTTAATTCACAGTCTCAAGCATGGTTAACAGTTTAAACAAAGTAATATGAAACAACGAAAAAAATTTTAATCTCGAAGTCCAACTCAGAGAAAGCTTGTTTAAATAAGTTCAACGAGAAAGTTAGCAAACAAACAATATAATAGAAAGTTTATATTATCATAAAAATAATCAGTTAGCCAAATGAGTATAATACTACCTTCAGACCACCAGAATCTTAAAATCAAAGTGTGATTAAAGCAGTACTGCCACTTAATCTTGTTAGCAACTCAACGATTTTCAAATCGTTGGCGAAAGTCTTGCTTTTACCAACGATTTTAAATTCGTCGGCAGAAAACCGTTGGTAAAGCTTCTGTTTTTTGTAGTGAAGTATACATATTTGTGACTCTATTTTCTTTAATTGACCAACGTCATCGATTGTGTGTGATATTCTAGACAAATTTCACATCAACAAAACACGGGAGAGAGTCATGGGATATGTGGAATAGTTCAACCTTAACTGACATGACGCGTTTTGTAGTATAGTGGTGGGGTTTGATCCTTAGAGGAGGAGGTTATGAAAGCGGACAACATCTCATCAGTTACAAATTGTATTCAAAGTCTTCTTCTGGTATGAAAGTATATATGCTTCATCTCATTGAAAGTCATATGTTCTTCATTTTATTGGTGTAACTGTGATCTCAATCTTGTTAAACTACGAGTCATCACAACATGACAAAGAGATGGGAGATTTGATAGGGCTACATCTGTACAATGTGGATAAGCTCAGAGACTAAATTACAGAAATTAATAATCAGTTTTATTTATGGATGGTGATGACACTTCAAAATTTTTTTACCTTTATATCTACTGCAAATTTACAACGGCATGCAGTAGCAAATAGTTGATATTTGCTACGATAATCACTATTTCATGTAGTAATTTGCAGTAGCAAATACTATTTGCCACACCACTATTTGCTACATTCAGCATCCCGTAGCGTGAATACGGACATCACCCCACCATTGACAGAACATGGCACAAAGAGTAAACCATACACCTTAATCATAATCGTCAATCAACACGCTTAAGCCTCCACATATATGCCCATATAGGTGCGACCTAGTACTTCTCTGTCTCACACTCAAATATGCCCAAACCCCCTCTTCTCTTATACTTAAACGCTAACTACCATCTCTTGTACGCCTTACGATGAATACATCTGAACACCAAGACACCTTAAAAACCAAATCAACATTCACTCACTCAAACCAGCAGTTCTCCAGATTAAACCTTTATTATCCCTATACTACACATCTCACTCATAAATAAGTAAGATTATATAATTTAAAACTAATTAGTATATAGTGAGGAGACATAAGTGTTCCCCACCATTGGTCGTACATAGAATAGTGATAATCCTATCAACCCTACCAAAAGTGCCCCACCACTTGTGAAAGCCAAAGCTACTAGATTTGCATGGGGAGCAAAGCAAACAAGATGGGACGATTTTCAATTTGGTAAAAGCAATAAACGACAGAGACCACAACACTACCCATCTTCATTACCTATATTGCAATCAATGTACATACATACATCCCATGATGGTTTTGGGAGGTACAAAGAAGCCCCACGCAGTTGGGTTCATTTCTACACCATTCTTATGCTTAAACTTTGGTAATTGGTTAAAGGATAAGTGCTTCAAACCGTTGCATCTCAATAACTTGATTGGTTGGGAGAGCGTACGTTCTGAATGGATCTTATAATGTTTAGTAACACGCTCTCTAGCTCAAAATGAGTCACAAGAAAGAGAAGAAACCCATGAAAGGGGATTGGAGTTTGCAAAGGTCTACCAAGCTTTATATATAAGATAAATTCGAGTATATTTGGATGCAACGGTTCATGACAGACATAAGATTCATGTAATCGATCTAGGTGGACAACAGTGTGGTCGTTGTGATGGAAAAGAAGAGGGTATGAGATTATGGGTGTGTATACTTGGCCAGCTGTTGCAAGCAAATCAAAATCGGGAACAGGGTAGGTTGCAATTGCATGCATGGGTCCATTCCATTTGAATGTTGATAAAGTGGGGATATAATAAAAACAAAAAAGATAGTACGTACCACCATGCACACATATACGGACATAAAGATAGATGCATGTCAGTCACACTGTCACACCCCTATAGCTAGCTAGCCCTATAGGCTATAGAGAGGTACGTACATTACAAATACAATGAATTTGATATCTAGTAACTCCCATCGATCCCAGACACTTGTTATTTCCCTAAGATTCTAACACCTAATAATGTTGTTACGTACCCCCAACTTGCACTCTTCTCTTCAGTCTTCATTGGAATTTGTCACGTGGTAGTGGTAGTGGTAGTGGTGAGTGGATGAATATTTCATTTCCGTATTGTATTAGGATTACCCAAATGCAACCGTTTAGAAAAATAGTTATGAGAGCAGTTACTCATATACTTCTTTGGGAAAATAGTAGCACTTTGTTGGCCCCTCTAATTTCCCAACTTAACGGATAGCCTTCTACACTATAAACTGCTATTTTAATTTACCCCCTTCTACTTTGACCGTTTTGTCTTTTGGATCCTTCCATTTTAACTTTGATCTTCATGACGTTAATTGGTGCACATTCAGTACACCATGTTAGCTAGCTCCAATCACTGGCAGATCTAGGATGGATCATGAAACAAGGTCATTTCGTCATTGGGCTAAATATGAAGAATTAATCACTAGGCTAATCCATATATATACGTGAAAATACATATAGTTTAGTAACTCTAGACTCGGAAGTGAGGTGGACCGCGACCTGGGGAACCCCACCCCCAGATCCGCCACTGGGCCCTACAATAGCCACATGCATTAGCGTACTATACATTTTTAATTGAGAATATAAATATATATAAATAGATAAGATGAAATCGGCGAATAAAACATTTGATTTTAAAACCTTTCGTATTTCACCATACTCTTCGCGCTACCTCCTCAGTTTACCTCCGTCACCAACTCTTAGTCTCCTACCTCCGTTATCTCTTTTCATAAGTGTGCAGATGTGTCCAAATTTAATGTTAAGAAGACGATAGTTGGAACGAAAGGACCCAAAATGGCGGCAAAATGGCCAAAGTAGGAGGGGTAAAAAAGTAATTTATTATATGGGCTATTTGTTAAGTTAGCAAAGTAGAGAGGGCGCCAAAGTGCTATTTTCCCTACTTGTTTTATGATTTGAAAGAGTAATTTTAGCTAATAAATGTTTTTAGTTAATGTCTTGTCCCCCCCCCCCCCCCCCCAAAATTTATGTATTGTAACTCTTCAAAAAAATTCAAATTATATATATAAATTATTAAGAATCTCTCATCCCTAATCTTATATTCCTAATATACTTTTTAAGTGTAATTTATAGTCTCAAACTATTAAGATAAAATGGACAATATATTATTCAATTTATGAGCTGAAAACACAAATACCAAACAAACTATCTCTCACAACTATCAATATTAAAATCTACATTTTACATACACTAATTTCAAATAATCTTTTATTTCATATTATCAATACCAAACATCCATATTATTTTTCATATTCTTGGTCGTATCTTGTAAAATAAATCATGGCAAGATTGACTGATACTTAAGGTGGTTTGTTTGATGGAATCGGGTCTGGAAAATGGGTTTCAATTCCCGGCCTACTGATAATTATAGTGCAATTACTTGGGTCAATTCCTAGTGGACCGAGAATTCCTAGATCCAATTCCATTAACCAAAGGGCTACTAAGTTTTCCTTATAGATGGCTGTATATAATTGTGTTGAATGCTTGCAATTTGTCCGGATAGTCCTCTGGGCTGGGAGGATGGTACCATATCAATACAGCTGTGATCCATGGTTGCATGCACAATACTATATATATATGCTCACCATGATAGCTACTTATTTGTATTTGCATTTTTAATGGTAAAATATACCAGAGATATACCTACCCATCATATATCAAATCATTATTTAATAACATTTACATAAACATATTCATATTAGGGCTAAACATTATTTATGCTTGGCATGGCTAAACTTTAATTAATAGTGATTAGCCGAGTGAGCGGATTTTTCTTCTTTTTTAATGCCTCGGAGAAGAGAAGAATAGTGACGTAACTTTCCTCGATCCCACAGCTAGAGCGAAAGAAGAAGATCTCTAGGGAGCTGGAACTTCTCTTTCGATAAGGACCCCATTTTTTTCTTCTTCTATAAGGATATTTATTAAAAAATTTATTTTAATGCTGTATCATCATCTCTTTTCCAGTTATTTCTCTTTTATAGTACACAAATCTATTGATTAATTTATCGTTGAAAATGCCTAAGAATGTAAAATTTAGCATGTTTTATATTTGAATGGTGCTTTAATAAAAGCTTTCGTGGTTTGGTTTGAAATGAAAGTTTTCCCATAAATCATCCACAATGGGAAGCTAAAAAAAGATAAATTATGCTCAATAAATTTTTCCAATGGTTAGTTTAGTCTGAATACACTTTTATAACTTAGGGTTGTTTGTGCCAGAGAATTGCATAGAATTGGGCCTCATCCTAAAATTCAACCAATTCTATCATTTGTTTCGCAAAAAAATGCTGAAAATTGCCTAGAATTGAATTCTATGAGTGGGTCCATCATAGAATTCAGACCCCAACCGAAGTCTCTGATGACAAGGTGAGAATTCACATTCTATGGTGAATCCAAAGTAAGATGACAAAAACATCCTCTTTATTGGGGATGTAGGGATTAAAGTTGGGGCTTTTTGGTATTTGTCTTATGCTTTTTTTTATATATAATTTTCTTGGTGTAAGAATCTCACACATTCACTCATCCAAACGATTGATGCTCGAAATAGCTTAGAATGCCCAAATCTTAGAGAATTCAATTCTCTAGAGAACTGAATTCCCTGCAAACCCATTCTTGAGCACAAACGACTCCTTAACTTTTGGTCGATAATGTCTAATCTGGCTCAAATTTTGCGTATTGCAATTTTTAGCTAAAATGATGAATTATGTTGTTTGTCAATTAAGTCTATATTGATAATTTAAACGGAAAGTTGACATGGTGATGAGGTGAAAAATATATTTTAATAAGATGAATTATTTTTAATAAATTTGCAATCTATGGGTTAGAGAAGGCGGCAATTGAAGGAGGAAAGGATCGGGAAAGGGAATGTGATTTGTTATTACTTGATTTTAAGTAAATTTTGTATTGTTTTTGTTTTTGAAATTTATTTATAATTTGAAATCAGTTAATATGAGATGACGTGCTAGTCCAAGTTAGTTCTGTCAACAAAGTTATCCCTCGGGTCATTTGGTTGGATGATATCTACATATCATTATATGTGAGATATATTGATATGTTAGTATATTGATATTGGTAAAAGTGATCCTTTGATATCACTGTTTGGGGTAGTGATATTTAAATGAGTGGTGAATTGTGAGTGCATGGATTAATGTACCAAAATACCTTGATTTGCTTGAACAAAGTATAAAAGTAGTCCTAACATTTAATTAAAAAGCATGTGTGTTTATAAATTAAAATTTGTAAACTCTCTTTTTTAATTCGTGAATGTATTTATAAATTAATTACTTGAGTTAATTATACTTTTAGAATAATAAATGCTCATTCATTAAGAAAATAATTAGTATTATATTTACGCTAACACATCTCCCTCTTCTAGAAAAAATAAAATAAAAATTTAAAATAATTTTCATGGTAAATTCTAATTCTAACTAAAAAATTCTAATTATGTAATTAAAAAATAAATCATAATTATTTATCTTAATTAATAAATAAATATAAAAATACATAAACACGAGACAATATAAAATGAGAAAAATAAATTGGGATAATGGGGTTGATGACATTATAATTGTGAAAGTTGAGTATAGAATTGTCTAAAAACTGTGATATCAGTATCACTCTGAAGATATTCACCTCCTCACATGAATATCTGTTGAGTGATATTGATGTCACTTTTGGCCCCATATATCATGATATTCAGACAGAAAAATGATGATATCTTGAATATCATGATATCTGCAGTTATCAATATCAATATCACTGCAACCAAACAACCCTCTAGTCTGTTTGTGCTTGAGTACTTATGCCTAGTCGGATCTAGGAAGGCTGTTATGTATTAACAAGTAATATCAACTAATTTGTATTCTTGAATTATAGTTTTATTGTTCATTCTACTCATCTAAGGGTCGTTGGTTGGATGATATGTAATATATGATATTGGGATATATTGATTGTTATTACATTGATATTAGCAAACCAATTAGCAAGATAACATTGTTGGTGTTGTGATATTGTACCAATTGGTGATAAGTTACTTTAATGGGAAATTGACCAATTTGCCCTCAACTTTATGGGTTATAATACACTTGCTCTGAACATAATCGAATGAACTTTACCCTAGCTAATTCACCAACTACATTAATAGAAGGTTTGGAGGTTTGGCTGATTTGCTAAGAAAATAGGACACCCGTCAATTGTCCAAAACTAGTTGCACAATGGAATCAACGTACATCAATCGACAAATGGTGAGGAGGTGAGAGAGAATTAATCGGGGATGAGAAATGAGGAAAGTAAATAATGGCACTGTAATTGAGAGGATATAATAGGGGCAAAAAAATCAGCAAATAGTGATATCAATATCACTCCACAGATATTCTAGGGGGAGTAGAATATCTAAAGAGTGATATTGATATCACTTTTGACCCCAGATATCATGATATTCAGGATAGAAAAAACGATGATATTCTGAATATCATGATATCTGCAGTTATCAATATCAATATCACTGCAACCAAACGACCCCATAATCAATAGACTTTTGTACATACTTAGAGTTCGAATATCGTGTGCAAGTCTAATTAATGCAAGGATGAGATGTATATATTGAGAAAAGATCCACATTTTTTTATAGATGGCCCTTCCATATATTTTGTGTTCAAACTGCAATTAATTGGGTTAAACTTCTCTTGCAAGTAATCATGTATCATCAAAAATATAGTTGTGATGATAATAACCAAAGGATCCTTGGCGCAATGGTAGCGCGTCTGACTCCAGATCAGAAGGTTGCGTGCTCGATTACGTAGGGTTCAATTCCCAATTTGGTTTGTGTTTTAAAACGAGTGAGTGTTATACGATGGCCACTGATGCGGCTTAAGACTATGTGCAACCCAAGAGGCCAAACTCTCAAACTTGGTGGCTTGTGGCCTCTTGGTGCTGCAATGGGGGCAAAATTGGGGGCTAGATGTGCGACGGGATGCTATGTGTAGCAAATAGTGATTCAACATTAGACTTCCTCCCAACAGTTTTGATGAGGTATTTTTAATATGGGAATTAAGAAAGATAAAAAAAAGTGTCAAACTTGATACTAGAATGAATCATGTTTAAGTCTTTGAACCAGTATTTAGTAGAAATATTAGTAGTACTACTATGATATGATACCAATCCTTAACTAATATGAAGTAATTTGGTTTCATTTTGACCTCTCCATAATCCTTTACCTCTAATTTCAACCAAATTTCATCAAAAGCTTCTTCTTTCAGTTACATGTCATAATAATTGATTAAATCATGTTTATTAATCTTACGATAATACCTTTTGCCTCTCCTCAGTACTGACTTCTAATAATGTGAGTGATCTAATCTTTGTGTGTTAAGTTTTATGTTATTGGAAGTGGATTTGTTTTTTTATCACAAAGTATAAATTGTGGATTAAGTGTTACGGACTAATATAAAAATCTATCTAAACTATTTTTAAGTTATTGAGATACAATTATTCATGAAAGTGTCGTTAATTCTTTCTACATTTTGTCTCGTTAATGGTTGTTGTTTGAAATTGAGTTGTAAAGAAAAATAGGAGTGTTTTAGTAGTTGTACATGCTATGAAAAAAAAAAGGAAGAGAGGAAAAAAATTGGGCAAAAAATATTTTTTATATTTTTTAATGGCCTAATACCATTGTACAGCATAAACTATATACGAGTCTATACATATCCTTTTCGGAATTTCAACAATGTCACGACCTTCTGAACCCATTTACGAAAATGACATGCCGTTAACTTTCGCACAAAATCATCCTATGTGGCCTAACTAAGTTAGCTGACTATGTCCAAATTCTTATGTGGCGGGTGACATGGATGCCCCGTCATTTTAACTATTTTATTTTATTTTAAATTTTTAATTTCCCTTTTCTTCTTCTTCCTCCTCCATGTTTATGTGGCGTTTGAAATCATATCCTTTATCAGCATCAGTTTGAAACCCAGCTATTGAAACCATTTCATCCTCCTCAATTTGAAACCCATCTATCAGCATCATCAGCCTTCAAATGACCTTCGTAGAACGACGAGCCTCTCTCCCTCCCTCATATCCTTCGGCTTCCGCTGCCGCTCGTCGGTGATCTCTTTCCCTTCGACCAATCATTCGCCTCGTCAGCCCTAGACGGACCAAGCGGCTCCCTCATCACATCCCTCTTCCTACTCGAATCCCTAAAATTAGAATCTCTACCACCACGAGCCTCGCTCCCCCACAACGAAATCGAAGAATCTCCGTAAGATCTGAATCCTCCTCCTCCATTCTGCATCTGGAGAGCTCCTCCGCGAACCGCTCCTCAAATTTGACCTCCTGTTTGGTTGATGAGAAAATTAGTGCCGATAAAATTGAAATTTGTATCAACTGCTTTGTTTTCCTGCTGTGATTGCAGTTCGTGGTGATATTTTGGCTGTGATTCGAGCGAGAGCCACGGCGGCTCCGCTCAACGCCGCCTACACGGCGGAGGAATTCGAGTTCTACCTATCAGACTCTGAATAAAAGCTATTGCTCACTTCCCGAGAAGGAAACGCGGCAGTGGAATCCACAGCTTCGAAGCTCCAAGTTCGTCACGCCACGCCGGTCGAAGACTCGGAACTCGTCCTCTCACTTTCTTCGTCCGAATCAGAAGCTAAATCCCTCATCTGTACAGAACATTAAGTTGGTGTTGAAACTCACCGAGTCAGATTCAACAGTGATTGTCCTGCCATTGTTTCATGTTCATGGATTGTTAGCAGGGCTATTGAGTTTAGTTTTAGCTTCAAGATTCCACAGTTCCTCATCAGATTTCAGAAAGAGGGAGGGCTATCGGCGACCTTGGCCGACGGACGGAAGGAGGAGAGAGAGAAAGAGGGACGACAGCCGGCGATGGTACTGGAAAGAGAGAGAGGGAGACTGGCGTGATAGCGGTTGGGAAGAGAGAGACATGGAAGAAAAATGAAATATTAATTAAAAAAATTAGTTAAAATGACGTGGCATTCATGTCACACGCCACATAAGAATTTGGACATAGTCAGCTAACTTCGTTAGGCCACGTAGGATGATTTTGTGCGAAAGTTAACGGCATGTCATTTTCGTAAATGGGCTTAGAAGGTCGTGACATTGTTGGAATTCCGAAAAGGATATGTATAGACTCGTAATAAGCCAATAGTTTATGCTGTACAATGGTATTAGGCCTTTTTTAATTAAAACACTAATTATTTTAATAAAAGGTAATTATTAATTTAAAATAATAAAATTATTATTTTATTATTATTATTGTTGTCTGGGATGTGTGACTCAGCTGCCACGTCATCACTTAACAGAAAAATTGGACGGAATTGGACGGAAATACCATTTTGAGATTTTCTGAAATGATAATGACTGAAATGAAATTTTTAAAACGATGTGTACCAAAATGAAATTTCTTTCAAACGTTAGCTACCAATAAAGTTAACACCTCAAGAAAACAAATTATTGCACTAAGCAAAAGCAATTTGGATAGTAGCCAAGTTTTATTAGTCAACATGTCATCTTGCATATCTTAATAGCTAAAAGAATGACATTTTTTCTTGTTGGTTTCTATAAATTTGTCAGAAAGTGTCTTATTTCAGCTTGAAAAGAAAACAAAGCAGTGTGGGGAGCTCTATGACAAATATTGAGGTCACTCCCATTTTTTCTGAAAATTTGTTGGTCATTTTAGCTGGTTAATTATTCTAAATAAATGGCTTCAATTACCTCATAAACAAAAAAGTTTGTCTTTAGCTACTCTAAATCACAGCAGCATGAAAATGCAGTAGCAAATAATGATATTTTGTTTTAACGGCAATCACTATGTTATGTAGTGATTTGTTGTAGTAAATACTATTTGCGACACTACTATTTATAACAACAAGGATGATGAGTGTCACAAATAGTGGTGTCGCAAAAAATACTTGCTACAACAAATCACTACATGAAATAGTAATTGTCGTTGCAAAAGATCACTATTTGCTACTACATTTTCATGCTATTGTAATTTTACAGTAGGTAAAGGAAAAAAAATTATAGTGATTTGTGAAAAACAAAAGTATTGGGAGGTGAAAACTCATGTTAATAGTTTACCATCTTCTTATCTCATCACACTTATTGTTTAAGCTTATCGAGTACAAGTAGTTAATTAATCAACATATGCATGTCTTGTGAATTATAATTTTATTGTTCTAGGTTTCTACTCATCATATATAATCAATAGGCTTTTGTACATAGAGTTTTATACGTACTTAGAGATCGAATGTCGTGTGCAAGTCTAATTAATGCAAGAATGAGATGTATAAATTGAGAAAAGGGTTCACATTTGTTTATCTATGACCCCTCTATGTATTTTGTGTTCAAAATGCAATTAATTGGATTAAACTTCTCTTGCCACTACAACAAACTAGAGTCCTAATAGCAGCAAAAATAAGGCCTAATAGCGGCCATTGCGCCGCTGTTGTGCTACCTAATGCTAACACATCGTAACAACGACACGAGGGCCCGCTGTTAAACCATTTTAACAGCGTCCATATTCCCGTTGTTAAAACGTTTAACAGCGGCTGGTGGGCCACTGTTAATCTTGTCGTGGTTAGGCCCGTTTATCAGTGGCCCTGATTGGGTGTTGTTAAGTTGTTGCTGTTAGGACTCCAGTTTGTTGTTGTGTGCAAGTAATCAAGTATCATCAAAAATATAGTTGTGATGATAATAACCAAGGGATCCTTGGCGCAATGGTAGCGCGTCTGACTCCAGATCAGAAGGTTGCGTGTTCGATTCACGTAGGGTTCAATTCCCAATTTGGTTCATGTTTTAAAACGAGTGAGTGTTATATCATGACCACTGATGCGGCTTAAGTAAACTACACATATAAGAGTGTTCATATTAATCTTTTTGGTTGTTATGATTTTTCTACAGTCTTCTTTTAAAGTAGGAATTTTAAAATTAATTTTATAGCTGATCTCTTTTTGGTAACCACAACAAGATTAATTGAATTTTCAAAAGCGCCTTATCTCTCATTCATAACCAAACGATGTTGGGAAATGCCAAGAAAGTCATAGAAAAGATGATGCGAAAAGCAAGGATCAAAAGTAGGAAAATCATGAACACCAATGGACAAAGCATGTCGGCCTTTTCACTAAAATAAATAAAAAAAATTAACTATTAACCTAAATAAATACGTTTCAAAACTATTGATGTTTATAAATAAAATCGCCCCAGGCCTAGGCGATATCGCCCAAGGCACAGGCGATATCGCCCCTGCACCAAAGATTTCTGATCAAACCGATTCTAAACTGGCCAACCAACCGAGTAAATGCTGTCTGGCTGGACACATGGCGATCTCGCCCCAGCCACAGGCGATGTCGCCCCAGACACAGGCGATATCGCCCGGGCTACAGGCGATCTCGCCCGAGGAGTAGACACCGGGCAAACTCGCCCCAACCCCTATAAATACCCCATTTTCAACCCCACCATTCCCCCACACCACTCTTTAACCCCTAAGGCAAAGGTAAGTCTCCTTTCTCCCTTTTTTTTTAAATTACATTATTTAGTAGGTTTTAGGTTAGAGAATTAGTTTAGGGTTTTAGGTTAGAGAATTAGTTTAGGGTTTTAGGTTAGAGAATTAGTTTAGGGTTTTAGGTTAGAGAATTAGTTTAGGGTTTTAGGTTAGAGAATTTTTTCCAAAGTGATTTATTAACACTGTCATATTGACGTTGTAGGATTTTTATAAAACAGAGAGGACCTTTTCTCGCACCATTACACAAGGTACGTAGTACATATATTATTTATTGTTCTTATGTCATTGTGAACCATGTCATTATTTATGGATAGCTTAGAGAATTAGTATGATGTTGAGGTTAGCGAATTAGTATATATGATTACATAGATGAGTTAGACAATTAGTATAATTTTGAGGTTAGAGAACTAGTATACTTTTGAGAAAGAGAATTAGTATAAAATAGTTTTCCTAACAATTTACTATACAATAGATGTCGAACTATGGATGGGATGAACCGTTGGTTGATCAGACTCCTGAGGGCGTTAAGCCTCAACCTGGTGATTGTTCTCTATTGTGGGGGGAGAACAAGCATAGGGCTACTTTAGTGTGGCGTGACCCACATGCGTGCAAGGCGCTGAAGTTGCGACAGCGTAGTTCTTGCTTAGAGTGGAGTTCAGAGTACGAGGCATTCTTGCGAGAGTGTCGACTCCTCCCTGTTGTTCGTTTACTCGGTTTCACACCGTGTAAGGAGCTCGTCACAACATTGATTGAGAGGTGGCGGCCAGAGACTAACACATTCCACCTGATACCGGGCGAGGCGACGATCACTTTGGAGGATGTTGAGGTACTTACGGGTCTTCCTATCGATGGAGTTCCGGTTACCGTAGCGGTGGACAGACGTGATCCGGGTGTTATATGTGAGGAGTTGTTGGGTGCCCGACCCCCAGCTGGGAGTTGTACGGGACAGTCAGTGAAGATCTCGTGGGTGAAGGGCATGTTTGATCGTCTACCGGCTGGAGCTCCAGCAGATGTTGTTCTCCGCTATGCACGAGCCTACACTTGGGTTCTTCTTGGCGCCATTCTACTAGCTGACCGGACTGGAGACTTGATACCGGTTCATCTACTCCGGCTTATTGGGGACTCTGCGGTTGCATCCACGTTCAGTTGGGGTAGTGCGGTACTAGCATGGCTGTATAAGGCCATGGGGAGGGCGGCCTTCTTCACGGCTGGGAGTCAGAGGGGTACAGGTGACTTGGGAGGCTTCACCTTGCTGGTCCAGCTCTGGGCCTTGGAGAGATTCCCGATCATAGCCGAGCGCTACGTAGCAGGTGGTGACCCACCAGATGCTGACACCGTTCCTCGTGGTGTGCGCTGGATGTCTGTCATCCGGCGCCACCAACATCGCGTGGCTATGAAGCTGGAGGAAATACGCTACGCACTTGATCGGAACACGGAGTTCGTGGTTAGGAATCTTAACCTCATGTACATACTCTTTCATGATTTTCTTAATTCTCCCTTACAACATATTTATTAATTCTCCAGTGGATGCCGTACGCCTTTCGAGAGGAGGACTATCAGTTGGAGGCCGATGTGTTCTGGCGAGCTGTTTGCCCCATGCTGTGCATAGACTGTGTCTCATGGCACCATCCTGATCGTTGCATGCGTCAGTTCGGACATGGTCAGCGTATCCCACAGGACGCCGAGCCTGCTGCTCGCGTCGAGGAGTTACTAGGACTAGACTTCAGAGCACCAGTACATGATTGGGGTGCTAGGTACCTACAGTACTTACGTCTCTGGGAGGAGCGGGATCAGCACATTGCCGAGGGCGAGGTGAGAGCAGATCCATTGAGCCACCACTTCCATGATGAGTACGACGAGTGGTACAGGAGACGGACACGCCTGGCCATATCACACGATGGTGCACAGTTTCAGGGATGGTTAGTGGCCACCTACTTGAGTACCTAGCAAATTTAGTATTCCCTTAGGGTACACTAACTTTTCTTTTTGTTTTGCCTTTCAGATCGCCTCGTTGGAGCAGGCTACCATTTTGAGTGGTACGAGTGATTCTCACATGAGTCATGTGCTCCGATCTGGATTGGCTATGAGCGGAGCATATGAGCGCCTTCCGATCGAGGACCACACCGCCCACGTGCAGCATCACGCCTGCCGACATACCCTCCCTATGATGGCTATCCCATCCCACAGAGAGGTCACAGTACAGGGTTGGATGATGTCGATTACGGCGGTCTCGTGCACCATGATGTGGGATACGCACCTCCACCCTACTATGTGTGGAACGAGGATTTCGCTGACGGGCGGACTTACAGTTTCGATGACCCTCCTCAGTACCAGGCTACGGCGCCTCAGTACCAGCCGACGGCACCTCAGTACCAGCATGCAGGACACCCAGGTGCGTCGAGTAGCCAGCCGTATGGGCCCACCAGCCAGCACGTTGATCAGAGCCATCCGGTCGGCTCCCAGGGTTTCTCGGAGGACAGTGGGTTCGAGGATTGGGCCCATCGACCTGATTTCGTACCGCAGTCCACCCAGACACCACCGTACACTCACATGTTACGTGATCGGACTACATTGCGTCCACCGGATTGCTACACGGACGAGCAGCGACAGAGACGCCAGAGGGGTCGGAGGCATTGACACTCACATTTTCAGTTTTCGTTTCTGGATTTATGTTATGGTTTACTATTTTTATTTGTCATACTATGGTGATCGATTGTACTTGTTTCGGCTGTTGTAGTATTTATTTGTCGTACTATGGTGATCGATTTTACTGATTTGCACTTTCATGTCATTTTCGCTGTTAATGTTTTTGCAATGAAATTCAACCATTTCGATCTATATGTGGATGGAACACTACTGCGCCACATTTTATTATAACAAACTTCACTACGAAAATTACATAAACAACAGTTCCAACACGGTTCAGGTCCGAGGGTTTCTCATAATGAAATTCATAAGCTCTTGTTGTTCTTTGATTTTCTGGTTCAGTTGTCGAATCATCTCGTCCTTCTCCCTAACGACCCTTTGGTTCTCCCTCTTAGCTCGATCAAGTTCTTTGTCCTTCGCCCGAATTATATTGTCCTTCTCCCTTCTGATCTTGTCCACAGCCTCCCGAACCACCAATGTTTCAAAATAACCACAACCCTTGTTCTTTACAAAATGGCAACGAAACATGCTGGTTAGGAAATATTAATGGGATAGGTGACAAATTAAGAAAATCATTCCAGTCTTTATACCTCCCTCTCAAGCGGACACCCAAAATAGGGTTCGAGATCCTTCAGTCTTTATACCTCCTCACGCCAATCCATCTTGTTTCTGATTCGAGAGTGTCGTGGACGACCCTGTCCACGAAAAAGATGAGGTTGCGGGATCACTGGTAGGCCCGTGTGTGGGATCCAGTCTTTAGGACCCAGTATTGGTTGGAATGACTGAGCATACACTAGCTGGGTCTTGGATACCAGATAGAAGGGGCTGACGTAGTTTTGCCAGTTAGCACCAGCAAATGTGCAACAAGCTACAGCATGGGAGCACGGTACCTTGTACCCCTGGAACTTCCCGCATGTGCAAGTCCCCTTACGATTCGACTGCCTATCGAACCGAACAACGTAGCTATTATTACCGCTACGGTTCTGATTGTTTGGACCAGACTTAACCTCGTAAACCCCGTTAGCCGCATCGTACGGCAGCACGTAGTGTCTGACGGAACTTGACGTAGATTCTTTGGTTAATTTCTGACAGTACTTCGTATACGCGTTCCCTTCTGCCAACATTCCCTGGTATTCCCCACGGCGCCTATGCCAATACTTGACCATACGGTGGAATGTGTGCTCGATCACAGAAGACATGGGCAAACGTCGCACGCCCTTAAGTACTCCGTTCACGCATTCTTGCGCGTTGGTCGTCATGGTTCCCCACCGAGCACCGCCTCCCTCAGTGTTGTCATAGGCGAAGCTCCATAAGGGTAGTTCCTCATTCACCCATTTTGGCTCCCGTACGTTTTGTTCATCATGGATCGCCAACCATTCTGCCTTCTTTGCCTCAAACTTCCGCACATTCCCTTCTATTCCTGCGGGTAGCGATGAAGACTTCTATGAATATCTAGTTTGTATGACAATATTGTATTAGTTAAGTTCAAATATACACCGTAAACAAGTTGACAAATACCTAAGTTCCAAAGGCGAGATTTTAAAGTTTGGTTGCGGTGTTTCTTGTTGAAGTTGCTTACGTAATGGCGTAGACACCACCTCCATACCCACCCTCGATCAATGTTGCGCATTGCCGCTGCTATCCCATTGTGTCGATCACTGATGATTGTGATGTTGGCCCGATTGGTCACATGTCTCTGTAGATTCTCCATGAACCACTTCCAATTATCGGAATCCTCTTTGTCAACTATGGCGTACGCCAATTGAACAATCCGATGTTGCCCATCGAATGTACTAGCCATCAACAACACTTGCTTGTACTTGCCCGTGAGGAATGTGCCGTCAATGATCATGACCCCAGAGCAGTGCTTGAAGGCTTCTATGCATGGCCCAAACGCCCAAAACACACTCTTGAACATCCTACAGTTACCCGCCGGGTGGGTTATGATCTCGTACGTGTCCAGGGGTTTGTGAGACGAATAGCATTCAGGATTGTCTCAATGTTGTTGTATGATGCCACCCAGTCACCGTACAGCTTCTCGACAGCACGTTGCTTGCCAAACCACGCCTTCCGGTACGATATATTGCGGTGGTACTTCTCCATAATGCAATCAATAACTGTCTCAACCTTCAACCCCGGCTCTCTGCGCACAATGTGCATGATTACATCTGAGATCAGCGTGACATCGAGCTGTGGGTGGGGCCCTAGTATCGTTGACCGGTCACAACTGTGGCCGTTGTTGAGTTGTCGTATTATCCAGAATCCATATCTGTTGCTAAGTGTAGAACGCATCCTCCAAGGACACGTCGGGTCGATGCACTTGATGGCCCATTCCTTCGGGTTGGAAGTGATTACCCTGTACTTATAGTTGCGATGACTGCTTGGCTCTTCGTTAGGGACACCAGTTGACCTTTGGTAGAGAATGTCTGACCCAAGAAGAATTCCATCTCCACCGACCAGTACGCCTTCGCTGGGATCTGGAAGCGCCTGTCCATGGAGTAGGTGTTGGAGATTGTCATAATGTCGTCACAGTCGTCACCCTCGCTCGTGGCATGTTCCAGTGGCACATGAACTTCCACGCTATTTGCTGTGGCTCCCCCTTCTTCATCGTCGTCTTCCTCGTCGGTTTGGCCAATGTCATCGTCGACGTTTGGATTCCCTTCGTCCGCCGAGCAATGGCTCCTTTCATCTCCAGAATCGTCAGTGCTGACATATTCATCTCGCGCCAACCCCTCTTGGTCAACCTCCTCCTCCTCCGGACCGATATGACTGGTCGCCATGTATTCCCCATCATACGTTTGGCTCTGCTCTGCCATCTGATTTGAATGACCCCGAGAATCGGAGAACTGAGACGGCTCCTCTTCATCAAGGCGTACAACTCGGCAACTTCGAAAAATGGGTTGACGCGAACTAAGTCGTATATGACTTGTACGCCGTTGTCGTCCGATATCGGCCTAGAAACGAAATGCGACAGATTTCCCTCAGAACTGTATATCGGCATTCTCCAGACAAATGACTGGATTATCTGATCCGCTCCAAGACCCATTTTCCGCCGAAACACGGTAACCACACTATCATAGGTCGCTCGCTTGGTCATCTTCAGACGGACATTATTTCCCCCTTCGTAGGATAAGCCGGTCCAATCCTGAACGATACGGCCCCCCCAGAAAACTTGGATTCGGAATTCTCGTGACAAAGTGTAGTCGGCCATTTTAGAATGTTAGTTCTTTCGATTTGGTGACTAACCCCCGAAACTAACAAGGATTTATAGGGTGGTTAGTGATCCGAGATGTAGGCGATATCGCCTATGCATTAGGCGATATCGCCCATGCCATAGGCGATATCGCCTAATCCTTGGCTATTTTCACACCCGTGACTCAACCGAATCTAATCACGGACCCGTTTTAGAGTCACGGGTGACAATCCTTGGTGCAGGGGCGATATCGCCTGTGCCTTGGGCGATATCGCCTAGGCCTGGGGCGATTTTATCTATAAAAATCAATAGTTTTGAAACGTATTTATTTAGGTTAATAGTTAATTTTTTTTATTTATTTTAGTGAAATGACCAAGCATGTCCAAGGCCAACTAAGTAGTCCGTTGCCCGGTTGCCTTCCCGATAAATATGCTCGACTTTAATCATTCAGTCACGATCCAACATCTCATGGAAGTTGGCGATCTCAGAAGAGTGCTGGTGGGAGCAGTGACAAAGCCAGGGGGAGTCTACCCCTGGTCCGGGCCCAGGGTCCCCTGGACCCGAATAGCTAAAATATATGTATTTTTTCGTACAAAAATATATTTGACCGATGTATTTTATGTATCGGGTCCAGGTTCTACTAGGATCCTAGCTTCGCCACTAGGTGGGAGTCCTCCCCATCCCCCAGTAAAAGTTGGGCAGCAACATGCGAGTCCAACTACACAATAATCCTCCGGAATCCTCTATCCCAAGCAATCTGTAACCCAGTTTCATGTTGAACACTGCTAAGCATCGTCCATCAACATCACGGATCAGGCCTCCTACAGTTGTTCGTCCGATCTCAGGAATGACAGAGCCATCAATGTTGAGAGTAACCCACTTTATGGTGGCAGCATCCACGAGACATCCACCACCGTCTTTGCAGGCTGACCAGGTGAAAGACTAGTCAAGTATCAGCGCCTCCACGATCATCGAGGTCCAATGTCTGATACGGTATGGCAACGCTTCCGGAGTAGTGCGGGTATCAGTGAAAATAACTTCGTTTATGGTCTTCCAAAGAGACCAGCAGGAAACCCCCAAAAAAGGCTAGTGCTCACGCCTTCAGGTGGTGACTGATCCAAGGCAGAAGTGGCAAATCCCAACTCATTCGGTCTTCAGAGAGAAAGGCCAAATGCTCCCAAGTGTTCATCGCGACTAAACAGTCTCACAACACATGCAAGTCTGTCTCCTGAGGGTGTCCATATCTAGAACAAGATCCATCTTCATTCCACGTCCTCTTCCGTCGCTCCTCATTAATAAACAACATGTCATGTGCCACCAACCATAAAAAATGATTGATCCTGTTAGGCCCCTTCCACCACCAAACAAGCTCCCAGTCGATATCTCCGTGTCTTCCTACAGGCTCTCCAAGAAGATCATACGTTGAACGAATCCTGAAGCGTCCATCCTTCTCAAGATCCCAAGCAGTAACATCATCTCCTCTATGTGCCTCTGGCGGGGACATACTTGCAATATGTAACACCAACTCCTTCGGTAATAAAGAACGTAGAGAAGGGAGGTCCCACTCACCCGAAGACGTACAAAATTTGGCCGTCGTGGCTTCAAGATTTGGTTCCGGAGCATCTGGCAGAATGGAGTCGATGAGCCAGTCGCTAGAGTCAACCCAGCGATTCATCCACGAAAGTTTGCCTTGACCGTTCCGAAGACCCGATCTCACGCCCTCAGTCATCCTCGACCATACTACCATAATGTCACGCCAGATAAATGACTTGGAACTCGTATACTTCGCTCGGAACCCAACCTTTTCCTCTTTGAAATACTTCATCTGCAAGACCTGCACCCACCAACTCCTCGGGTTTTGCAAGAAAAAACCCTATTTCACCATATAAGCTTGGTTAAGTTGTCTGGTTGAACGAAGTCCAAGCCCTCCTTTCGCCTTAGGTGTGCAAATCGTCTCCCAAGAAATCAGGTGAGCTTTCCATTGTTCCTCGGTGGTACCCTAGACGAAATTCCTAATCCTCTTATCAATCTCGCTGCAAATATGGCTAAGCAACACAAAATTCTGCATAATATAAGAAGGGATAACGGATAAAACAGATTGGCAAGAGTAACTCTACTAGCGAGGGAGAGGAAGGACGCCTTCCAGCCCGTCAGCTTCTGATCCATCCTGTCCAAAATACCTTGGTAAGTATCATTTGTAACACGTCATGCAAAATTGGGACCCCCAGATATCTCCCAAGATCTCGTATCATATGAATCCCAAGTCGGCCATCAATAAGGGCAGAGGTGCTTCGGAGAGTCGGCTTTCAGAAGAAGATGACAGACTTCTTGCGGCTAACTGGTTGCCCAGAAGCTTGGCAGAACTGGTCCAAGAACCCAAGGATGATATCAGCCTGCTCAGTATACGCTTCTGCAAAAAGAACAAGGTCATCTGCAAAGAAAATGTGAGATAAACCAGGCCCGTTTCTAGCCAGTTGGATCAGCTTCACCTTCCTACATCAACCGCGTCACTGATGATATGACTCAAAGGTTCAATGCACAAAGTGAAGAGGAAGGGATAGAGAGTGCAACCCTACCGGATACCGCAAGTAGGTGAGAATGACTCCATTAAGCCCCCATTCCAGAGAATCTGGAATTTAGTAGAGGTTACACACTCCATAATGAGGCCGATCAGACCCTCCGGTAACCTTGCACAACAAAGAGTGTCATGGAGGAAAGACCATCTAATACAGACGTAAGCCTTAGTCAGGTCGATCTTGAGCACCGTCCTCTTATTCCGCCATCTATCATGCTCCATAAAGTGAACCACCTCCTGCAAAATTATGATGTTATCCGTAATGTGCTTGCCTGACACGAAACTCGACTGTTTGGTGATTAAGTTTTATATCGAGAAGGCCTACGACCATGTCATTTGGAGTTGTTTAAGATGCAGGTTTTGAGGGATTGTGGCTTTCCTTCGCAAAGGAACCGGTGGATTTATGTGTGCATTTCTTTGGCCTCTTTTTCGGTAATGCTAATGCATTTCTTTGGAGTGATTCGCTCTCTCCACTTCTGTTTATCTTGATTATGGAGGTTCTCTCCTTGTTCTTTAATAAGGTTGTGGAGGTCGGTTTGGTGAAAGGTTTCTTCATGAATGGAGGGAGTAGAGATGGGGAGGTGCATCATATCTTTTATGCGGATGAAGATGATGCTCTGGTTTTTTGTGACTCGAGCAAGGAGCAGGTGCAACAGGTTATGACCATCTTATTTGCTTTGAGGTGGTATCCAGACTGAAGATTAATGTTCATAAATTAGTTATGTATCCGGTGGGGGAAGTGGACAACTGTTAGGATTTAGCTGAGATTTTGGGCTTTGTATTGGGTCATTTTTTCTGAAAACTATTTGGGACTTCCTCTAGGGACTAGAGCTACTTCCAAAAAGGTTACACTACGGGAAACTGGTAATTTTAGCGGCAGAAGGTTAATAGCAGCCATGGCCGATATTAAATAATTTAACATCGACCAAGTGGCCGCTAAATAAGACAGTGTTAAATAACGCAATCTGATTGTCTAATTTTATTTCACACAGATTGTCATTTGTAGAACCCTTCTTCTTCTCTGCTTCCTTCTTCCTCTCCCCTCTTCATTCTTCTCGACAGAACCCTTCTTCTTCTCTGATTTTTTCTTTCTTCTTACTCTATTCTTCTTCCTTCCTCTTCTCTTCTCCCTAGCCGATTGCTTACCCTCTCCTGCCCAAATCGGGATATGCTCTCTGTTGATCTCTTCATTCCAAATTCCCTTGCGGTCTTCACCCGACGTCCCAACCGTCCACGTCGTGGTCCACTTTGGCGTGAGCTGCAGCTGATTCGTCGTCCGGGTGACGTTCCTTAACCACCCGATTTTCAATTGAGTCCTGACGATGTTGAAGGAGGAGGAGTACGAGTTCCAGAATTTTCGGCCACTCTGAATCCCCTATGACGAGTGGGAGTTTGAGGATGTTCTTCTTCTCTACTTCCTTCTTCCTCTCCCATCTTCCTTCTTCTTGGTAGAACCCTTCTTTTTCTTTGCTTTTTACTTCCTTCTTTTATTCCTTCTTACTATCTTCTTCTTTCTTTTATTCTTCCTTCCCCTTATCTTCTCCCTAGATGATTGTTTTTCCTCTGATGCCCAAATCAGGATCTGATCCTTGTTGATCTCTTCATTCCGAATCCCCTCGCGGTCTCCATCCGACGTCCCAGCTGGCCACGTCGTGGTCTACTTCGGCGCGAGCTGCTGTTGATTCGTCATCCAGGTGACGTTCCTTAACCATCCGATTTTCAATTGATTCCTGGCAATGGAGGAGGAGGAGGTGTACGAGTTCGAGAATTCTGGGCCGCTCTGGATCCCTTGCGACGAGTAGGAGTTTGAGGAGGTGTTGAATTTGGCGTCTAGGTCTAAGCAATCATCGGTGTTTGGAAGGTCGGGGAGGCTGGCAAAATTGGAGGACGTTATTCGTCCGTCGGTGGAGAATTTCCTTATGTAATTTTCTTCAGGATTTTTGTATGAATATTTGGAAAAGGAAATTGTTGATTAAAGAATGAGAATATGCATTTGAATCATCATTAAATTTGATTTATGTTGCTGTTAGAAGGATAGTTTATGTTGTGCGTTTGGGAACGGGTTCTGACTTGAGTAAGACAAAGGACAACGTCCTAGAAGACCTAACTCCTCTCTTTTGGAGGTAGGGTGACCTTGCTGAAGAGTGTGACGTCCCACTTGCCCATATACTTTCTCTCATTGTTTAAGGCGCCAGTGTGAGTGGTGAAAGAGTTGGAGAGGCTCCTGAATAGATTTCTTTAGGAGGGTTGTGGGGAGGAGAGAAGACCCAATCTAATTCGGTGGGAGGTCGTGAAAAATCTCTACTTTTTTCTTCCTTCGTACTCTTTTCTTCTTCCTTCCTCTTCTCTTCTCCCTAGCCAATTGTTTTCCCCCTCCTGCCCAAATCAGGATATGCTCCCTATTGATCTTTTCATTCCAAATCCCCTACGGTCTTCGCCCCACGTCCCAACCAGCCACGTCGTGGTCTACGTTGGTGCGAGCTGCTGCCGATTCGTCGCCCAGGTGATGTTCCTTAACCACCCGATTTTCAATTGAGTCCTGGCGATGGAGGAGGAGGAGGAGTGTGGGTTCCAGAATTTCGGGTTGCTCTGGATCCCCTGCGATGAGTGGGAGTTTAAGGAGTTGTTGAAATTGGCGTCCAGGTCTAAGCAATCGTTGGTGTTTGGAAGGTCGCAGAGGCTGGCAAAATTGGAGGACGTTCGTCGTCCGTCGGTGGAGAATTTCCTTATGTAGTTTTCTTCAGGATTTTGTATGAAGATTTGGAAAAGGAAATTGTTGATTAAAGAATGAGAATAGTGCATTTGAATCATCATTAAATTTGGTTTCTGCCGCTGTTAAATAGACAGTTTCTTGCAGTGCGTTTGGGAATGGGTTCTGACTTGAGTAAGACAAAGGACAAGTCCTGGAAGGCCAAACTCCTCTCTTTTGGAGGTAGGGTGACCTTGCTGACGAGTGTGATGTCCCACTTTCCCATATACTTTCTCTCATTGTTTAAGGTGTCAGTGTCAGTGGTGAAAGAGTTGGAGAGGCTCCTGAATAGATTTCTTTAGGAGGGTTGTAGGGAGGATAGAAGACTCAATCTAATTCGGTGGGAGGTCATGAAAAATCCTAAGCATAGAGGCGGTCTTAGGATTTTGGATCTTAGGCGGATGAATATGGCCTTGTTAGGCAAGTGGGGTTGGAGGCTTGCTATGGAGAGGAATTCTTGGTGGCAAAGTCTTATTCTGGCAAAGTGTGGTGAGGGGAGTGATGACACTCGATTTGACGTGATTATCAGCCTCATTTAAGCTACATTTCCTTGCTTAAGACATGGTTTTTTAGGGTAGAATAACGAATATTCAATCAATTGCCCTATCTCGTGCCATCTGTGTTACTTTGGCCCGTTTCGGGTCTATTTGATGGTTTTCTAGTGTTTTTATGTTAGCACAGGTTTTTGCCGTCAAATAAAGTAGCCAAGGACGTGTCTAAGGCGTCGGAACCTCGAGGAATTGCACGGGAATCGATCCAAGAGCCAACCGAGTCAAACCAATTCCTGCCCCGGTTTACAAAGGAGTTTTCGCCGAAAATACCTTAGTGTTTTCGGCGAAAATACATGCACAAATCCACTGATGTCAACTGAAGGGTGTTTTCGGCGAAAACACTAAGTTTTCGCCGAGAATTGTTGGACCGAAAATCACAGAAGAAATCAACCGGCGGGCTTCCCATTTACACTAAGATTTTCGGCAAAAATTCCTTATGATTTTTGACGAAAATTCTAGTTAAAATCTGGCGGTATTAGGGTTAAGTATAAATACTTAACCGGCGGCCCTAAATTGGATATACCACATAATACACTTTTCAAAATCAACTAATACCGAACTTCAGAATTCTCTCAAGTTCTGGAGCAGAGAGTTTAGAGTTCGAAGAGCCGAAAGAGATCGTGACGCCATCCCTTCCATCTCGAAGACTCGGAGCTAGGATTGCAGTTTACCGAAGATCGAAGTCTGCCAGAGTCGTCTTAATTAGGTTTTTCAGATTCTTTATGTTCTTCCTCTGGATGATGAACTCTTTCTTTGTCTTTGATTCTTTTGTGATAAACATGAGTAGCTAAACTCTTAGAGCTTAGACTAGATGAACCCTAAGTGACCCAGGGCTTTAAAGCGGTCACGGATCGGCGGTGATTAGATTTAAAGTTCAATCAGTTTCTCTTTCATGTTTGATTTGTTCTTCATTGTTCATGTTTCTTGTCTGGATTGATCACCTAGATTAGATTCTTGTTAAGCTAAGGATAGAAGCGAACGCTCGCCTTACTTTAAAACATCAAAAACTAAGGGTAAGGAGTTATGGTGGTGTCTTAGAATTGATTGAATGAGAATCGAAATCCGCTGATCTGTTGATTGCCTATGCTCTGGTGAACGAAGGGGGATTCAAAGTCTAAGTTCGTCTGTCATCTCTGTTTTAATCAACCAATTTCCAATCTATTTTAGTTTCAATTTTTAGATTTCTCTGCATTTCTTAGAATTAGAAGTCGTGGAACTCACACCATGCACGAAGTGTTTAACCTGAGTAATTTGCTAGCTTATTTGAGTAGTCAATCATTAGAAGGCCCGTGGAATACGATCTACCCTAGCTTGTTAGCTTTGTTAGTTTATTTGATTGAACGCACGCACAACGACATGTTCATCAAATTGGAGCCGTTGCCGGGGACCTTCTTTTGATTGTTTGAAAGAAGAACTGGCAATTTATTCTTCTACTTTCCATCTTTCACTTTTCCACCCACTTCAGTTTTACACTGGTTTTTGTTTGTTTCTGTTATTTGTAGGTTGCTCACAGGTGTATGCATCGCCGCCCTTGGACTCGCTCTCAAACCGACAAGGCTAAGAGTATAGAGAGACCAGGCAGTTCTGCTCCACCTCGACAATCACAGATTCCAAGGAGAAGCAGAACCAATCCACCTCCATCCATCACTCCGATCAAGATCGAGGAACTGAAGGAGAGTTCCTCATCTCCATCTTCACCTCTACCGTCACCTGCATCCGTTTCATACACCGAGTCATTTTCACCTCCTCCATCTCCTACCATGACTGATCAATTACCACCACCACCACCACCAGGCGGAAATCCACCACCGCCACCTGCACAGAAAAGTCTAGCTGATTACAACAAGCCGAGCGCGATTAGCGTTCGATCTGCCATTGTCGTACCGCGCGTTGAAGGAGATCCTGACTATGAGATCAAGATTCCATTATTGACTATGATCTCTAGGGATCTACAGTTCGAAGGCAGGCCCCTAGACAATCCGTGCACTCATCTTGCAGACTTCCTTGATCTCTGCAGCACTTTCAAGAACGGAAACCTCGACAAGAATACTCTTTGTTTGTGAGCTTTTCCGTTTTCTCTGAAAGGCGCTGCTAAGAGGTGGCTTACTGGAAAACCACCTGGATATTACACTGATTGGGATACTCTGGCTCAGGACTTCGTTGAAGAATACTTTCCTCCTGCCAGAACAACAGCCATCAAGGACAGCATTGCCAGATTCTCCCAGAAAGAAGGAGAAAGCTTATACGATACTTGGAATCGATACTTGGAATCGATTCCAAGAACTTCTCTACAACTGCCCTCATCATGGATTCGAGCAGAGGCAGTTAGCTGAAATCTTTGCTCGAGGTCTTCGAGAAGAATCTGCCAAGTTGGTCAATTCCCTAGCTGAAGGGGATTGCACTACGCTCACACATGAAGCTGCTCTTCTTCACTTCGCAAACTATGCTTCCAAGTCGAGGAACTGGGAACGACAATCTGAAGGATCAAGGAGTAAGCTCGATCTTGAAGCTACGATCAAGGCCGAAGTAGAGAAGCATCTGAAGAAGTCTTCTACACCAATTAAACCGCCGACAGCTTCTGTCTATGTTGCCGATTGCGAGTGGTGTGGAGCTTGCGCGCATAACGGAGGCCGATGCCAGAATTTTGGTAAGACAGAAGTCTGGTCCGCTGAAGAGGTAAGTTTCGTGCAACAAGGCTTCGTTAACAATCAGAATGGTTATGCTGGCTACCGCAACTTCAGGCAGCAAGGGAACTATCAAGACAGACCTCCCTACAATGCTGGCGCCAACCATAACCAGAACCAGAATAACCGCCCAGCTGGTCCAGCTCAGGATCAGAAGCTTAACCATCCACCGGGAGGTGTCTATCAGCCGCCACATCGTAATCCGGGTAATTATGGAACTGCTCCTGGCAACCGCCAGAATCAATATTTGAATAACACCTATACAGGTCAGCAGTACCAGAAGGAAAACAACGTCAGTGACCTGGACAAGAAGCTTAGTCAGATCATCACCAGACTCAATGATCATGACAGTCAGTTTAAAGCTCAAACTCTTCTCAATCAAGAACAGATCGCAGCCGGTCAAAGAATTGAGCAGGCTGTGAACAACATCTCGAGCATGCTAGCATCTGGTCGACCATTTGGCCAACTTCCGAGCCAGACAGAGCCGAATCCGAGAAAGGAACAAGCTAAGATGGTATCTGTTAAAAAAATTACAAGCTTATCTGCTGATGCTTCTTCTGTTTTACGCAGGATCGCTGAATCTCCAGAGAAGAAGGAAGCACTAAAAGTGGCGCCTAAGGAGGATGATCCTCCTCTTGCACCGTACGTCGTGAAACCTCCTTTTCCAAGAGCATTGCTGCCAGATGCAAGGATCGAGACTGGCATGAAGGGGAATAAAGAAGGATATCCTGATGCTCGTAGCAAGAAACCATCCTCTCCATATCCAGCTAAGTGTTCTGATCCTGGTTCTTTCACTCTACCTCTTGTCATTAATGATGTTGAGATTGAACGTTGTTTGGTTGATCTTGGCGCGTCTGTTAATGTTATGCCTATGAGTCTATATGAAAAATTGAACCTAGGAGAAATTGAACCGCCTAATATGCAACTTGTCTTTGCTGATAGATCACTTAAAACCCCTAGAGGATAAATAAAAGACGTTGTTACTAAATATGGTCCTTTCATGTTCTTAGCTGACTTCGTGATCATAGACACTAGTAAGAATGATTCTACCATTCTCATAGGACGACCCTTCATGGCTACTACTGGAATGCAAATTAACGTTCCAAATGGTTCTTTAACTTTGAGGGTCGGTAAAGAAACGATAACATTCCGCCTTAAAGACGGAATGAAATATAATCCTAAGAATGAAGAGTTTCATTGTTTAGTTGTTGAAACTGTGGAGTTGACTCCGGTCAACTGCGTTACTGATGTCTCTTCTAGTGTGCCTATTTCAATTGTTGTTGCAGGTGCTGGACAGATTACCAAGCAGAAACCGAAATCTGTTCTTCAGCCGCCAAAGAAGAAGGAACTGAAAGCCTCTTCTAAGCCACCGAGCACAAAACCTAGCAGGCCCCGGGGAAAGAACGAGAAGACGAAGACCCAAATGATCTGGAGACCAGTTGTTCCACCACCTTCTACCGAGCCAGCTGCACCACCAATTTGTTCCGAGCTACCGGCGCCGGAACAAGTATGGAAGGAGAAGCCAAAGGCACCTCCTAAGGAAATACTGACGATCACCGATCCTGGTGATATCGAGCCGGAGGCTAAAGAAAAGAAGGAGCCGATCGTTCTCATTCCATCCATTGTCTTCCTTGTGGAAGATGATCCCTTGACAGAACTGTTCGGACCATTCAAGATCACTGACCACCTTCCCGATGGACGTACCAAGCTTACACACGCTAACGGGAAGAAATTCATGCTCACCGGAGACGCCCCGAAGCTCTACTTTATGAACTCTGATGCTAGCATTAAGGAGAATCTGAGTTGGGATGTCTCCTAATACCGTCCAGGTATCGTCCAGCTCAAGGACGTTAATAAAAGAGCGCTTCGTGGGAGGCAACCCACAGCTGGAGTCAGTTTTTCATTTGTGTCAACCTTAGTGTTTTAGAGTCGGTTCGGGGGAGCCAAAAGTGTCAGTTTGTTTGATTTCTTATTTTTCGTGTGTAGTCTGTGTGTCATAGTGTCATTCGCAAGTTGATTGGGGTTGTTCCGATTTTTGTGGATTTAATTGTGATTTTCTGAAGTTTGCCGGATTTGCGAAAATATTTTCAATCGTGCAGTTCAAAATTTTTGGCGAAAATACACAATCCCACTGTGTTTCTGGTCGATTTTAACTCAAATTTTCGGCGAAAACTACTTGTAGTTTTCGGCGAAAACTCTTTTGAAAAACCAGCAGTGCTTTTGAACTGATATTTTCGGTGAAAACTTGCACTTATTTTCGCCGAAAATTCAAGGAAAATTTCGGACCTTATCCCTTTAAACATCCGGTCACTCACCCTCTCTCTCCTCACTTTCCCATTTCGAAAATAACCCAAAATCCTCCCCCTGTTTTCCCAAAACCCGCCGACCGCCACCCACACTCGCCACCACCGACCAAGCCCGCCGCCGTCGCTGCCGCCGACCATCGCCGCCTTACTCCCCTTCCATTTCC
Organism: Linum lewisii; assembly: GCA_034768395.1. NCBI lineage: Eukaryota > Viridiplantae > Streptophyta > Magnoliopsida > Malpighiales > Linaceae > Linum > Linum lewisii. The sequence continues at coordinate 19,094,030 of CM068302.1, read as the reverse complement.
GATCAACCCAAGCCCTAGAACGTCCGAATCGGAGCTCTAGAGCTCCCGTTCAGCCAAACCCTAAAATTTTTGGTTTTTCTCCGATTTCTCTTTCTCCGTTCGTTTTCAGCATTGATGGCTTCAAGGTAAGTTGTAGAACTTTTCATTGCGAATCTTTTGACATATTGAACGCTGAATTTCGTCGGGGTTGACTTTCGGTTGACTTTTCGGTTTACCTCAATTTGCGTGCCGACTGATTTCATGTGAACTAGGTTAGCTGAACTCGTTGGACTGTTCTAACATGCTTAGGGAGTGTTGTGCTTAATTTTCATATCGTTTGATCATGTGTTGCTATGCCTAAGACCTATTCCTTGTGAGGTTGACTTTCGAGAAATGTCGGTTTGACCATGAACTGTTTTTTATCATTTGGCTGCCTTATGTGCTCATTCTCGTTAAGATTATTGTGTTTGCCATCTGAGATCATATTATACCGTCATTCTCCGCTTTGTGATAGTCTTGCCATGATTAGGGTTCAATGTTCTATTATGTTGACTTTTTGAATGTCGGTTTGACTTCTGAACTCTGATTGTGCTAATTCCATTCTGGCTGTTCCTAAGCATGTATTTTATTGTTTGTGTTTACCGGTTAATCTGCTTTGCTTACCCCCACTCGGTTTTCCTCATTTCTTTGTGAAATTGAGTTTTTCTACTAAGTGTGGGGTAGGGTTTTAGTTTGACTAATCTGGGTTCGTTCTGGTTTTAGGAACACCACTTATGAGCGCAGGACCAAGCAGAGACTTGACACCGCCTCGAGCTCCATAGCCCCCGCTCCCGTCACACCCGTCGTCCAGGGCCCTCCACCAGCATTCCCTGGCCGTGCTGGGTACCATCGCACTGTTGCTCGTCTACCCGACTACTACTTCGAGTGCTACCAGAAGCTCGAGCATGTTCCTGGAGCTAATGTTCGGCCACTTTCCATGGAGTCCCTCTTCGATCACGATGAGGACTACCACCGGAACGTGCACGACGCCCTGGCACCGGCCGGCCTCCTAGAGCTGACCACCATAGCTTCCGACTTCCAAGACATCGCTCTCCAAGAGTTCTGGGCCACGTTCGATCTGGACGAGCACAAGAGGAGGCAGGGCAAGAAGGTCGTTTCCTTCTATCTGGGCGGGGTGTACAGGAGACTCACCTACGATGAGTTTGCAGCTCATCTAGGCATTCCCTACGAGCATTACCATGGTCATCACCTCGGCTGGGCGAACGACGAGGATGACGGAGAGGCATACCATGCACTCTGGAGCCACATGACTGGAGTGCCCGACGATCGTCTCACGGACCATAATTCAGTTAAGTCTCTCTCGCACCCTCTCTATAAATACATTCATATGGTTTGGCGTAGATCGCTATTATATGCTCCAGAGAAGGACCGCCACCATATCAGCAAGGAGGAGCTTCTGCTTCTTCGCGCCATCCGGGAGAGCTACCCTCTTCACCCCGGATGGGTGCTTGCTCGCATCTTCCGTCAGAAGACCAAGAGGCGGACGCCACCTCGCTCACTCCTGGGAGGCAACTTTATTGGCCGACTCATCCTCTTCTTCGGCCTCAACCACGAATATGGCCCGAACATCCCACGCCGCAGAGTACGCACCGTTGGAGGAGATTTGGCGGTCGAGTACGACCTTGAGCTGGACCTCAGTCCCCAGGTAGCAGCAGATCCTCCCCTCCAAAATGAGGATGCGTCGGAGAAAGAAGATGATTCTGAGGAGTCTCAGCCTCAGTACGAGCCAGAGTTTCATGACCATATACCCTCGCCACATCATCAGGCAGGGTATGCACACCAGTCGCCGCCGGCCATTCCAGATCCATACCAGGCGCCTCACCCGCAGCATCACCCACATCCTGCGGACATTGGAGAGCTGTACGAGCGACTGCAGGAGTGGCGCATCACCGACAACGCCGCTCAAGAGGCGAGATGGACTATTATGCAGCAACATATGCACCGCGCTGACAGGCGGTATGAGGCACAGCTGGCGTGGCAAGTCAGCTCGGCGATTTCCTTCACTTTCCACCTCCTGGCGCGCCTGACGAGCAGTGACCGGGTTGTATCCCCTTTCTTGTCCCTTCTTTTTATTTATTTTTTCGGATTTTGATCCAACTTTTTTTCTGTGTGGATCCGAGACACTTGTCGCGGTTTCCTTTTTATGTTTCATTTGTTTGTGTTTTGTAGGCAGTAGGGAGATTCCCTTTGCTTCGCTTGGGTAGATTCCCTCCGCTCCGAGGACCCGTGCTCATCCTCTACGCCAACCATCTCGGTCCAGGTTCTTCTACTTCACTCTGAACTCTAATTTTTAGTCATGTGAGGACACAGTCCGATTTAAGTGTGGGGTAGGATGCTAGAGAACCTTGCATGAACTTGATTGCCCTTGATTGTGTTTTTGTGTGCCTCGTGATTCCATTCCAGTCTCTCTAGCATTAGAATGGCTCAGTTCTTGATTTTTGATGTTAAGTTGTTGTTCAAACTTTCATAATGATGCTTAGACTGCTTAACCTAGAACTTGAGAACCAACTTGTATACTTTGATGCTAAACTGCCTGGTCAGAACAGAATTTTTTAAAGATCACACTTGTAGTTTGTAGCCTTGATTGCATGAAAATGACCGAATCCGACTAGCAAACCAACTGTGAGCTTTTGATCCATTGCACGTAACTCGCAATTTAAATTCTTTATGAGTGGTTTTATGTTTGCTTGAATGAGTTAGAATTTGCATGAGACCTACTCGAGACCACACGATGACACGAGTTCTAGAATGATAGGGGCACCTAGATTCAGCTACTAAGCCAGATAGCCTACCAAACGTTAAATCCATTAGGTTTAAACCCTTGAGTTTGGCCTGTTCTTTCGGTTCGATATACATTACAGCCATTTCCCGTTCTTTCATTCCCCGTTGATCCCCTGTGGTTGTAGTTCTAGATTGACCTACCGGAAGTCGGTCTGTGGTAACCTGCCTATAGCCATTAAATAGGTGGTCGTAGCTATTATGTCCAGACGTGTAAACCCCTCTAGCAACTAAAAGAAAGAATCGACACAAAAGAAAAAAAATAGAAAAAGAAGAAAAGAAGCGAGTTTCGAAAAAAATAAAAGAAAAAAAAATCAGAAAAGCCAAAGAGGTTTCAAGTTTTTAGTTCAATAAAACGTTCTTCTCCCTACAAATGGAAGAACGAAGTCAAAAGATAAGTTGAAAAGAAAAGAAAAAAAATTGTGTAAAGAAAAATAATAAAGTGCTAGGTTGCTTGAGGGTATCATAGGACGAGCGTTCACTATTCCACCCGTGTCTGGTTAGACGGTAGGAAGCCATAGGCTAGATTCGAGGGAAGTTAGTCGAAAGCTACACCGCACAAAGCCATCATCATACATTCCCATCATCCATCTCATTATAAACCCATGTAGTGTAGAATTCGTTACAGTCCTAGCAGGGAAGTCCTTCTTGACTGGTTACTCGTGTTGTCACAGTGGTGGAGATGTGGTTGAATTGCAAACTTATGACAGAATTCAGTAACAGAAAATGATTGAGAGCAGAAACACGTCCTTAAACACAGAGAGTGAGAGTTTCCATTGTACTATATATTTCCTGTGTGAGAAGTCTGGTCGGTCAGGTCAAATTCGTGCATAATTGGTTGCTACTACTTGTCGTGTGCAGTTTTTTTTAGTGAGACCAGGTAGTTTGGCTGATCAGTATGCATGTTAGGTTTCTTGTTCTAGGATCTATCTGTCTAATAATTCATTGTGTTTGATTGAGCTCCAATTTAATCGATCTTATCATTTGTGAACATGAGCGTTTCTATTCAGTTTGCTTGAGGACAAGCAAAAGCTTAAGTGTGGGGTATTTTGATGACACTCGATTTGACGTGATTATCAGCCTCATTTAAGCGACATTTCCTTGCTTAAGACATGGTTTTTTAGGGTAGAATAACGAATATTCAATCAATTGCCCTATCTCATGCCATCTGTGTTACTTTGGCCCATTTCGGGTCTATTTGATGGTTTTCTAGTGTTTTTATGTTAGCACAAGTTTTTGCCGTCAAATAAAGTAGCCAAGGACGTGTCTAAGGCGTCGGAACCTCGAGGAATTGCACCGGAATCGATCCAAGGAGCCAACCGAGTCAAACCAATTCCTGCCCCGTTTACAAAGGAGTTTTCGCCGAAAATACCTTAGTGTTTTCGGCGAAAATACATGCACAAATCCACTGATGTCAACTGAAGGGTGTTTTCGGCGAAAACACTAAGTTTTCGCCGAGAACTGTTGGACCAAAAATCACAGAAGAAATCAACCGGCGGGCTTCCCATTTACACTAAGATTTTCGGCAAAAATTCCTTATGATTTTCGACGAAAATTCTAGTTAAAATCCGGCGGTATTAGGGTTAAGTATAAATACTTAACCGGCGGCCCTAAATTGGATATACCACATAATACACTTTTCAGAACCAACTAATACCGAACTTCAGAATTCTCTCAAGTTCTGGAGCAGAGAGTTTAGAGTTCGAAGAGCCGGAAAGAGATCGTGACGCCATCCCTTCCATCTCGAAGACTCGGAGCTAGGATTGCAGTTTACCGAAGATCGAAGTCTCCCAGAGTCGTCTTAATTAGGTTTTTCAGATTCTTTTCTGTTCTTCCTCTGGATGATGAACTCTTTCTTTGTCTTTGATTCTTTTGTGATAAACATGAGTAGCTAAACTCTTAGAGCTTAGATTAGATGAACCCTAAGTGACCCAGGGCTTTAAAGCGGTCACGGATCGGCGGTGATTAGATTTAAAGTTCAATCAGTTTCTCTTTCATGTTTGATTTGTTCTTCATTGTTCATGTTTCTTATCTGGATTGATCACCTAGATTAGATTCTTGTTAAGCTAAGGATAGAAGCGAACGCTCGCCTTACTTTAAAACATCAAATTGAACAATTAACCTTATAATTGGAGCGTGCCTTTCGTAGGAACCGGTTAGGGTTAATCCACTGCAAGAGTAACTCATAAATCGTTAGTAATTCCACCAGTTAAGTTAAGTCGTTGCGAGAGGCGACCGTACCCGGGCGACTAATTAATCTTGGTAGCTAGAACGGATAGAGCGAACGTTCGCCGGTCTTAAACCTAAGGGTAAGGAGTTATGGTGGTGTCTTAGAATTGATTGAATGAGAATCGAAATCCGCTGATCTGTTGATTGCCTATGCTCTGGTGAACGAAGGGGGATTCAAATTCTAAGTTCGTCTGTCATCTCTGTTTTAATCAACCAATTTCCAATCTATTTTAGTTTCAATTTTTAGATTTCTCTGTATTTCTTAGAATTAGAAGTCGTGGAACTCACACCACGCACGAAGTGTTTAACCTGAGTAATTTGCTAGCTTATTTGAGTAGTCAATCATTAGAAGGCCCGTGGAATACGATCTACCCTAGCTTGTTAGCTTTGTTAGTTTATTTGATTGAACGCACGCACAACGACACGTTCATCAGTGAGATCGGGATGGAGACCTATATGCGAGCTGCAGAATGCAGGATGGTCTGTTTGGAGGGATATCGTTAGACTAAACCCCATGTTTTGGAAGTACGCTTTGATCAATCCTGGGGGTGGGGGTTTATTTTTGGTATGACTCTTGGGTTTCGGGTGAGTGTTTTTCTTGTAGGTTCCCAAGGGTAGTTGTGGCTTCCCTTTCTATGGATGTTTCTTTTTCTGCTTATGTGGTGTTTGATGACAGGTATGTTTGGGATGTGCCTTTGGCTACAGTCATGAGAGATGTTGCAGAGGCGGGGAGACTGAGGCTGATGGATGTCTTGGATGGTGTGTTGTCAGGATGGATCTCACATGGACCTCTGACTCCCCTTTGGAGGTTCACTACATCGGGAGTTTTCTCAGTTAACTCATATTATCAGGTACTATCGCAGTAGAGTGATCGTGTTCGAGGCGAGGAGGATTTTCCTTTTGAGGCAGTGTGGATTGAGGATGTTCCAACAAAGGTCTTCGGTTTCCTTTGGCAGGTCTTTCACAACAGTATCTCTACTTGTGAGAACTTGCAAAAGAGAGGCTTTATTGGCCTGAGTCAATGTGTTTTATGCATATCAGAGCCGACCTTGAGTCGATGTCGCATTTGTTACTTTCTTACCCTTTTTCTTCGCAGGTATGGCTCACTATTAGTTCCAACCTTGATATTTGGGGGTCGGGCCACTTTGATGCCAGGGTTTTATTTGGGATTGGCGAGCTCGGAAGGTTAAAAGTGAGTGGAAGACTTTCAAATATAGGTTAATGCATGCATTGTTTTGGAGCATTTGGGCCGAGAGAAACGATAGGATTTTTAGAGATAGAGAGAGTTCGGTGGCTTAAATTGTTTGGAAGATTGGTTTGAGCATAGGTAGATGGCTTAAGGAAAAGTTACATGTGTGGTTGTCTTTGTGGCAGCGGGTCTTCGACCCTGGTTGAGAGTCGAATGCCAGTTTTGGATCCCAGTTGGTTTAGGTCTCGTGTTTTGGGGTGGGTTGTGCTGATAATTGTATAGTGGCGGTATCATTTTTGGTTTGGATGTCCGGTTTTTAGGGCATCTTTTTGGGTTAAGGTCTTTGATGTTTATGTTTTGGGTGGGTTTTGCGCTCCTTAATTTTGTGGTAGTGTGGAGGCTATGGTTATTTTTCAGCCTCTTTTTGCATATGCAGTTTGACTTTTGAGTTATATATACACCATCATTGATAAAATAAAATTTACAAATTCTTCTCTACGTAGCCCTTAACCACATGTGTCTACTGTCATGAACCATTGCATCCCAATAACTTGAGTTATTGGGATAAAGTTTTAAATGAATCTTATATTATTTACTAACATCTACATCTCACACAACTTATGAAAGAACTCTCTATAATTAAATTACTACGTACTACAAATGAACACCAAGTCCAATTGTGAACTTCCACGTGTCCCAGGGTTGGTTACACAAATGGTCACCGACCTATGGCCAAATAACCCAGCACTCATCGTCCTTTAAAAAATTTCCCTTCCATTACTGACCTTTAGCCGATTATCCTAGAGGTCACCACCGTCTACGGACATCCAATTTTCCATCCATCCGCATACGTGGCGATGCCATCTAGGCAGCCACATCATCTAAATTGCCACATCAACTAAACCAAACTCAAACCCAACCCCAAATTTGAACCCATAAACCAAACCCAAACCCAAACCTTAACCCTTCCTCTTCTTCTCCCTCCCCTCTCCCTCTTCCTCTTCCTACACCACAACCACCAACTCCACCGGAGCCTCCCATCTGGGAAAGCTTCCCTTCCTCCACACAAATCGCCGACCCCATCAAACACCATCACCGCCGGCCGGACCTTCATCTCCTGTCGCCGCCCGACGACCCTCGACCGGACCCCCCCGCCCCTTCTGTCAGACGAACGCCGCCCCTGAACCTCCGCCGACAGCCCCTCGCTTCCCCAACTCGAACCAGCAGCCATCACTCAACCTAGTGACGATAACCGGCGATTGTGATTGGAGGGTTGCAGATCGGAACTAATCCCTAATCGGCAGATCTCCTCCGACGACCCGACGTCTCCTCCTCTCCTCCGTCTGAACAAATCCCTGACCGCTGCCCCGCCGTCTCCTCCTCCGACGACCCCATCTACGAGAATGATTAGCTCCGGCGAGGGAAAGAGGAGAGAGAGAAGATCTGCTCTTCCTCTTCTCTCTCTCCTCTTTCCCTCGCCGGAGCTTCCCAGCAGGCGCCGGCGCCGGCGGCGCCGGCATCCAGGCGGTGGTAGGGAGTGAGGGGTGGCGGTGGAGTCTGGTGATTGTGGTGGAGGAGAGGAGGAGGAAGAGGAAGAGGAAGGAAGAGGAAAGAGAAGGGAAGAGGAAAGAGTTTTTGGTTTGGTAATTGGGGTGGGTGTATGGGTTTGGGTTTAGGTTTGGGGTTTGGGTTTGGGTTTGGGTTAGATGATGTGGCAATTTAGATGATGTGGCTGCTTAGATGGCATTGCCACGTATGCGGATGGATGGAAAATTGGATGTCCGTAGACGGATGGAAGGGAAATTTTTTAAAGGACGGTGAATGCCGGGTTATTTGGCTAAAAGCCAACCCACGTGTCCCACAGCAGCTAATCAAGCAGGAGCCCAACAACTAACCTTAACAAGAAACCCCATAACCGCCAGATCTCGCCATGAACATCCTCTGTGGGCAGCTGAAACCGTGTAAGTACTAATCTCCCTTAGCCATGGCAATATACATCTCCAATTAAACAAATGCCCACACGACATCCCACACACTTCCCTCCTTTCCTCTATATCCTCCCTACTCACCACACTCCCCTCCTCCTCCACTCACCGGCGGTGGTCGATTAAATAGATGATGGGGGAGGTTAGGTTGGTTAGTGATTGTGGGTGAGAGTTGTGAGTGTTGCCATTATGCTTCTTGTTCCTTCTTCTTGTTGTTGTTGATGGTGGTGAGCAGTGGCAAAGCCGGGGTAGTCTGCCCCTGGCCCGGGCCCAGGGTCCCCTGGACCCGAATAGCTAAAATACATGTATTTTTCCGTATAAAAATATATTCGGTCGATGTATTCTATGTATCGCGCCCAGGGTCTACTAGGATCCTGGCTTCGCCACTGGTGGTGAGGTTGATGATGATGATGAGTTGAAGGATGGAGAAGTGGTGTTTGGAGTTCCATTGTTAATCATATTAAGGAGGTTGGTTAATGTATATGTTTTGGTTGTGGTGAAACCAAAACACCAGTCGATAAGAACTAGAACGAAGGATCTAAACTTCAATGTAAGGAGTTGGAGTCTACTAGAATCCAGTTACTGTAAATATGTATTACAGGGTGAGTTCAGTTAAATAGTGTTAGCAAAAAAAACCTAAGCAAAAGTAATTTATGATTCATCAAAGAATAAAAAATATAACACTAGTCTTCTGACTCTGTCCACCTCCTCACTGACCCGTCATCGTGTTCTTCACCAAGTTTGAGCAGCAAAGCTCCTCAACATCATCTCCAACAAAGGGGATTCGACTGGAAGCTTGATCTCAACAACGTTGCAACTGGACTTAGAGAGTAGAAATATGTTTTAGTTGATTAATATTTTTAATAAAATTTCAATTGATTTTTTTGATGAAACTTAAAATTTCAATTGATATTAATTGAGTTTTTGGTAGTTTATTTATATATTAATTTTTTAACTATATTAAATAAAATTACCATGTAGATAATATTAATATTTTTTTATCTATATGTAGCCGTCGAAGTCATCAGTTTGTAACCTGCTAAAGTTCAAGAAACCTGAAAAAAATCAGTCACTGAAGATAAACTACTTTTATAGCACCCGACGCGGAATTTTAACAAAGATAGCATAACGTGTCGTTGGTGAACAATATTGTAAGAGTATACACCACATTTTATCCTCGAAAGTGTAAGACTCCTAGGGCTTTAAGCCCATTATTAGCTGTTGGGGAGAATGGGACGACATGCCCAATTCATTACTTGGAAGGAAGTGCGCTTAGGCCTGTCTTATAGTTCTACGTCAAGGAGTTGGCCATGACTGTTGGTCACGATTTGGAGTAGGATCTACTGTAGTCTTGGTTTCCAAGAATGTTGAGTGACCAAACAACAACTATTAGAAAGTTAATTGACCCCATTGTGTTAGTCTACAACTCTGGTGACTGCTGTGGAAACTGTGTATTTTGCTGGAATGGCCTCTAATCTTTGTAACTGTGGCAGATAAGGCATCGGGTCAGATTCGTTATCATTTTTGTATGATTTATTAGTAAAGCTATAAAAAAATCTATATATTCTTGTCTACGTGGCCGTTAACTACACGTGTCTACATCGCACAGCCTATCACTTAACTCTCTATTAAATTATTACCACGCACTTACTACAAAGTAACGCAATATCCAATCGTCAACTTCCACGTGTACACCCCACAGCAGCTGATCAAGCAGAATCACCAACACTACCGACCTTAACAAGAAACCCCCATAGCCGGCGGATCTCGCCGTGAACATCCTCTGTCGGCAGCTGAAACCGGCAAGTCGGACAAGTACTCCGATCCCTCAGCCATGGCAATATACAGCTCCAATGAAACAAATGCCCACACGGCATCTCACACACCTCCCTCCCTTCCTCCATCTCATCCTTACAAACCACACACTCCCCTCCTCCTCCTCTTCTCACCGACGGCAGCCCCACCACCGCCGCAGCATCCGCCGCCGTCTCCCCACACCCTTCACCCACAACAACAAACTTCCAGCACCTCACAACCAGCTCCACAAACGGGACCAACACGCCGCCGTAGTAAACCCCGATGGTCGCCGACGTCAGCATGACGTTGGCGAAATGGGCGTTGAGGGCGAGCCGCCAGTCCTCGTAAGGGGTGGTGTCGAGTACGTCAGGGTGGCGGTGGAGGAGGTCGCATATGTGGAGGAGGAGGAGGGCGGCGTCGAGGTCACGGTGGGTGGAGGAAGGCGGAGGCGGCGGCGGAGGGAGAGGGAAGTGGGAGGTGATGAGATTGAGGGAGGAGAGGAGGTGTTTGGATATGAGATGGGTTTTTTGAGAGATGGATAATGAGTGGAGGTGGCGGAGGGTGATGGAGAAGGCGGTGGGGGAAGTGAGGAGGGTTGAGAGGCGGCGGCGGCGGCGGTTGGTTAAGGAGAGGATGGAGGAGGTTAGGTTGGTTAGTGATTGTGGGGTGAGAGTTGAGAGTGATGACATTATGGTTCTTGTTTCTTCTTCTTCTTCTTCTTGATGATGATGATGAGTTGAAGGATGGAGAAGTTGTGTTTGGAGTTCCATTGTTGTTGATATGAATTTGGGATCGTGTGTTGCAGAGAAAGTTGGATTCTTTGATGTAGGAATGTGGGATTTGATTTCATCGTTTAATTAATGTTTTTATAGTGGTGGTGCCCATGGGAGGGCTTCTTTTTGCATAATAATATATTCACCATCTTTTGGACACATGAGTAGTTATAATTACTAGATGAATTACTAAGGTAAACCACCTATGCAAGAAGATAATTTCCCTAGCTAGCTAAAACACCATACAAGTAAAGTTTTTGGTTTGTAACTTGTGATGAGAGTTCATTGGATTTGGATCAAGATCCAAATTATAAGTGATTTGTTGGGATTTATAGTTTTATAGAAAAAATTACGTAATCATGTATCGGCGGTGGCACATTTAGCTATGTTTGATAATAGGCAATAGGCAGTGTCTCGCACCAACCTCGACTAATCACAACTTCATTTTGCTAATTAAGGCCCAAAACCATGCAACATATGCATGGCTTGGCGCCAAAACTGAATATATCATAGCTATAGAGTTTTAATAATTTTAGATAATATATTTTTTTTATGAATAATTTTAGATAATATATTTAACCAACACTACTTTTTAATTCCTTATTTCACAATGTGTAGAGTAAAATAAGAGTCACATATGATAGGATTGTCATTCCTAAGTATCATGTAAAATTTATTCATCAAAAAAAAAAAAGTATCATGTAAAATTTTGTGAGTAGAGTTATAACTAATATTTTATAGGAATTCTGATATCAAAATTATACAAGAACATGAATTACTGAATGAGACGTATAATTTTGTTTCCAAGTGCAATATGACTCCACTCGATGAATATAACAATAGTAAAAGAGAAAACATACTTGATATCATCATAAATGAAATGTAAGATAATGATATATATTCGTTGAAAAGTATATCCTGATTAATAATATTTCTTAATTTGCATATAATCATATCAAACCTAAAATTTTAACAGTATATATAGATTGATTAGTAGATACATCATGAAAATTGCTACAATTAGAGGATGGATGGGTTAATGATTTAACATGATTAGAGTCGGTTAAGTTTTTCATAGTGTGAAAGTTAAGGAAAGGGACATTGAATAAATATATCAATCGTTCTTGTGTTACGATCTCATCCCATGTCCATCATGTGCTAGTGCTACAAAATAATTGAAGTGAAAAATGACGAAAAACGGCAATGCTATCTACTCATACTACATGTGGACTTGTATCACTTTCATTGATTGGAGAACAATAATCGTCTATTTAATTTGCTATTAGGAGGGGAAACCCAGAATCCCAAATCACAGAAAGTGAGGATTTCTGTGTTCAATCTTTGAGGAAAACAAGAGAGATTGATGAATGAATGATGATGATGATGGAGTAGCTAAGCTAAGCTTGAGGGGGGAGAATGTCGAGTCATTCGTTCACATGTGTGTGTCTCTAGCTACTAGTCATCTATCTTTCTGTTGTTGGGTGTTAAGTCAAGTTGATAATTGCTTATTCATCAAAAGAGGAACAAAACGAGAAGAAGGAGATGATTAATAAACAAACAGATTAGGCCCATCCTTTGCCTTCTTTCTTTTGTCTCCTCCACTCCACATGCTGCATTATTATTATTTATTATTTATTATTACTATTGTTGTCTACTAACTAAATCAACAAACTCTTTCCTCCTTGGAACTTTGCCCCATTCAACAGCATACCATCTTTCACGGCCCCTTTTGTCCACCTTTCACACCATATATCATATATCCCAAGGTTCAAGAAGGTGCTAGGCGAGCAATGAGTCTCCGTCTAAACTCTAGTTAGTCTAAGTGTTAGTACAAAAAATTATAAAAAACAGTTTAGAATACCTTAGTTGATACTTAATAACAAGCATAATAGGGTTGTTCGTATTATAGAGAGATTAGGCGGCGGCTATGGAGAAGAATAGGACAAGTATAGTGCAGGTTGTAGGGTTAGATGATTTTAGAAAACAATGTGTTTAGGGGAAAAAAATTAAAATCGGAAACATTTAATTCTGCTTAATTGACACTTAATCGCCGCCTAATACCAGAAACGCCTAGCCAATCGTTTAGTGCATAAGTGAGGCATTAAGTTAATCCTTAACGCTTAATCACGCTCAGGCGAACGCCTAATCACACTTTTTTGAACTATTACATCTCAATTATTCGAGTTTTTGGGATGAGGTTCTTAATAGAATTTACATTGTTTACAAACATGCCCTCTCAAACGAATATCTCGCTAAAGAGTCTAAAGTTTGCATAGCTTCAATAAGATTTGTGTAACATATTAGAGGCCACAAAGGCTTCAATAAGCCATTATATACAGATTTATGGTTACCGGAATTCAAAACTTTGACCTCTTATTAATCAAAATTTTTGATACCATGTCAAGAATCATTATATCCCAATTACTCGAGTTGTTAGAAGAGAGTTTCAAATTGATTTTATATTGTTTACTAACCAGCTAGCTTAACTCAACCTCCTTCATCATTACCCTTTAGCTACCTAGATATAGTATTTGCTTTTCACCAGATTTGGAGACTCTATTACGCATTTCACACCCCAAATTCATATGATGCTCCACCCAAGGTTGAATACAAACATCTTTCGACATACTGTTAAACATCTCCCAAGATATTGCATCTTAACAAATTGCAGCTAGGGTTCTCAAGCGCATAGTTGCTAATAAGGACAAACAAATGAAATGCTGCTGCGAACAAGGCTAACAAAAGCACAGACAGGACACAGGAGGAACAAACCATCGAGAGTATGTAACAAGCTAGACTGGCAGCAGATTATTGTCCTTGATCCAAAACCTTTGTATCCCGAATTCCATGAAAAGTTGTTCGGAAACTAATAGTCCTCGTCGATCTATCTTAAATTAGTTGAGGCTTTATACCATCAAAGAGGAAATGAAAGACATCGAAAAGGACATTACTGGACAACTCGCATCCAAACCCGACTGTTGAGACAAAAGCCTCCATTCTTACTGATGAATGCATTCATTGCCTGCACCGGCGACTCAAATTTCACTACAGCAGCCTTTACGGCGTTTGGTGGATACCCTGCCTGTCATTGGATTTCAACGGTGGTAGCCGATGAGCATATTTTATGGCTGCACAATAGTTATCAGATTGTAGCTTTTGCACAGTACTGCACTAACCTTATGAACTGGATGGAAGACGGATCAAAATCACAGCCAGACAAAAAGCGCTCAACATCTTCAGCTATTACATTGTTGGAAATTCCTTGCAGCAGAACCTACAAAAAAAGCGTGTGGGGATTAAGAACGATAGTTAATTCCAAAGACATCTGCTGAGATGCATGTAATTGTGTAATGAACATAGCTTCAAACAAATTTGCTACTAGACAAGGCTCGTCATCATACACCAAAAACGTATCATGCAGTAGGATTCATAATCTTAAAACTGAACAATCATTAATTTGAGTTCTTCTAAAGTCTTTAACCGCAATATAGATCAATCACTGAAACATCACAAGCATGCTCCACTTAATAAAACAAGTTACACACGCGGCAAGACCTAAAGTTGCATAGGTACGGATAGATGAAATAAAACTTTCCACACAGCTTAATCGCAGAAAATATGCATTCAGTTGCTTGATATAAGTTGACAGATTCCATTATAAACATAAACCTATTTCAAAACTACAAAATCCTACAAAACTACAGGGTAAAAGTAAAGCAAAGCTACAACTTGACTTACTGTTTTGCCATAGTGTGGTGTCTGAAGATCCCACTCGGAACGTTCAGCCTGACATCCAAAGTATGCATAAGCAAGGGTGAGAAGAACTAAACTCTACAACGTACTGAAAACAAATTTACAATCACACGTACCCTTTGCAATCTGTATATACGGCCCTTCCTCGCAATGACCTTGAATGCGTTGTCATAGGCCTGACGGGAAGGGAACTGTAACAGCCTGAAAAGAGAATGAAAGCTTTCATATTATGATCACAACTGAGAATCCCCCAAATTTTAAAGGATACCATAGATAGAGTGCACATAACCTACTTTAGCTTCAATGTTCAAGTGAAGTCAGTTTACAGAAATCTAAACTGACATTTTGAATTCACGTTTAACAGGAAAATGAAAAATTGGAACGAATCTTCATACACTGCATTAGGATTAAATCCACGGGTGTAACTGAACTTGATATCCTCAACACCCAAGTCACAACCCTCCAGCAGATTGATAATGTCAGTCTTCAATGTATTGCTCCCACCACCGAACAATCTCCCGTAAGCTATAGAAACAAACATTAATATATATAATAAAACAAAGGAGAGAAACCATAAACCCTAAACCCCTGATTACTAATCCCTCAATCTGCGCCGCAACAAAATGTTCAATCCAAGTATTTGAAATAAATGAAATTACCAACTCCTGGTGTTTGAAGGAACGGATCCACGGATGAGGCTTCCGGTGAAGGAGGCTGCCCAGCTTCGGTGGAGAAATGGTTGGCGGAATCTCGGAGGTACCAGGTGGATCCAAGTCTTGAAGTTGATGTTCGAAGAGCGAAAGCCGCACGGATTCCGTTTCTCAGGAGACTCATCTTCTTCGAGCTTGCTACTCCGGCGAGGCAAAATCGGCTCACTCGAGCTGCTTTGAGATCAGAAAAGATGAAGCAAACAACAGTACCGGCAGAAAGGGTGAAACGGCGTCATTCAGGCAAAGGAACGGATGGAGGAGACTTATTCATGGGCTGGAGCTTTCGTAGAAACTTCGGCCCATCTTTAGGCCCAATAAGAGTAGAGCCTGAAGCTTCTAACAAACATGGGCAGATGTGGGCAATTTTTTTCATGAATACTATTTGATCCAAAATTTATGATCATTCTAATGAATTACTCATATAAATTTCGTTATTAGAGGTTTCTTTTTCCTTAGATATCTTTCGCAGTATAAAATTAGATAATCATATACGAATAAAAATTAAGTGTTTATTCAAGTCAAAATGTTTACCACTCCTTGATTTGGGAGACAACAGAGTGCATGGCAAGTCACATAATGGGATGTCGTATTAACCTGACGAACCACCATCAGTTTGATATGGAGAAGGACATCCAGAAATTTACAAATATATGTCACCACGACCGCCCATTCACGAGCGAATAGTTGCCGCTTTGAAACTGATTAATGCATTTGAGTTGCATCCCCCTCATGTCATCCCATAGCTCGACATAGTGCACAAACATCCCTGACAACCAAAATTTCTAATAAAAAGGGTTAGATATTCTAGGATACGAGATACTACATTTAACGAAGAAGAGACTGCAACCGGAATCCCGAACCACTAGTCCAATTGCACCTCCAGAGCTAGTAGTGGTTGTCCCATCAACGTAACATTTGAGTCGGGGGGGGGGGGGTGCAAGATGTAGGGAATTGGAATTTTATAGCCTAATTTAAAATTTTATGTACCGTCAGTAGCCAATTGCGTAACTATGTCCAAAACTAGCACAACCTGACTGGCAGCCAGCCAGCGAGTAGCCAGCCAGCGCGTAGCCAGCCAACCAGCGCATAGCTGGCCAGCACGCGTACAATTCTGAATTGCTTTTGTCAACTCTGAATTGCTTTCTCAGTTTGATGAAATATCAAATTGTAACATTGCAATTTGGTCACTTTTATTTACCTATTTTACAAATGAATTATTATTATTATTATTTTGATAATATAAGTCAACCTTGATAAAATGATAATATATAAGCTATAATTAATGAAACAAAATTATATTAGCCATCACAATCTCTTGAGTTACGGATCCCGAAGACACGTTTGTTGGAGGTACAACAGCTAAGGAGACAACGACAAACGTGACGTTGGGATTCGTAATTCAAAGTTAAAACAAACGTGATCCGAGGTCACGTCCCGCTGGTCTGACTATGCGTTGCGCTGGTTATGCGCTGATTGATTCAAAGTTAAAAATATTATTGGAAGTCGTTGTCTCCTTCATCGTTGTGCCTCCAACAAACGTGACATTGGGATCCGTAACTCAAGAGATTGTGACGGCTAATATAATTTTATTTAATTAATTATAGCTTATATATATTATCATTTTATCAAGGTCGACTTATATTATCAAAATAATAATAATAATTCATTTGTAAAATAGGTAAATAAAAGTGACCAAATTGCAATGTTACAATTCGATATTTCATCAAACTGAGAAAAGCAATTCAGACTTGACAAAACCAATTCAGAGTTGTACGCGTGCTGGCCAGCTATGCGCTGGCTGGCCAGCAATGCGCTGGCTGGATGGCTGGCTACGCGCTGGCTGGTGGCTATGCGCTGGCTGCCAATCAGATTATGCTAGTTTTGGACATAGTTACGCAACTGGCTACTGACGGTACATAAAATTTTAAATTAGGCTATAAAATTCCAATTCCCCAAGATGTAGGGACGGGGTAAGGGAGCAGCAGCAAGAGAGGGGGGAGGGGAAGTGTTAAGAGTCTGTTGAGGTTGAAAACGCACTGTCTACAAACAGCAACATGGAGTATTGGAATTTTTGAAGACTACCAAATTCCTTGACTTCCAGAGGCGCCACCAAGCCAAAATCCAACAAGGAGCATCATGGGGCTGAGAATTTAGAATATAATGAACCCCCAAGTAATTGTCCAATGTGTGTGAGGAATAGTATCGAGGTCCAGTTCCAAGGTCCGAAAAAAGCGTCAAGCCATTGTTCATGAAAAGAGTAGGTGTTCCATTCTCCTCGGATTTTGACCTTCTACCATTGGTAAGATCCTACAACATAGTCTCCACAAGAAATTTTATAATTTTGGTTGAATTCGAAGGCACCGGATCGATCTCCATAACACAGGGTTCGAGAGTAATACTAAGACATGAAACTCATTTTTTCGTCTAGATCTTAACGCATGAATATCCAGAGGACGTTGAGTAATGACCCTTAATGCATGTGAATATCGTTACCCTTCGTTATAGTATAATTATTAGCTTTTGTACCTACCCACCCTATGGGCAGTGTTGTTTTACTTGCTTATTTGAGTCATAACAAGAAAAGAAAAAAAAATAGAAGTGCATTAGTAATTGTTATTTTATGCTTAAATTCTCAGTCATGCAATGCATTGTAACTTATTATTACAACGCAAAATTTCAAGGTGTGTTCTTTGGACTCGTGGTTCAAATAAAACTTTTTATATTTATTCATGTATTAATATACAAATTAGTTTGAGTTTAATTATTTTATTATGTTATTTTACATTAAAGGAGCAAGTTCATATAGTCTCAAATTTGCAATCAAGAGTTCAATGCATTTCTCAATATTTTGGCTTAGACTTTGAATATGTATATTTAACCGGTTACAAATTTGAAATTTTCTTAAATGTTAATCAGATATTTGATTTCATTAAATAAAAGAAAGTTATTTTAAAACTAATTTAACCTTATCTAAATATCATTTTTTTCGTTTAGTTTGTTATCAAATTATCAAACTCATTGATAAACATCATTCATACCTTAAGGATTGCTTAGAGGTAAATTGGTGATAAGAATCCTAACATCCTAAGTTCGAAATAATAACTTATTAATATGGCATTCAACTATAGAAAATATAATCTTTGAGGATGTAATTTTTTATTGTAAAGGCTCATATATAATCCATAAAATGTTCTGGCAACAGATAACTATGATCGCACTTTTGCCGCATACTAATACAGTGTGTCACCAAAATAATATTACCACGAAACACCTAGTTGATACTCATTATTACATATTGACAAAACTATGAATAAAAATATTGGTATTATTTAAAGTTTAGAGCATGAGATTTTGAAAAAGGAAATTTAAGTGATATATAAAATATAACATAAAACTTTTATATAGATAATATATATAGATATGAATTATTAACTAATTAAATGAGATATTATAGTTAGCAATATCTACAATCATATTGGAACAATGGATCTAATAGAGTTAACAAATAATATATGCATGATACCATCACTGCATCCAACAAAACAATGTCATCTCTACCCTCCAATCATCCTCAGCTCTACACAGGTCACTTATATATACAAAAGCTCTTCCTTACAAAGTTTCGGACTTAGATCGAAAGACGGTCCAATTGTCATAACAACGACAAAGTAGGTGAAATCTTTGGTCATGAAGCTTCTAGAGTTGGTGGTGGCTCTTGAAAATGTTGGTACTCCCGATTTAACTGGTTGTTCAACGAGAGTGAACACATCCACCAATTATTGCAAACCCAATGGAGAAATTGTTGTTGCCTTGGACGCCATGACCGAAACAACCTCGAATAGTAGTATCAAGTGATTGACCACAACGACTCGATTACTCTCGTTGCAGAGGTTTGAGTTGCCAAATTTTGACTCGTCATATATTGTGATGGTTGGAGATAAGAGAATGATAAAATTATTCCTTAACATATTAAGCCTGAGAAGGAGATGGAGTCTACTTATAATTTTAGTTGACGTGGTTGGCTGACGTAATATTTTGGGCTGAAAATTGAATAGAAATTAAGGAAATATCGATCCTTTCCTAAAGTCAAACTTGAGTCATTGATGTGTTTAAAATGAAAGTCCAGTGACCAATATGTTATCAAAACTTAACTTGATTGAACAAAAATGTTATCAACTCAATTATTAATGTAAGAGCATTTATTAAAAGTTTATATAAATTTTATTTTTTATTTAAAAATTATAGATGAAGTGGAAATTTGAGAAAATGACTTTGTACTATGTGGCAAAAAAAGCTCAATGATCTCCCATCGTATATTTTTAGTATAATTATTTTGGGTAAACTCCACTAATGTTATATTTCCATTTACAAAAATAAATCATGAATTGGGTTATATTCACACACCATAACCACCTATTTACGTGTAAATAATCACTTACAAAACTGTTTGACCACATTAAATCATATAATTTTTACAATAAAAAAAAACTAAATACAAAAAATCTCCAAAATTTTGTGAAATCCCATGTTAAAAACAGGCCCAAAAAGAGTTATGTTACGATAGAGTTAGCGAACTTGCCACCAAATGGGCCTTCGAAGTAGTAATTACCAGGCGGATCATATTTACACACATAAAGAAAGCCCTCATCGTTAAGGCACTGAACTCTTCCGCAGCCGACGTCGGTGGTATTCTTCCATATGATCTGCGTGAAATGCCCGCACGGCTGACCCTGTACGCACTGGTTCGACTCGAAATCGTAGTACTTATGCTCATCGCCCCAAGTCTTCACCACGTTTGCCGGTGTCCAGTGGCCGTACTTGCTCCAGAACAAGTTCTCCCCGTAGCTCCGGTGATTGGAGTGCTGGGGTAGGCAGTCCTTCATCCGGATGTCGGCGTAGTGCCTCGCGAATCGGGCCAGGGTCCGGTTCCATCTCAGGGCTGGCAGGTAGTATTTCGCTCGGATCTTGTTGTGCGCGTACAGAAATTGGGAGGCTAATGCATCTCCATTGTATTCGGCGTGGTAGGGATCGATGGTGCCTGCTCCGGCAGATGACTGGTCTCGCGGAGGCGGTGGGGGTGGAATTAGAGGTGGAATTGAAGATGGAATTAGAGGTGGAATTGGAGATGGAATTAGAGGTGGAATTGGAGGGGTTGATTTGGCGGGGGGTGAGGAGGTTTGATAGGAGGTCGATACGGCAGCGGAGGAGGAGGAGGCTACGGAAGTGGCGGATGCGGCGGCGGAGGAGGCTTTACTGCTGTGGGATGCGTCGGAGACGGCGAGGATGAGGAGGAGAAGGACTAAGGGAATTGTGCTCCGGAATTGAATCGCCGATGTCATTGCTTCCAGGCGAGGGGTTATTTTTTGTCGCTTTGTGCTTTTTTTTGTTTTGCAGAAAATGAAGAATGGAATTAGGTTGACTGCTCTTACCTAGGGAAGAGCAGGGGGAAAGGGGAAAGGGGAAAGAGAGAAAAAGAATGGCTGTGTTAATTAGATATCAAATGATTAATTAATTTTAAATAACTATATTTAGACATGAAAAGTAAGCCATTCGCCTATTTTTGTTGTTTAATTTTGACATCCCACGTTAAATTTCTGGTCACTAAATTATTTCAATTCAATACTGGTAGATACAAATTAACACATAATTTAACTTAAAATTTCTGTGAATATGAGTCCAAGTCAAACTACAAGTGTGGTAAGAAAAAACTGATTTAGATCTATTAAGTCGGCTTTCAGCTTGTACGAATGGATAGTGATTCATCACTTGAGTGTAGGGGTGAGAATTGGTTAATTCGGTTATTAACCGGTTAAAATTGGTTAACCGACCTTCAAGAAGTTTTAACCGATGATTGACCGAAATAAAATCGGTGAAAAACTGACCAAAATTCAGTTAACCGACAATTGACCGATTTAATCTACTTTTAACCTTAAAATTCCATATAAATTGAATAATATAATAAATTATACACCGTGTAAATAAACACTTGCCCTATAACTCATTATTTCATTATTGTTTCGGTCAAAGTCGGTCAACCATCGGTTAACCACATTTTAACCGTTAACCAGCTTGCTAAAAATTGGTTAATTGATTCCTTGACCTACCGAATAATCAGTTAACCAATGATTAATTAATTTCGGTCAGTTAATCAATTTTAACCATTAACCTTAACCGAATTCCCACCCCTACTTGAGTGTCTGCTGAGGTCATCGATGACCGTCTAGCCCTGGGATATCACTCTTCATTGCCTGGCACGGTCTGAACAAATTTATTCGTTCGTTTTCAGACAATCAATCAACCAACAACACGTAGTAATATACAATCAAAACCGAATGGAATCACAATCCTAATAATAATGACCCTCACTTTGTTGGGCCAAAATTAGTCAAAAATAGACGATTAACGGGCTTGGATCCAGTGTTTGAGGCCCATCCAAGAAGTACGATAATGCGTAAGCTGCAACGTGTTCGACATTCCTTCCTCGACTTTGAACATTCCAATTACGCACAGCGGGAATCGGTCATCATAACCCTCCCCCCCACCCTCTCCCTCCAAAATCATTCTTCCGTCGTTGCACGAAAACAAAAAACTAAAAAAATCCACCGTAGCTCACGAATCGGATCCTCATCCCGTCTCCGAACGTACCTCAATTCGTTCTCAACGGGATTGGATCTTGCTCGATTGAGCCTTATAGGGATATCGGCGATCTTTATTTTGGTTCGTGAAGTCGGTGGTTTCAGATTCTTACAATGCCGACTCCGTCTGTTAATTTCAGGCTTTCGGCTCTTTTTATCACCTCTTTGATTCTCCTCCTCACCTGCTTTCCTTGTAAGAAAATCACGAATCAATTTATGTGTTCTTGAACGCCACCAACGATTTAGGGCTTCTCGTTGAGCTGAATAATTGTTTTTTTTCTTTTGCAGGTTTGACGAGATCCGCCGTGGTGAGCTTGGGCTCGATGCAAATTTACAACACGCACGAATGGTTCAAGAGTTCGAAACCGACGGTGTACTTCGATTGTAAAGGAGAGAACAAGACATTTTTGCCTGATGTTAAGTTAGTCAACGTTACCTACAACTTTAATGGCGATGAATCATGGCAGGTACGACTTCTATATGTGCTATTTTCGTTTATGCAGCATGTTATAAATGAAGGCAACGAATTGATTTGTGATGTTTGTTTGTTTGTTGAAGCCCTTGATGGAGTTTCCGAGCGAGAAATGCAAGCGTTGTGGATTCTACGAGCAGGATACCTTCAAAGCAGATGATGTGTATGAGGAATGGGAAATTTGTCCTTCAGATTTTAGGAATTCCGGAATGTATCAGCGGTTCAAGGCCGATGAATTCAACGCTACTTTTATTTGCCAACAATGTGTGCCTCTGGCAGGTCCGTACCTACTTACCTTGTTCTTCTGCTACGTTCTTTGATCTGTATGCAACCAAATCGAACTTTTGTTATCCGAATTCTTTAATGCTAGCTTCCGAGCCAATGCTAACTTGTTCATCATCTGTCATATGCTACCCAGGGATCCTGATCTTATCTAAAATTCTGGAAGTCAGAAATTTTAGAAGTTTTATATTAGTTGACTTTTAGATGTTAGCATTATAAGTTGCCTGAATTGCCGCTCAGGGGAATCCTTCTGTTTGAACAAAGTTCACATCTTTGCCTTGCTCTTAATTGAATTACATAGATTGACGACTTACCATACTGCTTTTTTGAGGTTGAAATAAGTTTGGTTTAGGCTTTGATTGGATTGTCCTGTTGTTGTCTTTGAAATTCTGTGCTTGTGGATTTGCTGAGTTTGCTGGTTTACAGACGGGCTTTCTTTAAACTGTTTCCTTTGACAATGTTCCTCGACAGAATCGGGCAAAAGATAAATTCACCTCGCGAAGGAAGAGGAATGCACGTCGCCGTGATTATACTAATCAGCACACTAGTTTCGACAGTGTTGGTCCTGGGTGCATTTGTAGGATACAAGCACTATCTAAGGAAGAGGAGAGAGCAAGAACAAGCTAGGTTTCTTAAGCTTTTCGAAGACGGTGACGATGTCGAGGATGATTTGGATCTGGATACAACAATATAGTGTAACTGAATACTCTTAACAGTTTTTGTTTTTTTTTTTTTTTTTCAATCTCACTTGTACAGAAAATGTGCACTCTTTGCATAAACTGCAATCTAACAACACAGAATTGGCTGTTTTGTACGCTAATGTACCCATGATGTGATGAACCAATGATCACTTCTCCAGTGACTGGTTGAAGTTGTCTAATTCTTTTGAATCAAAACCGTAGATCATCCCGATCGTGTCTCTACACGAGTTACAAGCCTCTCTATTGAACATCTTCTTGTTGATTCCATACAAGTCCTCGAACACATCTTCCTCCACTCGACAAAAGTACGGCCGATCTGGCAAACGACAGAATGAAAATAAACCAGTTAGATATCAGAGCTGAAGACTCGATTTGAGCAAGATTGAACTCTAGTGCAAGAAATTTGCAGTACCAGCGTAAATAGAGCACTTTCGGGTTGTTTTCTCGTAGTGAATGCACCATCCATCCGAGCCTGTTAAGCTTCTATACAGCTGAAAATTTGGAAATCGGGTTGGGCATTTCGTCGAACAGTTGGTGGGCAATAGACAAAGTTAGAAAAGCTAACCTCAACATCAGAAGGGTTAGTGAAGATTTCTTCAGGAGTGGGGAAAAATGGGCCCTTATCCAGCTTGCAGCAAGCACCGCAGCCCTCCGCGCATTTCCACGGAAATTCCTTCCTCTGATTGGCGAAAACTTTGTTGGCGTTTTTTCCTCTCTTAATTTTCTGCTTTGACTCCTGCTTCTGCATTCTTATCGTACTGCTTCTTCTTCCGTTCAGTTGCTGGTGGACGGCCACGGCGACGACGCTACCAAGACACGACAAAGTTAATCCGTGAGACATATTGTAGTAGTCGGAGAAGACGGTCAATTGCTTTAGTTCCGGCCAAGATAACCAAGAGTAAATAAGCCTGATAAGTAATAAATGGTCCCTTAAGTTTAGAAAATTTACATAATAGTCCCAAAATTGAAAATAGCTAGTTTTCAAGGCGTGAGAGGTAATAAATGGTCCCTTAAGTTTTCAAGGCGTAATTGAAGGAGAGATGCAGCCGTAGGGAGCTTGAGCTTGCTCATAGAAAGAATATAGGTCGGTCAAAGAAAAAAAAAGGCTATTTGAGCCGATCAGCTAGTCACCCACTCACCCTTTAGCCTATATTAGGCTGGGTGCTTTAACCAAAAAGCCATGGATGCAAAGAGACTCGAGTGAACTAGGTGTTTTGGTATTTCATCTCAAGTTTCTGTTTCTTCTGTTGAAGGAGATTCGAGAAAAGATGGAATAGGAAGACATGTTTTCAGAACGAAGAAGATACCGGCTGAGAAGGGAAAGTCAGCAAAGTTAGACAAGATTGGAATGAACATAGAAACATGTATGGATATGACGTAAAGGATAGGCTAATGCTCCCAGGTTGATGCAATGTATTCCCCCAGGTGACTGAAATCTTGATTATTGGTATATCAATCGGTCCAATATACGACCAAGTAAATAGGGAACGAAATGAAAATAGATTCTCAGAAATGCAAAAGGAACTTTCACGATAATAAATCCAACAGATGAAATTATTAATATATTAAACGACAAATGACAATTCAAAACACAGAATACAGAATCCGACTTAAGCTGCATCACAACATTCTTTAAAGTAAAGCGTTCTATAGAATGGAAATTAAACACAAGATCCAGATAAGACTCTTTCAAGGCGATGCACTGCCTCTAGGTGAGCGACGATCATCCTCATAATCATCAGCAGCAGGGCTCCTGTCATCCCTGGTCCTCGGACTAGGAATGCGGCTTGGACTACGGCCATTGGCCTTGGGACTCTCATACCGTCCATTTCGAGGGCTCTCTCTTATAGGGCTCCTGCTTTTGCTCGGGCTCCTTCCCCTTGGACTAGCACTATACTCTCGCTGCTCATCTACTCTCCTAGCTTTTGGAGAAGGGCGTGGGCTGACATCTTCAGGAGTAGGGCTGCGCTTCCTGCCCTTAGAAGGTACAGGGCTGATTGACCTAGCATCATTCTCAACACTTCGCTCTCTCTTGGGAGCTGGAGATCTTGATCGGCTGAAATAGAAAAGGCCACAATATTGTTACTCACTACTGATGCAACACATCTCAGGTATGGTGACACCAAATTGCTGCTACACAAGAACAATTACTGACTCACCTGTAGCTGCGGCCTCGGCTGTAACTTGGGCTACGGCTCCTGCCACCACCACGACGAGGAGAGGGTGACCTCGAATAGCTACGCCCTCGACTGTATTATTAGCAGACATTAATGAAAAATCAATAAATTTCAAACAATAAGGAAAGAAAACTTACAAAGTTTCTAAGGATGGCAGTAAGGAAAGAAGAAATTACGTTAGTTTCTGAGGACTGTTCTTGCAGTTCCTTTCAATGTGACCCCTTTCACCACATCGATAACACTTATTCTTCCAGTCACCAGCTTTGCAATCCCGAGCCCAGTGACCATCAATACCACAATTGAAGCAGCGTCCAGATCCAGGAGGAGGAGCTGCTCCTCTCCCCATGGGTTCTCTAGAGCCACGAGGAACCTAGCAAGTAGCAACATGGATAGGCAAGAAATATTATGGATAGGCATAAAAAAATGAAATAAAACAAAGGGCTGCATTTCATTAGCAGCTACAAATTTTCAGATCTGGAAGAGTTAAATTTTGTATCAATTAAACAGTTTGAACATACCCCTTTTGCGAATTCCACAATGAGGCGACTTCCATCTACTTCTCTACCATCCAAGTGGTACCTTGCATCATCTGCATCTCGTGGATCACTAAATTCCTGAAGGAAAGAGAGACAAAACAACAAAGGAGGAAACAGAGCAGGATATTTGTGGGTAACAGTTTGTTAGTCACTTGAAGATATGTCAAAATACTGTGAAAGAGCTCAAGTATAGCCATGGAGGACTCAATAAACTGAACTAATTTGGAATGAAAAAAAAAGCAAAACACTTACAACAAATGCATAGTCACGCTTCATATCCACATCTCGAACTCTGCGAAATGGTTTCCACAAACAGTAAGGCCATCGTTACGAAAGAGTACTGATACTTCACCATCATAGACGTGATAAACACCAGTTTGAACACCACTTTGAGATTGTTGCCATTTCCATATAAAACACGCAATAACATAATAGAAAGAATCGCCAGAGTCTCCTATAACTCGGCAACAATTTCCACCAATTCCACCATGGCAACCCTCTCACACCACAGGCCTCCAGGTCAGGCAAAAGCCCGGAAACCTTCAACAATATCATCAAGTTAAAAAGGAAGACACCTAGGACTACAACATTCCCAAAGTGACCATCAACAGAAACCCAGACACAAAGAAGCTGCTGAAGACGGACATTTCCCATTTAAAAAATTCACAACAAAAAACATACCCAGTACCAGGTACAGAAGCCAGTGGAAACACTTGAAACATATAACGAGAAAAAATTAAGCTTACAGAAAAAGATACGCTGTCAATCCAAAAAAATCAAACTTGAAAAATAATATTTGGGAACAAAGCCGAGACTGAACTAAAGAAGTGACAAAAACTCCTTCGAAGAGAACTTATATAAAACTCCTCCAAACAATGCCAAAGATATTCGTACTTAACGACTACTCACCTTCCATATTTGCTGAATACGTATTCAAGATCTCTAGACCTTGTGCGGGAACCCAGATGGCCAACATAGAGGCGGGTGCTAGCATATCTATCATCATGACGAGGCATATTCAAGCTGCAAAACGAACACAGTATTCCATCAAAGTTAAGATATTGCCAACAAACCTGCTACCAATTCATGTAAAATAAAGGTTTTAACAGTAGGAAGCATGTTGAAAGAGGCTATCCGTCACAGCCCATCATGCAAAGATTAAACTCTCTTCAAAATTGAAAAACAGGCAGCCAAAAATCAATACTAACTTCCACATAACAACATCGTACGAAGACTGGACCGTGTTTGATAACAACTCCGCCTAATAATCCAATAATTCCACA
The DNA here is from genome assembly GCA_034768395.1 of Linum lewisii. Lineage (NCBI taxonomy): Eukaryota > Viridiplantae > Streptophyta > Magnoliopsida > Malpighiales > Linaceae > Linum > Linum lewisii. The sequence continues at coordinate 19,066,691 of CM068302.1, read as the reverse complement.
GAATTAAAACACATCCTTTAAATCCTGTCATGAAAAGCTAAATGCGTTACCAATAATACAGCTCTCTCATGCCCGCAGAAATACCTTTTTCCCGATAGGCAAATAAATCAAGAACGTCAACCAAGACCCTAAGCAAAAATCACACACAAACAGAAACGATTCAACACGACCAGCAGTAGATCTACCAACTGAATACCTTGTACAGAAAAAATCCCGAATCGGAACGGCATACAATTCGAAACCCTAGATAAAAAAGAATCTACAAAAAACTAAACTAGAATCTTGATAAAGGTTAATTGACAGACAAATCATACAAGCAAAATCAATTGAAACAGGAACAGTACGTTAATAAAGACCCTATTGCCTTCTAACCTTGGGAGAAGAAAGTGCGAAGCTTGGATTCAATGTAGTAGCAGCTCCTCGTTGTTTCGTTCGCAATCGCAAGCAGCGGCTTCTCTTCCAGAAAGGAGCGTTGAACGACCGACCAGAAGTACAAGAGGTTAATTTATCCACCCAGATAACGAAACCCAATGAGATTTGACGGTCAGGATTTCTTTTCCTAATGATCGTAGGGTTAGTCATCAATCAGTATGGATGGCCCACTAATTTTTCGGGTTCTTCTTTACCCGATTGGACGCGGTTTTAATGACTGTTAGCCCATTGGACTTCTATTTATGGGCCGTGTCCGTGAACGTCTATAGGGGATTGCAACTTATTACAATTCCAAGGCAAAAGCTCACTGAAAAAGCCGTTGTATAGTTGTGCTTCTCTAAGAATCTCGGTAGTTGCTCGATTACCAGAGTCGATTGAGGAGTTTCGTATCTGGATTGCAGTTGGTTAGAAATTTGGGCTAGGATTCTACCTACAATTGAAGGATTGAATTCCCGAGGGATGTCTCTTCCACTTACGTGTAGTGTTGTATATGAGCCGAGCCGAGCCGAGCTTTGACCAGGCTCAGACTCGGCTAGATAAGGAATATGACTGGCTCAGGCTCGGCTCGGGCTCGATTCGAGCTCGAAAATTTTAGCTCGAGCTCGGCTCAGGCTCGGCTCAATCTCGGCTCGGAATGAGTGTTAACGAGCCCGGCTCGACAAGCCTTACAAGCCCGACTCGAGAAGCTCATCGAGCCTAGGCTCGTTGAGTTACCACAAGAATTCACAAAATTATATAAAAACTCATTAAATTGATGAGTTTGCAAAGAGACTAAGAAAAAAAAGGAAAACAAGATTTACGACTTACGATTGAAGGGGACGACGGGCTGTGAACTACGAGTCGACGACCAGCAATGGAGGTTAGCGGCGACGAGCTTTGTCGCTAGGGTTTTCAGATAAACTCTTGAAGACTGACGATATTGACTTCGTGAAGCTCGATGACTGATAAGCTAAAGACCAGGTCTACAACCACCATTCCCTTCTCTTCGGCAACTACCAATATATATGAATTAAATATTTCTCCAACAACGTTAGTAGCTTGTAATTAGGAGATTCAGTTACCTTTTTTCATGTATATAAAGCTAATTCACTTCATCAATAAATCATCAGTTTCCTCCTCTGTTATATGGTATCAGAGTCGTCTAAGCAAAACCCTAAATTTTTTCTCTCTCTATCTCCAATCCAGCGCCTCCCACCATGGCCGCCAATGCAAATCTCCTTTCTCTTGCCTCTGAATCTTCATCTAACCCTCTCCAATTCCCTCCAATCACAATTAAACTAGATCGCCACAACTACTCCTTATGGCGTTCCACCATATTGTCTGCACTAGAAACCTTCGAATTGGAGTCTCATGTCTTGTCTCAAACTCAACCTCCAGAGATGAGGATGGTCTCCGATGAAGATGGTGTTGCGACTACGGAGCCCAATCCGGCCTTCCTCACCTGGCGAAGGAGGGATCGTTTTGTTCTCCTTTGGCTTCGGTCGACGCTGTCAGAGCAGGCTTTGGCTCTCGTTGCACGCGCCTCCTCGTCCCATGCTGCCTGGACTTCCATCACCACCACTTTTCAGTCTCAAACCACAGCCCGTCGAATGGCCCTCAAGCACCAGCTGCAGTCACTATCCAAGGGTGCGTTGTCTGTTATCGATTATGTGGAGAAAAAGCGGGCCATTGTCGATGCTCTAGCTGAAAATCTCAATCTGATTTCTGATGAGGATTTGATTCACTTCATTCTTCTTGGTCTCGATGCGTCATATGGGCCATTCCGGACTACCTTCATGATGCGTGCTGCCACGACCACAGTGGATGAGCTTATTGGGTTGCTGCTCCAGGAGGAGTCACGCCTCGAGCATGATCACGTTCCTCTGCCCCCTCTTCTGCCTTCTCCACCCACTCAGTCGAACCTACTGGCGCATGCGGCAACTCGCTACCAAGGCCGTACCCAGGCTCGCTCCTTCAATTCTCCACATCGCTCCTCATCCCGCGGTGTCTTAGCTGGTCCGCAATCTCGACGATACCGTGGTGTCTCGTCCTCACCTTCTGGGGGCCAGCTTCTGTCTCGTTCCTCCGATGGTCAGCGACAACAGTATGAGGATCGGAAGCCTCCAACAATCTGCCAGCTATGCAATAAGCCGAATCATGAGGCTACTGATTGCTTCCAAAGAGGGAACCAAACCGATTATCCGTCCCGGTTCCAGCCACCTAAGGAACACACTCACCAGGCTCACTTTGCTCGTCATAGCACCACTTCATCGGTGGTTGACCCAACCTGGTATTTCAACACTGGCGCTACTGATCACGTGACTCCGGATATCGGCCGACTCTCGTTCACTGATGACTACACTGGATCTGACAAACTGCAAGTCGGTGATGGTAACCACTTAACTATTTCTCATGTCGGTTCAACTTCATTGCATGATTTAACTTTGCCAAATGTATTAATTGTTCCCAAACTCACCAAACATCTTCTTAGCGTTTCTAAACTTAAACGTGACAACCATGTGTATATGGAATTTTGGCCCACTCATTGTTGTGTTAAGAATTTTCAGGGCAAAACTCTACTCCGCGGGGACATCAGTAATGGTCTCTATCGCCTACCATCTCCATTGACCACACACAAAGCTTTCTCCGGTGTTCGTACGTCTCTCGAAGGCTGGCATCGTCGGTTAGGGCATCCTCACGAGTCCTTGACTCGTCGTCTTGTTTCTGTTTTTTATCTTCCCGTCTCTAGCAATAAAATTTCAGCACCTTGTGCTTCGTGTCAGTTAGGTAAAAGTCGTCGTTTTCATCTCCCAGTCTCTCATGTTCCTTCGTCTCGTCCTTTCGAACTTGTTTATTCAGATGTTTGGGGTCCTGCTCCAGTTTTTTCTTTAAATGGAAGTCGTTATTTTCTGTTATTCATGGATGATTGCACTAAATATGTTTGGATTTATTTCATGTCTGCCAAGTCCCAAGTTTTTGAAATTTTTCAACGTTTTCACAACATGGTTTGCACTCAATTTTCGACTAATATTAAAGGTCTTCAAACTGATTGGGGAGGGGAATACCGCAATGTTTCAACCTATTTGCAAACTCATGGCATTCACCATCGTATTTCGTGTCCTTACACTCAAGAACAAAATGGGGCTATCGAACGTCGTAATAGAATAGTGGTCGAAAAAGGTCTTTCACTTCTCGCTCACTCTTTTTTACCGAAGATTTTCTGGGAACACGCGTTTTAAAACTGCCATTTATTTACATAATCGAACGATTACTCTGGTTTTAAATCATCAATCTCCTTACCAACGTCTTTACGCTCGAATTCCGGATTACAATTTTCTCAAAATTTTTGGGTTGTTAAACAAGGCTACTAAACTTGACTTTCGGTCAGAACCTTGTGTTTTCATTGGTTACAGCTCAACTCACAAAGGCTATTTATGTTACCATCAACCCTCCGCCCGAATTTATATCTCTAGACATGTGGTTTTTGACGAAACTCATTTTCCCTACTCAGTCTTAACTCCCACCGAGGATGCCCCACCTACGTCATCAGATCAGTTTGCTTCATCGCTTCTGCTTCAGCAAGCTACGGCCTTCAGGGATGTACGACCGCCCCCGGCCCAACCCACTGCCACACCACCCGAATCATCACATTTTTCTTCCCCTTCCTCACACTCCCACTCACTACCTATACCTACGTCACCAGCTCACACTATCAACACCACCTCTCATTCTGATGCCTCCACATCCTCCACTAACCAATCATCACAACCCACTCCCCATTATCTCCAACCTACGCGTTGCTCTCATGCCAAAACCGTACCCCATCAACCTCCCATTTCCGACCAACATCGAATAAAACTCACCCAATGGTTACTCGAGCGGCTACGAACTCGCTAAAACCAAAGGCTTTCACGACCACTCCTATTACCTCTCCAACAATTGAGCCACGAACCTTCAATCAGGCAATAAAATACACATGTTGGCAACATGCAATGAGAGCTGAATACGATGCACTCATGAGAAATAAGACGTGGTCACTTGTCCCTTGTCTTGCTAATGTCAATCTAGTTGGTTGTAAGTGGATTTTCAGGGTCAAAAGAAACTCGGATGGCACGTTGGAGCGTCACAAGGCTAGGTTGGTGGCCCAAGGATTCAGTCAAGAGGCGGGAGTTGATTTTTTTGACACATTTAGCCCGGTGGTCAAACCGACAACTATACGACTAGTGTTGTCCATTGCTCTATCTCGGGGATGGCATCTACGACAACTTGATATCAACAATGCTTTCCTCAATGGCGACCTTGCGGAGGAAGTCTACATGCGTCAACCGCAAGGATTTGAGGACTCAACCCGCCCATCTCATGTTTGCCGATTGCACAAAGCTCTCTATGGTTTAAAGCAGGCACCTCGAGCTTGGTTTGCGAAGCTTAAGGAGTATCTTGTTGCACATCAATTTTGAGCATGTCATTCTGACACCTCTCTCTTCGTCCATCACACGCCGACATCAACAATATATGTCTTGGTCTACGTCGACGATCTCATCATAACTGGATCCGACCAAAAGGCCATACAAAACTTCATCGACAACCTCCATTACAGATTCGCCCTCAAAGATCTCGGTACCCTACACTACTTTCTCGGTCTTCATATATCTTACACATCAAACAATATTATCTTGTCTCAGCAGCAATACATCAAAGACATTCTGGTCCGTACCAACATGATAGATGCCTCGGCCATGACCACCCCGGCCGACCCACACCAAAAGCTTGTGAAGCAGGGCGAACCCTTCTCCGATCCAAAGCTGTATCGACAGGTTGTTGGCTCACTACAATATGCCACAATCACGAGACCTGACATCACTTTCGCCGTCAATCGCGTCTGCCAATACATGCACTCTCCGACTATGCATCATTGGCAAGCAGTCAAACGTATTCTTCAGTATCTAAAGGGCACGCTGGATCACTCGCTTCAATTCCGACCAACAACGGCAACTTCTCTTCTTGCATATTCTGATGCTGGTTGGATGACAGATGCAGATGATAGCCGATCACAATTTGGATATGCAATCTTTCATGGACCAAACCTCATCAGTTGGACATCAAGAAAACAAAAGGTGGTAGCACGTTCAAGCACCGAGGCCGAATATCGTGCCATGGCATACACTGCCGCTGAATTACAATGGTTACGTCAACTTCTTATGGATCTTCACACACCACAATCGGCCTCGCCCCTCCTTTATTGTGATAATGTAGGAGCAATCTTCCTCACACGCAACCCGGTCATAAGCACAAGGTCTAAGCATATTGCACTTGATTTTCACTTCATTCGCGAGCTCGTCGAAACGGGATCTCTCCGCATCTCACATCTCTCTACTATTGATCAGCTCGCCGATATCTTCACCAAGCCCTTATCAAAGGACCGCCTACAATCTCTCCGTCACAAGCTTCAGGTTCAATCCACCATCAGCTTGCAGGGGGGTGATAAGCGAAAGACCAGGTCTACAACCACCATTCCCTTCTCTTCGGCAACTACCAATATATATGAATTAAATATTTCTCCAACAACGTTAGTAGCTTGTAATTAGGAGATTCAGTTACCTTTTTTCATGTATATAAAGCTAATTCACTTCATCAATAAATCATCAGTTTCCTCCTCTGTTATAATGACGAGGGTCGTTAACGAGGGTGAAGCTCGATTTCGTGAAGCTCGATGCTCAATGACGAGAGCCGGCGAGCTGTGACGAGGGTTAGAGATTGGAATGGGAGCGAGCGGTGGAGCGGAGCGACGACGGCGACGGGAGGGAAGCGACGCGGCGGAGGATTTCTGTATTGGCTGCGCCTGCCAGCCTTCGACTACGACTAGGGGTTTCTAAATTTCTATTTGCAGCGGGGGCAACAATGGATGAAATTGGTTGAAAGTTGAAAATTAATTTTTGTTTCTTTCAGAATTTCAATTTTGAGAGATTAGAAATATTAAATAAAGTTCTTTCAATCTAAGCCATTGATATAATAGTTTTAATAGGTAAGATTGAATAGACGGTTAGATTTAAGTTATAACGTATATGTATAGAGTGTAGATCTTGAACGTTACTTGTTATTCTTACACCGTTAAAATCTATGAACCATAACTTCGGTCGCCTAACCCCTAAACCATTTTGATAAACTCTAACTAGTAACTCTAACCATTAAATCAAAACCATTACTCTTAGTTCCCTAAATTAGTAAATCTTATTAACGTTATAACGTATTATGTATAGAGTGTAGATCTTGAACCGTTACTCTCACACCGTAAAATCTATGAACCTTAACTTCTGTCGCCTAACCCCTAAACCATTTTGATGAACCCTAACTAGTAACTCTAACCCTTAAACCAAAACCATTACTCTTAGTTCCCTAAATTAGTAAACGAGCTCTTAAATCGAGCCTTTAATGGGCCAACTCACGAGCTATATATTATTCGAGCCAGTTAGTGAGCCGTAAACGAGCTCTTAAATCGAGCCTTTAACGGGCTAGCTCGCGAGCTATATTATTCGAGCCATCTCGCGAGCCATAAACGAGCTCTTAAATCGAGCCTTTAACGGGCTAGCTCGCGAGCTATATTATTTGAGCTAGCTCGTGAGCCGTAAACGAGCCAGCTCGCGAGTAGGATCAACGAGTCGATGAGCCGAGCTAGCTCGCGAGCCTATCGAGTGAGCCTGGGCAGGCTCGGGCTCGGCTCATTTGCTATCAAGCCGGCTCAATAGCAAACGAGCCGAGTTTCGAGCGAGCTTTTAAGCCATTTTTTCGAGCCGAGCTTCGAACCGCTCACGAGCGGCTTGGCTCGTCAACAGCCCTACTTACGTGCCCTTGTTGTCTGTGGGGCCCATAGACCTTCGAGCACCTTCTGTTCCATTGTGTTGTTGAGCGCCGATTTACGCGAGTAGTAAATTTGGACATGGATTCAATTCCACATACGCATCCGACGATCACTTGGAGGTTTATTCTAGCAAACCGGCCGTTGGAAGGCCCATCAGTACAAGAAAAAGATAATTTAACAGCAGACGTTTAACAGCGACCCTGAAATGGCCGCTGTTAAATTGATTTTTACGGGAAATTTAACAGCGGCCACTTAGTCGCTGTTAAATTATTACATTTAACAGCGGCTTGTGGCCGCTGTTAAATTAATTCACGCGGATCGCTAATCTCAGCCATCGGATCTAAACTAAAGAAACACAAATTCTCTAATCTCGGCCGTCAATTCTTTCTTCCACTCTCCTCCGATTTCACGAATCCCTCCGTCGGAAACCTAAATCCAAGCCGCCATCAACCTCCTTCTTCCACTCCTCTCCGATTTCTCAACTCTCTTCGTCGGAAATCTAAATCCAAGCCGCCGTCCGTCGACATCGCCTTCAACCTCTTTCTTCCACGCTTCCGTCGCCGTCAACCTTCATCCTTCCATTTCCACTTGTTGTCCAGAAGTCGCCGCCGCGTCAACCTTCATCCTTCCACTTCCACTTGTTGTTTAGAAGTCGCCGCCGCGTCAACCTTCATCCTTCCACTTCCACTTGTTGTCCAGATATCCGCCGTCGCCGCCACATCTTCATTCCACTTTCTAAATCGTCTCAGCCGCCACTGCTTCATCCTCGATTGAGGAACCCACCGTAGGTAGACGCATCATTCTTGGCCGCCGCTGCTTCATCCTCGAGTCAGGAACCCACCGCCGGAGACGCGTTCTGGAATATGGACTGCCGTCGGAGCTCTGGCTCTATCGCCAGAGCTCCGACTATTAATTTAATCGGAGAACTAATTTAACAGCGGCCCATGGCCGCTGTTAAAATATTCAATTTAATCGCGTCCACTTTTTGCCGCTGTTAATTGATTTTTACATTGGCAAATTTAACAGCGGCCTGTGGCCGCTGTTAAAATTATTTAACGGCGGCCACGGTCGTTGTTAAATTGTATTCCTGCCGCTGTTAAATTGTCAGTTTCCTGTAGTGCATGCTGGATACTAGCTTGGTGGAGATTGTGGAAATCCAGGAACTTGGTCTTTTTCGAAAAGTTTCAAAGCTCTTTCTCATCTCTTCACAGACAATACTCTTTGGACGTTGACAACCTCTTCTTCCTTCCTGCCACCCGCCTTCCAGCTCCACAACCCAGTTTTGTTCGCCCTGCTGTCTGGTCACCTCATATGTTACCAAGAATCAAGATCAACGTGGATGGGGCTCTCTCTGCTGGTCTAGGTGGTGCTAGCGGTCTGGTGGTTCGCGATCATCTCGGGGGACTCCTCTTTGCAACAGGTATTTCCTATTCGGGTATTTCTAATCCTTTTTTGGTTGAATTGCTAGTTGTTCGAGATGCTTGCATTCTTTGTCGGGATTTGGGTTGGTCTGAAGTTAATATTGAAGGAGATGTCGCGGAGGTCACGCGGGTGGTCTCGAGCCGGCTCTACCTCTCACAGGATGAAGGTTCCCTCGTAGCGGACATTTGCAGCTTGCTTGACTCTCTTCCTCAGATCCGGCTTCTTGCGGTGCCTCAGCAAGCTAATATGACAACCCATTATGTGGCTCGTTATGCGATTCGTAGCCTCCCAAGCCGGGGAGTGGTTAACCTTACGGCTTGGGTGTGCTCTTAATGTTTTGAATGCTTGGTTATCTCCGGCGCTCCTGCGGGAGTTATCTACGAAAAAAAATTGGGCTATTGAAAAGTATAATTTTATCTTGATTTTCAAGGCAGTCATCTTGCTTTAGTCTATTGACAACGAGGACCTCTTCACACTACCACCATGAAACGTGCTCATAGATTTTTAGCCGCGACTGTGAGGTGCATATCATATATGTTTATCGTGAGAGTAATCATGTTTTAGACCATCTAGCTAGTAGAGGTTAATTGTTTCCTTTTGGCTTCATTATATCGAGATTACCGGTCCTTTTCTTTCTTATTAGTTGGGGGAAATAAGATCTAATCAAATAAAACTAGTCATTTAATAGAAAATAAGTGCAAAAAATAATGGACTAGTTAAATTTTTGGGTAACCTGGCCCGACCTCGACTAGCGTTGACCGAGCTCCGGGTTACCGGTTATTACCCTAAAGCCAAGCCCGAGTTCCATAAAAACATGTTTCGGGCAGCCCGAAATCAGTCAACATGGATCGGGTAGCCCGGAGTTCCCACTCATAACTATTACAATTCTAAAACCCTAAACACATGTTTAACACTTTGTCCCAAATTTCTTTCATTCATTTTTCCCATTCATTAATTCGTTTTTTTTACCCGAGAGAACATTAGTGCTGTTTAACAACTACGTAAATACACGCACTTTGAATCACACAAGTAAAACAAAAAAATCAAAGAGCATAAATGGGATTTACTTCCGGCTCAGAATCTGAAATTCGCGACGACGACGGAACTCCAGTCCCATTGTTCCTACTCTTCTCCCTCCTCTTCCTCCGCCGTATCCTCCTCGACTTCATAACATAAAACGTCATCGTCCCCAACACCCCTGCCATCGTCACCCCTCCGATCACCGTTATCAGGATCGCCGCCCACCGGTTGCGCCGCCCCACCACGATGTACGCCGACGAGATGAAGCCACTGTGGTGCACACCGACGCCAGCCACATCAGCTTGTTGATCACCTCCACCACCCGTCGCGCTGAATTCGTCTCCCCCCTCACGATGGTGATCTGGACCACCACCACTGCCAATGACGTGAACAACGCCACTGCGTTGAATATGAAGAACACCTTGAATGACGGCGTGCTCACCACCACCGCTGTCCCATTGTCGCCGTCACCTCCGGGTACGGTGAAGATCGCTGCGAATGCGACGGTGGCGAAGAGGACAGCGACGACTGTGACTGAGTTGGTGGCGTTGTTGATCCCTTCACGATGGAGCCGACGAAGATCCTTGGCGATCCCGTCGACGTTCTTGTTGGTCTTTCTGGTTTGTTCTAGCTGGATGTGGACTTCTTTCTTTATTTGTTTGACTGTGCGGCGAAGCTCGTCACGCGGCTGGTTGAGGTCGTTGGCTTTGACGGCGCCGTGACGATATAAGATTTCTCTAATCTCAGAGATTTCTTCCGACAAGGGTAGCCCGTCGGCAATGTCTATTGCTGTTTTGTGGTCTCTTGTTAGTGCGTTCACGTTGGTGTCTGGTAGATACAACAGTTCATGTACTATCTGCAAAATACAAAATCCTCAATTTCAATCAATTCTTTATTAAGTTCATACGAGCTTCAATCCATCATATTCGGGTTAACAAAATCATGTCCAACAAAAAAAACTATCACTTGCTTTTACCCAATTTATTCAATGTACAGTTGTATTTTCACTCAAAATGGGTTTGTGATGTTACCTCAACACGCTTCTTCCTGGTGGCAACATGCAGCGCGGTGTTTCCATGGCGGTCAGGGAGCATGACAATGGCTGCATCAACAGAAAGGAGCAATCTCACAACTTCGGAGCTTACTCCTTTGACAGCCATGTGTAATGCAGTTTGGCCTTTCTTGTCAGTCCTACGAGCTAACTGTGGATCTCTTTCAAGCAATGCACTCACAATCTCTACATAACCCTGTCTCGCAGCAAGATGCAATGCGTTTTTCCCGTTCGATTTAGTCATGTCTAGTAAGCTTGGATCTTTCGCTAGTAATTCCTCGACCACTCTTGTATGCCCCTTCGCTGCTGCTGATACTAACGGACTTGCGTTCGATTGCCCCACTGTTTTGCTTAATGATGGGTCCAGCTCTAATAGAACCTTTACAATTTCTGCATTCAGTTCAACTCTCTGCAATTGATTAAACCCATTCGCAAATGGTCTAGTAGAAACAAACTCCAACCAGCATTATATCATCAAGATTCTAGTTTCAAAACCATATGAAAATCCAATCAACATTACATCATCAACCTCTATTAGATTCTAGTTTCAAAACCATATGAAAATCCAATCAACATTACATCATCAACCTCTATTAGATTGATTCAATGAAGCTTGCAAGGATTAAGGAGGATACCTTGATGGCCTTGACTTGCAGCGATGTGAAGAGCATCAAATCCAGCCTTGTTCTTCAAGGCAACAGCCTGTTTAGTAGTGAACTGCAGAAGCTCCTTCACAATGTCAAGGTGGCCCTTCTCTGCTGCAGTGAACAGAGCCGTCTCTCCAAGCTCATTCACTTCATTCACCACTGCTGACCTTATCTCTGACACCTTATTACATTCATTGCACATTTTATGTCACATTCCTTATCCCAAATCGTATCATCAGAGATGAACACCTAAAACAATAGAAAAGAGAGAGAGAGGAAACGATAACAGAAACCTCGGCGTCGAAATCAGCACCTCCTAGAGTTCCCATCATTTGTGCACTGATCTCCTCGAGCATGTGGCGGACAGCGGCTAGGTCGCCGCGTTGGGCGGCCAAGTGAAGCTCAGTGTCATTGTGGCGGCCGGTAACCTGTTTCACGTACTTCTTCCTGTCATACCGCTTCCCGAATTCGAAATCCCCAACGATTTGTTAGAACTGGAGACGAGCAGAGCTTTGCCAGAGTTTGACAGGACCAGAGTCCCCCTCGGCGTCGACGATGGCGACGGCAACGACGAGCCCTCGGCTAACAGGTTCGGACTCGAACGGATAGATCTGAAGAACCCCTTCTCCAGGTCCCTCTCATTTCCTGATCTCGTGTGTGTCAGAATCATTCATAATTTAGAATTCAATTTATCAAAACAAAATAAAGATAAACATCAATTTCATTTACCTTGGTCGTTTCTCATTGTTGAAATATCTGGATGATGATATCAGGAATTTCTTTTTTTCACTGCCGAATGGCAGGAGGAAGACGATAATGATGGTAATTACGGTAACAATTCATGGGAAACTAGGGTTTAATAATCAAAATTAATCTTCGACCAAGTAGAAAGAAAACATCGTGGAAGCAATGATATTGTTATCGTCGTAACAATGGCGGGGGAAACGAACGGGAGAGTACTGGTGCTTTTAACGCCGTCGACCTGCCGGGGAATTGACCACCGGAGACGAATGGGGAAGCCACCAGGCTCGTGAAATTGATTTTGATTTGGAGTTGATAGAGGTAGTTGTTGCCTGTTTGCTGTTGTTATTTTTTTTGTAAGAATCAGGGTGGTTTGAGTTCTCACACCTCACGTGGCTTAAACTCCCAACAGGAAACAACATTTGCCTTCTTCCGTTCTTTTTCTTTTTTACTTGATTTTCCTAATCCTTCAAAAAAAAAAAAAAATTCCCACCCATCTATGGCAGAAAAAGATTATTAAATTTGTACAAATATTTATCTTAATTTTAATAAATTTTAATAAGTTTAATCATATAATATCCTATCATTTTGAAGTCATCACATCTACTAAAATATTTTTCACATACAACTTGTGAAGTTTTAATACAAAAAAAAAATTTCAATTCAGTTCGCATCCGTAATGTTGATAATCCTACTACGACGATGGAATTGTGCCACATTTTTCTTGTACAATGTACTTTTATCGAATTATTGTAAAGATTCTTGCGAACAAGATGAGATGAGTGGTGTTAAACCTAGTGGATGAGGAGCAATATGCTTTTATTCGAGGGAGAGCAAACACCAATAATGTGATGATGGTGTTTGAAGTGCTACATAGTATGTAAAAGAAGCAGAACCCGAAGGTGGATGAGAAATAGCTCTCAGTATCGATATTTTAGGCGTATGATCGAGTAGAGTGTATTTGAAGGAGATTTTACTAGTAAAGAAGTTGAAGTTTGCAACTCGGTGGATGGATTTGATCATGTAGTGCGTGTCTTTAGTAGAAGTGGTGATGAATGTGGGGAAATTTGATTCCTATATACCAAGTTACCAACTTAAAGTGTGAGGCAGAGTTGTCCGCTATTACCCTTCCTTTTTATACTTTGTGTGGAGGGGTTGTCACAACTTATTAGGAAGGTATCAGAGAGAGTGTAAGTCCATGGGTTGAGGGTGAATTCACCTTGTATCTTTTACTTGCTCTTTGCCGATGATAGTCTCTTCTTCTTTCGCGTAGAGATCGGGGAGGTAAGGACTATGAAAAGAAAATCTTTAAAATTTATGCAGCGGCCTCGGGTAGGTTATTAATTTTACCAAGTTGGGTGTTTTCACGACTAAGTGTTTACACCCCATGTTGAAGGACGCAATAAGGGTTGTGTTTGGTGTGGTGAATGAGCTCGACACAAGTCGTTATCTTGGGATGGCAACCATGGTGGGCAGAAAAAAAGGCGGGTCTCTAGCTTTACATGAGCAAATGTGGTAGAAGTTGAATTCTTAGGTGGGAAAACATATTTCTAAAGGGGATATGGAGGTTCTTATCAAGGAAGTTGCTCAAACCATCCCCATTTACTACATGAATATCTTTATTCTACCTTCTACGCTCGTAGATGATATTCAGAAGATGATGAACTATTTTTGGCGGGGTGTGAAAGGTGATGGGTGAAGTGGGTTGTCATGGATGAGATGAGAATAATGATTGTGTGTTCAGAAGGAAAACAAACGTACGAGTTTTCGTGACTTGCATGGTTTCAATATCGCTTTACTTGGGAAACAATGCCAGAGACTTCTTTTGAACCTAGATGCCTTAGTTTCGAGGGTTTACAAAGCTAAGTTATTTCTCGCAAAGTGATTTCTTGTTAGGTGTTATATGTGTAGAATTGGTTGGAAAGTTTACCCACACCCAACCGTGTGTTATGGTATGTATATTTATAGATATGAAAAGATACATGAAGATCGTAAGGATAATTACAAATATATAAAATATCTTAACTAATATCCTAATGCTTATCACCCTCCCGCAAGCCAATGGCGGGGTAGACAGTGAGCTTGAGTCGAAGAGCTGTAAATCTCGGTGCTGGTAGTGGCTTGGTAAGCATGTCGGCGATCTGATCTTTCGTGGAGATATATGCTACGTGTAGCTGCTTGCTCGTGACTCATTCGCGGACGAAGTGGAAGTCGATCTCTAGGTGTTTTGACCGTGCATGAAACACTGGATTTCTGGACAAGTACGTGGCCCCAATGTTATCACACCAAATTGTTGGGGGCGTGGCCGTCGGAAGCCGATTTCTTGGAGCAAGGAGTTGAGCCACAAAACCTCAGATGCAGCTGTCGCGAGAGCTCTGTATTCTGCCTCTGTCGACGATCTTGAAACTGTCCGCTGTTTTCGACTCGACCATGATATGATGTTCGGACCGAGATAGGTAACGTAAGCACTGGTCGAGCGTCTATCCTCGGTGTCACCTGCCCAATCTGCGTCGGTGTAAACCGTTAGTGAATGAGAAGGGTGTCTATGGAGAGTTATACCGTGTGATGCTGTCCCCTTTAGGTAGCGGAGAACTCTTTTTAGGTGTGTCCAATCCGTCATCGTTGGTGAATGCATCGTTTGGGACAGCTTGTTCGTGGCAAAAGCAATGTCCGGTCGTGTCATCTGTAGATATTGGAGGCTGCCCAGGAGCTGGCGGAAATCACTTGGGCGGTCGAAAGGAGTCTTATCCTCGTCCTTTGCTCGGTAATATGGAGTAGCTACGGGATTGGAATCTTGTAATCCTGCCTTCCGTAGAATCTCTCCAATGTATTTGCTTTGGCATAAATGCATCCCTGCTTTTGTTCTTTCGACCTGTACTCCAAGAAATAGGTAAGAGCACCTAAGTCTTTAAGCATGAATCGGCTGGCCAACCGATTTATAACTTCCTTCACCAAGTCCTCTGATGCTCCTGTTATAATTATATCGTCCACATATATGAGTATAAAAATTGTTGTCGGCTTACAAATGTAGAAGAGTGAGGTGTCCGTCTTCGATCCAACGAAACGAGCTCCAGGAGTGCTTCACGTAAACACGAGAACCAAGCACGTGGAGCTTGTTTCAAGCCGTATAAGGACTTGGTCAGCCGGCAAACATGATTCGGGCGTGAGGCATCGACGTCAAATCCCGGCGGCTGTTCCATGTACACCAATTCCTCGAGGTTCCCATGTAAGAAGGCATTTGAAACATCCAATTGATTAATCATCCAATCACGAGAAAGAGCAATCAATAAAATGAGTCGTATAGTTGCAAGTTTAATTATCGGGCTAAAGGTTTCGGTGAAGTCAATTCCTTCTTGTTGATGGTAACCCTTTGCGACCAGGCGTGCCTTGTGGCGTGCAATCGTTCCATCCGAGTGGCGTTTGACTTTGAAGACCCATTTGTTTCCAATGGGTTTTATCCGTGGTGGTCGAGGTTCCAACACCCATGTGTTATTTCGGAGGAGTGCGTCGAACTCGTCCCCCATAGCATCACGCCACTTCTTATGTTGAACTGCTTGTGTAAAACAAGTCGGTTCCCAGTCTGAATCATCTGTGCATGCTCCGAATACTCGTGGCTTTAGGCTGCCCGTCCTTGACCGCGTCACCATTTGATGCCGAGATGTTGTTTCCGGCTGGCTGCTGGCAGCTTGTGGTTCGGTTGAGGTTTGTGGGCAAGTGGCGGCTGGTTGTTGTAACATCCCGAATTTCGGAATCGGAAAATTAAAATTTTATTAAAAAGGTTGAACTCTCATAAGTTAAGATTTAATCGTAAATTAGCGATTAAATTAATCGAGGCTAAAAGGGTTAAATCGATTTGGTTGTTGGAAGAATCGATTTTGAGAAAGGAATTAAATCCGGTTAAAAACCAGCTGGTTAACCTGATTATTGAATTAACCAAGAACCAGCCGGTTCAAAACCAGGAATTAGCCGATCGGACCAAGGAAACAGCTGGTCAAGGGATCAAACCCGCGACCCAGAGGACCGGGGTTCGAATCCCCCAATCAGCAAACATTTCCTTTCATTTAATTTTTCCGACCAGTCGCTGAAACGGCGCCGTTCGGTCAACGGTCGCGGTCAGCGCCGGAACTCCACGCCGCCGCTCCCCTGTTTCGAGCTCCGCCGCGTCCTGCTTCGCCGGCGACACTTCCAAGGCTCCAAAGGCCACTTAGTCTTAGCAGCCGGACAATGGGAACCCCACCAAACTGTTGGAAATCGTGATTTACGAGTTGTGAGCACAGTCCCCTCCATAATTGATCAAGAAACGACAGAAATCGATTAAAGGCTCCTCTCCACTCCGGCGACAAGGTCCTTTAATGGTGGGGCCATTTCTTTGACGAATCGGCCACTCTCCTTGGCACCATTAGATTCGCCTGGACCTATAAAAGCCGTCCATGGCCTTGGTTCAGAGTTGGAATCTCTCTAACACGATTTTTCCGTCCTCCTCTGTCGAGTCTCCGATGAGCTCACTGTTGGAATGATTCAGGTTGATTCGAATCGAATGGTTGATACCATTCGACTCGTTTCAATCTCACGATCATTTCCCCTCTCCCAATTGCTTGATTAGATCCCTGGTTTAGGATAATCGAAGGAAAGACCGTTCGGATCAAATTAGGGTTCATACGATTGGAAAATATGCCAATTTGGTCCCTATCCCGACTGTAAGTTGCAAATCGGTCATCCCTTCCTTTCCTTTGGTATTTTTGCCCAGTAGCTTTTCCCGTGTGACAATTCAGTCACTTAACTTCCAGTCTTTGACAGTTTTGGCCCAAATTAACTTTCCAGTTAGTACAAATTGGTCCGGAGGTTACGAACGTCCGTTAAACTCCTCTTTTCGTACGATTCAAGTCCCAGAACCGATCGACAGATCATCCGACTCGGTTTATAGGTGGGTTGGTTAAAGGGGGTAAAATCTTGTCATTGCTAGTTATTTTTATGTCATGCCTTGTTGGTTGTATTTACGAATTTATTTAAAATCAGTCCTTAGTTATTCTGTGCTTGGTTGTGTATGATTGCCATGGTGAATTGTCGTTGTTGATTGTCGTGATGTGGGATTACTGAATGATTCGGATTGTGTTGGAATTATGGGATGATGAGATGATGTGGACGGATTGATTAGTAATCTGAATTGTATGAGTTGTGATACGAATATGAATATAGAACTGGAAGGAGCCCACACTACCCCACCGAGATACTGGTTGTGATTGAGTCCGATTCACTGGGGTGAATCCCTTGGCTGGGTTGCCAAGGTTGGTTGATTTCTCCTTCGTGGAAGGATCCTATATGGATGCGTCGGAATGTATTCTCCTTCGTGGAAGGATCCCTAGTGGATGCGTCTGGTTGATGTGATGGCCGGCGGTGGTGGTGTGGATAACTCCTTGGCGCCTAATAACTCACCTAGAGAATTTGAACATGGATGTTGCGTGTTGTTTGTGATTGTGACTTGGATGATGTCTATGAAGTGAATATGTGATATGTACGACTAACGGTTGTTTGTTGATTGTCCAGAACTATTATGTGACACGGATTCCTCTTTTTACACGGTTTATAAAGTTATGATACCTAAGGTTTGAGGGATTTAAGTAGTCCCAGTGACTCCCCTACTTACCTGGAAATTAAGACGTAAAGTCTTGGTTTTGACAACAAGGTGTCGCTTCTACGGAAAGATCCATCTTTCCGGAACTGTCGATTTATGCCGATTTGGAATCATGGGTTTGCTTAGTTAAATTCTTGAATATCGTTTATTCTTGTTTTAAACGGAATTCTCATGATAAAGGACTGACCCGAGCCACCCACCAGTTTTGCAGAGAATACTTGGATGGTAGCTTGAGCCTTGAGGAGCTGATTCGGTATGTGGGGTGGTGTCTACAGTGATGTAAGACCTTGACTTGAGACAAATGTTTTTATGTATTCCTCGAGACTTGTTTTCAGTTAATTTTTATCCAAGTGTTTAGGGCTCAGTTAACGAGTTATGCTGTTATGAATTACAAGTTTTATATAAAAGTCTTCAAGTTTTATTTAAGTTTATTTTCAAGGTCCTTGGCCAAGGCATTTCATTTGAATTATTGTAATTAAGCGTAGCGCCCTCGTTTGGTTTTTATGATTTCCGCTGTCTTGAGGGTAATTTGGTAATTTCCCTTATTTAAAAAGAGAGGGTGTTACAAGTTGGTATCAGAGCCTGGTTCCTCTATTGCTTGGCTTACCAAGTGGTACTGGAAGTCGGTCAGGTTTTCAAGGATTTAAGGTTTTGAAATCAAGTCTCGACTTTAAAAGAATTTTCAGTATTTAAGGTCTCAAGTCCACTCCACCGAATCAAGGCTCCCTACTCAGGTTCCCTAAGATTAAGTACGCTTATATAATGCTGTGGTTTAAAGACTTGTTTTGTTACTAATAGAAGGTACAGATGATGTGGCGGTATTGGAAACCGGCCCCCCCTCGGAAATTGTCTGTTTTCTGAAGGTACGCTCATAGTTGTTCAGTTTCCGTAAAAGTTCGTTAACTACGACTTTAGTTCATGGTTGCATTAGGGGAACTACCCATGCAAAGTAGATTCAATGACTGTTCATTCTCTGTTATAGACCCAAATAAGACAGATAAGATTTTTCCTGGGTTAGGCGAAAGGATAGTCGGAAAACTCGGAAAGTAATTTTTGACTTACCAAGCGACGTCTTTTTTTTTTTTTTTTTTTGCAACTAAGAAACCTCCGTCCTGGATTTTCTTCCATCCAGGATGTGGATCATTGTTTTCCCGCATTTGCAAATAGGAATCGTAGACATTTCTTGGTTACAAGAGCGTGGAATGGGGTATTCTTTTTCAACCTCTGCTCTGTTGTTCGGAGAATTTCAGTACCGTCTATTTACAGAGACGAACCCTAGCTCCTAGCCTTTGACTTAGTTTGCCATCTCTCATATCCTTGTGTGCCGACATAAGAGTGTGGGTAGTGTCACAATTATTGTGACCACTTTCTTGGCGAGATGGGTGACCATAAAAGATCAAATTTTGAATGTTTGATCCACCATCATCATTTCTCTCTTCCATCCTTCCTCCATTGGCTTAAGAAAACTCTCTCAAATTCGAGAATGAGCTATCCAGAGGATTACAATGAGCCGAGTGTGGCATTTATAATCTTTGCCCTACTCCTCATCTGTATGCTAATTTACGGCATCGTGAAGCTGACGTTAGAAGCAGTCGAGGAAGCTGAGGCACGACGTCATCTCGAACTCACAAGCAAGAGCCGACGCGATGAGTAGACCGTTTAGTTTCGTAGAATCTCTGTGGAAGTTCATGTTTGAGTTATGTTCTTGCGGCTTGAGTTGGTTCAAATAAATAAAGGTGAAAGAGAAAGGACTTATTATTATTGTTAATAAGTACGGGATACATGATTGTAGTACATCGGCGACTCAGGCCGTATTCTTAGGATTCTCTGACAGATCCACTAGTTCAATCGGACGCTCTCGCTTCTTCCCCTTCTCAACCTCCATGATTTGGTTGGCCGCTTCTTTCAATCCTCCTTAACCCGCTTCTTTCCGCAGCAGGTCTTGACCGTCCCTGTTTGGTCTGGTCTTCCCCGGATGGCAACACCTGTCTGCGTGACATGAGCCATGTTAAGCGGAAAACATCTGCCTATTTTTGGTACAGAAAGAAAAGGTTTTCCAAACTGGTCTAACACGGTACACCACCCACCCTTAAAAACAAAGGCAAAGTTCTGTTCCATAAGCTGGCTTACGCTTACGAAACTACCAATGATACCGGGCATCAGCAGTACGTTCGGAATAATCAAGGGACCCAACCTGACGGAACCCTTTCCCTTTGACTTTACCGTGGAACCTCTTCCAAAGGAAACAATTTGGTTAAAGTTACGGTCAAGGGAAACGAAACAGGTTTCTTTTGGAGTCATGTGGTTTGGACAGCTACTATCGAGCGCCCACTCCATTTTAATTGAATCACAAAAGGGACAGAAGTCGGTTAAGAAAGGATTACCGGGAGGAGCGGGCGGAATCTCGATGGTGGGAAAAAGGGCGAGGGCTGGAGTCTCTCTTGTATTTTTCTTTCCTTCCATCTTTCGTAAGTACTTACGAAATTTCTTCAGAGTATGTTACGGGTGATACTCGGAACCGAGTTTCATTCGGGTGAAATACGCGAGTAAGGACCCGTAGATCTTCGACACGTGGCCCATGCTTTCGGCGGATGACACGGGAACGGTAATAAATCATCGGCACAACTTTTGAGGCACCGCTAGAGTCCGAGTCGATGTGTCCTGTCACTCTTCCGGCGAATGGCACGTGAACGGTTGGAATTTTTTTTTTCACCGAATTGACGCTGCTTTTGAGGCACTGTTAAACGCGTAAATCGGTGGTGTCATTTTCACCCTATTTACTTTTTGACTTTCGAGTCCGAGCAGCGGCTTCTCGTTCAAGCTGACCGAAAATTTTTGCTTATAAAATAGTATCCTTTCTCTCAGTCTTTATCCAACAACAAAAATGGCGGGTCCCGATGAAGTAGAAACCTTGTGCGGATTAATTTCATCCTACTGATAGCTATTTTCCTACTCGTAGCTATCACATTCATTCTAAAAATATTCGAGCAATTAGAGCGACGGAGGCGTCAAGAAGATCCTCCGGAAGGAATAGTTCGGCAGAGGCAAATAGAATTTCCACCTCGCATGCCTTAGTATTTCCTCAAATTCATGATTGTACCCTTATTCTCTTTCTTGTGGTTTTTGCTTGGGACCTAAGCATGTATGGTCTCAGACGGTGCACAATTTCGTTGATAGAATTTTGTTTTCCTAGAATCCCCGCGGGTGACAAGTAAATCAGGAGATATTGATGGATTGTAACGTTAAGAAGAATTGTTGTTGAAAGAGAAATTTGGATCTGCATTAATAACCCTCATTATTAAATTTCCAATTACTCGTGGATTACACAAGTGTGTTCTGTGGGCTCCTATAACTAACACTGGGTGCTTAGCTCTGGTGAACGGAATTCTGTGAACCCGCCTTTTGTAGTGATGTAGGGTCACCCCTTCTGGTGTGTATTGGACATTCCAGACCCGTAACAGGTACTGTCGGAATCTTGCAGTTTTCCTTAGCGCGATAGAAATTGGGATTTGTAGGTCTTGCAGTGGTTCCCGTATATCTCTGGGGGAAACTGGGTAGAAATCCCTGAGCTTGCCCAGTGCCGCTAGATGTGTCTTTATGAACTGCAGTCTGTGCATCCGTACGATCTTCGACTGTAGATCTTCTGGGAGACGAGAGAGAATCTCCATGTAGAGAGAGAGAGTGGAGTTGCTTCAGAATTTACTTAAGGATAGATTTCGGGGGCGAAATCTTTATAAGGAGGGGAGAAATGTAACATCCCGAATTTCGGAATCGGAAAATTAAAATTTTATTAAAAAGGTTGAACTCTCATAAGTTAAGATTTAATCGTAAATTAGCGATTAAATTAATCGAGGCTAAAAGGGTTAAATCGATTTGGTTGTTGGAAGAATCGATTTTGAGAAAGGAATTAAATCCGGTTAAAAACCAGCTGGTTAACCTGATTATTGAATTAACCAAGAACCAGCCGGTTCAAAACCAGGAATTAGCCGGTCGGACCAAGGAAACAGCTGGTCAAGGGATCAAACCCGCGACCCAGAGGACCGGGGTTCGAATCCCCCAATCAGCAAACATTTCCTTTCATTTAATTTTTCCGACCAGTCGCTGAAACGGCGCCGTTCGGTCAACGGTCGCGGTCAGCGCCGGAACTCCACGCCACCGCTCCCCTGTTTCGAGCTCCGCCGCGTCCTGCTTCGCCGGCGACACTTCCAAGGCTCCAAAGGCCACTTAGTCTTAGCAGCCGGACAATGGGAACCCCACCAAACTGTTGGAAATCGTGATTCACGAGTTGTGAGCACAGTCCCCTCCATAATTGATCAAGAAACGACAGAAATCGATTAAAGGCTCCTCTCCACTCCGGCGACAAGGTCCTTTAATGGTGGGGCCATTTCTTTGACGAATCGGCCACTCTCCTTGGCACCATTAGATTCGCCTGGACCTATAAAAGCCGTCCATGGCCTTGGTTCAGAGTTGGAATCCCTCTAACACGATTTTTCCGTCCTCCTCCGTCGAGTCTCCGATGAGCTCACTGTTGGAATGATTCAGGTTGAGTCGAATCGAATGGTTGATACCATTCGACTCGTTTCAATCTCACGATCATTTCCCCTCTCCCAATTGCTTGATTAGATCCCTGGTTTAGGATAATCGAAGGAAAGACCGTTCGGATCAAATTAGGGTTCATACGATTGGAAAATATGCCAATTTGGTCCCTATCCCGACTGTAAGTTGCAAATCGGTCATCCCTTCCTTTCCTTTGGTATTTTTGCCCAGTAGCTTTTCCCGTGTGACAATTCAGTCACTTAACTTCCAGTCTTTGACAGTTTTGGCCCAAATTAACTTTCCAGTTAGTACAAATTGGTCCGGAGGTTACGAACGTCCGTTAAACTCCTCTTTCCGTACGATTCAAGTCCCAGAACCGATCGACAGATCATCCGACTCGGTTTATAGGTGGGTTGGTTAAAGGGGGTAAAATCTTGTCATTGCTAGTTATTTTTATGTCATGCCTTGTTGGTTGTATTTACGAATTTATTTAAAATCAGTCCTTAGTTATTCTGTGCTTGGTTGTGTATGATTGCCATGGTGAATTGTCGTTGTTGATTGTCGTGATGTGGGATTACTGAATGATTCGGATTGTGTTGGAATTATGGGATGATGAGATGATGTGGACGGATTGATTAGTAATCTGAATTGTATGAGTTGTGATACGAATATGAATATAGAACTGGAAGGAGCCCACACTACCCCACCCGAGATACTGGTTGTGATTGAGTCCGATTCACTGGGGTGAATCCCTTGGCTGGGTTGCCAAGGTTGGTTGATTTCTCCTTCGTGGAAGGATCCTATATGGATGCGTCGGAATGTATTCTCCTTCGTGGAAGGATCCCTAGTGGATGCGTCTGGTTGATGTGATGGCCGGCGGTGGTGGTGTGGATAACTCCTTGGCGCCTAATAACTCACCTAGAGAATTTGAACATGGATGTTGCGTGTTGTTTGTGATTGTGACTTGGATGATGTCTATGAAGTGAATATGTGATATGTACGACTAACGGTTGTTTGTTGATTGTCCAGAACTATTATGTGACACGGATTCCTCTTTTTACACGGTTTATAAAGTTATGATACCTAAGGTTTGAGGGATTTAAGTAGTCCCAGTGACTCCCCTACTTACCTGGAAATTAAGACGTAAAGTCTTGGTTTTGACAACAAGGTGTCGCTTCTACGGAAAGATCCATCTTTCCGGAACTGTCGATTTATGCCGATTTGGAATCATGGGTTTGCTTAGTTAAATTCTTGAATATCGTTTATTCTTGTTTTAACGGAATTCTCATGATAAAGGACTGACCCCGAGCCACCCACCAGTTTTGCAGAGAATACTTGGATGGTAGCTTGAGCCTTGAGGAGCTGATTCGGTATGTGGGGTGGTGTCTACAGTGATGTAAGACCTTGACTTGAGACAAATGTTTTTATGTATTCCTCGAGACTTGTTTTCAGTTAATTTTTATCCAAGTGTTTAGGGCTCAGTTAACGAGTTATGCTGTTATGAATTACAAGTTTTATATAAAAGTCTTCAAGTTTTATTTAAGTTTATTTTCAAGGTCCTTGGCCAAGGCATTTCATTTGAATTATTGTAATTAAGCGTAGCGCCCTCGTTTGGTTTTTATGATTTCCGCTGTCTTGAGGGTAATTTGGTAATTTCCCTTATTTAAAAAGAGAGGGTGTTACAGTTGTTGTATGGCATGTAGCGGCTGTATTGTAGGTGGGGGGTTGTAGTTGTTCGATGGCAGCAGGAGAGGTGTGGGTATCGGATTGTGGAGTGGTTCGGTTGGTGGTGGGGTTGATTCGAGTACCGCCGGCACCTGAAATGGAAAAACATCTTCGTCAAATATAACATGGCGTGAGACATGAATCTTAAAGCTTGTTAAACTCAGACAATAGTAGCCCTTGTGTTGCAAACTGTAGCCAAGAAATACACTTGGAGCCGATCTAGGGTCTAGTTTACTAGTAGCATAAGGTCGTAACCAGGGAAAACGTAGACACCCAAAAACTCGGAGCATGGAATAATCTGGTGAGTTGCCAAATAGACACTCATAAGGTGTCTCGTAGCCAATGGACGATGAAGGAAGTCTATTTATAAGATAGACAGCCGTCCTAAACGCATACGGCCAATATTGTTGAGGTAGCTTCGCCTGATATAGGAGAGTGGTCCTATTTCTGTGATGTGTTGGTGCTTCCTTTCCGCACATCCGTTTTGCTCGGGCGTATGTGGACAAGAACTTTGAAAAATGATGCCTTCTTTCGTGAGATATTGGGCTAGCTTCTGATATTCTCCTCCCCAATCTGCACGGAACGATAGAATAGGACGACCAAAATATTTCTCTACCATGGCTCGGTAGGTTATGAACACAGATAACAGGTCAGATCGATAACGGACAAAATAAATCCAACTGTATTTGCTGAAATGATCATAGAAAATAATATAATAGCGTTGCTTATCAACCGACTCAACAGAACAAGGTCCCCAAACGTCACTGCAAATCAAATCCAATGGTCCTGTAGCACGATAATTGGATAAAGTAAAAGATTGTTTATGCATCTTCCCAACACAACAATCATGGCAAATCTTTGTCACGCTCTTATTATTAAATGGAATAGTAGTTTTCCGAAGCACCCGCTTCACATTTTCCATGTTTGCATATCCCATTCTCCTATGCCACGTCGCCAAGGTAGCGGTGTGTGCGGCTGGCCGAGCTCTATGGAGAAGTGAGAGCGGGATCGAGTAGAGGCCATCTCTACTCTGGCCTTGGTACAGAATCCTGCGGCTGGCTAAATCCTGTATGAAACACCCATTTATCGAAGAACAAAATTGCCAAGTTGTTATCACGGGTTAGAGCACTGATTGATAATAGATTTTGACATGCCGAAGGAACAACAAGCATATTATCCAGATTAACAGATGAACCATCAAAAAGAAATCGAGCTGAACCAGAGTGAGTAATAGGGATGACATTACCATCGCTCAGCTGAACTTGCTCGGTGCCGCGGTACTCGGAGTGGAGGGCTAGGTTGGCGAGGTCATTTGTGAGATGATGGGTGGCGCCCGAGTCGAGGGTCCAGGTAGGGTTTGGTTGGGTGGGCGAAACAGAATAATGAGCTTGGGGTGGCGGCGGTGGCTAGTTTGAACGGGGTGAAGGGCACATCCTGTAGTGATGTCTGACTCCATTGCAGTTGAAGCAAATAAGTGGACGCTGCCCGAGCTGCTGCTGATGAGGCGGTCGGATCGGCGGTCTCGGCGAGTGTGTCTGCCCGGTGTAGGTATAGCCGCCTCGGGTTTGTTGCTTCCCGGGGTACCCACGTTCACGAGGGCGTCTGCCACGGCCACGAAGCTCGTGGAATACGCCACCGGAGTTGTGGTATGAACCTGTGGCGTAATGGACTGCGCCGACTCCTCCATCGCCAGCTCTAGCTCCTCGGAGATGAGTAATCCGTGTAACTCGAGGAAGCCAGCCGGGGTCGTCCTGCTGTGCAGCGACCGGACGAGGGGACGATAGGCCGACGGCAGCCCCTTGGTGATGTACTCGACTAGGTCTCCTTCCTGGATCGGCTGTCCTAGAGCATGCAAACGATCCGCCAGATTCTTAGCTTTCTGTAGATAATCACTCATAGAATCATTATTTAAATTTAAAGCATGGAGTTGAGACTTCAACGACCTGATTTGAGATGGGGGAGCCCGATCCGAACGCGGTAGCTAGCGCTACCCATGCCTCCCTCGCCGTGGTGACTCCCACCAGTGTGTGGATGACCGAAGGTGAGAGCGAGTTAATTAACCAACCCAGGACCAGCTGATCCTGGCGATACCATGTGGTGAACTGAGGATTGACAGCACCACTCTCCAACGTGCGATTCGGTGCCACGGACGTACCGTCAACGTGGCCTATGAGGGCATATCCGGCTAGGAAAGGCTCTATTTGGAGCTTCCACAGCACGTAGTTAGTAGCATCAAGTTTTACCGACAGCTGCGTGGGTGGCGCAGGGAGTTGCTGTGCGGCAGCCATTGCTAGGGTTTGGTAGCAAGGGTGTGGCGGCTAGGGTTGCAGCCGAAAGAAAAGAGAGAGAGGAAAAAAAAAGAGATTTAATTGGAGGCTCTGATTACCATGTAGAATTGGTTGGAAAGTTTACCCACACCCAACCGTGTGCTATGGTATGTATATTTATAGATATGAAAAGATACATGAAGATCGTAAGGATAATTACAAATATATAAAATATCTTTAACTAATATCCTAATGCTTATCAATATGAACGCGATGTGAAAGGTATTCTTAATATACCTGTGGCAGCTACTCCTACGGAGGATAGTCGGGTTTGGTATTTCAGCAAACACAATGAGTATACAGTGTGGTCGGCCTATCGGGTTTTCACGGATAGAGTAGTGGAAAATTGAAACATCTCCATGTCTCATGATCATGGACAGAGTTATGGGACTTCGAAGTACCCCCAAAATATGAAAAAGATGATGTGGAGGTTAGCTCGGGAGTTGTGCCAGTGAGGTGGAAGCTTCAATGTAAGGGTATACTTGTGTCAGACTTATATGAGATTTGTAACCATGAACCGTAAAAATACATGAAATCTCTTTCTTGTTTGTGATTATGCAATGGATTGTTGGACGAAAGCAAGATTGAGGGATGATGTCACCAGCCTGATGGATGCGATGGAGTCAATGCAAAAGTGGTTCTTTGTTGCCATCTGCTTTGCTAAGATACAAGGTGTGGTGGGAATTTTGTGAGAGATTTGGAAGGGAAAGAACCGACAAAGTTCGGCATTCAGAAACGAAGCCGATTTTGATCACAAAACAACTAGCTCTCGACATGATTTAAGAGCGGCTAGGAGTGCGAGAAAGAGCTAAGGGAGAAGATGAGGAGAATGCGATAAATTTTATTTCTTAATAATTTTTCATAAAAAATTAATATTATATATAAAAATATAAACCATAAATGTATTAATAAATTTTAAAAATAAATTTAGCATGTTAACATACAAATGACATTTTAATTTTTTTATTCTTAATATTTTTTATGAATTATTTCTTAATGTTTTTACATAAAAATAATATTATAAATTAAAAAATAAACCATAAACAAATTTCTTCTCAAAACTTTTTCTTGTAACCCCATCTCAATCTTCTTTTTAATCATAGAAAATGAAATAGAGGTGTTCTTAGAAACTGAACTAGGGATGATCATAAAAATTGTAAAATATTTGATTGGATCCATTTAGGAAACATGAAATTCTTGGTGGGTAACCTGTATAACCCATTATTGATGTCCACGCGAAGCAGAATTCGACCCTGAAAGTCCTTAACACAATAATGTATCGGCTTCCATGTAGACAAAGTTATTTTGGGTGAGTTCGGAAACACTTAGAAGGTTTTTTGTTAGGTGTGGGACACCAAACACACTTGGCAAATAAATATTATGCAAAGTAGATGAATCAATACGAGAAATACACATTATTGTTTCCAACTTGTAGCATGTTGGTAGCAGTGGAATCATATGTGATGTTGATTTTGGTGAATATGAGTAACGTGTGATCGGTGGCTTTAGTGTGGAAGTACCAAGCAAGGCCGATCACCTTGGAAGACGGTCCATATTGAGCAACATGCACTACAAAAAAGATGGACACATTTGGAATTCCCACATTGGCGATTAAAATCGCCAAGTGGGCATCCCACAGTGCCGATTGTACCGCTAATGTGGAACCGCCAATGTGAGAATTCAATAAATACCTAAAAAAGTAGAAAGAGAAATTTTCAAGTAATTGATTTCCCCCTCCCCGTGATTGTTTCCTCCTCTTATCCCCCTCCACCATCTTGTTTGTTCTCACCTCCAACTCCCTCTCCGAACACATCCCTCCTTCCCTCATTTCCCTAACCTACCTGCGATGATGATAGGCCTGGCGGCAGACTCAAGGTGTGGAAGAGCATGTTCATGCCACAGCTGGATTGAACCCTCATTAGAGACACCACCGTCGTCATCTGCCTCGACGACTACCAATCACTTTGATATGATGTTAGTGGATTGTTGGACCCGCCGAAGCTCATTCTGGATGGAAACATGATCGTCAATGATCACGTTTATGTCTAGATCTTTTTGACATTGTGGATGCCCGCATTGACAGTTATAACCGCCAACATGGAACCAGCACTAGTACCGTATTGCGTTTCTGAACCGCCAAACGGAACCCATACTGGCTGGCAATTATTTGGCGGCTATAATTGCCAATAAGAAAAAAAAAAACTCCGCCAAATTTACCCCAATTTTTTGGTAGTGATGTGTCTGTCTTGTGGTGGTGGATGCCAAGATGGGTAATCGATCTGATTACTGCTTTGCCAACAATCAATCTCCTCATGGTTTTCCCGACCACAGATTTGGCAAATGGTTGTGGACTAACGTGGCTCAACTGGGCGATGTAAGAAAGTGTCGTTGTTGAGAGTATAGCCTTGTTTATGCGTCCATATGACGACTAGAGGAACGACTAAGCAATGAGTGTGGTCTATGAACAACAAATCTATTTGACACCAAGAATGTTATTCCATGAAGAGGAAGATTTGATGGAGTCCGCAAGAGAGCAACTTCCCTATCGTGTCGTCTCTTTAAGCGTGCTTCTTCGTAGATAACAGTAATGAACAAAAACTATGATAATAGTAATGAACAAAAATAATACGATATACAGATTAGATTTATAATAAATCATAATATATATACCTTCAATAAGAGCAAGAACACCTCAAGAAAATACAATTTCGTGAATCTTCGAAGAAGTAGAGTCTCGTATTGATAGCATGTTATAAAACTAAGAATTGAAAGGAGACACAAGAGAATGTGCTTCTCATTAATATTAATATGTGTTTAATACAAAGAAGAACACTATTTATGTGTTCCAAAAACTATAACTCTTATGACTAATGTAATTATAATTGAATGAAAATTATTGTCCATAAAGTATAATTATATTTGGTCAGGGAGGTAAATTGGGGAGGTATCACGAAGAGTATGGTGAAATACGAAGAATTTTAAAATCACACATTTTATTCATCGATTTCATCCTATTTAATTACATGTACTTATATTCTTAAAAAAAACATGTAGTGAGCTTATACATGACTATTGGAGCTAACGTAGTGTAGTAACTACTGAGTACGCATTAATTAACGTCACGAAAACGAAAATTGTAACAGAACGACTCAAACGACAATGTAGTCAAAATAAAAAGGATAAAAAGAGCAATTTTAAATGAGATAGTATTTGTTAAGTTTACAAAGCAGAGAGGAAAAAATTATAAAATGCTATTTTCTCTAATAATATTTATTACAATATTCATAACAAATATCGATTATTACGTGTCATTTTCTGTGATTATATTTTTGCTATTATTTCGCGGTAAACAAAAGTTCTTACAAGAATACTATAAAAAAAGTTCTTACAACAGTTTCTCGTTAAATAAATTTCTACTATTTTTTTTTCCACCGTTCTTCCTTATTACCAATTTTACATTTTGTTTTGCAATCCTGATCGGATCTCAGTGGCCCCCACAATGAAGCAGCTTCACAAGCAAGCTAGCGTGAATTTCCGGCGAGATGAGGAAATGCCGGGAAATTACTCACCGCCGAAGACTCTCAAACACAGTAAATCTCTTCCAAGATCCGTCAACTACCTCTTCCGTGAGCAACGTCTCCTCTTCGTTCTCGTCGGAATTCTCATCGGTTCCACTTTCTTCATCCTCCAACCGACTCTCATCTCTCATATCGGTCCTTCGGAAACTCATCCTGTCGTCCCCACCGATGGAACTTCTCTTCAAGCCTCCAACCGCGGTGGATCTTCGGGAATCTTTCAGAGAAGGTCGTCGGTCTCTGGTCGCGTACCGGCAGATCTAGGCCGCCGGAGGTTGCGGATTGTGGTCACTGGTGGAGCCGGATTCGTCGGGAGCCATCTCGTGGATAAGCTGATTGCGCGCGGCGATGAGGTAATTGTGATTGACAATTTCTTCACGGGAAGGAAGGATAATTTGGTTCATTTGTATGGAAATTCGAGGTTTGAGCTTATTAGACACGATGTTGTTGAGCCTATACTCTTGGAGGTAGATCAGATCTATCACTTGGCTTGCCCTGCGTCTCCGGTTCATTACAAGTACAATCCGGTCAAGACAATCATATCCTTTTCCTAATTAAATTTATCTCCATTTATGAATGCTTCATTTAGTATATAGAAATCTCAATCGTCGCTTCATTTTGCTTGTCTTAGTCGTAATTTTTTGGATTTGGAATTGTGTTTTTGAGATCCTTGACTGTGATTGCCGAATTTACAAGACCAATGTAATGGGAACGTTGAATATGTTGGGGCTTGCCAAGAGAGTAGGAGCTAGGTTTCTACTGACAAGTACCAGTGAGGTCTATGGAGATCCTCTCGAGCATCCACAAAAGGAGACTTATTGGGGAAATGTTAATCCAATCGGTTAGATTCCAGCAGTGACAATGATTTGTGTTTCTTTATCTTAAAAAATGGTGTGAGTTTTTATTGATTGCAACGTTTGGTGACTGCAATAGGTGAGCGAAGCTGTTATGATGAAGGAAAACGAACAGCAGAAACATTGGCCATGGATTACCATCGAGGTGCTGGTGTTGAGGTAAAATTTTGGTATAATTTGACATCTGCATGCTTTTGGCTTTCATTGATTAATTACTAATTATGCTTGATTTGCATTAAATTCTGTTAATATAATTTCGACTTTTTTATAGTTTGATGTTGAAGCTCTTTAATGTCTCTTTCTATGAATAGACCAAAATATTAACCTTTTTGTAAACTAATTGTTCTATAGGAATTCATTAAAAAATGCTCTCTAGCATGTCAATTGGGAAACCCTTTCTTGTGCTTTCTTCTAATCTATAGTAGTTCTCTTAAAATCAATGATTGTGTCAAATCTATTCCTTTATTCACAGACAATGAACTGATAAATTGATGAACATGAAAAGTTGAACCTCACCTTTAAGTTCTAAGTAGGGTGAAGATATGGCTTCCATTTCAAGAGTCCTTCTTACTGTCACATTTGGTGCTACAGATAATCTCATTTATAGTTCGATGGAGTGAGGGGTAATTTCATTTCGACGTGCTTACTCTTTTCAGGTGCGTATTGCTCGTATTTTCAACACATACGGACCTCGCATGTGTTTGGATGATGGACGCGTTGTCAGCAATTTTGTGGCTCAGGTTTGGTTTTCCTCTTAAATGTTTGAGATGGTCTATCCGAAGTTTATAGACTACAGTTAGTTTTGACAGCCAATTTATGAGTATCATGTCTGGTCTTATTATTACGTGACTTATGATTAAACTGTTCTGGAATTTTTTAGACCATCCGCAAACAACCAATGACTGTATATGGTGATGGGAAGCAAACAAGGAGCTTTCAATATGTTTCTGACTTGGTACAATACTTCTATTAAATATCGTTATCTCCATGATGCTACATATTTTTATAGGACATCCATGCATTATTTTTCACGTTCAATACTTAGTTGTCTAGGAATCCTTCAGAATTTGGGAATGCATAAGCCATTAATCTGTCTAATTCATCTACACAAATGTATAATGTACATTCAAACACTATGTTGCCATGTGTTAGTTGAATTGGTCACTCATTCTGATCAACAATAAACTGAGACTGATCAACAATAAACTGAGACCCTATGAATAAGTTATAATGAGCATCACGCAATCTGTAATCTTACATGATATAGCTAAAAAATCTATTTCTAATGTTTTAGTACTAGGTCGTTAGCTAGTACTATAGAAGTACTTTCCACATGAATATTCCCCAAATTCTCTTGGTAATCATCTTGTAAATGATTGGACTTCCTTAAGGCTAGTGCCTCAATGGTTGGAAACTTCAACGAGGTAGCTGTTTGAAGCACCACTTGCATAATTACAACAAAGACTGTTTGTTAGGTGGAAATCTCTAGTGAATGCTGTGTTATTGGCATTATTTTATTTCATCACTCTAATCATTCTTTGAATGGCAGGTAGAGGGATTGGTAGCACTCATGGAAGGTGAGCATGTTGGGCCATTCAATCTTGGCAATCCAGGAGAGTTCACCATGCTTGAACTTGCTGAGGTTTGCCCATACACGAACCTCGAGCTTGATTCAATATTGGAAGATATTTGGAACTTTTGTTTCTCTCATAGCTTATGGTGACGTTATTTTCTCTACTGATCATGTGAAGGTTGTTAAAGCAGTAATTGATACTAGCGCAACAATAGAGTTCAGGCCTAACACTGCAGATGATCCTCATAAGAGGAAACCAGACATCAGCAAAGCAAAAGAACTTCTCAACTGGGAGCCTAAAATCTCACTGAGAGAAGGATTGCCCCTTATGGTGAGCGACTTCAGGAATCGCATCCTCAACGAAGATGAAGGGAAAGGGTTTTGATTTATATATGCAGAAAGCGAAGCGAAGCGGTAATGTACAAAGTATTAAGAGCAAGTCTGCAACTTTACTGGAGATCTATCAATAGTCTTGCCTTAATCATGGAAATCATAGCAAGTTTCTGCTCACAGAAGAAGGAATCATTTGTTATTTTTTTAGGTTAAAGGTTATCTTATTCTTTTATTTATTCCAAACTGCACTTTTTGCAGTGCCAAAGGCCACAAAACTTGGGGAGGGAGAATGGGTGGATTAGATTCTTACTTGCAGAAATATCTCAACTGATGAAGAGAGTTGTTGGATTGAGAGGTCAATCAGATTAAGAACTAGGAGGAGGAGGAGGAAGAAGAGAATGGGAATCTGGGAAACGAGATGCGGAGGCTCCAGTTTTGCTTAGCGTTTTATTATTTGAGAAATGTTGTTGAGAATACTTGGTTTTGATTGACATGGAAACTTTTAACTTATTCCCTATAGATTATTCTATTGTTTAGTTTTCTTATTCGATGTTGAAAATTCTATTGTGTATTTAGCTTTTGAATTGTTTAGAGCTAGACGATAAGTATTGTAGTTAAATAAAACACACCTCTAACCTAATTATAATTGTGCTCAACACTATAATAATAATGCAATTTCACTAATGGGCTGATGGCTTTTTTTCTCAGCTCCAGCTGAGACGTGCATTCTACGGTGAGAGTTCATCTCAGATAATTTTTTCATCCGACGGATGAGATGAATGCGGGGGCAAATTTGAGAAAGTTTACAAAAAAATTTGAAATTCAAATTTCAGATTAATTTTGTCCTATTATCTATCTTTTCCCAAATTTCATTTCATTTCCAAAACTTTTCCTCTCTCGTATCTCTCTCTCCTCTCAATATGCTCTCAAATTAGGATTGTCAACCTCTTCTTCATCCCTTTCTCTCAATCCAAGCTAAGAGCAAAACAATATCAGAAGAAAGTCGGATACACCATTCACATAATTTTCTAGTAAATTTTTTGGGTTATTCGTTCTAGGTTTGTACTAGATTTGGATTTGTTTTGGGTTTGTTCTAGGTTTGTTCTTGCTATGGTTTGGGTTTGTTTTGGGTTTATCTGGGTTTGTTATGAGTATGTATTGAGTTATTCGTTATGTGTTTGTACTGGATCTGTTGTGGGTTTGTTTTGGATCTATTGTGGGTTTGTTTTGGCTTTGTTCTAGGTATGTTCTTGCTATGTTCTGAGTTCGTTCTAGATCTGTTTTGGGTTTATATGGGTTTGTTATGAGTATGTTTTGAGTTATTCGTTCTGAGTTTGTATTGGATCTATTGTGGGTTTGTTTTGGCTTTGTTCTAGGTCTGTTTTTGCTATGTTTTGGGTTTATCTGGGTTTGTTACGGGTCTGTTACGTGTTGTATTTGATCTGTTCTGGTTTGTTTTGGGTTCGTTTGTTCTAAGTATGTTGTTGCTATGTATTTGCAGTACAGATGAATTGCATTAGCTTTCAACCATGTTTCTTTCATCAAATCTATTTCATGGGGAATGAGAAGAGAGAAAGCAACTATTTGGTGAAGAAGAAATTCTGATACGGATGAGGAGCCAAATCAAATGATGATTTTTGGAAAATATTCCTTGTAAATTTGAGGTTGTATATAAGGAATACTCTTTTACGACAAATGTATCTCTATATATGTCAATGTGTTATGTCTATGTTATAACTGCATTATGTCTACGAAGTATTGGTAGTAACAACGCCATAAGAGTGATGTAATGATGTTATATCAGTTACATAACATACACATCGCAGTTATATAACGATGTCATAAGAGTGATGTAACATAAACATAAAATTTATACAACGACGTCATAATAGTTACATAACATTTATAAAATGATGTCATAATAGTTGTGTAATATAAACATTCATGTGAATTCTATTTGAGCTTCAAACTAGACGGAAATAAACTGGTTTTTTATGAATTTTAAGAAAAAAACTCATTTGTTCATCGCAGTTTTACGGGTGTGTTATGAATGCCATATAGATATGTGATATGTTTGTTCCATATCAATTATATATATGTTATTTGTATATTAGTTTTCAAAATCAATGGCGTGGATGTTTTAGTTTTCAAAATCAATGGTGTAAATATTCTTCACAAATGAACAACAAATATCTAGATTGATCTCATAATTGCACTATATAGCATATTATAAATCTCATTCGTCTAATTTAAATTATTGTATAAATGTGGCCAACTGCATCTGTAAATGCCATGGTTACTATTTATATAACCTTCATCACAGTTTTATGAATATGATATGAATGTCATGCAGATGTGTGATATGTATGTTCTATATAAAATATATATATATATGTTATTTGTATGTTAGTTTTCAAAATCAACCACGTAGATGTTTTAGTTTTCAAAATCAATGATGTAAATGTTCTTCACAAATGAATAGTAAATATCTAGATTAATCTCATAATTGCATTATATAGCATATTATCTCATTCATTTAATTCAAGTTATTGTATAAATGTGTCCAATTGCATTGTAAGTGTCCTGTCTACTATGTATATAACCTTCATTGCAGTTTTACGGATATGATATGAATGTCATATGGATGTGTGATATGTATGTTCTATATTAATTCTATATATGTTATTTGTATGTTAGTTTTCAAAATTAATGATGTAAATGTTCTTCACAAATGAATAACTGCAGATATATTGATATTGATAACTACAGATATCATGATATTCAAGATATCATCGTTTTTCTGTCCTGAATATCATGATATCTGGGGCCAAAAGTGATATCAATATCACTCAACAGATATTCATGTGGGGAGGTGAATATCTTCAGAGTGATATTGATATCACAGTTTTTGGACAATTCTATCCTCACTCAACCTTCACAATTATAATGTCATCAACCCCATTACCCCAATTTATTTTTTCTCATTTTATATTATCTCGTGTTTATGTATTTTTATATTTATTTATTAATTAAGATAAATAATTATGATTTATTTTTTAATTACTTAATTAGAATTTTTTTAGTTACAATTAGAATTCACCATGAAAATTATTTTAAATTTTTATTTTATTTTTGCTAGAAGAAGGAGATGTGTTAGCGGTAAATATAATACTAATTATTTTCTTAATGAATGAGCATTTATTATTCTAAAAGTATAATTAACTCGAGTAATTAATTTATAAATAGGAAAAATGGTACTTTGCCCCCCTCTACTTTACCAAGTTAACAAACAGCCCCCTATATTATGAAATAATCAATTTACCCCCTCCTACTATGCCAACCTAACAAACAGCCCCTTCCATCCAAAAATTTCGTAAAGTGATGACTCACCAATATAATTCATCCAAAATTAATGACAGTACATTGCCACATCATTAATGACAGTACATTTTTAGTACAAAAGGAAATAAAAACATTAATTTTAAATTTATAAATTAGAAGTGTATATTTAATTTTTTATGGACTTTTATTTTTAGTTTTTTTTTCAATTAAATTTAATAAATATTTTGTATTTAAAAATTTCAAAGTTATCTTTAGAAAAAAAATTATATTATTTAGAAAAAATGTAAACTTCATTTTTAATATTAAAATCCATAAACGAAATATTTTTAAAAAATATATTTTTATTTTTTATTTATAAATTAAATTAAATTCTTTTTATAATTTTTGTTTTTCTCTTTTTAGTTCAGTTGAGATGGATGAAAGTCGTTGATGTGGCAATGTACAATCATTAATTTTGGATGAGTCATATTGGTGAGTCATCACTTAACGGAATTTTGGATGGAAATATGGATGGAAGGGGCTGTTTGTTAGGTTGGCATAGTAGGAGGGGGTAAATTGATCATTTCATAGTATAGGGGGCTGTTTGTTAACTTGGCAAAGTAGAGGGGGGCAAAACACCATTTTCCCTTATAAATACATTCACGAATTAAAAAAGAGAGATTACAAATTTTAATTTATAAACACACATGCTTTTTAATTAAATGTTAGGACTACTTTTATACTTTGTTCAAGCAAATGAGGGTATTTTGGTACATTCATCCATGCACTCACAATTCACCACCCATTTAAATATCACTACCCCAAACAGTGATATCAAAGAATCACTTTTACCAATATCAATATACTAGAGGAGCTAACTTTTTTGGTACTTAATGTTTGGGCGGATTTCATTTTGGTACACATCGTTTCAAAAATTTTATTTCAATCATTGACGTTTCAGAAAATCTCGAAACAGTATTTCCATCCAAATTTTTTGTTAAGTGATGACGTGGCAGCTGAGTCACACATCCTAGTCAGCTAAAATATTAATAAAATAAGACTTTTATTATTTTAATATTAAAAATTAAGTTTTTTATTAAAATAATTAATTTTTAATTTTCCCAAAAAAATTTCTCTTCTCCTCTTCTCTCTCCTCTCACCTCAAAAATACATATCTAAACGTTTCAGTGTTTCAATACTCAACGTTTCGCCACTTTTTCATTTTGGTAGTTTTTGTTTGTAGATCTAAATTTTTTGGTACTTTTTCCACCTCCAACTCTCCTTCATCTCCCCTCTACTTCCTCCTCCTTCCGTCTCTCCTCTCTCCCTTCTCCCCTCATGCTTCTTCCTACTTCCTCCCTTCACCTCTCTTCTCTCTCTTCTCCCCTCTGCTTTCTCTTACCCCTCTTCTCGCCTCTCCCATTTTCCTCATTTCTTCTACTTTCACCTCTGTCTCTCCTCTCTCCTCCCTTTCCCCTCCTCCTAAAAAACACAGATAAAAGTTTCTGAGGGGGGAAGAAGGACAGACAGAGGAGAAGACAACGAGGTCAGAAGAAGAGGAGCTGAGAGGAGGAGGTAGAGAAGGCAGAGGAGAGACGAATGGAGAAGGTGGGAGGGGAAGCATAGGGGAGAAAGAAGGAGAGACGAGAGGGAGAGAAGTATAGGTAAGAAGGGAGGAAAAGAGAAGGAGGTGGGAGGTGGAAAATAAAAAAAAAACTTAATTACAAACACAAAGTACCAAGTTGACTAGGATGTGTGACTCAGCTGCCACGTCATCACTTAACAGAAAATTTGGACAGAAATACCATTTCGAGATTTTCTGAAACGTTAATGACATAAATGAAATTTTTGAAACGATGTGTACCAAAATGAAATTTCGTCCAAACGTTAAGTACCAATAAAGTTAACAACTCCAATATACTAACATATTAATATATCTCACATATCATGATATGTAGATATCATCCAACCAAACGACCCCTAACAAATATGTAGATTAATCTCATAATTGCCTATTTAGTATATTATCTCCTTCGTTTGATTCAAGTTATTGTATAAGTATATCTAACTATTACATATAAGAATTTTGATGTCATACTCATAAGACAGACATAATAGAGACGTAAAGGTATATTCTTTTTTATCAAAAATATATCAAAATTGATGTCATTAGACTCAAAAAATTAAAACAAGCAACATTGGTGAAGACAATTTTATGTTTTGAGCATTATTTAAACAGTTATGACAATAAAAAATAAATTAGGGAAGAAATAAAGGAAAAAGTCTGTCTGATGTGACATATCTGAGATGAATGTCAGACAGGCTGGCGCCAGTGTTGCCTTTTCCCAAATTTTCCCGCCCAAACCATCTGTGACAGACCTGCGATGAGGGTCCACACTTTCTACCTTGCCGAAAATGCCCCTCGCTCCTTTGGGCCCTCCTCTCTCTTCATGCAACGGCCAGATTTCGTCCAAATACCATCCGACGACTATGGGTATCTCAGATGGAGCTGAGATAATAGGGTCTCTGCTCATTAGCCAGACTGATAATAATGACCTTGAACCTCATGGAACTTGTCCTACATGCTACATCCTCCCTTGACACATTTACCCAACAATTTACACAAAATTACTACAGAACGGCATCAAATGGACCTACAACGTATTAAGGGCACTAAAACATGGCAGTCGACTACAAGTATGAGAATCTTCCCCGAGTCATGCATATAATGGTGTAAACATAGATGAAATTCCGCGCTTAATAAGGAAGAGATAAATCATAAATACGATTATTATAGCATCATCGGTTACCTTAACTCTAATAGGAAAACGTTATAGCCATCCCCTTGACCTTGCCTTAAAATTTCGGGACAATCAAATGTCATTTTGCTCTTGATTTGTCACAATGAGAACGCTAGTTTTTGCCAATTTGTCGATTTCTCTGCTAGTTTTTGTTGCTTGTCGGAATGAGAGGAGAGAAAAATTATAAATTTTGTCCATTAACCCCAATTCTTCTTTTATAATCGTCGAGTAACGATCATTGTATCAGCCATAATGCCCATTGGGCATTGGCACAATGTAGCAACGGTTTGTTGCCCTTTGTAATGCTTGTTGCCTACTTTGATCAGCCACGGTCGAAAAGTACACTGATGACGTCATTAAGACTACTTTGTAACTTGTTTCATAATAATAGGACCACTCTGTAACGGATTAAAGTTTTAGGATGAGTTTTAAACCTACCCTATAATTCCGAGACATTTTAAGTATTTGACCCTATAAAAATATGCACGGCCTGTGAAAATTGTTAGAAGCCTAAAATATAGTGAGAGAAGAGT
The DNA here is from genome assembly GCA_034768395.1 of Linum lewisii. NCBI lineage: Eukaryota > Viridiplantae > Streptophyta > Magnoliopsida > Malpighiales > Linaceae > Linum > Linum lewisii. The sequence continues at coordinate 19,027,333 of CM068302.1, read as the reverse complement.
AATATTACTACAATTTATTTATTTTTGAAAGAAAAACAAACTAATAAAGGATCACGGTAATATCTTTGAAAATTTCTGAATTCTGTTAAACAGAAAAGATTTTTGTACAATATTCCGATAATCTTTCACGGTTTTGAAAATTAATATTACACAGTTTTTTAGAAAGTGAAGTTAATCACTTCAATTGATGGAAAATAGCATTTTTCCGTCCACTACTTTTCCAACTTAACAAATAGTCCCTATACTATAAATCGCTCTTTTTACCCCTCATACTTCAGCTACTTTTCCGTTTTGGTCCTTCCATTTCAACTTTCATCTTCTTAACATTACATTTGTACACATCCACACACCGAAAAAGAAAGATATCAGAGGTAGGAGATGAAGAGTTGGCTAGGGAGGTAATTTGTTGAGGTATCACAAAGAGTATGGTGAAATACGAAGAATATTAAAACCACATTTTATTCGTCAATTTTATCCTATCTAACTATATATATACACATATATTCCCAATTAAAAATACTTAGTAAGCTAATACATGACTATTGGAGCTAACGTGATGTAATGAATGCGCATCAATTAACGTTACGAAGAGGAAAGTTGGAACGGAAGGACCCAAAAGACAAAGTGGTCAAAGTAAGAGAGGGTAAAATAAATAATTTATAGTATAAGAGACTATTTATTAAGTTGGTAAAGTAGAAGGGGGCAAAATGTTATTTTCCCTTCCTTTAATATCAGGAAACAAACTAGTTAATAAGCAAACAGGACATTGACTCCTAAATCCTAATAAACCTCTGCTCTTGTCTTCTCTTCAATTTTGAAAACAATACAAACTTCAATTCAAGTCGTCTCTCCACCATAATCTTCCTTCTCTTCTTCTTCTTCCTCGTATTTAAATCTCTCTTTTCCACCAAAAATGGCCAAGAAATCTACCAAACATAATTGTGATCCTCTCTCACTCCAGCTAGGAGTGGGAGTGGGACCCACCACCAAACCCCAACCCACGAGACGAACAAGGAGGCCAAGGTCAAATCCTGTACCCGAGGGTAAATCGGTGACCATACCCCCGCCCTACCCATGGGCTACAGACCGCAGGGCGAAGATCCACACGATGGAGTACCTAATCGTGCACGAGTTAACCACAATCAAGGGTGAGGTGGAGTGCAAGAGGTGCAGTGAGAAGTACGAGATGTCGTTCGAGCTAATGTCGAAATTCAAGGAGGTGGCGGGGTACATAAGGGGGAACAAGTACACGATGAATGACCGTGCCCCAAAGGCGTGGAGTGACCCCACATTGGGGGACTGTAGTGTGTGCGGGCTAAGGGAATGTGTGAAGCCCGTGATTAAGAAGAGGAGGGACATCAATTGGCTATTCTTGCTATTGGGGCAGTGGATTGGTTGTTGTAAGCTTTTGGATTTGAAGTATTTTTGCAAGCACACGAGTAATCATAGGACAGGAGCCAAGGATAGGGTGCTGTACTTGACTTACTTGGCCCTTTGTAAGCAGTTGGAACCCTCTGGTCCATTTGATGTTTGAAACTATTGAGAGTGGGATGGACAAAGATGGGATCAAAGGAATAGTCTTTAATTTCATATTTCTTCTTTTTGTTTCATTTGGTTGCTTAGTTTAATGTTTTTTCGGTGAAAAGACCTTATGTGTAATGCACCTAACCTTCATTCATAATCAACCTAGACTTAGATTAATGTTTTTTCGGTGAAAAGGTCTTAGGTGTAACGCACCTAACCTTCATTCATAATCAAGCGAGACTCGGAAACATCATAATGAGACCAATAGGCTAACAAATGATAAGAAATGGGAAAATTATGTACTCCTAGTGGCATCCCGTGCCCAATGCTAGCAAGATAGTCTACTACATGATTGCCCTTTCTATAGATATGAGTAATCTAGACATCCCACGCCCTCCGCAAAAGCTTGTGCAGTTTAATGTTTTTTGGTGAAAAGACTTTAGGGGCAACACAACTAACCTTCATTCATAATCAAGCGAGACTCGGAAACATCATAATGAGACCAATTGGCCAACGAAGGATCAGAAATAGGAAAATTATATACTGCTAATGGCATCTCGTGCCCAATGCTAGCAACTAGCAAACTAGTCTACTGCATGATTGTCCTCTCTATATATATGAGTAATCTCGACTTCCCACGCCTTCCACAAAAACTCGTGTATCCTGTCAACAACAGCAGAGTGCTGATGGACCCCATCCGTGAGTATCAAACTGACTGCACATCGGGAGTCGAGTCGGATGAATTCTCTTTGCATCTCCTAACTATTTGTAGTTTCGTTTCCAAACAAGGAAACCCATCTTTTCCATTTATTACTGCCACATTTCTACAATTGTGATATTAGCTCTATGACTAAGTTGTCTACCAATGCTCTCTCCATCTCTCTCCCAATCGCGCCTCCTAGATCGAGCCACTGCAATCCACCACCTGACAGTTCTTGTTCTTCAGCTGCAATGCTACCTTTCTTACATTGGTTCCTCACTAACTTATAAACGCCATCTTCGAGTCCGTTCTTAACCCACCTCGAACCCATCTTTGGTTGAACTCTCGTCCACGTGTATGGATCACTGAACTCCAAGCTTCTCACCGTAAGAGCGTGGTTTACTTGATCGAAAAGTAACCGCCTCTCGTCTCTTGACCAGCTGATATGGCTGCGATACTTCTTCTCGAGTTCCTCGAATACTGGTAACTTCACGGGGCAGTCAGAAGAGTGCAGTGTGGCTATGAATGTGTTGGGATCAGCATCATCAATGCCAGAGGTGTGCAACATGTCAGCTATGTAAGAAAGTTCCTTGCTTGACTCTGCTAATTCTCTGTGACGTGAATATTGAGCAGAGGAGTCTTCGTGAGCTTCTTCGTCGCTTGAGATGAGCATGGGTCCTTCCTCGTATGCTTCTTCTGACTCTAACTTCAGTAGCTTCAGTTGCATGCGAAGCCCTGCAGGAATGACAGAATTTAAGCAAACTACTGATACACAGGAACGGGGTAGAGTCAAGTAAGCATAGCTTCTGTACTACCTTGGAGATCATTACTTAAACTCTCGAAACAATCAGAGGTGGAAGATAAGTCGTCTGCGAATGTAGTTTCGAGAACTGATACAGGGCTTGGTTGGTCAGTCTCTTTTGAGCTTGCTGATGATTCTATCTTGGCTTCAGGACGGTTCACATGGGTTGAACACTTTCAGGTGGCTCAGCTTGTCCCTGAGATAAGAAAGGCAAAATAAGTCTAGCGGAGCATAAACTACATGATATGAACCAACCACTCTGTCACTTTTCTGTAAGTAAATGTACATCTTAATTACAAACATTACTATAGTATGAAATGTGGAGATTCAGTAATTCATAAAGAGGAAAACATTCCACCAAAGGAAATCAGCATAAACACCAACATGTGAACCGCTTGCCTGCAAGTCGTTGCAAGATGAGTTGACCTTTACTAACATATCAGTTTGTAATTCTGAATTGATTGATATAGAAGGATTGGTCACATTCTCCATTGATATACCCACTTCCATGCTTTCAGTTTCCAGAAGTAACCCTGATTTCCCATCTGATCCTCCATAAACCAGTTGACTTTGTTCAAATGGGTACTCCTGTGAAGCATTCTTCTGTAAGTTGTTGTAATCGAAAGCGAATTCTGGAGAAGAGTCTCCTTCGTCATTATAAGTGCACCTCTGAGTGCGAGATTTCCTACTACGAGCTCTTGAAGTTCTAGAAGATGAGCCTTCCCCCTGGCTAATGTTTCCTTTCACCATGTTGTTTCTTTCCCAAAATTGTACTTCTTTTCCTGCTCCGTAACTGTCATTATAAACTGTTCTACGATGTGAAGCAACTTGAGGAGGACTACCACGACCACTACCTCGACCACTACCACCAGGTGAAGTAGGAACAGATTTTGATCTAGGGAGACTTTTAATGAACGGATCCTTCCAACCATCCCTACTACTAATACCCAAAGGTTCAACCAATTTTGTTCCTCCATCATTGACTCTAACTTTGTCAATGGAGCATTGGGAGACCATGAAATCAGGGTTAGCTGGCCTCACATTCCTGTCACTGATTGCAAGCATTTCACCTAGTGTGTTGCTCCTACTAATTACTCCCATATCTACAGACTCATGAGCCATCTTCCACCTCTCTGACAGTCTCTTCCTCGCTTCTCTACTAACAGATGACTCGGTGGAGCGGTAAGGTGAACCCTGGTAACTACTGGTCCATTCAAAAGAATGTTTAGAAGGGAACATCGTCACGTCTGATTCATTTGCTGACTCATTTTCGGACCTGCAGGATGAACTCTCGTCCCCTGCATATCCCCTGAACCCAGAGACTGGTAAAGTAATTGAACTACTAAATCTATTTCTTACTTTCCTAGTAACTTCCTTTGCTATTTCTCTAGATTCTCCTTCTCCAGATCTGTATCTTGAAGGCCTGATATCATCAGCGTGCTTCTTCTTTCCACGAGAATCTGACTCCCTAGTCTTGGTGGAAGGAAGTTCAGCATGCCGATAAGGTGATGAAATTGGTTTACCTGTGTTTTGCATTCTTCCAATGTTTGGTTTCAAGACAACAATCCTTGTGGGAAGAGCTTTGGACTCTTCTTTCCCTTCTAATTTCGCTTTGGATGTCATGACCATACCTTGGGCGGCCAGTTTCGGGTGACAATGACTAAAACGATCTTCATGTGGCTTTCTCCTACTTGTCTTTGATGTTCCTTTCTCTATGTTGTGAAGTAGCACATTGCCTCCACATTCTTGGGAACGTGACGCTTTCATAGCCGACGTCTGATCACAATGTGAACTTGGGCTCGCACCATGCAGCTCATGGAGATGCTTTGTAAACATTGAATCCGGATGCTCAAGGAATCTCAGTAACAGTTCTTGATTGGAGTTTAGATCCTCAATTGCATTGTGGAATTCCTTTGAATTCCGGAGTTTCCCTTCGGTTGAAAGGCGTTGAGCGATCATAAACTTCTGCTGAATGAATGCCATCTCAGCTTGTGTGATCTGAGGGTTTCCAGACAAAGAACTCTCAACCCTTTGTTTGGATGATTCCAAGACTTCGTATACATCTTTAAATTGTTGCTCTTCTCTGGAGCTCCTCCTGGAAGGCCTACGACTGCTTGGTGCAGCACTCCTCTGAGACTTCCCAGCTAGAACTGTTCTCTTTGTGAAATTCTCCACAGACCTACTTTCTTTTCTGTGAAAAAGCGGTTGAGAAGGCATACCATCAAGCCCCATTAATTTAGCAATGATGGTGGGTGAACTTATCTTGGATTCCATTTCTCTCGACATCTCTTCAGCTAATAGCCTTTTTATTGGTGTTCCAACTACCTCGTTGGAATACATCGACCCCAATTCACGCTTGAACTGCAAGTAATTGAACAACCTAAATATTAATCCAAAGTAACACCACTATAATACAATACAAAATAAGATACAGATAAAGGAAAGAATAATTTAACATCGATCAAGAAGAATATTGTCTGGTGTGAATCAAAATAAGCAAAAGAAAACCATATACAAAAATCAACAAACACGAACTAGGAAAACCAGCGTACCAGATCTTCATCCGCTGTCTCACCACCCCGAGTATTAGATTCAGAGGACGGAATGGAAGAGTTTCTCTGTTTCTGATTTTTCCCGTTATCTGGATATGAACTGGCAGTACAGTTTAGAATTAGAATGATGAATTCATCTAAAAGTGGAAAGATTTCGAGAACAATAGTTAATCATTCATAACCAGAAATATCGCATAAAGGCAGAGAAACCAAATAATGACAATGCCACTACAGGGAAAGTTCAAAAGCAATTCGCCGAACCTAACTTTAATCAAAACTGGAGTCAAAGCAAACAAACTTCACTCAAAGCTAGCTGTTAGGCTTCTATTAATATTGCAGAAACAATTCCTTGTTTGATTCAACAGGAAGTAAAACCTAATCGCTAGACTACTGAAATTCCTCACCACCTGACTGCCTATTCCTGCTCCAACAATTAATTGCAAAAAAAGCCATGAATTCAGGAAGGATTCTCGAACAACCGCTTTTAATTTCATCTACCAACAGAGAGCTGACTGAGAGAGCTCAACAAAATTCATAAATAGAAACAGAGAAATAATATCAGCATTTATTCTGTCTGCAGAATGCAGCTAGGGACCAGAAAATTTCCTCACCAGCCAGCCAAACAGAGCAATACGGACGGGAAAATAAATTAGAGAAGAAGAGCAAACAATTTGATACCAGAAGATAGAGAGCATCAACATCACCTTCTCTCAGTCTCTTAGTTGAGCTACTCCTCTTCCACAATACCTCCATTTCTCGCTCATTAAAATGAAAATAATGTTTTCCTCCCAACGTAGAATCTGCAATCTACTGTAGCATAAATCTAGATCGTACCAGAGAACTCTAGGCTTCAGCTCAACGTTCTGAACCGAAGTCTTGGTTTCCAGATCTTGACTAATAAGCGCAAAATGCTCCAGTAAGAAGAGAGAACATAACAGGTTTCACAGCGGCGGATAACAAAGAGTCGGAGAGGTGATGATAATATTCTATGGCCGGAGCCACCGCAGGTCCGCAGCCGTCCGACGAGGCGTGTCAGGGAGGTGGAGAGAGAGTGTCAGCGAGTTTGGAGGAGTTGAGGAATTTTGAACATTCAAATACAGGTAGAGACGGAAAGAGGGAGAGAGAGGGCGGGCAAAATGGTGAGGAACGTTCTGTAATCTCGTGCGTCCGTGAGACTTTTTATTGCTCCTCCACGATTTCGGATCATCTCGAGGATGCCACGTCGACATCGTGATTGGGCTTTTTCACTGTTTTGTATGGGTGTTTTGTTTTGTCTATTTGGGAGCACTGGAGAAATTATTAATTGCAATCAACCAAGCTACTAGGATTTCTGGGTCCCTTCGTATTTAAATGATAATTGTACCATACACTATAGAGTTTTTTTTTTTATAAATAGTTATTTTTTAAGTTTGATTTACTGGTCTGTTTATGTGAATGGCTACTCAATCTCGAATTATAACATTTACTAATAAGACGAAGATGCCAAATCAACAAGCTCCACACATAATTAAAATATATATATTTGGTTATACATCTTGCTTTCAGAAACTTAACAAACATACCTTTTTACTATCTGTAGATGAAGCGTCGGGGCTCCTGTCAACAACTGAGTAATCCCCTGGATAATTATCGTATCAGAATCCAAAAAGGTCTCTTAGAGAAAAAAAAGGTTGATTACATGTTCTTCAAGACCTTCAATGTCGACAAAGAAACAACACCGTAACAAACTAACAATTCAAGAAGGAAGATATTGAAAATATCTAGGTAGGGGTACCGACAACATGCACAACTGAACCTTGTTGCACCACCACACCACAATGTGAGTCGCGACTGAAGGGGTGGGATCTAAGAGTAGGGGGAGTTGAAGGAGGGTTGAGAAGGGAAGGGAAAATGGTGGAAAGTTGATGAAGCTATGTTTATCGCGTTTATCTCGTCACATTTTAGCGATATTTTCCTCGTTTTACTCCTATTTGTCGAATTATCTAGTTTCTAGGAACTTTCGTGCTAATTGCGTGTTATTGCCCTTTGGCGGGCTGTTTGATGTTGTTTCAAATTATTTTTATGAGATTTCAGGTTTCCACATTGTGGGGCCACGAAGCTTCAAACGGGGACCAATTCCTAGTTCGGACGGAGCGGAAATCACCAAATTAAGGGTACTTAATGGGCTTATTTGTTAATACCCCAAACGTAGGATATTTAATGAGCTTAGTAGTCGTTACAAGTTGGAGGATGTAAGACCTTATTTGATATGTATATATGACAAAGAAAATAATAGGAGAAGACCGTGAGAATCTCAACTCAATTTAAAAAAGTAGGAGTTTCAAAATAATTTTTTTTATAATACACAGTCTGAAAATATGCAAATATCTAAAATACACAAACTAATTACATAAAACAATATGTATATATATTAAAATACGATATTTTTAACAAACTGAACAATAGAATTCCCATCAAACCAAACCCTAACCTTTTAGTTTTCACGTATATAATAATTTAAGCGGTGTACGTGCGGAGTATATATACTCCGTCTTGTTGAGACCACCGGCACTGTCACCGAAATGAGGAGATTCCTATAAATTTGGCTTCATATGGATTGTCACTAATCACACACACATTGATTAATGGGACTAATTGAATTATGTTAATTATTGTGCTTTCGGGTTGCGTATGCAAATAAACTGTATCCCAAGTTTGACAAATACTAATTAATAGAGGACAAACAAAGAGTGAAAAACGATGAAACTTTGGGGAATCTTATTGTCGTTTACCCTAATAAATCTTTAGTTTTCAAGGTAAGAGCAAAAGCAGAGAGAAAAAGATTGTGAGCTAGTAGCCAGAAGATATACCCTAATAAATCTTTATAGGGTTCTTCTTACTTTAGTTTTCGAATTATTAACGCGGTATTATTTTTGTATTGTTTGTTCATGGCGTCAAGGTTCTCATCCAACAAACCAAATCGTGTGTACTGTTAGCAATGATTTCATAATCGTGTACTATTATAGTCGATCAAGTACTGCTCAATCTCCCTTGCTGGCGATTTATGAGTTTTGTTGTTAGATTAGTTGTTTTGTTTGATTAATTAACTAACTAACACATTCACATGTTGATCAGTGCACAACTTGGCATGATCTTAATTTGTTCTAAGTGTGTGATATGGCCGCAGGTTGAAAAAAGATGGATATGATATGAATGAATGATTGCATTGTGGTTCATTCCATCCATCAAATTGCATGAAAAAAAAAACACTATTTTAAATTTTATTATATATATATATTAATTAATTAATAATTGCTTCAAGAGGAAACAACCGAATTCATAAGAAAGGGTCAATCAAGTCTCTGTCTATCAATGATTTTTTGACCTTTTACTCTCCCTTTTACATCTAACGGCAAATATTCAATCCAATCCCCCAATTTATGGGTCGCAGCAGCTGTACCCTTTTCCATGCAAACTTGTCCACATATATATATATTATTATATGTAATAATAGTAGCGTCAAAATCACTACAAGAAGATAGCCTCCATCACCTTGTTCTTTTCATCATCATCTGCCAGCTGAAGGACAACTCCGACCAAGAAATCCACCAAACACCTAGGTCGAAATAGTTTCACAATCGCCATGGAGAATACAATTTAACAAGACACAGCCAAGGAGAGTCCATACTGGGAGGGATGTTTAAGTCATGAATTATTGCATCTAATAACTCAAGTTTTTGGGAGATGGTTTAATATTAGATTTATATAATTTGTTCATAGTGTGGTGACAATGTCCAAGATTGATGTATCAAAGACGCATGTCAATATAGAGTGGGGATACCTAGAGGTGAAGTACGTAGAGTCAATAGTCATGAACAACAAATCTATTTATGATAAAAAGATTCATTTTACAAGTTCGTTGTGATTTGAAATCTTGCAGGTGAAGTGGATGATGATGTATGTATGCTCTTTTGAATATAATATGCTCATCAACTGGACAAAGGTAGGGTTGACTAGGGCTGGCCAACTGGGGCCGGTTTTTTAGTTTGACTGAAACCAACCAAATTGAAATTGTTTGGCGACCGAATGACCGAATTCAATGGTTCGATTTTGGGCACGGTTATGGTTTGGGATGATTTTGATCATTGACCAACTCGGTTAATTTTGGTTATTGACTGAACTAATGGGAACTCTACGCCTCCCTCGCCAATTTCCATAGTCTTCCACAGTCGATTGATGAGGAGATATGATGGGCTTTGACGGCTTCTTCTTCTTCTTCTTCTTTTTTCTCTCCAGATCCGATTCTTCTCCTTCTTTCTCTTCTTCTTCTTCTTCCTCCTCCCGATCTTCTTCTTCGTCTCCCTCCACTTCTTCCTCCTCTCGATCTTCTTCTTCTTCCTCTCCAGATCTTTATCCTTCTCCTTCTTCTTCCTCTTCTTCCTTGTCCTGATCTTCTTCTTCATCTTCCTCTCCAAATCCCGACTCTCCAGATCTCGATCTCCTTCCAGCAAAACCACTATAGCAGCCGCGACTGAGTCCTTCCCCTCCCTCACCAATGGGAAAAGATGAAACTGGGCATGATCGGTTGGTCGGTTGACCGTGATCGATTACGAATTCGGGCACGGCTGATTGAAGTACAAATAAGTTTCGAGCACAGTTAGCTATTTTGGGCAAACTCAATTTCGGTCACCAACCAAATTCGGTTAGGTTTAACTGAAACCCACCAATTCCCATCCCTATGGTTGATTATGCCATGTCGGAGTTTTGGTAAGGATAAAATGATGTAGAAAGATTAAAACCATTGATTCATACAAAGATGGAGTGAGGTGGATTTCATGTCCAAAAAAAAATTGATGTGACTCAACTGTCTCGTAATTTTTTTTTTGCTAATAACATCCATTTCTTCTTCTCGACAAAGATTACAAAGACACGTAGCATGATAGTGAGTGCTTAATGCAAAAGCTTCAAAGCAAACAAAAATGCTTTCAATATGTTGTATGAAGCATTGTGTTTAGTTAAACTAATTGATGAAGTATATCAATTGACATGGTATGGTAAAATTATGATATAATTAATTTTAACCACAGTTTAACTAAAATTTATAATGTTTCGAGAGATCGAACGAACCACATCCAATTAAACACACTGCTTTGATCCTTTACGAAAATAATGAGAAAAAAATAAAAAAAAAACTACTGAAATTTGTTCCTCCGGGCCGCTAAACCACTGACTCGGCCCGCGCATTCTTAAACCCTAGATGGATGCCTAAGTAAAATCAATTAAAGCCCAAAACTCAAAATCATGTATCAGGTTTTTAACTGTGGAAAATGACCAGGAAAGGAAACAGATTCCAGATCCTCCGTCGCAATTTGTCCGGCTGACGGCTACTCTCTCTCGCCTCAGGCGGTGTAATCCCCCGTCGCAATTGGTCTCACCGTCGGTAAGGTTTTAGGTATTACATGGCTAAAACGGAGAAGAAAAACTGATGGGGTTAGGATTATTGGCTTCCAGGAAGCTTGCACATCTCCAACCCAACTTCTTCCTTCTTCGCTCAATTGCTGCCGCCAACGAAGAGCTCGTCAGGACATTGATAACTTGTAAAACATCACCACCAACTATGGGGAGGACGATTATGACGAGCTCCGGTCAGTGTTCGAGGAGTCATCTTCATGCCTCGTTCTTCTGCACTCTAATACATCTTTACTTATCCTGCGGAAGACTCTCCAGAGCTACGGAGGCTTTCTACGCGATGAGAAGTCGAGGTATGGTTCCAGTTCTGTCTCAGTGGAAACATCTTATTTACCAGTTCAATGCCTCTGGGTTGGTCGCTCAGGTACAAGATGTTTATAATGAAATGTTGATTTGTGGGGTAACCCCTGACCTTTTCATTCGCAATGTGCTGGTACATGCGTGGTGTAAAATGGGTAGTTTGAATTTGGCTTTAGAGATGCTTAGAGATGTTAGTTTTGAGATTGATGTTGTTACGTATAACACTGTTATCTGGGGATTTTGCAAGCAACGTCTGGTGCATCAAGCTTTCGGTCTTTTGTCCATTATGTTGAAGAAGGATGTGGAATTTGATTCTTTTAGTTGTAATACATTGGTTAAAGGGTTTTGCTCAGTTGGGATGATCAAGTATGGAGAGTGGGTTATGTATAATTTGACCGATGGAGGGGTTTGTAAAGATGTTGTAGGTTATAATACATTGATTGATGGGTATTGCAAAGTGGGAGATTTTAGTTATGCTAGTGAGCTGAGAGAGAAGATGGAAAAAGATGGTGTCTTGCCTGACATTGTTACGTACAATACATTGATTAGTGGGTTTTGCCAACAAGGTGATTTTGAAAAGGCAAAGATTTTAGTTGCTGAAATCTTAAAGTCAAGGAGAGATGCAGATGGCGGTTCTGTATCGATGGATAGAAATGTTGAGGAAGAGAGTGTTGTCTTGGAGCCAAACTGCATTACATACACTACATTAATAAGTGCTTACTGTAAGGAAAATGGGCTTGAGGAAGCATTGACGTTGTATAAGGAAATGGTTGTAAATGGTTTCTTTCCAGATGTGGTTACCTATTCTTCTATTCTCAATGGTCTTTGTAAGTGTGGAAGGCTATCTGAAGCAAAAGCAATTTTCAAGGAGATGGAGGAAATGAATGTGGATCCTAATCATGTTGCATATACTAATCTCATTGATTCGTTATTCAAAGCTGGTAGTGCCTGGGAAGCATTTATGTTTCAAAATCAGATGATAGTCCGTGGGGTTACCTTCGACTTGGTTTTATGCACTGCACTTATGGATGGGCTATTTAAGTCTGGTAAGCCTGGAGAAGCAGAAGAGATGTTCCACATACTTTCGGAGCTGAATTTTATTCCAAGCAATATTACCTATACTGTATTGATTGATGGTCGTTGCAAGTTAGGAGACATGGAGGGTGCAGAGTCTCTACTGAAAGATATGCAAGAGAAGCTTGTCAAACCAACTGTAGTAACTTATTCTTCTATTATAAATGGGTATGCAAAGAAAGGCATGCTGGATGAAGCTGTTAATGTGATGAAGAGAATGCTGGAGCAAAATATTGCTCCAAATGCTTATATATATGCCATACTAATACATGGTTTCTTCAGAGAGGGTAGATCAGAAGTTGCCTTTAGACTTTATGAAGAAGTTAAACTGAGTGGATTACAACTGAGCAATTTCATCCTGGATGCTTTGGTAAATAGTTCCAAAAGAGGGAGAAAGATGGAGGAAGCTGAAGGATTATTTAAGGAGATGAGTTCCAGAGGACTATTACTTGATTGCATTAACTACACATCCTTAATGGACGGCCTGTTCAAGGCAGGAAATGAGTCAGGTGCTCTAGCAATGGCTGAAGAAATGAGGCAGAAAGGGGTAATGTTTGACGTTGTTGCTTATAACGTGTTAATGAATGGGCTGTTGAGAGTTGGTAAATATGATGTACAGTCTGTATACGATGGAATGGAGAAGTTAGGTCTCATTCCTGATATTACAACGTATAATACCATGATCAATGCATACTGCAAGCAAGGAAAACTGGAAGATGCCTTCAAAATTTGGAATGAAATGTTGAGTTTTGGAATCCTGCCAAATTCAATCACTTGTAACATCTTTGTACAGGCGCTTACTGAAGCTGGCCAAATTGAAAAGGCAATTGATATTTTGGAGACTATGAGGGTTATGGGGATACCACCCAACCAAATTACTCATAGATTTTTGCTTGGTGCTTCTGCAAAAAGCAAAAAGGCTGATAAAATCTTTCAGATGCATCAGCAACTTGTCAGCAAAGGACTTGAGGTGAATCAAGAAGTTTACAACAATCTCATTATAGCTTTCTGCAGGCTAGGTATGACAAAAAAAGCAACCTGGGTATTGAGAAATATGACTAATGATGGTTTCATGGCGGATACTATTACTTACAATGCCCTTATTCATGGTTTTTGTGAAGCCAGTCATGTCCGCTCTGCTTATGCAGCATACAAGGAGATGTCAAATAAAGGAATTTTGCCAAATATGATAACTTACAACATCCTTTTGGGGGGTTTACTAGCTGCATCTTTGATTGAAGATGCGCAGAAAGTATTGAGCCAAATGAAAGAAAATGGCTTAGCCCCAGATGCCTCCACATATGATACTTTGGTAACTGGTCACGCCAAGAGTGGAAATAAGAAGGAGGCTATAAGAAGTTATTGTGAAATGATTGCGAAAGGTTTTGTCCCTAGAACAAGCACATATAACATGCTTATTGCAGTGTTCTCCAAGCATGGGATGATGGATCAGGCTAGGGAGTTGCTGGATGAAATGCAACGCAGAAAGGTCCCCCGAATTCTTCCACCTACAACTTACTAATTTGTGGGTGCTGCAATTCATCTAGACAACCGGAACTACCAAGGACATCAAGAAACACATACCAAACTGAGGTGAAAAGATTAGTCCGCGAGATGAATGAGAAAGGGTTTGCCCCTTGGGAGGGTACTCTTTCCTGCATCAGGTCTACATTTACCAAAACATGAACTTGAATGATCTAAGAAGACAGCATCTTGTGCAGTTGCAAAAACTGGAAATAGAAAAGGCCATTTCGTGAAATTATCCAGTTTCATACCTATTGAGAGTCTTGAAGAATTATTCCAAATCTTTTCAGTAAGGTATAACTTACTAGCTCTTTCTTTGTAGCAGTTCTTTCTTTTTGTGCCCCTTCTATTTCCTTATCTGGAGTCCATGGAGTCTGAGGCTGGGGCTTGAGTTCTGATTTTTGCTTAATGCTGCAAACTGAAAGGAAGCTGGACTTACAAGGTTTAATTCTTCATGAATTATGTAAAGCAGGAGAATGAAGAGGAAATGTTTGGTCTCATTGAGAGCGGTAAGGTTCCCTCTATTGACAACGAAAAGTACTTGATAAAACTTTTACTTTCTTTTTAACTCGTGGAGATCATCAGCAACTGTACATTTGATTAGAATTTCTTCAATTTTGTTAATCGATCCTCATGTTTCTTCATTCTTGCATCTCGGAAAAGCTTTAGCGATCACTTCTTTGCTGTAGTTAAGAACTGAATTTAGAATCATTTAGCTCCTTTCTTTTCTTAAATTTCTGGAGTAGCTATAAGCTTTAACTTATGGGTCCTTGCTACACTTCAGGCACTGGGTGGAGAATCTACGGAACAGTTTTCTTTCCACCTTACGAAACCTGGAGAAAGAAATCCCGAGGATGGAAGGTGTTTTGTGGTCTTAAGAAGCCTTGAAGAAGAAATCGTGTATATAGCAAATGATTCTCATATGCTCTTCGAACAAGGATCAATTAAAAGCCCTGGGTTGAATACTTCATTGAACAAGCTCAACAGGTATTTGCCTTCTTTCCCTTCCTGCAAACCCTTTTGCTAGTGTCTCTGCATCTAGACACAGACAATGAACTAAAGTCGTTTGCTTTTCTTTGCAGTCACTCCCTCTGCCTTTTCTAGAACTCTTCATATAAGGAAGCGAATATTCGGATGAAGAACTTACAAAATCTATGAAGCTTAATCTTGTTGGTTGGCTGGATTAAAACTATCTCCTGTTACAGTTCAAAAGAGGATGGTATACACTTGTTAATAGTGCTACTATTGTACAACTGAATTAAGCAGGGTTTTGGTAACATTACCAACCCAAGTGAATTCTGACCTGTTGTCTACAAGAGAGTTTAGGGACTGGCATAATGTATAAGCATGTCTACCCTACTTTATATTCGAGTCAAGCGCTTTGGCAAGTGTGAGCTTGTACTCATCATCATAATCAATTGCTGGGTGGTTATAAATTCATTGGTTGAACAGTTGAGCTCATATACCTTGTAGGATTCTGATCTCTCACTTGTCTCTATGTGTCAATTTATTTTCTCTGTTCTTACTGGTAATATACGATTAATTTCATCTGTTGTCTACCAACACAGGGGATAGCAAGTTAAGGAGGTTACTGACTCGTTGGGGAGAAAGATGAAAACTTGCATAACTGCAATGATCTCTCCATCTGGTCATTCATTGGAGGAAACTCTGAGCACTCTCGATTATACCTGTCGTGATAAACGAACATAAGAAATAAGCTGGAGGTTTGTAACAAATTATGCTGCTTGCTGATTAAGTATTGTCTTCTCATTGTTCTGATGGAAAAAAGTTGTATTTGCAGGCAAACCAGTAAACCTCCAAAGGTTGTTTTACTGAAACGTCTGTAGTTAGGGTTTTGACTGAATGAAGGAAGGTGCTGATAATGCAATCTTATGTCCTAGTATACTGGAACAAGGCAGCTGCAGAATTCGAGCCAAATTTCAGAGGTTACTTTTGGGAATTGGGTTGAAATACGGTTTGACATTACCAATTCCTTACCTTTTGGAGGGAATTTGAAATCTGGGTTAGATAGAGAATTGAAAGAGGCAAGGAAATGAAATCCACCCAAAACCAGTCCGCCAATTGTAACAAAAAAAACATGGATTGTGCTGATTCCGCCAACTTTAGTACAATCTGACCAAATTTGGTGGCACGGAAAACAACTTCTACATTGTTTAACCGATTCGATTTTGGATGGATAGCCATAACAATGGTTAAACCTCCAATCTCTAAAAAAGAAAAACCTAGAAATTAATTGCAATGATGAAAGAGGACGTTGATTAAGGATAGCAATGATAACCGTCATTATTATTATTTGTCTAAACCCAAACTAGTCAAATAAGGTAAAGTTTGAGTTGACCGAGTATTTTTAGGATAAGTGTAAACCCAAAAAAATGTTATGTACGAGTAAGATAGTTCACGAATATTGAAGTATCTGAGCCAAACTTTACGACCCAGAAGACTATTTACTATTTAGAGTGATTATTAGCTAAACGAGGAACAAATATTAACTATCCAAATCCAAGATGTTAAATAGTCTAAGTTTTATAACAAGTTCAAGGGATTATTATTTATAATAAACATTATCTAAGTATGGTTTCGTAATAAACATCGCCTAAGTAAGTGGTGATAAAGGGTATGAGGATAACGCCTACAAGTTAGGTGATTCGTCGGAGATATTGTTTTTTCAAAACATAAATTAGAAAGACAGAGCCACATAATTTAAGCTAACTAATTTTATTTGAACTGTAAACATTTATTTGAGGTACTAAGCCTTTTAACCGCACAAATTTTAAGCTTAACCCAAGAATCTAAATTAAGAGGATGGGGGGAACTTGTGAACAGGTCAACACCGAGATGAAGGATATACACATTATACTTTAGCGAACTGTTAAATTTAGAAATTATTTTTTTAACACAGTTAAATTCTAATTACTAAATAAACTGTAACTGTTTATCCTTTTACCCTCCTAAGTTGAAATAATTTTTTTACCCAAACAAAAAATAAAATAAAATAGGTAAGCACATATCAATGGCAAATTGTGAAACAATGTGGGAAAGAGCAAAGCCACTGGTGGCAGCAATATTCATACAAGTCGGGTTAGCGGGTATGGATATACTATCCAAGGAAGCCCTTAATGAGGGTATGAGCAACTATACTTTTGTCGTTTATCGACATGCCGCTGCAGCCCTAGTCATCTTCCATTTGCCCTCTATTTTGACTGGTTTGTTTCACTTTTTCACCTTCTTCATCTTCTTTTATTCGTAGAATGAATTAAATAATCTTACGATTTTACGATTTCACAAGTCTCTAGCGATCTTGATTCCACGCAAAATCTATGCGTAGTAAAATCTCGATCAAAATCTTAGAATCTTACAAAATCAACGATTTATTTGTATTTTACGATTTCACTTTCTAGGAGAAATTACCAGTTTGTACAACTACATATAAGTCAGAACAAAGACAATTAAAATAAATTGATTTTGTTTTAAGATTTTGATTGATTAAGTTAGAAGTTATTACTAAAAAAATGTCTAAATCTAATTATTACTTTCTCGAATGACTACTTAATACCCGACATTCTCTTTTTTTTTTTCTTATCTAAATTTTCAAAATTGGGTAATGGTCTTCTTTTTTCGTCGATCAGGAAAAAATGGCCTAAAATGACATGGCGTTCGTTCTTCATGATAGCTGCTCTTGGGTTGCTAGAGTAAGTAATGATCTCCAGTTTCCATTATTTTACTTTTACATGTTCCCTTCCCTTTGTGGAGTGTTATAATTATTTGTGTTGATCATAATAGGCCGGTTATAGGCCAAAACTTGTACTTCCTGGGCATGAAGTACACGACTGCAACATTTGCCGCAGCTATAACTAACAGCTTGCCTGCCATCACTTTCGTAATGGCTTGCCTTGTCGGGTATAGTCACTATCATCGTAGTTATAAGCAATTACCTTTTTGGAAATTGCTCTTAATTATGTCCAAAATTGGTTGAACAAAAGGCTTGAGCAAGTTGAAATCAAGTCAATACATAGCCAAGCAAAGGTGGTTGGAACTATAGCCGCGGTTGGAGGAGCCATGGTCATGACCCTTGTCAAGGGTCCAGTCGTCGAGTTCTTCTGGACCAAAGAACAAACTTATCAGGGCCGTGAGACTGATGATGTTGACCTTCATGACTCCATCAAGGGTGCAATTTTACTCATTATTGGATCACTAAGCTGGGCTGGCTTTGTCATTCTTCAGGTATATAATTAATGTAACATCCCAACCCCGTTTTCGATTAGATTGTTCACTTTAAGCCTTGTTCCTCACAAATTTGTTTATGAGTGTCATATGGTGACTTTCTAGGAGGTCACTCGTTTAATTTCAAAGCTCTTTCAAATACTCCTTCATTACACCGAAACTAATCTTGTTAGTTAATGCCAATTGTTTGCTTATATCTCGAGGATCTCTCTCGTCCTTTTTTTTATGTGGTATTTGTTGAGAGTGTTGCGTTTAATTCTTGTAGGTATTTACTATGAAAGTTTATCCAACTGAATTAACTCTCACAGTACTTATATGCCTGTTGGGAGCAATAGAAGGATCCATAGTGGCCCTTATCATGGAAAGAGGAAACAATGTAGCATGGTTTGTTCACTGGGACACACAACTACTAGCTGCAGTCTACTCTGTAAGTTTAATCACAACATAATTTTTATAAACAAAATCTGTTTGAGTGATTCATGTTATATACCAATTTGCAATTAATGTTTTCTGTAATTGTGACTTGTGAGGTCGATTAGCATGTCATATTTTGATATGACCATTCTCTAGCGATGAGAACCACTAACCAGTAACCAATTCACAGCCCTACCCAAAACCTTTATTCTAGTCTTCAAGTGCCAACAATTGTAGATTAAGTTAATAACCCTCTTCAAGTTGATGAGTTGGTATTAATCACTCCTAACTTGTGAAACAATTTCTCCATTCTAGTTTTGTGTACTTCTTTAGTGAAAATGTCTACGAGTTGTTCTTTAGTTCCAACGTGTTTGAGATGAATCAACCATGTCTTGATCCTCTCTCACACCACATGGTAATCAATTTCTATGTTCTTGGTCCTTCCGTGAAAAAAAAAAAAAAACAGGATTCTCCACTATATATTTGATTGACTATCACAATAAACAGCGATGAGTATTGGTACCAACACTCGGAATTCTGTTAAGGGGTCACAACCAGGGCGGATCTGGGGGTGGGGTTCCCCAGGTCACGGCCCACCTCACTCCCGGGTCTAGAGCTACGAAACTATGTATATTTTGGTATGTGTAAGTAGATTGGCATAGTAATTTTTTAGATTGAGCCCAGTACATATGAAATGGTCTAGTGTCTTGATCCATCCTGGATCCGCCCTGGTCACAACCATTGAATTCCACGCACAAAATGAGCTAAAGTTCTATATTCTGCCTCAGATAAAGTTCTTGAAACTGTGGTTGGATTTTCATGAGAATAATGGGATTCCTGTAATGTATAATAACATGTTACAATTCATCTTGTCTCTGCACAAACTTCCCAATATAAGTCACTATACCCAATAGAATCAATTCATTGTGAGCTTTGAGAAATAATCCCTAAACTAGTGCTAACTTCAAGTACCTTAGCACTCTGTAAACTGCATTAAGATGATCAATGTGAGGATCCATTTGAATTTGACTTAACTATTATAGAATGAAGTTTATATCTAGGTCTTGTGATCATAATATAGTGTAACTTTCCAACTAATTTTATCTACTCCTTAGGATCAACAAGGGGCTGACCTTGTTTCAGTTGCATTTTAATGGGAGTATTGCTTGGTTTTAACTCCAACTATCCACGTCGGAGTTTAGACGCCAAAGCGAAATCACAGTTGACTTCACGTTTTGGCGTCGGTTAATCATCGACCGACGCTAAATCGGGACGTAAAATGGATGACAAAACGCGGTCCTGGTTTGATTTTTTGGTTGACCGAACGGGAATATCATATTGCTTGTTCTATCTTGAACTTCAAAAAAACCCTTATCAAGTTGTCAGTATCTTGCTTGTTCTCCAAGGCCTCCAAAGTTCAATATTACTACTACATACCCCTTCTTCAATGATATATAACATAAAAATGTATGTAGGGGGTGGTGTGTTCTGGAATATCATATTACCTTCAAGGAATGATAATGAGGGTTAAGGACCCTGTGTATTTGACATCATTCAGTCCGCTCTGTTTGGTTGTTGTTGCCATAGCCAGTTCCATACTCTTTGCTGAGAAAATGTCTGTTGGAAGGTACGCACGTTTAAGATCTTCCAATATATATATGATATATCAAGTGTACTTTCCTACCTAAAAGTTAATACTAATTTTGTATCTTATATATATATATATATTATAATGGATAGGGTGGTAGGAGCTGTGATAATAGTAGCAGGACTATACCTTGTTGTTTGGGGTAAAAGCAAAGATGAGAATGCTTCTTCTTTTTCAGACGAGGAAGTAGATTATAATGGACTAACAACACTTCTTATTGAAGACCCTAAGGCTTCTACAGTCAACAACAGATGATGTTCACTTTTGTAAGGGGCCATACTCTAAAGAGATAATGGTAATTTTCCCCTACTTTACCAAGAATGCTCATTCTTCCCCTCCTACTTTGACCAACTTGACAGTTAGCTCTTTTTGTCACAAAATTTAGTCCACTTGTGGATAATATTTGGCGGAGGAGCATGACATCAACGATAGTTAGAAGTGTGGTTACTTAGATTATTATTTCAATTATATTTACTAGACATGGTATATATTCACACAAAAGTTACTCAATATCTATCTCATATACTATATAGCTTATTTCGTACGCCCAATTTATTGTCACTCTCAGTCCGCCGATAATCCTTGAACTTTTGAAAGTTCTGACATGGTCTGACGCGACATGCTCCTCAGGAGTGGTTGGTGGGTTTGACAATATTTTAGGGGTTTAGATTCTCAACTATATGTCATATTTGGTGTTTGTTCATGAAATTGAGCACTCTCTTTTTTATAGATGAACACATGATTTTATGTGTTTAGATTCTGAACTATATGTCATATTTGGTGGGTTTGACAATGGGTTGGTTACTAAATTGGTCACTGAACTTTGTCCAAATAACTCGGAAGTCACTGAATTAAAAAAAATTGTTGTCGACATTACCAGACTTTGCCTCATTATCCAGAAGATCACTGTTAGCTACGTACATCCATTATTCCGTCCATCCGCCTATGTGAACTTGCTAACTAGGCTGCCACGTCATTTAAATCCACATAAGCTCCTATCTACCAAAAAAGTCTCATTAAAGACGGATTCAATAGTTGAAAAAGGCTCATTAATTTTGCAATCTTTTAAGTGATAAAGGAGTCCAATTAATCAATGGAGAAACGTTAAATTAACCAAAATGGGAGAAGGATGAGAAACAGGAGCAGAATTTGTGGGCTTAATTCCCCAGGGAAGAGACGTTGATTGATAATGCAAGAAGGAAATGACTTTTAATGTAATTAAAAAAGGACAAATCAAATAAAAATTACCGGAATGGTCTGAGTGAAAGTGGTTCGACCGGGGTTAGGTAGCCCAAGTAGATGAGTGCAAGCTGGAGAGGGAGGAGGCCCATGAGAGTCAGGCGATCGGCCTCCGATGAGGTGACTGGACAGAGTAAAAGAGATGAACTGTCCAACTGAAGGGATTGTAGAGGGCAGAAAACCGGAAGGTCGTTCCAAACTGGTGGAAAATGGGGCACTGAGGCCACGACGGGAATTACGAGACAAAAAGGGTTTGAGTTGGTTCGGTTTCCAGGTCTATGAAAAGGGTTTGATTCGCTGACATGTTAAATGAAAATGATGATCGATGTGGACACAACCCTATGTTGAGTGAGTTTCTGGCCTTCCAACACGTCAATTTGGACGACCAAACTGATGGAACGGGACGAAAACATTATTAATAAATTGTATAAAACCTAATGAATCGAATGAAAGTTTTAAAAGAGTTAGTATCAAAATAAAGTAGGTCATAACATACGAGAAAGTTAACACTATAATTTTGTCAAATTCGGATGGATAGAGACTTATTTGAACAGAGAGTAAAATTTACAAAACAAGTTTGGGATTTGGGTTGAATTTTGAGCATTAGGATACCAATACCCGAACCCACCCGTTCTCCGGCCCTAGCCAGCATTGGATAAAGTAAAGATAGACACACGCAACGCACGTGGCCTATATTTTATCCAATAAGTTGTAGCTTGGTTTTACACTTTTACTGCTCACGACATCCGCCGATATGAGCGATGACTCGGTTGGAAATAGTCTCATGTACTACTAGTCATTTGCCTCTAAATCTTCTAATTATAAAAAGGGATGGAAGAAGTTTCTAGGAATACAAAACAAACTTAATTGTGTTGTGTGCAACAAGATAAATGAAACTACGTACGTAAGTCACTGGTTAGCTCGCCACTGGTTATGTCAGCAGCAGCATTGCCACCACTTTCACATTCCCTCACTACTCAGAACCTTCCATTCAAAATGATTACTCGGCCATTAATTTATGATATTAAATAGGTGGTTAAGAAACCATATCCAAGTAATTACGGGAGTTTTTTCGGTGACAAAGTCTAAACTTTGTCACCTATACAAAGTTTAATCTGGACCCTTGATCTCATATCCACATCTTAATTAATAATTTAAATCAATTTAATAATGCTATTTAAAGAAAGTGTATAATTTCAATAAAAAACATTCCCTGCAACCCTTTACTTCCATAACCGCCGCCCCTTTTAATTATTGTTTATTATTATATTTATTTTTCAATTATCTTTTCCTCAATAAATGCTTGAAAATATTCTCTTAACAATTTTAGATAATCATAATCTTCTTCTTCATATGCTAATCACGCCATTAAAAAAAAACTTCTGCATAATTTTTTTTAACAAATCAGTCCCTAATCATTTAAAAATCAATCCCCAAGTTCAAGTTCAAGTTTTATAATGGATGAACCCGGTTCGAGTTCCCAAGTAAAAAAACCTTCCACCGCACCTCTGTTTGATCTAAATAATTCACCGATTGATCATTCCCCCGATGTTGATGATACATCTGAACCATATGAGGATGCAATTCCGACGTCAGATGAACAAGGAACCTTACGTGGCTACGTATGTTTTCCCTCCTTTTTTAGCCAATCTTCTTTCATTATAATATTACTTTCATAGAATCTACATAATGAATTTTTCTATCCAATCAAACCATAATTATTTTCACTGTTCAGTTTGTGAGTTTCAGTTTTTGAATTAAGATTATATTCATTGAGACTGATGCGGCTGGTCAGTATGCACGTAGTACTAGTATGCATGCAGTACTAGTATGAATGCAGTACTAGTATGAATGATCGACCAGAGGTTCATCATCAAAGTCATCCTACAATTCCAACACAAAGTAGAATACCACTGTAAAGACTAAAAAAAAAAAAAAAAAAAATTATAACAACATAGTACTATAAATCGGCTTCCATACACACATATGCCAAAAAACCTAAACACAATACATAAACATAGGATTAAACAAGTTAATTGATCCGATATCCAAGAGAAACCATGAACAACATACTAGTACTGCTAATCTCCAAGTACGTTACAGATACTAGTATGTGCCGTGAAATAAATGACATGCTAATCTCCAAGAGAATATTTTCAAGAATTTTTTGAGAAGAAGATAATTGAAAAATAAATATAATAATAAACAATAATTAAAAGGGGCGACAGTTATGGAAGTAAAGGGTTGCAGGGGAATGTTTTTTATTTAAATTATACACTTTCTTTAAATAGCATTATTAAATTGATTTAAATTATTAATTAAGATGTGGATATGAGATCAAGGGTTCAGATTAAACTTTGTATAGGTGACAAAGTCTATACTTTGTCACCCACCGCGCTCCCAAGTAATTACCATGTACTTTCACTTCGACTTCTCTCTCAACACACACGCACACATTTATGATATTGAAGGTACATTTTAAGTTGAAATTGTGACCATTAATTCAAAAAGCTACTGCTATATACCGTCTGTATTTTACTTCGCACAGTTTGTATATTTTCAGAAACATACCATTATATTCTTATTGTATTTTACTTTGCGCAGTTCAAGTTTTTACTTCAAACAGTACATATTTTACTAACACAATGCATTTTTACTTCGTGCAGACTAAATTGATTAACGTAGTCCATATTTGAATAAATTATATATTTGTATTATTTTGAAAGTAAAATAAAAATACATATTCAAAACTACGACACATTTCATATCTAAAATTAATATTCTAATAAAATAAAAATAATTTTATTTTCATAAAATAAATTGAATAACTATAAACCATTACATATCTTCGAAAATATTTTAAAAAAATTTAATGTTTATAGTTATCCGAGTTATTAAATCTAGACTGCGCGAAGTAAAATACGGACTGCACAAATTAATTAGGGTATAATGGTCAATTTTTTGAAAAATATGAACTGTACGAAATAATACATGAGTTTTAGATCAATTACTAGTCAAAACTTCTCTTAAACATCAATTAACCAATTTTAGTCTGTTAATGACCAAATTAACCAACTCTCTCCTCAACCATGAACTCAAAACTAGTATGAATATGGATTGTATTTATAATATTGTTTGGTTGGGCTGCTCATGTGGTCACCCCTGTAGTCATGTGTAAAATTCAAACCAATTAGTGGCGGATTAAGAGCCTTTTCACATTCATGATTCATGTATAGTTAGTAAAGTCAAAGTCAAAATACAACCTTAATGACGAATCAAAAGGCAAGAAACGAAAAACGAGTCAAACGAGTTGCAAAAAGCGAAAAACTCAACTCTTGCGTCCCCCCCAGTCAAACCTTCAATCTTGTTTCTTTCTTTTTTTTCCTTATAAATACCCTTTCCTAACTTCTTCCCAACCATTCCAACTTCCAATTCAATCTTTCTCTTTCACATCCTCACCATTCAATCTTCAATTTCCCTTTCCTGCTATGGCTTCCAAAAGAAACAGTGAATCTGCAGAATTAGACACCACCATTGACATGGCCAGATCCCTCATCTATCTCTCCAACGGCCTTCAATTCAGCCCACCTGACCACTTCTTCAAACCCACCTCCGCCATCGCCGCCGCCGACGACGGCGTCTTCGAGTGCAAGACCTGCAACCGGAAGTTCCCGTCCTTCCAAGCTCTGGGCGGCCACCGGGCCAGCCACAAGAGGCCCAAGACATTGCTGGACCAGGAATCGGCCAAGTTATTGGGCCAAGAAATTAAGCCCAAGAAACACGAGTGCTCCATATGTGGGGCGGAGTTTAGGCTGGGCCAGGCTCTCGGAGGCCACATGCGGCGGCATCGAGCGGCCGCCGTGGCGACGGCGGAGGGATTAGGTTCGAAGAAAGTGGTGCCGGTGTTGATGAGGACGGGGAGCAGTAAGCGCGTGTTTGGGATGGACTTGAACTTGACGCCATTGGAGAATGATTTGAAGTACTTGTTTGGCAAAATGGCTCCTAAAGTTTCCTTTTGACATTCACAAAATTTGTTCTTTTCTTACAATTGTTTTATTCGTTGATGTATTAGTATTATTACTCATGACATTTGTTAATTACTCGTGGTCCTATTGGTAAATGATATTTTTTTTCTTTCAAACTTTTTTCATTTAAGAAAGCTTTCTCTCAAACAAGTAGTGAATTAACGACTCAGACATAATTGGATGTATTTAGGGCAGTTAGACAAAGATCTCGGCTCGAAAAAAGTTGTTAAAACTCGCTAGCCAGCTCGATAGTAAACGAGTTGAGACTGAGTTTATCTTGACTCGTGAGTTGGCTCTTTGATCCTAGCTTGCGAGCTGGCTCATTTATGGCTCGTGAACTGATTTAAGTTAGATAGATCGCGAGCCAACTCGTTAAATGATGAATTAGGGGCTCGTGAACCATCTCGATTAGAGGCTCAATGGGTTTAAAGGTTAATATGAGAGTTCAAGTCTTACACTCTTTTTTATATATAAAAAAGTCTTACACTCTTTAACTAAACGTTTAAATCAATAGATTTAATTTAATAAGTCTAAATTAAGATCCGTTTAAACTTTTAGTCATCATAATATAAGATTACACTTGATTTTCTTCAGATTTCCTTCTACAACTGCAAATTTTTTTCTGAAATGATAGATCATCATCTCTGCCAATTATTTTTTTGTTTAAATCGCTCTATCTATCCTTTAACAATTTGTAGATTCTTATCCTTGGGGGAAAAAAGCTATTAAAAACATGTTTATCTATCAAAATGTCGGTGTGGGTAACCATTACCCCCACTTTTAGTAAAGCCATCGAAGCGCTCACATTTAATTATACATACATTTTTTCAAAAATTCAATTGTCCTAGACGGTGGGCCGTCCCATGAACTTTGGAGGCCCTGTGATATAATCAAGATGTGGGCCCGTTAAAACATATTTTGACAAAATATTTTTTAAGTATATCAAAATAAAAATTCAAAAAATAACGCTCTATAATCATAAGTAGTTTATTTATTTATTCTAAAATATATTTTCTTTGAAATTATAATTGGAGATATCTCTGTAAAGCTCATATATTTAATTTTGAAATTTAAGTTCTAATAGATTAGAAATTGATATCCAAATGATTCAAAATATATTATTATAATAGTCCTAACAATATTCTAAAAAGGATTAAAATAATAAGAGTCCATACTTATTTAACAAAAATAAAGGGTGCATGACTTGACAGGTGAATGAGATAAATTATTTAATAAAAAAGAAGTCTACATGCCCAAGAGGCATCAGATCTGCGTCCAGGATTTAAAGTTTGGAAAGTTCCAAACCCAAAACACGGAGGGGCATTTCCGTCTTTTTCAAAAAATTAAAAAACCCTATCTTTTGTTCATCTTCTGCGTCTGTGAGGAAAAGGAGGCGGCGGTGGTGAGTGCCGGCAGCTGTTTGGCTTGTCCAGCTGCGACAGCGGAGAGCGGCGAGGAGTTTATGGCGGTTGTTGCTGAGAAGAGCTCGGAGGAAGAATGCGATCTGATTAGCGATAAGGACCGCCGAGATTGCTCTCTTGCAGTGGAGGAAGATTCAAGAAGGTTCGAGGCGGAGGCGGAGGCTTCGAATCTAGAAATTAGGGAGAGAAGAGCAGTTGAAATAGGAATCGATCGTCGATTGACTATGTTAATCGAAGCGGCGGAGTTTTCCGCCTCTGTTAACGACTTTCCGCCGTCGGATTTCGATACGAGGACAGTTCCAGTGGAGATCGAGGAGGAGTCTGGGGATTCTGGCTCGTACTCGCCGGCGCTACGGTTTGGAGAAAGTTCGGGGACGGAGAGGCGGAGGAAGAGGAGGAATAAGTGTTGGGTGGTGGATTTGTATATGGAAACGACGGCTACGGCAACGGCGGAGGGGAAACAAGGGCAACGCATCCCTATTTTTCCCTATTACAATTAGGTTGAAGAAGAGTGATTTGTCACATGGTTAAGTTTAGTGACTAATTTGTCACTTGGTTAAGATAAGTGACTGATTTGTCTCTTGGTTAAGATAAGTGACTGAAGATTGAAGATTCAAGATGATGTGTAGATGATGATGATGATGGTGATGATGTGTAGATGATGATATTGATTATATTCCTCATTTATTTGGATTGATTGTTGGTTTTTTTCTTCCTTTTGGTAGTGTGGTAGTTAACTCGATCGAGTTAACTAGTTAACCGATCGAGTTAACTAGTTAGCCGATCACTCGACATCGGTTAACTAGTTAACTTGATCGGTTAATTTCGAGTTAACTAGGTAACCGATCACTCGACATCGGTTAACTAGTTAACTTGATCGGTTAATTTCGAGTTAACTAGTTAACCGATCACTCGACATCGGTTAACTAGTTAACTCGATTGGTTAACTAGTTAACTCGATCGATTAACTAGTTAACAACTTGGTAACTAGTTAACTCGATAAATCATGATGTTTAACAAGTTAACTAATTATTAGTAAAAAATCAGGTTAACTAGTTTACTAGACGTCGTTGGAAAAATCACCAGAGTTTGGTTGATTTTTGAAATCTCGTCGGAAAAGTCGCTGGTCGCCGGAAAAGTCGAGTAGATAACTAGTTAACTTATCGAGATAACTAGTTAACTCGCCAAGATAATTAGTTAACTTGATCGGTTAACTAGTTAACTCGATAAATCATGATGTTTAACAAGTTAACAAATTATTTGTAAAAAATTAGGTTAACTAGATGTCGTCGGAAAAGTCACCGGAATTTGGTTGGTCGGCAAGAAAATTTTTTGAAATCTCGACGGTCACCGGAAAAGTCGCCGGCGCCGATCACCGGAAAAGTCGCCGGCGCCGATCCGAAAATCCGGCGATCACCGAAAAGTCATCGACGCCGATCACCGGAAAAATCGCCGGCGATGATGGCCGGCGACTAAGTGTTGCAACTCAGCAACTGTCAACATAAACGCATAAAAAATAATCATAAAAGAAAATAATAAAATATAATAATAAAATATTTAAATTAAATATAATAATTAAATTAATTGTGTAAAGTCTTAAATACCCCTGACAAATCTGGGTCATTAGATTAGTCAAAAAGTCAAACTAAATCTAATGGTTGGAGGAGGGTTTGGAACATTGGACGCTGATCTAATCCCATGCCCAAGAGATAGATTAGAAAAATAACTAATAAAAATATCATCTAGATAAATGATATGAATTATTAAATAAAAAAGAGGCCCCCATATGCCCAATAGATAAAAAGAGAGAAAAACAATTAATAAAAGCAACATCTCCGTGAATTGAACCTGTGACCTAACTACCATAAAAAAGTTTATGTATCATCTTCTAACCACTACACCACATACTTATTAATAATTATTTATCTGATACTTTTCACCCGAAATTCCGAGGCCCCCGAAATTTTGGGGCCCTGTGCCGGAAATAGGCCGGCACACCCTCTGGGCCGGCCCTGCCTAGACCCCACTTAGAGCCCCTAACTAACGTGTCACATATATCGTCGAACGCACCCCACCAGATATATGAACTTTAAGTCTAAACATCGAGACAATTTCACATTTGTTCTTACTAATAATGGTCACATCCCTAACACATAGCAAATCAGAATGCCTGGAAGCAAAAACCAGAGTCAAAACTTGATAGTGAGATAGTACTCAGTAGCTAGCATTACATTAAAATTGGTGATCAACACATAACATAGTCAAAGGAGAGAGACCAAAACCTCTTCAGAAACTGTTAGAATACATACACACTTAAACATTAGTAGTTAGAACAGTTAACTTCTCATCCTTAACTACAACAACTGCAGATGATGTTTCAACTGCAACAACCTCGTTATGTTCAAGACTGCCACTCCAACTCTGTCTAGTTGGAATCATCACTAGTTCTTCTTTCACAGTAGAATCATATTCCTTGCTCTTACCCCAAACTACAAGGTACAATCCTGCTACTATAACTGCAGCTCCTAGTACCCTGTCCATCAGAGTTTGTGTAATAATTTAATTAGCTCATGAAACGAACATTTGATCTGGGTGTTTAGGGTTAGAAAAGACGATACCTTCCGAGGAACATTTGTTCAGCAAAGATGATGGAGCTCATTATGGCAACTAGAACCATACACAGTGGACTGAATGCTGTCACGAAAACTGGGCCTCTTACTTTCATTACAACTCCTTGTATGTAATATGCAAGTCCTGAGCATACTACTCCCTGCATCCATACATCCATTTCTGTGTCAGTTTCAGGTCATTCGACTCACTCAAGTTTGTCAACATCGAGATTCTTATGTGTAATTGAAGATTAGAGTCATATCGTGATCATAGATTTAAACTGCAGAATCGTGAGATTGAATCATATAAGACAAGGACAAATTATGCATAAATATGTAAATAAACTATTGACTTTCGTGTTCTATTGTCTAAGTTTTTTGGGTTGATTAAGTAGAGTAGAAGATGATTGCAAGACTCTTGAAAGGTTGAAATAAGAAAATAAGGGGAGGGTCGACTCTTGAGCAACCGTTCAAGTCTACAATATACGATACAACGACTAGATTGAGTAACCATTAACTTTTAACTAAATTAGTCAAAATCTCTCGAAAATAATGAAGAAATAACTAACAAAATTTAGTTATTTGGGTTCTAAAAAACAAATTAGACAAACTGATTGTTTATGTCTAGAGAGTATAATCGTAAAATACGAAAAAAATTGTTGATTCTATAAGATTATAAGATTTTGATCGCGATTTCACAATCGGACAATCCACAATTTGTTCATGAAATTGGGAACTCAAGACCTCAATGAAATCACATAATCGCAAGATCAAAATCGAAATTTTGATCATAAAAGAAAAGCTTACACTGTAAACTGCAGCTAGTAACTTGGTGTCCCAATGAACAACCCAAACCTGAGGATTCCCTCTTTCCATAACAAGTGCAACTACTGCTCCTTCTATCGTCCCCATTAGACAAATCAACACTGTTAGAGACAACTCTGCTGGATATGTCTCAAGTGTGATCGCCTGACCAAACAAAAAACAGAGGATTCTCATCAAATCTGCCTATCCAAACCAGTTCCAACCATTAGAAAAGTGTAAAAAACCCACCTGGAGAATAACAAAACCAGCCCAACTGAAAGCACCAATAGTGATCATAAGGGCACCTTTAATTGAACTGTGTAAGTCAACACCACCACTCCCTTGGCCACCATGAAAGGACCTTCCTTTTGTCCAGAACAACTCCACAACTGGACCCTTTATCAGTGTCATCACCATTGCTCCTCCTACTGTTGCTATTGTTCCACCAATCTTTGCTTGACTGTGTAGCGACTTCATTCGTACCTTCTCTAGCCTGTACGAACCGACGAGTTGGTCAAAACTAGTTATAACCCAATTTAGATCGTCATTGGGTTAGTGATTAGTGATTATGATGTTTGTTACCCGACAATGCAAGCCATGACGAAAGTGATGGCTGGAAGGATGTTGATAATTGCAGCTGCAAAGGTTGCTGTGGTGTATTTCATTCCTAGGAAGTACAAGTTTTGGTCTATTACTGGCCTGTTTCCCATGGCAGAGGATCAAACCCACATTGATCAATTAATTAAGTTGATTATGAACCGTATAAAATGAAAAGAAAGTTTGAGTGAGAGTTTTCATTACTCTAGTAGGCCGAGCACGGCTACTTTGATGAATATCGACCATGTCATCTTAGGCCTCACTTTCCTGATAAATATATTAATGAAAAAAGAAATAGGCTATTAATAAGTTTCATTCATTCTGTTTGAAATTTCACTTTGTGAAATTGAGCCCGTCACAACTTTCATGACTCTTAACACAAGGGTCCCACAGGTGAAAACAACATTTCTTATGACATGTTGAAACTTCGATACACGTAGTTGATGAAGTAACAAGTATATATAGTTCAATTTCGCTAATCAATGAAATAGATATTGGTGCTCTAAGAGAAATGACTGACTAACGCTTTCAACTATAAGAAAATACAGATCACCCAAGAGCGGAGATGGGGGGATAGCAAGATGGAGTACCAAGTATTGGTCAATTTTGTTAATTCATGAAAGAGATATTGATGATCAAAGAGGACTAACTGCGCTTTCAACTATAAGAAGATTAAAAAAACCCAAGAGAAGATATGGGAATAGAATGAGGAAGTATGTACATACCGATCAAGAACAAGGGCGAAAGGAGCAATGACGATGGTGGCGACAACGTGCCGATAAACAACAAGAACATAGTTACTCATCCCTTGATTAAGGGCAGCCTTGGATAGAATGTCCATACCAGCAAGACCAACTTGGAGGAAGGTGACTGCCATGAATGGCTTGGACCTTTCCAACAAACCATTTGGCTTCCCCTTTAGCACCATCATCATCCTCTATGATCTTTTGACCTCTTAGGTACAATTAAGCAAGAATGATGTACCAAAGAACAAAGCTTAGGGTAATATATAACTAAGTCATGGGGAAACCGTGAGGTCTTGACGTGTGGAGATGCACTGATGAAACTGAAACAAGTTTTATATATAGAGAGGAACTAAGGAGGCTTTTAGAAAAAGGGCCAATCGTTTACGTTTACATAGAATTATTGGTGGTTGAATGGCTACACTTTTTTACACGTCATAGTGCCTTTGCAATTTGCTTTGTATTTCATTTCTCTATACGATTATATAGGAGGGGTTTCAGTGCCCTTGTACGTATGAGTTTGGTTTAGTACAACAAGACATGCAAAAAGCTTCTTATGCTGCTGATATTAATAAAACAACAAAAGAGGGTATTGAGTGTTGGGATCAAGTATCACATCACTGAATTAAGGTAAGTTTACTTAACTTAAAAAGAGTCTACCCAGTTACCAACTATACTAGTATGTGGTATTATCCAAAATCCGAAGTTGCTTCTTCGATTAGAAGGTAGGGAGATGGATCGTGGAAGCTGAAGATGTGGAGACTCTCAAGGTGCTCGCGGAAGTTTTTGTGATGGTTCATTGTGTTGAAAGTCTTCCTGACAGGTGACGGTCAGACAGTGTGTCTCGTTGGTGTTAATGGCGGTCCAAGATGTCCACAAAAAGGTGTATGCTTGAGCAAAGGACACTGATCGCGTTGGGTGGTTCTTGATTTGAGGGAGGGATTGTTGGAATAACAATCCAAGTACCACATCAGCAAACTAGGAGAAGTTTGTCTTGCATCAAAGAGTCCACCAACTATACTAGTATGAAGCTTTTTGGGAAGGAATCCAAAAACAAACTTGTATAAATTTGACCCAAAACGAATAACATCATATTAATTTTAGATTGTTAGTGGCGGTGCGATCCTAATAAGCAATCACGGAATAAACACCAATCCCCAAACAAACAAATATCATTTCTCTAGGAATAGAACGTGTATTAAGTGTATGACATGAAATTGAGACATCATATTCATAGTGCAGAAAACAGAGTATGGTTCGAATTATGGATCAATACAACTTTATGATTGGGCGGCAATTATCAGAACCAAATTCCACGTCATCAAACCAAAACGAATGTTGGTTTCAAATAGAATATTTTATTATTATTATTATTATTACTTATGGATCATGCATTTGATTCTTCTAAATGTGATCATTTTAAATGGATTCTGTTGCCAAAATCCATATGTTCATGTGGGATGACTAAGAAACAACTTTGTCTCTGCAATTTGTCCACTGTTTCTGCCACCATATTTGCTCCACCATTTATGACGTCTAATCTACTATTTCTAATGGAATAAAGGTTTCAAACACATCTATAATCATCAACTAGATATTGGGTTGGTTAATTAAATGATCACCGAACTTTGGACAAATAGCCCGCCATAACTTTAGCTCATTATCCTAATAGTCACTACCGTCTACAAACATCCATATTTTTGTTCATCCACATACGTGGAGCTGCCACGTGCAAGGTTCAAGAAATCGTAATTAAGCGGCCGCCTAGGCGCGATTAAGCGCTAGGCGGCGGCTAAACGCTCCGATTACCCCTTAAGCGGCCAATTAAGCGGCAAAACGCTTAATCTCCGCCGAAATCGCTTAATCGCCGCCAAAATTTGATTAATCGGCGCTGAAAAGCGCTTAAAATAAATTAAATTTTAAAATGAAAACCCTAATTATATTCAGTCTTATCTGTTTCCGTCTGTCGTCTTCTATTTTCCACTCCTTTGAACTGCTGCTCTGTCTGAAACTCCACTCTCTGCCTCTTGCGCGTACTCGTCTCCCGGCGTACTCATATCTCCGCGTACTCCTCTCCCGGCGGTCGCTGGTCCAACCGGTTCTTCTCCCGTGATTCAGCCGCTGGTCTCGTGGTCCGACCGACCCTCCTCGCCGATTCAGCAACCATCTCTTCTCCCGCGTTCCAGCCACCGTCTCTTCCCAGCCGCCGTCTCTTCCCCGATATCTTCCCCCCGCCGACACCATCTCTTCTCTTCCCGTCGACGTCATCTCTTCCCCGCCACCCGACGACGCCGTTACTGCCCTAACTCGGTAAACTCCCCCCCCCCCCCTAGCTTACTGAGTGCAGTTAATTGAAATGGGGCAAATGGGCAGGGGTTTTGAAATGGGGCAATGGCAGGGGGTTTTGAAATGGCAAAGGGGTTAGGGGTTTGATTGCTCAAAATGGGGCAGAGGTTATACTGTGATTGCCAACAT
Source organism: Linum lewisii (assembly GCA_034768395.1). Taxonomy (NCBI): domain Eukaryota; kingdom Viridiplantae; phylum Streptophyta; class Magnoliopsida; order Malpighiales; family Linaceae; genus Linum; species Linum lewisii. The sequence continues at coordinate 18,993,192 of CM068302.1, read as the reverse complement.
TGTTGAATGGTTGTGTTATTGATTTAGGTCTAATGGAAGAGGTTGCAACGAATTCTGAAATTCTGAATTCCTTGAAGAGAAAATTGGATGATATAGGATGGAACTACGGAACAATAGCTGACCCAGTTAATAAGGACAAGATCAAGTGCAATTTCTGTGATCATGTGAGCACCGGTGGTATCTATCGCCTCAAGGCACACATTGGTAACGTTGGAAACTCTGTTAGGGCTTGCAAAAAAGCTCCACCAGTGGCTCACCGCTTCGCTTACGCTTAGCGCTTTCTTGAACCGTGGCCCACGTGTCATTTAAAATCCACATCATCTGCTATCTACCCAAACCAAACTCTTACACCTAATTCGATTCCCAAACAATTCTCTAACCCGAACTCAATCCTCCTCCTCCCTCCCCCCTCCTCCTTCTCTGCGAAACGACCGAATCGAATCGAGAATCTAACCAGTGAAGAAGTTGTTGGAGAGGGATATGGTTTCCAAATTGATTTCCTCGGTCGTGATGGTACATAGATTTGTTCGGTCGAATTTTGGGGTTTCAAAAAGGATAAGAAAGATGGTTGAGAAGAGAGTAAAACATGATGACATTATTTATTAGGGGAAATAAAAAATGGAAAAAGTAGTATAATATGAGTCGGCACACACATGAGTGGCTAATAGTATTATGCTGAATGGGTGTATTCAGCACGGTGCTGAACGCAATATCAGCCGTCTGATGAATCGTACGGTGATGGGCGGAAGTAACGCGCGAGGGGTGTTTCGGTCATTTCCGGTTTAGTAATATTTTCGCGCGTGATTTGAAATTTTGAATTGCTGATTTGACAGGAGAGAGAAATTTATCCCCCTATAAAAGCAATTCCCGTCGCATTAAATTTTATAATTTTCTCGCTCCAAAATTCTCGCTCCTATTTTCTCGCTCTCATTTATCTCTCTTACCAAAATGTCACTGGCACGTGCAGGTATTCATAATATTTCGTAATACCATTCGTATTTTCAACCAACATGCGTAATGTTTATGTGCAATCGTAATATGTTTTCTGGCCTTCGTTATTCATGATTATATGTCTTTCGTAACATCTTGCAGTTATTGCTGGGGAACCTTGGAATGTTCCGATTGATTTAGATGAAGTTTCAATCACTCGGGCAGGTACTACGTAACATTTTCCACACACATTCGTTCATGCATGTAGCTTACATACCACAACATTCGTAATGCATTCTTTATCTAGACATTTTCTACGTACATGCGTGTATCTTACATACCACAACATTCGTAATACATTCTAAAAAATGCAGGGATCGAGGAGGAATCCACAAAATGCATATTGATCTAAATAAGATATCGGTACCTCATGCAGGTATTACGTAACATTTTCTACGTTGGTTCATTATATATAGACTGCATGGTGTGTCAGTATGGAGGATTCGTAATATCTTTTTTTTATGTTTCGTATTAATTACTACCTTGTATTGCAGGAGAATGTTCAACACAGGTGGATTTGAATGAGGTGGTGGATTTGAATGAGGTGGCTGATCCCGGTCAGTTCCCTAACCTAGGTTGGATGAAATAATGACGACAGCATGTCTTTCAAAATTTATACAGGGCTCTAAAAATATAATTTCTTCAGTTCCGTAACATTTGTAAATGTTGGTAGTTATATGTAAGGTAAGTGTAATTTTAACACTTACCTTACGTAATACCTTATTTCTTATTTTGTAACATATATGACTAACTACGTGTAACATTATTATACATTTCGTAATATAAAGTTGCATGTGCGTTGTACTTAGATCTTTATCACGTAACAACTTTAACCTCCGTTACACTTTATACTCACATTCGTAGGCGACACACTCCCAATGTTTGACAACATGGAAGAAGCCTATCATTTCTACGAGGATTACGCTCATCTTGCTGGTTTTGGTGTGCGGATAAGGTACCAGAAAAAATATAAATTAACCCCGGCTCCTGGAAAAATAGCCACCGATGGAGAGCCCATAGTCACAGATCAAGACCCTCCATGTAGATACCTTAGGTTCGTTTGCACGCATGAAGGAAAAAAGAGAAAAGGGAAGACAAACAATAAGCTGAATAGATCGGATGAACGACTAGGTTGTGAGGCAGAAATCAAAATAAAATGGGACAAATCTCTCAATAAGTATTACATATACGAATGGATAAAAACTCATGTACCGCATGAATTGCTCCCAGAGAAATACACACATCTTTTCCGGTCAAACATGAGTGTGAACCGAACAAGTGCACATATTGCCCTCATACACAAACTGGCTGGGGTAACTTCCCGGAAATCTTTCAACATAATGAGGCAAATGGCAGGGGGTGCCAAACATGTAAGTTACTTATACGAAGATCTCCGAAACCACAACAGGGAAAGACCAGATGCTGCATTGAGCACCGCTGAGGGATCATCACTGCAGCGCTATTTTAGAGTCCGCTCGAGAGAGGAAAAAAATTTCTTCTATGAGCTTCAGGAAGACGATTGCAGTGAAATCTTGAGTGTCTTTTGGGCAGACAACATGATGCGGGAATAATTCTCGGTATTTGGGGACTCAATCAGTTTCGATACCACGTACCGCACAAACAAAGACTACAGGCCCCTAGGTAATACTTATTGCATATTTCGTAACATATATATCTTCTTACGTATCACATTTTTTCATCTTACGTTACACACTGATGTCATTACGTTGTACTTATTTGTAAATTACGTAACATATGTATATTCTTACGCATCACATTTTATCATATTACGTTACATACTGATGTGATTACGTTATACTTGATTGTATATTACGTAACATATATATATATTATTACGTATCATATTTTTACATATTTCGTTACACACTGGTGTGCTTACGTTGTACTTATTTGTATATTACGTAACAACTTTATTTGTCGGGTACAACCACCATAGAGATATGGTGATATTCGGTGCTGCTCTCTTGTTTGACGAGACGTCAGCTACTTTCGAATGGTTGTTCCAAATGTTTGACAAGTGCATGGGGGGAAGAAACCAACAAGTATATTTACAGACCAAGCAGCGGCTATTGCTGCCGGTATTAGGGCCATATATCCAATGCCGGTTACATACCATGGTCTGTGTACATTCCATATTCTGAATAATGCTGCCAGGAACTTGGGATCACTGTGTGACAAGGTACCAAAATCACATGTGGCATGCGTAACTCCCTAAATACATTCCACTCTACTTATATTTTGCTACGTTTGATATCAGGTATTCGTAGTTGAACTGAGCTACTTGATGTTTGGGGTTGACACTGAAGCTGAGTTTGAGTGTCACTGGGGGCTACTGAAAAAAATTGCTTCCCTGATCGTGAACCAGAAGGACACCCATGGCTCACTCAGATCTACCAAAAGAGGACACAATGGTCTAGAGCATGGATGCAATCACATTTCACCTGTGGCATGCGTAGCTCACAATTAAGTGAGACGTGCAACAATAACATGAGACACTACCTGGCTCCAAACCTAACCCTTGAAGAATTTTTCCAGCAGTTCAGCCGGCTAGTGGAGAATAAAAGAGAGGAGGAATTGAAGCGGGACTTCAAGATGAAAACATCCAAACCGTTCAATAGGTGATACTAACATACAATTAATCTAGTGAATTCTTAACTTGTTTGTAATACATTACAACTTTCAAAGTTATATATTTGGTCATCTACGTAACAAGTTTCTATTTTGAACAGGTTCGAGCACAGCGAACTGACAAAACAACTAGTTGAAGAGTACACCCTGAGAATGTTTAAGAGGTGGTTGTCTGAATACGAGCAGACTTTAGCCTACGGCGTGCTGGCATTGGAAGAAAAAACAAATGAGGGTGAGATAACATTCAACGTGTTCAAGCAGGGAGTTAATGGGTCGAGAACTGATGAAAAAACAAATGGCGCTGGCTAGCTTTTCCAAATTTTGCCTGTTGAGCGCCGCGCCACGTGGCGAGAATGTCGTTGCATTATAGCCGTTACCGACCGTTACCACAGGCCAGCCAGTGAGCGCGGCGCTGACTGGTGAGCGCCGCGCTGGGCAGATCCCTCCTCTAGTTCCTATAAAAACACCCTCCTTCTTCATTCATCCTTCACACCTCTCACTCATTCTCTCTCAATTGTCAAGGTATGAATCCGAATTTAGTATGTTTTTTTAGTATTTTGATTAGTTTGATTACTAATTTGATTATTGCATTTGTAGCTATTGTGATCAAAGCGATCAATTCAAAGAAAGCCTTCGTTCGTCATTCCTCATTCGTGCTTAGGAGGTAACTCTTATAATCTTAAGTGCTATGAGTTGATTATTGTTTATGGTTTGTGACGAATGCATGTTTGAACGTAGATGGACTACATGTTTGGAGATGTTCCCGAGGGCGTGTCCGTTGGCCCGAGCGACCCAAGCATTTTGTGGGGGGATAGTGATCGACATCGCGCGGCTCTAGTATTCGACGCTGAGGTTAGTACTCTGTGAGTATATATCTAGAAATGTATGATAAATATTGAATGTGATGAATATTAAGAAATGTATGATATGCATGTAATTAGTTAGTAATGACCATGATTTGAATGCAATAATTAGTTACTATTTAGTTAATAATGACCATGTTAATAATTTATTTATTTAGGAAATACATTAATTTATTTAACGAGACCATCATGTATGCAATTATTGATTAATAACTTATGCAATTATGTAAGCATTTATATATTTATGCAATTATTGACTAATAAGTATGCAATTGTGTTATTAGAAGTATGTTATGAAATTGTAGAATTAGTAGGTTATAAGAATTATGTTATTAGAATTAGGTTAATAGAATAATCTTATTAGAATTAGATTATTATTATATTTATGTTACTATTCGAATTACGTTATTAGAATTACTAAGTTGACTAATTACTTCTCTCATATGTTCCTTAAATATTAGGAGCCGCACATGACACATACGTGTAATTCTAAGAAGATCGTAGACTACGATCCTAGGTTCGAGTCGATCCTATTCGATATTGGGTTAGATAGTCTTAGGGACGCCCTAAAACTAACTCCCGATCCAGAGCTCATCACTGCTCTAGTTGAGAGGTGGCGTCCAGAGACCAACACCTTCCATCTGTACGGCGGTGAGGCGACGATCACACTGGAGGACGTGCACTTCATCACTGGTTTGAGCGTAGATGGTCTCCCCGTCACTTCACCTAAGCTCATTCCTACTGATTTGAATGAGCTTTGTGCTTACGTTAAAAGCCAGCTAGGGAAGAAGCCGGCTACGTCTGATGTACTTTCAGGGAGGATTAAGATGACCTGGTTGCGCTCCCACTTTGCATACCGTGAGGGTGCCATTACCGACGATGATATTCATACCTTACATCAGTATTGTCGCGCCTACATTGTGGACTTCTTCGACAGTTATATCTTTGCCGATCGCTCGGGGGCGTATGCTCACCTATTTATGCTTCCTTTACTTGAGGATATTGAGCGCGTCGGAGAGTATGCATGGGGGCGGCCGCACTGTCTTGGTTGTACCGAGAGCTTGGGCGTACCGCATTTCAGATTGAGAGCGGCACCACCGCCGAGCACATCGGTGACATTGGCGGCTGGTTGGCGTTGCTCCAGGTGTGGGCTTTGCAGAGATTTCCCTCTATAGCTTGACGGGTTCATTCAAAGAGAAAAAAGAGACCAGAGGGGAGGACGATTCCGCGCCTGCCAGAGTAAGTTGAACACGTATAGTTTAAAGTGTGAGCACAAGATTCATTGCAACGTAGCTCTAACTATCGAGATTATTTGAACGTAGGTGGGCGCCTTGGTTTAAAGACAAGCTACGATTCATCTTACTTGCTGGATACCGCCAGATTCTGGACGAGGGGACACCATTCATAGTAGGTTTTACTAGAGTTCAATATGTAGAACACTTCACCATTGGATTATTAAGCTAATCTTTCTTTTTCTTTTTTAATCATTTGTAGTGGGAACCATGGGTTGGGTTTGAGGGCCATAGTCCTCAGACATTCGTCGCATACCGCGTCGTCACACCGCTTATATGCTACTTCAGTGTCATATGACATAGATCTGATCGTGTATTACGTCAGTTTGGGATGGAACAGCCACTACCGACGTTTGACATGCCACGTTCGGAGGTCATGATCAACTTGGAGCCACACAGAGGGGTACACGACAGGCTGACTGGGTTGCGAGGTACCCTAGCTATCTCCGGTTCTGGGAGCAGCGATTTGATCATGAGGCGGCAGGTCCATGGATGATTGACGCCGAGGATTGGAGCTTCCACGGTGAGTACTCACAGTGGTACCACGCACACACACGACGTACTGTGTCACGACGAGGCACCGTCATGGAGACTTTGGTATGTGGGGGTTTAGGGATGCATACTAGCTATCTGGCTTTTGGTTTGAAGGTTGATTGCTGATGTCTTATGTTGTTTTTTTCTTGTAGGTCGATGGCATTGAGCGTTTGTACGTCACGACTGGACAGCCGCACATCACACCACAGGACCAGCGAGAGATGCATGCTACCCTCCGCTCGCTCATGCATGCATCCGGTGCTATACAGAGGACACCAGAGCGAAGGATACCACGGAGGGCACCTGCCCAGCCCACACATGCACCACATGATGACTACCCTGCGTCAGAGATGTCACAGGCGAGGATCCCGCCTACACGCACCGTCAGACAGCGGCGTAACGTACCAGTTGCACCGGGCTTGTGGGAGCCCGACTGATGAACCCGTCGTTGTGCTGGTTCAAACAAATAACTAACAAAGCTAACAAAAGCTAGGGTAGATCGTATTCCACGGGCCTTCTAGTGATTGACTACTCAAATAAGCTAGCAAATTACTCAGATTAAACACTTCGTGCGTGGTGTGAGTTCCACGACTTCTAATTCTAAGAAATGCAGAGAAATTAAAAATTGAAACTAAAAACAGATTGGAAATTAGGGTTGAAAACAGAGATGACAGACGAACTTAGACTTCGAATCCTCCTTCGTTCACCAGAGCATAGGCAATCAACAGATCAGCGGATTTCAATTCTCATTCAATCAATTCTAAGACACCACCATAACTCCTTAACCTTAGGTTTAAGACCGGCGAACGTTCGCTCTATCCGTTCTAGCTACCAAGATTAATTAGCCGCCCGGGTACGGTCGCCTCTCGCAACGACTTAACTTAACTGGTGGAATTAATAACGATTTATGAGTTACTCTTGCAGTGGATTAACCCTAACCGGTTCCTACGAAAGGCACACTCCAATTATAAGGTTAATTGTTCGATTTGATGTTTTGAAGTAAGGCGAGCGTTCGCTTCTATCCTTAGCTTAACAAGAATCTAATCTAGGTGATCAATCCAGACAAGAAACATAAACAACGAAGAACAAACCAAACATGAAAGAGAAACTGATTGAACTTCGAATCTAATCACCGCCGATCCGTGACCGCTTTAAAGCCCTGGGTCACTTAGGGTTCATCTAGTCTAAGCTCTACGAGTTTAGCTACTCATGTTGTAAAATCGGTCTGCTGTCAAGAACTAATGATCTTACCACGATGAATCTGGGGAAAGAAACCATCAGAAACTAGTTTAATATGAAATCAAGAACTCGTTTAATATTAAAATTGATCTGAGTACATTGTATTACCACCTGGAGATGGTGGAGATTGTCGGTGGAAGCGGCAGTACGTCGGAGAGGGGCCTTAGACGTCGGAGGGGGCTGTGGGTCGTTGGATGAGGGGTTTTAGAGTTGGAGGTGGACTATGGGACGGTCGGAGGAGGATCTGGGACGTCGGAAGGGGGCTATAGGACGTCGAACTCAGGCTATGGGACCGTCGGGGACGTCGGAGGAGGCTTGGGACGTCGGGGGGTTATGGGACGTCGGAGGACGGCGGAATGGGAGAAAACCTTTGTCGGAGGCGTCGAAAGAGAGGAGAGAAAGAGAGAGTTTGAGAGAGTTTCAAACGAAGTGAATGGTGCCCGTGAACTTCAGGGGGGTCATTCATTGGTTTGTCACAGGCCTAGGGCTTTGTCCAGGCGGCCTGTGACAAAGCCCATCACAGACAGAGCTTTGTCGCAGGCGCCTGAAGCGACAGACAGAGCGTCAGTCGACAGCACAGAGCTTTGTCGCAGGCCGCCTGCGACAAGCCCGTCACAGACAGGCCTTTGTAGCAGGCGGCCTGCGACAAGCCCGCCACAGACAGCGACCGGCCTGTGACAAAGCGCCCCGCCTGCGACGAGCTTTGTTGCAGGCCGTGTCTTCTGTCACAGGCAGCCTGCGACAAAATTCCCGTTCTGTTGTAGTGCTAGAAAAACATCAAATAGACCCGAAACGGGCCAAAGTAACACAAATGGCACGAGATAGGGCAGTTGATTGAATATTCGTTATTCTACCCTAAAAACCATGTCTTAAGCAAGGAAATGTCGCTTAAATGAGGCTGATAATCACGTCAATTCGAGTGTCATCAAAATACCCCACACTTAAGCTTTTGCTTGTCCTCAAGCAAACTGAATAGAAACGCTCATGTTCACAAATGATAAGATCGATTAAATTGGAGCTCAATCAAACACAACGAATTATTAGACAGATAAATCCTAGAACAAGAAACCTAACATGCATACAGATCAACCAAACCACCTGGTCTCACTAATAAACTGCACACGACAAGTAATCGTAACCAATTATGCACGAATTTGACCTGACCGACCAGACTCCTCACACAGGAAATATTTAGTAAATTGGGAACTATCACTCTCTGTGTTTAAGGACGTGTTTTTGCTCTCAATCATTTTCTGTTACTGAATTCTGTCATAAGTTTGCATTTTGACCACATTTCCACCACTGTGACAACACGAGTAACCAGTCAAGAAGGACTTTCCTGCTAGGACTGTAACGAATTCTACACTACAAGGGTTTATGAGAGATGGATGATGGGAAAGTATGATGATGGCTTTGGTGCGGTGTAGCTTTCGACTAACTTTCCTCGAATCTAATCTGTGGCTTCCTACCATCTAACCAGACACAGGTGGAATAGTGAACGCTCGTCCTAAGATACCCTCAAGCAACCTAGCACTTTTTTATTTTCTTTTAACACATTTTTTCTTTCCTGACTTTTCTTTTGACTTCGTTCTTCCATATGTAGAGAGAAGAACGTTTATTGAACTTAAAACTTTTTTTTGCTTTTCTGATTTTTCTTCTTTCTTTTTTTTTTCTAAACTTGCTTCTTTTCTTCTTTTTCTATTTTTTTTCTTTTGTACCGATTCTTTCTTTTAGTTGCTAGATGGGTTTACACGTCTGAACATAACAGCTAAGACCACCTGTTTAATGGCTATAGGCAGGTTACCACAAACCGACTTCCGGTAGGTCAATCTAGAACTACAACCACAGGGGATCAACGGGGAATGAAAGAATGGGAAATGGTTGTAATGTATTATCGAACCGAAAGAACAGGCCAAGCTCAAGGGTTTAAACCTAATGGATTTTATCGTTGGGTAGGCTATCTGGCTTAGTAGCTGAATCTAGGTGCCCCTATCATTCTAGAACTCGTGTCATAGTGTTTCTAGAATGATAGGGGCACCTAGATTTAGCCTGATATTTTCGCCGAAAATATTGAAGGATTTTCGCCGAAAATCTTAGTGTAAATGGATGGTCCACCGGCTGCTTTTCTTCTGTGATTTTTGGATCAATTGTTCTCGACGAAAACTTAGGGTTTTCGCCGAAAACTTCCTTTGATGAGCATCAGTCGATTTGTGCTGGGATTTTCGCCGAAAACACTAAGGTATTTTCGGTGAAAACTTTAGTGTAAACCGGGGCAGACTTTGGTTCGACTCGATTGACTCCTCAGATCGATTCCGGTGCAATTCCTCGAGGTTCCAACGCCTTAGACACGTCCTTGGCTACTTTATTTGACGGCAAAAACCTGTGCTAACATAAAAACACTAGAAAACCATTAAATAGACCCGAAACGGGCCAAAGTAACACAAATGGCACGAGATAGGGCAATTGATTGAATATTCGCTATTCTACCCTAAAAACCATGTCTTAAGCAAGGAAATGTCATTTAAATGAGGCTGATAATCACGTCAAATCTATGACACGAGTTCTAGAATGATAGGGGCACCTAGATTCAGCTACTAAGCCAGATAGCCTACCTAACGATAAAATCCATTAGGTGTAGACCCTTGAGTTTGGCCTGTTCTTTCGGTTCGATAATACATTACATCCATTTCCCATTCTTTCATTCCCCGTTGACCCCCTGTGGTTGTAGTTCTAGATTGACCTACCGGAAGTTGGTTTGTGGTAACCTGCCTATAGCCATTAAACAGGTGGTCTTAGCTATTATGTCTGGACGTGTAAACCCCTCTAGCAACTAAAAGAAAAGAATCGGCACAAAAGAAAAAAAAAGAAAAAAAAAGAAGAAAAGAAGCAAGTTTCGAAAAAATGAAAAGCAGAAAAAGAGAAAAGTTTAAAGTTTTTAGTCCAATAAAACGTTCTTCTCCCTACAAATGGAAGAACGAAGTCAAAAGATAAGTTGAAAAGAAAAGAAAAATTGTGTAAAGAAAAATAATAAGTGCTAGGTTGCTTGAGGGTATCATAGGACGAGCGTTCATTATTCCACCCGTGTCTGGTTAGACGGTAGGAAGCCGCAGATTAGATTCGAGGGAAGTTAGTCGAAAGCTACACCGCACAAAGCCATCATCATACATTCCCATCATCCATCTCATTATAAACCCATGTAGTGTAGAATTCGTTACAGTCCTAGCAGGGAAGTCCTTCTTGACTAGTTACTCGTGTTGTCACATGGGTGGAGATGTGGTTGAATTGCAAACTTATGACAGAATTCAGTAACAGAAAATGATTGAGAGCAGAAACACGTCCTTAAACACAGAGAGTGAGAGTTCCCAATCTACTAAATATTTCCTGTGTGAGGAGTCTGGTCGGTCAGGTCAAATTCGTGCATAATTGGTTGCTACTACTTGTCGTGTGCAGTTTATTAGTGAGACCAGGTACTTTGGCTGATCTATATGCATGTTAGGTTTCTTGTTCTAGGATCTATTTGTCTAATAATTCATTGTGTTTGATTGAACTCTAATTTAATCGATCTTATCATTTGTGGACATGAGCGTTTCTATTCAGTTTGCTTGAGGACAAGCAAAAGCTTAAGTGTGGGGTATTTTGATGACACTCGATTTGACGTGATTATCAGCCTCATTTAAGCGACATTTCCTTGCTTAAGACATGGTTTTTAGGGTAGAATAGCGAATATTCAATCAATTGCCCTATCTCGTGCCATTTGTGTTACTTTGGCCCGTCTCGGGTCTAGTTAATGGTTTTCTAGTGTTTTATGTTAGCACAGGTTTTTGCCGTCAAATAAAGTAGCCAAGGACGTGTCTAAGGCGTTGGAACCTCGAGGAATTGCACCGGAATCGATCTGAGGAGTCAATCGAGTCGAACCAAAGTCTGCCCCGGTTTACTCTAAAGTTTTTGCCGAAAATACCTTAGTGTTTTCGGCGAAAATCCCAGCACAAATCGACTGATGCTCATCAAAGGAAGTTTTCGGCGAAAATCCTAAGTTTTCGCCGAGTACAATTGATCCGAAAATCACAGAAGAAAAGCAGCCGGCGGACCATCCATTTACACTAAGATTTTTGGCGAAAATCCTTCAATATTTTCGGCGAAAATATCAGGCTAAATTCGGCGGTTTAGGGTTAAGTATAAATACTTAACCGGCGGCCCAAATTAAAGGGGGAGGATCATACACATCATAATTACCAACTAATACCAAACTTCAGAATTCTCTCAAGTTCTGGAGCAGAGAGTTTAGAGTCAGAAGAGCTGGGAAGAGATCGTGACGCCATCCCTTCCATCTCGAAGACTCGGAGCTAGGATTGCAGTTTACCGAAGATTGAAGTCTGCCAGAGTCGTCTTAATTAGGTTTTTCAGATTCTTTTCTGTTCTTCCTATGGATGATGAACTCTTTCTTTGTCTTTGATTCTTTTGTGATAAACATGAGTAGCTAAACTCTTAGAGCTTAGACTAGATGAACCCTAAGTGACCCAGGGCTTTAAAGCGATCACGGATCGGCGGTGATTAGATTCAAAGTTCAATCAGTTTCTCTTTCATGTTTGGTTTGTTCTTCATTGTTCATGTTTCTTGTCTGGATTGATCACCTAGATTAGATTCTTGTTAAGCTAAGGATAGAAGCGAACACTCGCCTTACTTTAAAACATCAAATCGAACAATTAACCTTATAATTGGAGCGTGCCTTTCGTAGGAACCGGATAGGGTTAATCCACTGCAATAGTAACTCATAAATCGTTAGTAATTCCACCAGTTAAGTTAAGTCGTTGCGAGAGGCGACCGTACCCGGGCGACTAATTAATCTTGGTAGCTAGAACGGATAGAGCGAACGTTCGCCGGTCTTTAACCTAAGGGTCAGGAGTTATGGTGGTGTCTTAGAACTGATTGAATGAGAATCGAAATCCGCTGATCTGTTGATTGCCAGTGCTCTGGGAACGAAGGGGGATTCAAAGTCTAAGTTCGTCTGTCATCTCTGTTTTTCAACCCTAATTTCCATTCTGTTCTTAGTTTCAATTTTTAATTTTTCTGCATTTCTTAGAATTAGAAGTCGTGGAACTCACACCACGCACGAAGTGCTTAAACCTGAGTAATTTGCTAGCTTATTTGAGTAGTCAATCATTAGAAGGCCCGTGGAATACGATCTACCCTAGCTTGTTAGCTTTGTTAGTTATTTGTTTGAACCCGCACAACGATCTGAGGTTCACCAGTCATCGTGTGGTCTCGAGTAGGTCTAATGCAAATTCTAACTCATTCAAGCAAACAAAAAATCACTCAGAAAGAATTGAAATTGCAAGTTACGTGCAATGGATCAAAAGCTCACAGTTGGTTTGCTAGTCGGATTTGGTCATTTTCATGCAATCAAGGCTACAAACTACAAGTGTGATTTTAAAAATTATGTTATGACCAGGCAATTTAACATCAAAGTAAACACGTTGGTTCTCAAGTTCTAGGTTAAGCAGTCTAAGCATCATTATGAAAGTTTGAACAGCAACTTTACATCAAAGATCAAGAACTGAGCCATTCTACTGCTAGAGAGATTGGACAGGAATCACGAGGCACACAAAAACACAATCAAGGGCAATCAAGTTCATGCAAGGTTCTCTAGCATCCTACCCCGCACTTAAATCGTATTGTGTCCTCACAGGACTAAATCCAGAGTTCAGAGTGAAGTAGAAGAACCTGGAACGAGATGGTTGGCGTAGGGGATGAGCACGGATCCTCGGAGCGGAGGGAATCTACCAAAGCGAAGCAAAGGGAATCTCCCTACTGCCTACAAAACAAAAACAAATGAAACACAAAAAGGAAACCGAGACAAGTGTCCCGGATCCACACAGAAAAAAAATTTGGATCGAAATCCGAAAAGAATAAATAAAAAGAAGGGACAAGAAAGAGGATACAACCCGATCACTGCTCGTCAGGCGCGGCGGGAGGTGGAAAGTGGAGGAAATCGCCGAGCTGACGTTGCCACGCCAGCTGTGCCTCATACCGCTCGTTGGAGCGGTGCATATGTTGCTGCATAATAGTCCATCTCGCCTCTTGAGTGGCGTTGTCGGTGATGCGCCAATCCTGCAATCGCTCATACAGCTCTCCAACATCCGTGGGGTGCGGGTGGTGCTGCGGGTGAGGCGCCTGATGTGGCTCTGGAATGGGCGGCGGCGACTGGCGTGCATACCCTGCCTGATGGTGTGGCGAGGGTATATGATCATGAAATTCTGGCTCGTACTGAGGCTCAGACTCTTCAGAATCATCTTCTTCCTCCGACTCATCCTCATCCTGGGGAGGAGGATCTGCTGCTACCTGGGGGCTGAGGTCCAGCTCGAGGTTGTACTCGACCGCCAAATCGCCTCCAACGGTGCGTACTCTACGGCGTGGGATGTTCGGGCCATATTCATGGCTGAGGCCGAAGGAGATGATGAGCCGGCCTACGAAGTTGCCTCCCAGGAGTGAGCGAGGTGGCTTTGATCTCTGAGTCTTCTTGCGGAGTAGTCGGGCAAGCACCCATCCGGGATGAAGAGGGTAGCTCTCCCGGATGGCGCGATAAAGAAGAAGCTCCTCTCAGCTGATGTGGTGGCGGTCCTTCTCTGGAGCATACAAAAGAGAACGACGCCAAACCATATGAATGAATTTATAGAGAGGATGAGAGAGAGACTTAACTAAATTATGCTTCGTGAGACGATCGCCGGGCACTCCAGTCATGTGGCTCCAGAGTGCATGGTACTCCTCTCCATCGTCATCGTCGTTCTCCCAGCCGAGGTAATGACCATTGTAGTGCTCGTAGGGGATGCCTAGATGAGCTGCAAACTCATCATAGGTGAGTGTCCTATGCACCCCGCCCAGATAGAAGGAAACGACCTTCCTGTGCTGCCTCCTCCTGTGCTCGTCTAGATCGAACGTCGCCCAAAACTCCTGTAGAGCGACTTCTGGGAAGTCGGCGGCTAGTGTGGTCAGCTCCAGCAAGCCAGCATGCGTCAGTGCATCGAGCACGTTCCGGTGCTAGTCCTCATCGTTATCGAAAAGGGACTCCATGGAAAGGGGCGAACAGCGGCACCAGGGATATTCTCGAGCTTTTGGTAGCACTCGAAGTAGTACGGGGGCAGGCGAGCAACGGTGTGGTGGTACGCAACACGGCCAGGGAAAGCTGGGGGAGGTCCATGAATGGCAAGTGTAACGGTGGCGGGAGCTCGGGAGCTGGAGGCGGTGTCAAGTCTCTGCTTGGTCCTGTGCTCATGAGTTACGTTCCTAAGCAAGAAAACAAACCAGATTAGTCAAACTAAAACCCTACCCCACACTTAGTCGAAAAAACTCAATTTCACAAAGAAATGAGGAAAACCGAGTGGGGGTAAGCAAAGCAGATGAACCGGTAATCCAAAACAATTAAAATACACGCTTAGGACACAACCAGAATGGAATTATCACAATCAGAGTTCAGAAGTCAAAATGACATTCAAAAAGTCAACATAATCGAACATTGAACCCTAATCATGGCAAGACTATCACAAAGCGGGAAATGACGGCATAATATGATCTCAGATGGCAAGCACAATAGTATGAACGGAAATGAGCACATAAGGCAGCCAACTGATCATAAACAGTTCATGGTCAAACCGACATTTCTCAAAAGTCAACATCACAAAGAATAGGTCTTATGCAAAGCAACACATGATCAAACGATATAAAAATTAAGCACAATACTCCCTAAGCATGCTAGATCAGTCCAAAGAGGTCAGCTAACCTAGTTCACACGAAATCAGTCGGCACGCAAATCGAGGTAAACTGAAAAGTCAACGAAAGTCAACCCCGCAAAATTCAGCATTCAATATGTCAAAAGATTCGTAATGAAAAGTTCTACAACTTACCTTGAAGCCATGAGTGCTGAAAACGAACGGAGAAAGAGAAATCGGAGAAAAACCAAAAATTTTAGGGTTTGGCTGAACGGGAGCTCTAGAGCTCCGATTCGACTGTTCTAGGGCTCGGGTTGATCGGAAATGGGAGGGGAGATGTGGCGGCGGCAGCGACGGCGGCGGGTTGTTAAAAACTGGGGGAGTTTCGAGTATAGGTTTCGAAAATGAAAGTGAGGAGAGAGAGGGTGAATCCGGATTTTTAAAACAAAAAATTGGCTGATTTTCACACAAATTTTCGGCGAAAATAGGTGCAAGTTTTCGCCGAAAATGTTAGTTAAAAAGTACTTGCCGGTGTTTCAAAAGGATTTTTCGCCGAAAATGTTAAATAGTTTTCGCCAAAAATGTTAACAAAAAACGTCTGGAAACACAGTGGGCTTTCAAAGGAAATTATCGCCGAAAACATGGGTTATTTTCGCCAAAAATTTTGAACTCTACGATTGAAAATATTTTCGCAATCCCGGCAAACTTCAGAAAATCACAGTTAAATCGACAAAAATCGAAAACTCAAACGACTTGAAATTGACACTACGACACACGGACTACACACGAAAAATAAGAAATCAAACAAATTGACACTTTTGGCTCCCCCGAACTGATTCTAAATCACTAAGGTTGACACAAATGAAAAAAACTGACTCCAGCCGTGGGTTGCCTCCCACGAAGCGCTCTAGATTAACGTCCTTGAGCTGGACGATACCTGGACGGTATTAGGAGACATCCCAACTCAGGTTCTCCTTAACGCTAGCATCGGAATTCATGAAGTAGAGCTTCGGGTATCTCCGGTGAGCGTGAATTTCTTCCCGTTAGCGTGTGTAAGCTTGGTACGTCCGTCGGGAAGGTGCTCAGTGATCTTGAACGGACCAAAGAGCTCTGTCAAGGGATCATCTTCTACGAGGAAGACGGTAGAGGGAATGAGAATGGTTGACTTCGTCTTCTCTTTGACCTCCGACTTTGTATCACCAGGATCGGTGATCGTAGGTATTTCCTTAGGAGATGCTTTAGGCTTCTCCTTCAATACTTGTTCCGGTGCCGGTATCTCGGAACGAATTGGTGGTGCAGTTGTCTCGGTAGAAGGTTGCGGCACAACTGGTCTCCAGACCATTTGAGTCTTCGTCTTCTTGTTCTTCCCCCGGGATCTACTAGGATCTTTTCTCGGTGGCTTAGAAGAGGCTTGCAGTTCTTTCTTCTTTGGCGGCTTCTGAGGAACAAATTTCGGTTTCTGCTTGGTAACCTATCCAGCACCTGCAGTAACAATTGATCTAGGAACACTAGAAGAGATGTCAGTGACGGAGTTGACCGGAGTCAACTCCACAGTTTCAACGGATAAACAATGAAATTCTTCACTCTTAGGATTATATTTCATTCCGTCTTTAAGGCGGAATGTTATCATTTCTTTACCAACCCTCAAAGTTAAAGAACCATTTGGAACGTTAATTTGCATTCCAGTAGTAATCATGAAAGGTCGTCCTATGAGAATAGTAGAACCATCTTTACTAGTATCAATGATGACAAAGTTGGCTAAGAATGTGAAAGGACCACATTTAGTAACAACGTCTTTTATCTCTCCCCTAGGGGTTTTAAGTGATCTATCAGCAAAGACAAGTTGCATGCTAGGCGGTTCAAGTTCTCCTAGGTTCAATTTTTCATACAGACTCATAGGCATAACATTAACGGACGCGCCAAGATCAACCAAACAACGCTCTATCTCAACATCATTAATGACAAGAGGTAGAGTGAAAGAACCAGGATCAGAACACTTAGCTGGATATGGAGAGGAGGGTTTCGTGCTACGAGCATCAGGATATCCTTCTTTATTCCCCTTCATGCCAGTCTCGATCCTTGCATTTGGCAGCAATGCTCTTGGAAACGGAGGCTTCACATAGTACGGTGCAAGAGGAGGATCATCCTCCTTAGGCGCCACTTTCAGTGCTTCCTTCTTCTTTGGAGTTTCAGCGATCCTGCGTAAAACAGAAGAAGCGTCAGCAGATAAGCTTGTAAAATTTTTAACAGATACCATCTTAGCTTGTTCCTTTCTCGGATTCGGCTCTGTCTGGCTCGGAAGTTGGCCAAATGGTCGACCAGATGCTAGCATGCTCGAGATGTTGTTCACAGCCTGCTCAATTCTTTGACCGGCTGCTATCTGTTCTTGATTGAGAAGAGCTTGAGCATTGAACTGACTGTCATGATCGTCGAGTCTGGTGATGATCTGACTAAGCTTCTTGTCCAGGTCACTGACGTTGTTTTCCCTCTGGTACTGCTGACCTGTATAGGTGTTATTCAAATATTGGTTCTGGCGATTGCCAGGAACAGTTCCATAGTTACCCGGATTACGGTGTGGCGGCTGATAGACACCTCCCGGTGGATGGTTAGGCTTCTGATCCTGAGCTAGACCAGCTGGGCGGTTATTCTGGTTATGGTTATGGTTGGCGCCATTATTGTAGAGAGGTCTGTCTTGGTAGTTCCCTTGCTTCCTGAAGTTGTGGTAGCCAGCATAACCATTTTGATTGTTAACGAAGCCTTGTTGAACGAAATTTACCTCTTCGGCGGACCAGACTTCCGTCTTACCAAAATTCTGGCAACGGCCTCCATTATGCGCACAAGCTCCACACCATTCGCAATCAGCAACATAGACAAAAGCTGTCGGCGGTTTGATTGGTGTGGAAGACTTCTTCAGATGCTTCTCTACTTCAGCCTTGATAGTAGCTTCGAGATCGAGCTTGCTCCTTGATCCTTCTGATTGTCGTTCCTAGTTCCTTGACTTGGAAGCACAATTTTCAAAATGAAGAAGAGCGGCTTCAGGTGTAAGTGTAGTGCAATCCCCTTCAGCTAGAGAATTGACCCACTTGGCAGATTCTTCTTGAAGACCTCGAGCAAAGATTTCAGCTAACTGTCTCTGCTCGAATCTGTGATGAGGACAGTTGTAGAGAAGTTCTTGGAATCGATTCCAAGTATCGTACAAGCTTTCTCCTTCTTTCTGGGAGAATCTGACGATGCTGTCTTTGATGGCTGTTATTCTGGCAGGAGGGAAGTATTCTTCAACGAAGTCCTGAGCCAGAGTATCCCAGTCAGTGTAATATCCAGGTGGTTTGCCAGTAAGCCACTTATTGGCTGCGCCTTTCAGAGAGAACGGGAAAGCTCTCAAGCAAAGAGTGTTCTTGTCGAGATTTCCGTTCTTAAAAGTGCTGCAGAGATCAAGGAAATCCGCCAGATGTGTGCACAGATTGTCTAGTGGCCTGCCTTTGAACTGTAGATCCCTAGAGATCATAGTCAAGAATGGAATCTTGATCTCATATCAGGATCTCCTTCAACGCGCGCATGGCAATGGCAGATCGAACGCTAGTCGCGCTCGGCTTGTTGTAGTCAGCTAGACTCTTCTGTGCAGGTGGTGGTGGTGGTGGATTTCCGCCTGGTGGTGGTGGTGGTGGTAACTGATCAGTCATGGTAGGAGATGGAGGAGGTGAAAGTGACTCGGTGTATGAAACGGATGAAGGTGACGGTAAAGGTGAAGATGAGGAACTCTCCTTCAGTTCCTCAATCTTAATCGGAGTGACGGATGGAGGTGGATTGGTTCTGCTTCTCCTTGGAATCTGTGATTGTCGAGGTGGAGCAGAACTGCTTGGTCTCTCTATACTCTTAGCCTTGTCGGTTTGGGAGCGAGTCCAAGGGCAGCGATGCATACACCTGTGAACAACCTACAAATAACAAAAACAAACAAAAACCAGTGTAAAATCGAAGTGGGTGGAAAGGTGAAAGATGGAAAGTAGAAGAATAAATTGCCAGTTCTTCCTTCAACCAATCAAAAGAAGTCCCCGGCAACGGCGCCAATTTGATGAACCCATTGTTGTGCTGGTTCAAACAAATAACTAACAAAGCTAACAAAAGCTAGGGTAGATCGTATTCCACGGGCCTTCTAGTGATTGACTACTCAAATAAGCTAGCAAATTACTCAGATTAAACACTTCGTGCGTGGTGTGAGTTCCACGACTTCTAATTCTAAGAAATGCAGAGAAATTAAAAATTGAAACTAAAAACAGATTGGAAATTAGGGTTGAAAACAGAGATGACAGACGAACTTAGACTTCGAATCCCCCTTCGTTCACCAGAGCATAGGCAATCAACAGATCAGCGGATTTCAATTCTCATTCAATCAATTCTAAGACACCACCATAACTCCTTACCCTTAGGTTTAAGACCGGCGAACGTTCGCTCTATCCGTTCTAGCTACCAAGATTAATTAGCCGCCCGGGTACGGTCGCCTCTCGCAACGACTTAACTTAACTGGTGGAATTACTAACGATTTATGAGTTACTCTTGCAGTGGATTAACCCTAACCGGTTCTACGAAAGGCACACTCCAATTATAAGGTTAATTGTTCGATTTGATGTTTTGAAGTAAGGCGAGCGTTCGCTTCTATCCTTAGCTTAACAAGAATCTAATCTAGGTGATCAATCCAGACAAGAAACATAAACAACGAAGAACAAACCAAACATGAAAGAGAAACTGATTGAACTTCGAATCTAATCACCGCCGATCCATGACGCTTTAAAGCCCTGGGTCACTTAGGGTTCATCTAGTCTAAGCTCTACGAGTTTAGCTACTTATGTTCATCACAAAAGAATCAAAGACA
Organism: Linum lewisii; assembly: GCA_034768395.1. Lineage (NCBI taxonomy): Eukaryota > Viridiplantae > Streptophyta > Magnoliopsida > Malpighiales > Linaceae > Linum > Linum lewisii. The sequence continues at coordinate 18,973,055 of CM068302.1, read as the reverse complement.
AAGAAAGAGTTCATCATACAAAGGAAGAACAGAAAAGTATCTGAAAAACCTAATTAAGACGACTCCGGCAGAACTTCGATCTTCCGGTAGACTGCAATCCTAGCTCCGAGTCCTCGAGATGGAAGGGATGGCGTCACGATCTCTTTCCGGCTCTTCGAACTCTAAACTCTCCTTCAGAACTCTTGAGAATCCTTGAAGTATTTGGTATTAGTTGGAAATTATGATTATCCAAAGTATATGGGTCGTCGGTTAAGTATTTATACTTAACCCTAATACCGCCGGATTTTAATTGATATTTTCGGCGAAAATATTAAGAAATTTTCGCCGAAAATTCCTTCACAAAATAGGTTGTCCGCCGGCTGAATTCTTCTGTGGTTTTCGGTCCAACAGTTCTCGGTGAAAACTTAGTGTTTTCGCCGAAAACATCCTTCGGTTGACATCAGTGGATTTGTTCATGCATTTTCGCCGAAAACACTAAGGGATTTTCGGCGAAAACTCCTTTGTAAACCGGGGCAGGAATTTGTTTGACTTGGTTGGCTCCTTGGATCGATTCCGGTGTGATTCCTCGAGGTTCCAAAGCCTTAGACACGTCCTTGGCTACTTATTTGACGGCAAAAACCTGTGTTAACGTAGAAATACTAGAAAAACATCAAATAGACCCGAAACGGGCCAAAGTAACACAAATGGCACGAGATAGGGCAATTGATTGAATATTCGTTATTATACCCTAAAAACCATGTCTTAAGCAAGGAAATGTCGCTTAAATGAGGCTGATAATCACGTCAATTCGAGTGTCATCACCGACCTTGCACAGTTTGAAACTGGCGAGCCACAGAGGCCACGGTACAGAGACTCCTACCCCCTCGACAACTTCCAGGAGACACAGTACACGCAGTACTGGGATTGGGATCAGACACAGGGTCAGGCCTTCGTTACACCCAGCCAGCAGCAGAGTCAGGCATTTGATCCACCCAGCCAGCAGCAGAGTCAGGCATTTGATCCGCCCAGCCAGCGGCAGAGTCAGTCCTTTGTTCCGGCCACCCAGCAGCAGTGGTGAGCACCATCTCAGCGGCATAGTGGAGAGAGTAGTAGGGCACAGCAGCAACGCACCCCCGCACCGACGATACAGATGGATGCCACATATGATGATGACGATGACTTCGCCCAGCCACTACCACGCTATGGATTGCGACAGGATCCTAGACCAGCTATGTGCGGCACAGGTGGGCATTTGGCCAGAGATCATGCTAGGGGTGGGCGTAGAGGTGGTGGACGTAGACATGGATAGAGGCTTATACTACTTTGTATTTCATTTTCAGACTTGTCATATTTCATTTTCAGACTTGTAGTATTTCATTTTCGTACTTGTAGTATTTTATTTTCGGACTTGTACTGTTTCATTTTCGTACTTGTAGTATTATATTTGAGGAATGCTAGTTCGTATCTGCAACTTGTACTCCATATTTCACACTTGACTATACAGCTGCAGTCCACTACCCTGTTTGATAGTGGAGAATCTTGCCAGCTACTTCCCACTTACGCAAAGTCAGGTGTTCACATGGTTTGATAGTGGAGAATATTGCCAGCTGCCTCCCACTTTCCACTGACGCAAAGTCTGGTGATCACATGGTTTGATAGTGGAGAATATTGCCAGCTGCCTCCCACTACCAGATTTAATATTTATTGTGAACATGCGTCAAGACCGTTGTCATCTCAAAAAAATCATTTCATCTTTGTATTGCTTACAAATGGGGTTTGCATTCTGGCTTCGATGGGGTGGCGAACAAGTGGACAACACGGCTTCAGGTCTATCTTACGTCGGAGGCAACCTTATCCGGCTAAGCATGGACGATAGGCATCTCGTTGCGAGACTACCTCTATGGCAAGCATACGCGAAGTTCCTAAAGAAGATGGGTTTGCCAAGCACGACGGTTATTAATACTCTAACATGGAGGTGTCCCTTCTACATTGGTGGTGAACTTACGGCTCACTTCGCAGTCCCCATCATGGGCGCCACAGGATTCGAGGTCGTGTACGACATGATGAACACGAATCCCTCCTACCGCATCGCTGAGCTATATTTTGAGTTCGAGAATGGACATCCTCTACAACAAGACGCGGAGGGTGCAAGTGCGAGCATGTCATACGGGCAAACAAGTAAGTAGTCACTCGCGCCACACTACTACGAGCAGGAGGTCACGAGAACCCATTGTGCAAGCCACTTGCTCCAAACTGGGAGGAGGGCAATGATACGCCCCCGGGTTCCAGAGAGTGGTGACGATCAAGATTCATCTGAGAGTGAAATCAATACAGATAGGGATGCCGAAATCCACTCCGAGCCTGATGAGATAGCAGACGGTGCCCAAGAGATTCCCATCAATCCACGACCTCCACCCAGTGCATACACCCCCCTGATTATTTCACGCATTTGGCGCCAGACATCGGCGACCAAATGGTAACTAGCAACCACGAGTACGACGTGAACAGAATTCCTAATTTTCACCTTGACGGTCCGGATTCGTGCTTGGGCAACAGTTTGAGTCGAAGGCAGACGCACAACTTGCGTTCAAGCATTACGCCTTGAAGAACAACCAAACGCTGACAACGACACGGTCTAAGAAGGCAGATCTGGAGCTCAAATGTGCTGGCTACAAGCACAACGGATGTCATTGGAGAATTAGACTCACTACCGATGAAAGCGGAATGTGGACCGTCCTTCAACTAAACCCATTTCATACATGCGAAAGGAGTCAGGACAACATTAGCCCGAAGCAGCTTGATGTCCAAGTTGTAGCTGATGCCGTTTTCCATCTCGTGAAAGTGACGCCTCACGCTAGGATCAAACAGCTCCAGGCTGAGGTTTTGAATCGGTTCGGATGGAACATATCGTACAAGAAAGCATGGACCGGAAAGCAACGAGCCATGGAGCAAATATACGGCGACTGGGAAGGATCATACAACGAATTGCCAACAGTATTGAAGGCAATCCAGGAATGGAACCCCGGTACACAAGTGGATTTCGTCACAGTTCCCGTTGCTTCAGAAACAAGAGGTACTGCTCTTCAGTTCGAACGAGTTTTTTGGAGTTTCGGTCCTAGCATAGAAGGATTCAAGCACTGTCCGCCTGTGCTTATCGTGGATGGCACTTTCATTACTGGAAAATACAAGCATACATTGCTCATTGCTAGTTCGTTTGATGGAAACAAGAACATCTTCACTGTTGCATTCGCCATTGTCAGAGTGGAAAATCAAGAAAACCTGGAGTGGTTCTTCAATTGCATTCAAGAGTTCGTAACCGACAGACACGGAGTTTGTGTCATATCGGACAAACATGACAGAATCAAGCATTCGATGGGTAAGATCCGTAATGGATGGAACTGGCGTTGGTGCATACGTCACTACGCCAGCAACTACAACGCCAAGGCAAAGTGTCCACCCATGAAGCATCGCTTAACAGCACTATGTAGGTCTCATTAAACATTTCACTATTTTATTTTCAACCTATCATTGCTTACTAAACCTCCTCCATTGTGTGACCCTTGCAGGTAAAAAATCCTCTATGAGGAAATTCGAAAAGGGGGTCAGATCATTCATGAGAGCAGACGCTAGAATGGAACTGGGTCTCGCTGATTGGGTAACTAAGGATCAACTATATTGGTCGAGAGCTGTTGATTCATGCTACGATGGGACATGGTGGAATAATATGACATCGAACATTGCAGAGAGTGTCAATGGGGCATTCAAGGAACTCCGTGCACTCCCCATCGCAGCTCTTGTGGAGGCCACCTTCTACAGGCTTGTTGAATACTTTGATGATCGACGGACCAGGATTAGGAAGAAGTGGAGACTGGGGCAATATGGACCAAGCTGTGGCTCAAGCGGATGGGGAAACGACTGAATAATTCATATACCCATGTAGTAAGGACCTACGACTATGAGAATGGGTTGTTTGATGTGCAAACTGCGCCAAATATGTCAAATGGGAGGGGGAATAATACGCAGACAGTGAATCTGTATTACGACGACCACGACGGGTCATGCACCTGCGGAAAGTTCCAACAGAAAAAAATGCCATGTTCACACGCCATGGCAGCCATTCGACATGCTCATCAAGATCCGTTCTACTACGTTAACGACCATTACAAGCTGGAGACTGTGAGTCGTATATACGGTAGGAGTTTCCACCCAATTGGGGGCAGAAAAGACTGGATTCCACACGAAGGGTTGCATTTCGTTCCCGACCATGGAAGAGTTAGGAGATTCGGTAGGCCACACCATTCACGCATACATAACGAGATGGACTGGGTCGAAGAGATTGAGCCTCATTGCAGCTACTGCAATGAGGCTGGCCACAACAGAAGGACTTGCACACGGGCAAAGCAAAGCAACAGAAATCCTAACCCATCAAGGAATGGTTAATCCTTTTCATTGTCCTCTATGTCGTTATGTTGTATTACCCTTGTATTGTGTTCTATGTCGTTGTGTTTATTTCCCTTCCAGTTTTAATGAACTTTGTCTTTGTTTTTCATCGGCTTGTTTATTTAAAATATGCTTGAATGAACTTGAAAACAAACAACCCAACATCAGTTCTTCGATTTCTCCGAATGTAACAAAGGGATACAATGAGTGACAAGGGAGACCTCAACCCTCCAACACTGAAAGATTACAACAAAACAACATAAACCTAACAATTGAAACATAACAACAACCACTTCATCCCCTTCAATACTCTTTCTATTCTAGTCACGTTTAGAAAACCTATTCCCCTTAACCAGGGCATTGATATAACTCTGCAGTACTGAGTTGTGGGAATCGAGACCCTTCACCCGTTCTCTGAGACGCCGAATCGAGGTTCTCTGCCTCTCGATAACCTCGTCCTTCTCCTTAGTCACCGCGTCCACAGCCTCACGCACCTCTAGTTTCTCGTAAAAGCCACAACTCTTACCCTCCTTCTCGAGAGGGCACCCGAAATAGCGCTCCAGATTGTAGGCAATAGATCTGGTTGCCCGTAACCCGCACTTGCATTCGACGAGGCCTCCTTCATAAACGAACAGATCCTCCTCTTCATGCTTTTTCATCTTGTACATTATCCTTTTGAAATTTGAAACTGAATGACAACAGTAATTAGTGCAGCAAAACAAATGAGGAAGAACTGAAATGCAAACGAAAACTCCATTTCACTTACGACGACTCGAAGAGGCCATATTCCGAAATTGCTTCAAGATGCTGTCGTAAAAACTAACCAAATTGGGAGACAAGATTGTGAGAATGAGGATTGAAGTGTGAAGAATGAAGGGTCCAAAGGGAGGTTTATATAACATCTGGACTTGGCAACTCACCCAGCGCCGCGCTCACTAGCCAGCGCAGCGCTGCCTAGGGTTTCAAATGCAACTGTCGGCTAACGGCTTCCTCCCAACGGTCAAGGCCACGTGGCATTTTGGAATATGCAGCCAGAGCCGCGCTGGCTAGTGGGCGCGGCGCTCACTAGTGAGCGAGGCGCTAGCTGCGCCGCGCTTTTGCCCCTATCTGGACATAGTTCGGAAATGTGCCATTGGGGCTACATATTCCTCCGAAACTGCCCCCAAAACTACAAAACCCTCGTGACAGACCCTTGTCACGGTTTCCAAATAAATCGTGTTCAATTGTTAGTCACGGTTCATCAACAAACCGTGACAGAACAAGGTTAATATAGTCACGGGTTTTACAAAACGTGACTAATTTTATTTGTCACGTTACCGTCACAGATATGCCCTAAATACTGTGACTAATTTTTGATTTTCTTGCCGTAGTATTTTCAGACCCATCTTGGGTATGGTTTGTAATCATGGGAAACCTCAAGAAAAGGGGTAAGAATTTAATCGTTAGTCGGTCAAGGACGACTCAATTATTCAGTGGGCATTGCGGATAATAATAATACACAGTTGCTTTACTCTTTGTTGGTAAGATATATAGCTATAGGCTTTGTATCTTTGTGCTTTTGGGATGAATTGAATTCCATTTCTTGGAACACCACATATCGAACATCTCATCTACTCTCCTACTAGGACTCACTAAGCTCAGTGTGCTTTTGCTCTTAGTTGTTTTATAACCATTTCTTTTCATAAACTTGTCTATATAATGCTATGCTTCACATAAAAACAGACGTGGATGACACATTTGTCTTCAATAATGGGGGTCTTTTAATTTGTACTTTGTAGAGAGAACCCACCACTACCATTGCTAATCATAATACTTAGTATTTGAAAAGAAGAAACGCACTCCTGAGGACAAATGTTGAACCGCAACTCTTACGTTAAAGGAGGATTGGATCGGTATAAAATCAGTTAGGCATGTTATGTAATGAGCGACTTTGTTGACGAAACTATAGACTATATGAAGGTGAATTGATAGAGCTAGTGGTACATCATCGTTAAAAAATATTGTGAATTAACTAGCCACTAAACACATACCATTTAGCAAGTATGATTCCTGTCGCAGAGTGTGTTAGTACCGGTGTATACCTTCAACACAAGATCAATGGTTAGAATGAAATCATGAATATGAAATCAAATGCAAAGACAATGCAACAAATTCGAGCCAACCGAATTCACGGTTTCTCCTTAAAGAACGTTATTCCCCTCATGGTACCCAAGGTTACAGAATCATTCCTCCCAGGATAGAACGGATTTACCTCATTGGTGTAGCGGTACTTCAAACCCCCAATGAACAACGAACGCAACAACACAGTGCGAACCACACGACTCGACAATGCAATTTTCTCTTTGAAAAACCGATGCAAAAACTACGTTTAAAAACCTCATCTCCAAATTTTCGTAAAAACCTTCTCTCGAAGCATATGTTCAATTGAAGGAGGAGGGCTGAATTTATAGGACATGGAAGGGTGTGACACGAAGAGTCACGATGGTTCATGAAAGAACACACCCCTTCGTTTGAATTGAATTGAAAGAACCGAACCGGTTCAACCATCGGTAATAAATAAAATAAAATAAAATAAAATATTTAATATAAAATATAATTATAAAATATTTAAATTAAATATATTAAATAAATTATTTGTGTAAAGTCCTAAATGCCCCTATCAAATCTGGACCATTAGATTGGTCAAAGGGTCAAACTAGATCTAATGGTTGGAAATGGGTTTGGAACTTTCCAAACCCAAAAAATCCTGGACGCAGATCTCATTCCTATATATGACATATTAATATATTATAAATTATATAAATTTTTATTGATAGTACATTCTTATAATTTCTTCAATGAATTATAAAATATTAACTTGTATTTATTTTTTAGTTAGTATTATTTGTGGCATATCTTACCGTATATGCCCTTAATTATATTATATTTAATTAATAAATTTTAATTGCATGCATGACTTTATTTTAGGTAATTTTATGTTCCCAAATGTACTCATTATGTTCTTATACAGTTTGGAAAATAAAATTTTAAGTCTCTTAAGTTGTTCGGATTATATGAAATTCTAGGTAGTTTTTTATATGGATGATGATAGGATTTTAACCCCTGGTTGCATTTGGTGATTGTGAAGATTATTGATGTGTTCTTTAGGGGTGGGCAATGGTGTGGTTAACACCGCACCTAACCGCGTAAAATATTAAACCGCACCGCATTAGTTTCACATGCAGTTCGGTTTAAACCGCTACATTGCTATTGCAGTTTGGTTGAACCGCAACCGCAATTTAGCGGTTCAAACCGCAAACCGCAAAAAAAAATCACAAATTTTATTTTATGTACATCTGTATATGAGAAAAGAGTGTTGTATTTTTTTTCTCTTTTTATCATAATGAAAAAAATACTGTAATTACATATGTCAATTTGTTTTGGTTTAAATCAATTTTTTAATTTGTGTATGAAGAAATGGGTAAAAAAAAGACGATACTCAGAAATGGGTAAAAAAAAGACGATACCCAGTGGTGGTGCACTCACACACATGTACATTAATTAAGTAATATTTGATTCTGATTACTTGCCTTATAATATTATTGTTATTATAATATTAACGGTTTAATTAGGTTTGGGTTTGGACGTCTTTTAATGAAATATTCAAATATATTTATTTCCAATTTTCCCTTTATAATGTACATATTATACTAAGTTGACAAGATGTTAAATTATACAAAATGAAAAACTTGTAGTACCGTATTATATATTTATGCGGTTTTGCGGCTTCAACCGCACCAAACCGCAAATTATGCGGTGCGGTTCAAACCGAACCGATAAAATTGTGGTGCGGTTTTCGGTTTACTATATGTGGTGCGGTTTTCACATAATGCGGTGCGGTTCGGTTTGAACCGCACCAATGCCCACCCCTAGTTAGGGGTGGGAGTCGGTTAATTTTCACAAAGTTTTTTAGTCTTTTCCCTAGTTTTGCCACGCTCTGATACCAATTGATTTTGGGCCAAATTTCTTTAAACGAAGACATACCAATTTTGACCCTCAAGTATTTCCTCAATTATTTTCCGCTAGTTTTCTTTACGTATGGACAATCTAATTTGATGCCTTTTCATTTTCAACCCCCCATAATTGACTTCTTCTCATTTTTATGACTTTTGAAGATGACATATAATTGTTTTTATTGTTATTGCTACTATACATACTGTTATCATAATATATGTGATTTTCGTGAAACATTTGTTAAGGCTGATATTATTACTTAATTTATTAATTGGGTATTTAATTTTTTCTATGCTTTTATTTTTTCTTTTATCTTGTTTCTTTCTTCTGACACTTCGATATGGTCTTCTACTCATTCTTTTATTCTAATGGGTTTTCGCTATATAGACCTATAGCATTTTTTTCGATTAATTCGATCAGATCTATCATTAATTGATCTTCTCGGATATATTGAATCTTTGTTTCTGGCATCTCTCTTAATTCTCTATTTTCATTATTCATGTAATCTTTGTATTCCAAAAGCTCTTTCTTAATATCTTTCCAGGATTCTGGGTTTCTACTTATTCTTGTATCTATTTTAATTATGAGTCTATCGAAGTAATAGATGATTTTATTTAAATCTTCATTCATTCTTATATTCTATTACTTAAATCGGTAATCATTTGTTTTAGTGTTTCTATTTCACTATTTTCTTGATTTTGATGTATTATTGTAATATTTTTTATGTCTTCTGTTTCCACATTCTGGTCATCCGATTCCTCTAGTTGGACTCTTTCTGATTGAGTTATTCTTTCTGGTCGGGCTTTTCCTATTTTCCTAGGATCTTGTTGTATAGATCGCTTACTTGATTCGGCCTTTACTATTTTTAATGGTGCTTCTAAGTGAATTATTGGTTTGAATAAGTCTTCTATTGTGATAACTTCTTTATCCTTAAACGTTAAGCTATGATGACTATTTGTTAAGGCATAGTTTATCTGATATGTTACCGAGAAGGGTTTGCAATTTTCTTTCATAAGATCGTCTCTTTTTAGTTCATATTTTATTACTATTGATGAGTCGAAGTTTTCATCAGTTAGACTTATCCCTTGTTGCAAATTTATATCAAATTTTATTATTCCACAGCTTAGATTTCCTGATCCCTTAGCGATGATACTCCCTTCTTGGTTTAAAATCCTATCATCTCTAATTTCTAATTCTATGGGAGCGTTGATTCCCAACTTCATGGTGGATTTAATTATGATTTGAATAGTGCTAATATGTATGTACGCTATTTTTGTTCGTTCTTCCGGTTTTACTTTACTTAATCTTTTCCTGATTTGTTCCTTATTAATGATTTGTACTAAGAAATTTCCATTTGTTTGGTTAAATGGAATTGTTACCTCTCCTATCATTTTTCCTATTTTATAATGTTTTCTCTATCAAAAAGTTTTGATAAAAAAGATTTTGTTACGAAATTCTGTGTTTCTGATAACGTAAAATTCGTTCTTTCCTTAATCTTTTTAACATCTATTAAACCGTCTAGAAAATAATTATCCTCTTCTTTTCTTTGTAAGTAATCAAACATGCTATCGTTGTCTTCTGCCATTTATTAAAAAGAAACTCTTATGTTTATGAATTTTATACATGAATGGATCTCCTGATGATTGTCTTAAGGTTGCCTCTTTGCTTGGTGGTGCAGCTCGTCGTATCTTCTTTGATGGTTGGTTGAATGGGTATGATTGTATATTTTCGGTGGATATTTAGTATTAGTAAGACTCCAGGAACCTAGGTTCCAATCTTACTTGGGCCTCCAGAAACAATAAGTTTCAAGCCAACGAGAGGAGATGAGAGAATTCTTTTCTCCGTTTAACTCACTCTGATTTTATTCATAATTTACATCCTCCTTTTATAGGCAGAGGTTGGACGCTAGGAGCGTCATTCCTTACGTCATACAGCATTAAAGAAAAGAAAGAAGACAAAAGATAAAGTTACATAATTGCTCGACTTTTAATGGGAGTCGGCCAACCCTCTTTCGTCGTTTCTTACTTCATTATTGAATTTCAATAATGGAACTTCATTTATTTCCCTTATGATGTTGATGTTGCAGCTGTTGACTCCTTTCTTGATGCTCCATTTTCTTCAATGTCTCCACACCACTCACAAAAGTGGTCCTCATAACTTATCAATAATTTGCATAATTGCTTCTTTACTGGTATTGGTAATGCCGTGAGGGTTCCACTTATTTCAGTGAAATCCTTCGTCATTCTGTTGATTGCTTCAAATTCTTCAGCAATTAACTTTGTTCTTGATCTGCTGATAATGATGATATCCGTGCTACTATGTTTGACTTTCTGGTTCTATGTTGGTTAATGCTCTGCATACTGTGAATAATCCTTTTACCAGATGATCTGGTTTTCGCTCATAGTTCTTGAGATTATCTCTGGACGGATAATCATTATTTGATACTCCCATTAGGATTACTGCCTTTGTTCCTAATAGAGGTTTTTCCTCCTCATTAAAAATTGGGTAGCTGCTGGTGTACTTGAGGAAGATTTCTCTTCCCTTTGCAAATGCTTCCAGATACCTCCGAATGATGAACTTCATTTTTTGAGGATAATACTCAAATATCTTCATGGTGGTTGTATAAATGGTATCTATAAGACCATACTGATGTAGGTCAAATAGTAATTCTGGTGTTGATTCTTCGGTAACCACGGCCTTTGGTCCTCCTTTATTGACAGGATAAAATCCCATCGTTGTATTTTGCTCCAATTTGTCCTCATAATTTACTATCATATTCCAATGGGTCACGAACCCTTGGAATGTTGGTTTTCTTGTCTCTTCTTTTTCCTGAGTTGTTGGTATGCTTTTAACAGTAGGTATCTTCATTACCATTTTTTGTTGTACTTGTGGTCCTGATGGTCCTTTTAAGGCCATCGCCTTGTATGATTGTTGAAGGGCTATTTCTGCTTCTTCCTTTGTTTTGTAAGATTGGTGCTGGACCGGCTTTCCCATGATGTGTTGAGATGCGATTGCCCAGTTGTTGTATAGTCCTCTGAATGGTCCGTTAAAGATAACGTACCATTTACTGTTTTTCCTTTCGTCCTCTTCATAATTTTCCTTTTCTTTTTCTTCCTTTTCCACCATGTCGGCCCATCGTGTAGTTTTGCTACTAGTGGCTTGTTGTTGCTGTTGAATCTCTTTGGTGCTATTGCCAGGTTGTTTTTGTTCTTCTGTGGATTTATTTTGTTGTTGTTGTTGTTGTTTCTGTAGGATAGTGATGGTATTTTCTAGTTCCTCTTCCTCCCCCTACAGAGAAGTACTTGTGTTTCGAGTGCTTAGAGACGCTCTCTTTTTTGCATCAGCTGATTCATTAGTGCCTTGATTACTCCTTCCATTCCCTTGTCAGAGTGTCCGTGAAAGGATTGTTGCTTGACTTGATGTACTTCAAATATGGATTGTAACAATAAAGTTGTTGCTGCCACCGGATCAACCGTCCTTTGTTGAAGTCCGCTTGTAGCTTGTATCTCCAAAAACCTGTTACATATTTAGAATCGGTTTGGAGCTCAAACCTTGTTGATAATAATTCTAGTTTCCATTTTTTCAATGTTCGGAGACAGGCCAATGTCTCTAATTCATGTATTGGATAATTCTGTTCAGTAGTAGCAAATGTTCCAGAAATATATTTGCATAATTTCTTAGAATATTTATCACTATTGAACGGAATTGATGATACTCGAGAATCCGAAGATTCAATAATTCTGTCCGAAGACTGATAGTCTTTAGGCTTTTCGCCAGAGATATTAACCTCATTTTGCCCAATAATATTACCAAAATTGTCCATTTGTAATAATTCTTTGCCATTTTGAATGGCTAACATACACCCACACATGTATCCTTGGATGCATCGGTTTGAATTATTAGGAAGTCTTTTTCACATGGATTATATAATTTTGGTAAATATTGGCATTTTTCCTTCATTAGTAAAACTATTTTTGTATCCTGATCATTCCATGACCAGGGTGTTTTTTCAGAAATCTTTTTCTGTAAATGTTTTCTTTCTTTTGCAAGATCCTTAAGAAATCCTTGTTCGCTTATATAATTTAAACAACCAAGAAATCGTTGAATTTGTTTCCTACTCTCAAGTTGATTAGGAAATTTATCAATCTTTTCTGTAGTATTAGGAGATAATTCAATTTCCCCAAAATTGTTTATTTTCATACCGAGATATTCAATTTCTTCTTGAATGAGTTTTGATTTCTTTTTTGAAATAACTAAACCTTTTTCTTTAATTCGATTTAAAATGATTAAAAGCTTTTCACCATGATCTTCCTTAGTTTGATTAGTAAAAACAATTATGTCATCAATATAAGCAAGACAAAAGTCTTGTAATCCCTCTAAATTATGATCCATAAAACGTTGATAAATTGCTGGTGCTTGTTTTAATCCGAAAGGTAAAACATTTCATTCATAATGTTTTTGTGGTGGACATGAAAAGGCTGTTAGAGGTTTAGTGTTTTCATGTAATCTTAACTGTCAATATCCTGATTTAGCATCTAAACTACTAAACCATGTTTTTCCTTTTAATCTCTCTAAGATATAATCCTTTCGTGGTAACTTATAACTATCGCCAATAGTATTTTCATTCAGTTTTTTATAATTAATGACCATACGTCTTTTTTCCTCTTTTTATTTCATTATTATTTTCTACATAAAATGCAGGTGCACTATGTGGACTTTTACTTTCTCTAATAATTCCTTTTTCTAAAAGTTCTTTACATTCCTTTTGAAATTCTTCGACATCTCTTTGAGTGTACTGAATTTTATTTGGAACATTAACTTCTATTGTTGGATCTTTTAATTTTATTTCTATTAATTCGATATTTTTATTTTTTTCTAAGTCTAAAGGGTGTTCACTACATACTTTATCTAGGGTTTCCTCGATGACTCCAAAACTTATCTGAATATATTCAAGTCTATTTTTTATCTTTTGTAAAACAATCTTTAAGGCTTCATTTTTTGTTATTATCTTTGTTGTGATCATCCTAGACTCCTGATTTTTCATTCTTGGGGCTTTTAAACTAATACTCTTTATCCTTTGAATAAAAGGTTGATATAGTTTAAGAAAATTGTTTCCTATGATTAGATCTAATCCTGAATCATGCTGGTATATAGTTTTTGCAGTAAAAGTGTATTGTTCTATAACAATAGGAACATAGGCTTTTGCATACCATATTTCATGTATCGATTTATCCGCAACTATGATTTTTAAAGGTTTTTCTAATTTCTCCCAATTTTTAATAGTTGTTCTTTTAGCAAAACAGAGGGTTGCCCCTGTATCAATGTATGCTAAGTAATTTCTATTTTCTATTGTTATTTTTATGAATGTTGCATTTGGATTTCCCTTTGATAAGGTTCTATTCGGACTCATCCGAAGATGATTCTGAATAAAACTCGACTATCTCAATATCTGATAGTTCACAGTCTGAATCTTCTATTGGTTCGAAACCATAATCATGGGCTAATCTTAATACTTCTTGTTTTTATCATTTTTATTTTTCTTTGGACATTTATTAGCATAATGCCCTTCCTCATTACATAACCAACATCGACAGTTGGTTTTTCCCTTTGGACAATATTCTGTTTTTTCTTTTTGATTATATTAGTTTTCTATTTCTAAAATATCTATTAGGTTTTTTATATTGATTTCTTTTGTATTCTTTATATGGTACTCTTCTCATTTTCTTATATTTTCTGTGTTTCTTTTTATAATATTTTATCTTATTATTATTATCCTCACATCCGTATTTTCCTACTTTATCTGTGCTTTGTTCACAGCATAATTTTATTTTAGCTTGTCTTTTAAGTTTTTCTTTATTACATGCTTGTTTATGCCATTCTTGAAGAATTAAAATTCTTCCTCCTAGAGTGTTTGGGATACTTTCCTTTCTTAATTCTTCTTCGAAAGTTGCTTCTACCTTAGACGCTACTATGGGTGGTAATTTTGCATATATTAGTTTATCAAGATCTTTCCTAGCAGGTTCTATAACCTGATAGTAATATTTTCTGAATTCACATATAAAGGATTCTAAATAACACATATTACATATTCTTAGGTTAGTTAGATGCCATATTGCTTGTTGGCTTAACGTTGTATTTTTTTTTTGTTTCTTGAGGAAATCTCCCTAGAAATTCTTGGGTTATAACTTGTATAATTTTTTCAAATGTTCCTAAGGCATTATCTCCATATATAAGTGTTTTGTCGGGAATATCCATGGTCCCTAAATAATAATAAACTACTCCGGTTGTTTTATAAATTATGAAATTAAATATTTCTGCTGGTGCTAGGTTTTTTAAATCTTCGTTGGTTTGAATTAATATTCCTATCCTATTTTTCCAATCTTCCATATCTCTTAGTGGATCAGTACTACAATCTAAATCTAGTACATCCGGGCTGTTATTATTTGAATATTTTGGTATGTATGATTGGGGTATTTTATTCCATCCTCCATTTTTCGAGGAGTGTATGAATTCTTGTATAAATATTCGTCAAAAGAGATTTGTCCATCTGAATAATTATTAAAATCACGTTTCCTAGAGCTTTCTGGTTTCTCGATTTTTACATAATTTGTGTAGGGATTTTCATCACTACTATAATCCAAAACTATTTTATCATTTTCAATATTATCATCTTCTGGTTCTGAATTAATAGAAATGGCTGCTAATAAATCGTTTAATTTATTGATTTGCTCGTCTATGTTTGTCATGTTAACCTATAGGGTGCTCTTATTGTTAACCTCTTTGTAGTGTTAATTCTATGGTTTTTTAGGTCCTCGATAGTAATATATCTCTTATTTTCGATTTTAACTATTATTTCTTGTAGTTTGGTTATTATTTCATCGAACCTAATTTCTTCTTCGAGCTCTTCATTGCTTTTCCCATTTTTACTCTTGGTTTTAATCACTTTACTTATTATGGTTCTTGCTATTTCTAATTCAGAGTACAACTCTATTTGTTTTTCATTATTTTGATGATTTAATATATCTTTTAAAATTTTATTATTTTCCTCTAAAACGTTGCCATACTAGATGAAGGTCATCTAGTTGTTTTTCCAAATTTTCGACTCTGTTTGTTAAAGTTCCTTCTGTCATGGATTGGTTTGTAAAATAGAATAAGTTGAAGTCTTTAAAAGTTAATAATAACAGCCCGGATGTACTAGATTTAGATTGTAGTACTGATCCACTAAGAGATATGGAAGATTGGAAAAATAGGATAGGAATATTAATTCAAACCAACGAAGATTTAAAAAACCTAGACCACAGAAATATTTAATTTCATAATTTATAAAACAACCGGAGTAGTTTATCATTATTTAGGGACCATGGATATTCCCGGCAAAACACTTATATATGGAGATAATGCCTTAGGAACATTTGAAAAAATTATACAAGTTATAACCCAAGAATTTCTAGGGAGATTTCCTCAAGAAACAAAAAAAAAATACAACGTTAAGCCAACAAGCAATATGGCATCTAACTAACCTAAGAATATGTAATATGTGTTATTTAGAATCCTTTATATGTGAATTCAGAAAATATTACTATCAGGTTATAGAACCTGCTAGGAAAGATCTTGATAAACTAATATATGCAAAATTACCACCCATAGTAGCGTCTAAGGTAGAAGCAACTTTCGAAGAAGAATTAAGAAAGGAAAGTATCCCAAACACTCTAGGAGGAAGAATTTTAATTCTTCAAGAATGGCATAAACAAGCATGTAATAAAGAAAAACTTAAAAGACAAGCTAAAATAAAATTATGCTGTGAACAAAGCACAGATAAAGTAGGAAAATACGGATGTGAGGATAATAATAATAAGATAAAATATTATAAAAGAAACACAGAAAATATAAGAAAATGAGAAGAGTACCATATAAAGAATACAAAAGAAATCAATATAAAAAACCTAATAGATATTTTAGAAATAGAAAACAATATAATCAAAAGGAAAAAACAGAATATTGTCCAAAGGGAAAAACCAACTGTCGATGTTGGTTATGTAATGAGGAAGGGCATTATGCTAATAAATGTCCAAAGAAAAATAAAAATGATAAAAAAAAGAAGTATTAAGATTAGCCCATGATTATGGTTTCGAACCAATAGAAGATTCAGACTGTGAACTATCAGATATTGAGATAGTCGAGTTTTATTCAGAATCATCTTCGGATGAGTCCGAATAGAACCTTATCAAAGGGAAATCCAAATGCAACATTCATAAAAATAACAATAGAAAATAGAAATTACTTAGCATACATTGATACATGGGCAACCCTCTGTTTTGCTAAAAGAACAACTATTAAAAATTGGGAGAAATTAGAAAAACCTTTAAAAATCATAGTTGCGGATAAATCGATACATGAAATATGGTATGCAAAAGCCTATGTTCCTATTGTTATAGAACAATACACTTTTACTGCAAAAACTATATACCAGCATGATTCAGGATTAGATCTAATCATAGGAAACAATTTTCTTAAACTATATCAACATTTTATTCAAAGGATAAAGTGTATTAGTTTAAAAGCCCCAAGAATGAAAAATCAGGAGTCTAGGATGATCACAACAAAGATAATAACAAAAAATGAAGCCTTAAAGATTGTTTTACAAAAGATAAAAAATAGACTTGAATATATTCAGATAAGTTATGGAGTCATCGAGGAAACCCTAGATAAAGTATGTAGTGAACACCCTTTAGACTTAGAAAAAATAAAAACATCGAATTAATAGAAATAAAATTAAAAGATCCAACAATATAAGTTAATGTTCCAAATAAAATTCAGTACACTCAAAGAGATGTCGAAGAATTTCAAAAGGAATGTAAAGAACTTTTAGAAAAAGGAATTATTAGAGAAAGTAAAAGTCCACATAGTGCACCTGCATTTTATGTAGAAAATAATAATGAAATAAAAAGAGGAAAAAGACGTATGGTCATTAATTATAAAAAACTGAATGAAAATACTATTGGCGATAGTTATAAGTTACCACGAAAGGATTATATCTTAGAGAGACTAAAAGGAAAAACATGGTTTAGTAGTTTAGATGCTAAATCAGGATATTGACAGTTAAGATTACATGAAAACACTAAACCTCTAACAGCCTTTTCATGTCCACCACAAAAACATTATGAATGGAATGTTTTACCTTTCGGATTAAAATAAGCACCAGCAATTTATCAACGTTTTATGGATCATAATTTAGAGGGATTACAAGACTTTTGTCTTGCTTATATTGATGACATAATTGTTTTTACTAATCAAACTAAGGAAGATCATGGTGAAAAGCTTTTAATCGTTTTAAATCGAATTAAAGAAAAAGGTTTAGTTATTTCAAAAAAGAAATCAAAACTCATTCAAGAAGAAATTGAATATCTCGGTATGAAAATAAACAATTTTGGGGAAATTGAATTATCTCCTAATACTAAAGAAAAGATTGATAAATTTCCTAATCAACTTGAGAGTAGGAAACAAATTCAACGATTTCTTGGTTGTTTAAATTATATAAGCGAACAAGGATTTCTTAAGGATCTTGCAAAAGAAAGAAAACATTTACAGAAAAAGATTTCTGAAAAAACACCCTGGTCATGGAATGATCAGGATACAAAAATAGTTTTACTAATGAAGGAAAAATGTCAATATTTACCAAAATTATATAATCCATGTGAAAAAGACTTCCTAATAATTCAAACCGATGCATCCAAGGATACATGGGCTGGGTGTATGTTAGCCATTCAAAATGGCAAAGAATTATTACAAATGGACAATTTTGGTAATATTATTGGGCAAAATGAGGTTAATATCTCTGGCGAAAAGCCTAAAGACTATCAGTCTTCGGACAGAATTATTGAATCTTCGGATTCTCGAGTATCATCAATTCCGTTCAATAGTGATAAATATTCTAAGAAATTATGCAAATATATTTCTGGAACATTTACTACTACTGAACAGAATTATCCAATACATGAATTAGAGACATTGGCCTTTCTCCGAACATTGAAAAAATGGAAACTAGAATTATTATCAACAAGGTTTGAGCTCCAAACCGATTCTAAATATGTAACAGGTTTTTGGAGATACAAGCTACAAGCGGACTTCAACAAAGGACGGTTGATCCGGTGGGGCAGCAACAACTTCATTATTACAATCCATATTTGAAGTACATCAAGTCAAGCAACAATCCTTTCACGGACACTCTGACAAGGGAATGGAAGGAGTAATCAAGGCACTAATGAATCAGCTGATGCAAAAAAGAGAGCGTCTCCAAGCACTCGAAACACAAGTACTTCTCTGTAGGGGGGAGGAAGAGGAACTAGAAAATACCATCACTATCCTACAGAAACAACACACAACAACAACAAAATAAATCCACAGAAGAACAAAAACAACCTGGCAATAGCACCAAAGAGATTCAACAGCAACAACAAGCCACTAGTAGCAAAACTACACGATGGGCCGACATGGTGGAAAAGGAAGAAAAAGAAAAGGAAAATTATGAAGAGGACGAAAGGAAAAACAGTAAATGGTACGTTATCTTTAACGGACCATTCAGAGGACTATACAACAACTGGGCAATCGCATCTCAACACATCATGGGAAAGCCGGTCCAGCACCAATCTTACAAAACAAAGGAAGAAGCAGAAATAGCCCTTCAACAATCATACAAGGCGATGGCCTTAAAAGGACCATCAGGACCACAAGTACAACAAAAAATGGTAATGAAGATACCTACTGTTAAAAGCATACCAACAACTCAGGAAAAAGAAGAGGCAAGAAAACCAACATTCCATGGGTTCGTGACCCATTGGAATATGATAGTAAATTATGAGGACAAATTGGAGCAAAATACAACGATGGGATTTTATCCTGTCAATAAAGGAGGACCAAAGGCCGTGGTTACCGAAGAATCAACACCAGAATTACTATTTGACCTACATCAGTATGGTCTTATAGATACCATTTATACAACCACCATGAAGATATTTGAGTATTATCCTCAAAAAATGAAGTTCATCATTCGGAGGTATCTGGAAGCATTTGCAAAGGGAAGAGAAATCTTCCTCAAGTACACCAGCAGCTACCCAATTTTTAATGAGGAGGAAAAACCTCTATTAGGAACAAAGGCAGTAATCCTAATGGGAGTATCAAATAATGATTATCCGTCCAGAGATAATCTCAAGAACTATGAGCGAAAACCAGATCATCTGGTAAAAGGATTATTCACAGTATGCAGAGCATTAACCAACATAGAACCAGAAAGTCAAACATAGTAGCACGGATATCATCATTATCAGCAGATCAAGAACAAAGTTAATTGCTGAAGAATTTGAAGCAATCAACAGAATGACGAAGGATTTCACTGAAATAAGTGGAACCCTCACGGCATTACCAATACCAGTAAAGAAGCAATTATGCAAATTATTGATAAGTTATGAGGACCACTTTTGTGAGTGGTGTGGAGACATTGAAGAAAATGGAGCATCAAGAAAGGAGTCAACAGCTGCAACATCAACATCATAAGGGAAATAAATGAAGTTCCATTATTGAAATTCAATAATGAAGTAAGAAACGACGAAAGAGGGTTGGCCGACTCCCATTAAAAGTCGAGCAATTATGTAACTTTATCTTTTGTCTTCTTTCTTTCTTTAATGCTGTATGACGTAAGGAATGACGCTCCTAGCGTCCAACCTCCGCCTATAAAAGGAGGATGTAAATTATGAATAAAATCAGAGTGAGTTAAACGGAGAAAAGAATTCTCTCATCTCCTCTCGTTGGCTTGAAACTTATTGTTTCTGGAGGCCCAAGTAAGATTGGAACCTAGGTTCCTGGAGTCTTACTAATACTAAATATCCACCGAAAATATACAATCATACCCATTCAACCAACCATCAAAGAAGATACGACGAGCTGCACCACCAAGCAAAGAGGCAACCTTAAGACAATCATCAGGAGATCCATTCAGGTATAAAATTCATAAACATAAGAGTTTCTTTTTAATAAATGGCAGAAGACAACGATAGCATGTTTGATTACTTACAAAGAAAAGAAGAGGATAATTATTTTCTAGACGGTTTAATAGATGTTAAAAAGATTAAGGAAAGAACGAATTTTACGTTATCAGAAACACAGAATTTCGTAACAAAATCTTTTTTATCAAAACTTTTTGATAGAGAAAACATTATAAAATACGGAAAAATGATAGGAGAGGTAACAATTCCATTTAACCAAACAAATGGAAATTTCTTAGTACAAATCATTAATAAGGAACAAATCAGGAAAAGATTAAGTAAAGTAAAACCGGAAGAACGAACAAAAATAGCGTACATACATATTAGCACTATTCAAATCATAATTAAATCCACCATGAAGTTGGGAATCAACGCTCCCATAGAATTAGAAATTAGAGATGATAGGATTTTAAACCAAGAAGAGAGTATCATCGCTAAGGGATCAGGAAATCTAAGCTGTGAAATAATAAAATTTGATATAAATTTGCAACAATGGATAAGTCTAACTGATGAAAACTTAGACTCATCAATAGTAATAAAATATGAACTAAAAAGAGACGATCTTATGAAAGAAAATAGCAAACCCTTCTCGGTAACATATCAGATAAACTATGCCTTAACAAATAGTCATCATAGCTTAACGTTTAAGGATAAAGAAGTTATCACAATAGAAGACTTATTCAAACCAATAATTCACTTAGAAGCACCATTAAAAATAGTAAAGGCCGAATCAAGTAAGCGATCTATACAACAAGATCCTAGGAAAATAGGAAAAGCCCGACCAGAAAGAATAACTCAATCAGAAAGAGTCCAACTAGAGGAATCGGATGACCAGAATGTGGAAACAGAAGACATAAAAAATATTACAATAATACATCAAAATCAAGAAAATAGTGAAATAGAAACACTAAAACAAATGATTACCGATTTAAGTAATAGAATATAAGAATGGATGAAGATTTAAATAAAATCATCTATTACTTCGATAGACTCATAATTAAAATAGACACAAGAATAAGTAGAAACCCAGAATCCTGGAAAGATATTAAGAAAGAGCTTTTGGAATACAAAGATTACATGAATAATGAAAATAGAGAATTAAGAGAGATGCCAGAAACAAAGATTCAATATATCCGAGAAGATCAATTAATGATAGATCTGATCGAATTAATCGAAAAAAATGCTATAGGTCTATATAGCGAAAACCCATTAGAATAAAAGAATGAGTAGAAGACCATATCGAAGTGTTAGAAGAAAGAAACAAGATAAAAGAAAAAATAAAAGCATAGAAAAAATTAAATACCCAATTAATAAATTAAGTAATAATATCAGCCTTAACAAATGTTTCACGAAAATCACATATATTATGATAACAGTATGTATAGTAGCAATAACAATAAAAACAATTATATGTCATCTTCAAAAGTCATAAAAATGAGAAGAAGTCAATTATGGGGGTTGAAAATGAAAAGGCATCAAATTAGATTGTCTATACGTAAAGAAAACTAGCGGAAAATAATTGAGGAAATACTTGAGGGTCAAAATTGGTATGTCTTCGTTTAAAGAAATTTGGCCCAAAATCAATTGGTATCAGAGCGTGGCAAAACTAGGGAAAAGACTAAAAAACTTTGTGAAAATTAACCGACTCCCACCCCTAACTAGGGGTGGGCATTGGTGCGGTTCAAACCGAACCGCACCGCATTATGTGAAAACCGCACCACATATAGTAAACCGAAAACCGCACCGCAATTTTATCGGTTCGGTTTGAACCGCACCGCATAATTTGCGGTTTGGTGCGGTTGAAGCCGCAAAACCGCATAAATATATAATACGGTACTACAAGTTTTTCATTTTGTATAATTTAACATCTTGTCAACTTAGTATAATATGTACATTATAAAGGGAAAATTGGAAATAAATATATTTGAATATTTCATTAAAAGACGTCCAAACCCAAACCTAATTAAACCGTTAATATTATAATAACAATAATATTATAAGGCAAGTAATCAGAATCAAATATTACTTAATTAATGTACATGTGTGTGAGTGCACCACCACTGGGTATCGTCTTTTTTTTACCCATTTCTGAGTATCTCTTTTTTTACCCATTTCTTCATACACAAATTAAAAAATTGATTTAAACCAAAACAAATTGACATATGTAATTACAGTATTTTTTTTCATTATGATAAACAGAAAAAAAAATACAACACTCTTTTCTCATATACAGATGTACATAAAATAAAATTTGTGATTTTTTTTTTGCGGTTTGCGGTTTGAACCGCTAAATTGCGGTTGCGGTTCAACCAAACTGCAATAGCAATGTAGCGGTTTAAACCGAACTGCATGTGAAACTAATGCGGTGCGGTTTAATATTTTACGCGGTTAGGTGCGGTGTTAACCACACCATTGCCCACCCCTAAAGAACACATCAATAATCTTCACAATCACCAAATGCAACCAGGGGTTAAAATCCTATCATCATCCATATAAAAAACTACCTAGAATTTCATATAATCCGAACAACTTAAGAGACTTAAAATTTTATTTTCCAAACTGTATAAGAACATAATGAGTACATTTGGGAACATAAAATTACCTAAAATAAAGTCATGCATGCAATTAAAATTTATTAATTAAATATAATATAATTAAGGGCATATACGGTAAGATATGCCACAAATAATACTAACTAAAAAATAAATACAAGTTAATATTTTATAATTCATTGAAGAAATTATAAGAATGTACTATCAATAAAAATTTATATAATTTATAATATATTAATATGTCATATATAGGAATGAGATCTGCGTCCAGGATTTTTTGGGTTTGGAAAGTTCCAAACCCATTTCCAACCATTAGATCTAGTTTGACCCTTTGACCAATCTAATGGTCCAGATTTGATAGGGGCATTTAGGACTTTACACAAATAATTTATTTAATATATTTAATTTAAATATTTTATAATTATTTTTATATTAAATATTTTATTTTATTTTATTTATTACAGTAGGCGCCACCATCGCCGGCGGCCGGCCACCGGCGACTTTTCCGACGACTTTTTTCATACAACTTTTTTCGATGATTTTTTTCGGTGACTTTTTCTGGTGACTTTTCCGACGAGGACAAGTTAACTAGTTAACCTGATTTTTACTATTAACTTATTAGCATGATTTTTTTATTCTTAACTAGTTAACTTGGATTTTTACAGTTAACATGTTTTCCGGTGACTTTTCCGGCGAGGCTTCGGAGACCGACCAAACTCCGGTGACTTTTCCGGCGATGACAAGTTAACTAGTTAACTGATCGAGTTAACTAATTAACTAGTTAACTGATCGAGTTAACTAGTTAACTAGTTATCTACTCGAGTTAACTAGTTAACTTATCGAGTTAACTAGTTAACCACTCGAGTTAACTAGTTAACTTATCAAGTTAACTAGTTAACTAATAGAGTTAACGAATTATCAAGTTGTTAACTATTATCTAACTCGAGTTAACTAGTTAACCAATCGAGTTAACTAGTTAACCAATCGAGTTAACTAGTTAACCAATCGAGTTAACTAGTTATCTAATCGAGTTAACTAGTTAATAATCGAGTTAACTAGTTATCCAATCGAGTTAACTAGTTATCCAATCGAGTTAACTAGTTAATATCATGATCATATATAATTAGTTAACGAAGTTATTAAGTCGATAACTAGTTAACTAGTTAACACGTTATTCGATGATGTTATAGGTTATTCCAATATGTTTTCATTCAAAATTTTACCAAATAGCAAAATAAAATATCAAACTATTAATAACATATTTTCCAGTGATGGGAATGTTAATTTTGATTTTCCAGTGACTGAAAATGTTAACTTTAAAAGTTTTACATTTTCAGTAAAGCTTTCGAGAGATCTGGGACTGCCACGCCGTCGACTGCCATGCCTCCGATGCCTACACCCCGTCATAGGTAGTCTATCGATGTTGTGCCGCGGGCCTTTCATAATCAGTAATCAACTCCATCGAATAGGTTGACCCGGCGTCGGAAAACAGCGGCTAATCGGAATGGAGGAGTCTGTCGTTGCTGGTTCCCGAAGTAGCTTTCTCGAAGGAGGTGGGAGTTCGAAAATCGAGCCACGAGGTGTGGTAGCCATAGAGAGCCACGAGGTCTCAGTTTGAGAGGTCGAGAGCATTTGAATGGCTGTCCAGGAGGATCTCGGCCGTGGCGATCAATCGGAGGAAAGAGGAGGCGTCGGTGGTGTTCCGAATCTTTGGAAGTTGAGAGAAACGACGATGGCGATGATTGTCGGCGGCGGCAGAAAGTTTTGGTGTTGAAGGATAAGGTTGAAGAAGAGAAGGGCCGATAATTTAGGGTTAGGATGTGTACTTTTTCAAAAAGACGAAACTACCCCTCCGAATTTGGGTTTGGAATTGTTCCAAACTTGAAATCCTGGACGCAGATCCGAAGCCTCATATATATAGTTAAATATATATTTTTTATTTATAATTAAATCACTAACTTATCCATATTTATATTAATGATCCTTACATATGATATATAAAGATGTCAAAATAACATACACCGTCATAGAATGGTAGGTACAAAAGCTAGTTAAAAAATATGATGTATCATCTGACATGACTTTTTTTTTACCAGAAAAGTGAATATCGTCATGTCGGTTCCATTACCACTTACATGAAAATTCTAACAGTGTTAACTAGATTTTTCGTCAATCTTAAATGTATAGTAAAAAAATTGTTAATAAAATAATTATGATTAGAATTAAATATTTGTGAAATATTTGGTTATAAAAGTTCATTAATCCTTATTTCGAATCTATGAAAATTTTCTATTTGTTTATAAGAAATGTTGTCCATTTATTTTTTTGTTATGCAATATAAGATTTGTATAAAATAATGTCAAAAGTTCCCTTTTCTCCCTTTGTTTCTTATGAGTGGCCATGAAAGAAATATCACTTCAATTGTAATTGGATAAGTTTATAGAATCAATCAAAAAAATAAATGAAAAAAGCCAAAATTCATGAGCAAGTTGCCAATAATCATGCACAACTACGTTACAATAATTCATTAAGTTAATGTGTCTTTTGGAGGTCCAAAAGGACTATTAAAAGAAAGGCTACCTACTAGCTAGTGAGTGTTAGTGTATCGATCTTTGACTGGAGATATCCCCTTTCTTTCTACGTTAAAAGGAAACCCATTTCATCATTGCAGCTGCTTACAAAAAAAAAAAAAAAAAAGGGCAAAGTAACATCATGCTATTACTCAATTATCAAAATTCACGAGTTTTATCAATGTAATAAGATCAAATAAAGATTGATTAGCTTTTTTCTCATCGTATAAAAATACATGGTTTATGGGATCTTTAATTGAACTGAAAATCGCAACGTTATGTTTACTTCATACATTGCGTTGTAATTGTAGAGGTTCTTTTTCGTTGTTATTGCTTCTTTGTTTGTTATTCCTAATTCGGATTGTAATCTTGGGTATTTTCTTCGCTATGACTCTCTTGGCATTTCAGAGTCTCGGAATATTATTATTAATGAGTAGGGCGTAACACCGCTTTTCCAAAAAAAAAAAACTAATGAAGCTGATTGAATCAGTGTTGTAGTTTTTTCCTTGCAAGCCAGCTTTTGGTTCTGAGAGCATAGTAGTGAATCTCGTGTGTTGGTGTAATCGTTTTGGAAGATTGCATGACAATTCCATTTCCTTGAGACAGAGATAGAAAAGCAGAACAGAAAGGTGGCCAAATAGTGATGGGGAGATTGCCAAATTCCAATCCTTCTCCACACTTTGAATCCACACTCAAATATTATTTCTTCTTTAGAATCGGGTAAATGATTTGATTCTTTATTTTTTTTCAGAAAATAGAATTATAACCCCTTTTGAATTTGAAGAAGGAATCTTGAAATCTAGCCGCCTTTTTTCCTTGTTCGTGAGGGAGGTTCCTTGGTAGCTGACATTTGCCATTTTTTGGATTCTCGCCCTTTCATCAGACTTCTTACGATTCCTCGTCATGCGTTTCGTTGTCTCCCAAGTCGGAGTATGGTAAATCTCACGGCTTGGGTGTGCACTTAATTTTCAGAATGCATGGCTATCTCCAGCGCTTCTACGGGAGTTATCTAATGGAAGAAAAAAAATCTTGAAATTCCAATTTGAAACTAAAGAAGGGAATTTGAAACTCAAATCGAATTAAGTGAAATCAGGAAATGGTGAGGGTGAAGATTATAGATGATTTTGATGAACTGTCTTAGACTTCTATAAAAGGAGTGTTACTTGTGCATTATTTACCCCTCACCAAGAACACATCATTCATATGCAAAACCAAAATACAGATAAGTATTTGACTTTTTTTTAATAAGTCGATTAATGGGTCAATAGTCCTATCGCTCAAGCCGGTTCACTCCGGCGATCTTGACCATTCGTTCGTCAACGATCATGATCATTGCAAAACTGGGTGATCAATCAACAGATTACACGTGACGACTCAACTCGAATCTCGATGAGATATAAATAGCAACTCTTTAAATAGCAGTCTATCACTGATACTTGTCTGATTCTCAATTCTCTGTATACGACTTTACCACTCTTACAACTCAACACTTGCCGTTCTATACTCTCACGTAGGAGTGAGAGTTGGTTGGTTAGGTTAATAACCGACAGATGTCGGTCAGTAGATCAGTTAAAACAAATCCAAATCTCTTAACTGTTAACCGACCAATTTGGTTTTGGTTTTGGTTTGACGGATTGACCGACTAAAGTCGATCGGTTTCAGTCAGATTACCTATAATTGTGAACAAAATATGTTAGTTAATCAGTTTTAACCTTAAACGTATTGCCAACCCTACCTCACGCTTTACAAGGATCCACCAAGGAGAACCCTACTGTCGATGATCTACTCACCCCACGTTCAATCCACTCGATCCTCCAATCGAACCACACTTGTGAACCAACCAACCTTTCGAATCATAGTTAAAATCTGATATTATTTTCTAATAAACACTTAAATTCTAGCATTACACACATTCCTAAGATTAAAGTCTACAGAATACATGAATTCAGGAATCTGCAACATGGCTCAAGCATGAAAGTCCACAGCCTAAACCTAGATACAGCAATAGCAGCAGCAGTGGAACCCTAATCTCAGATTGAGGAAGAAGCCAGTTTCAGCTCGTGTTCTTCGTCGCCGAAACTGGGTGGTTTCGGGATCAAGCCAAGGACTTTGAACATCTGTTGCTCGGCATCATAATCATTGTTGGGAGTCGTCAACAGCTTCTCCCCTGTGAAGATCGAGTTTGCACCGGCCAAGAAGCAAAGCGTCTGCTCGGCCATTGAAAAGCTCACCCTACCTGCTGATAACCTCACCATTGCTTTCGGCATCACAATGCGTGCTGTTGCTATCATTCGTACCATCTCCCAGATTTCCACTGGCTGCAAAAAAAACCAGAACTCTGTACCATTTACATATGAAGAGGATAATTCTGTACTAAACAAGTTTATGATTAAACTGTAATTCAGATTTAGTTTATACAAATGATATGATCATGAACAGCTTGATTGAAACTTGAACAACAAAGGCTTACCTTCTGGTCTTCTAGAGGCGTGCCTTTCACTGCAACAAGAGCATTAACAGGAACACTCTCTGGGTGCTTAGGAAGTGTTGCTAATGTATGCAGCAGACCAACTCTGTCTTCCTCAGCTTCTCCCAGCCCGATTATGCCGCCTATTACGACAAAAAACAAGTTGAATAACAGACTTTAGTAAACCCTATATGGATTAACCGAAATTTCAACATTAACTTCATTAGGTTAGACTTATGGCTGAAGTAAAAGACATTAATAAAGAAAGCATTTTGATGACAGTTTTTATGTGGAGTTTGATAAATTTCTCGGACTTC
Organism: Linum lewisii; assembly: GCA_034768395.1. Taxonomy (NCBI): domain Eukaryota; kingdom Viridiplantae; phylum Streptophyta; class Magnoliopsida; order Malpighiales; family Linaceae; genus Linum; species Linum lewisii. The sequence continues at coordinate 18,944,699 of CM068302.1, read as the reverse complement.
ACTGCATGACAATATCAATAAGAAAGAAAAATGAAGAACCTTAGTTTTCACAGTGATTGCATGCCGCTGAATCATTGCCAACTGTCGAATGTAAACAAAAGCTTGTTGATAGGCAGTTTGAAGGTCCATCTTCTATTGCTGCTTTGATCCAAGTCTCAACCATTGAAGTGGTAACGACAGTTTTAGATGAATTATCCTCCTTCTCAACTTCGACATGATCGCTAACAGGCTCATCCACATCAGTATCAGCATCAGCATCGCTAACTTCATCATCATCAACACCATCATCCTCCTGCAAGAAAACAAGAGTGTGAATAGCCACCAATCACCATACTATTACTCAAGCAGAAACTTTGAGCATCATGGTACTTAAATTTACCTCTTCATCAAATGCAAGAAGATCCTTATCATGCACTTCCAAGAACTTGTAAAATTCAGGGTCCTGTACAGTAATAAGAAATCAATGATAAGTCCACCACAATATATGTTGTTCCAGCCCCTTCGTTCATTGTGGCCAACCTTCAACTTTCAGAAAACGGTACTGTCTGGTGAAGTTGACGAAAGAAACTGAAGACTTCTTGATCATCTGCTTATTATTGTTGTTCTGTGACTTGACAGGCCGCGCCAAGAATATGAACTTGAAGCATTACATAAAGATGAAGGCTGTGTCACTCAGCAGTCATCTAGGGTGTTTCATCCACAGTACACTGTTCCTAGTTTTGTGCCACTTGGTATAGAGAAAGGAAAATGTTAGACCATTTAGGATTGCGAGAGATGTTACAGGAAGAGGGGATCCTTAATCATTTGGTTATCCCTTGTATATCAGTGCCGAAAACTACACTTGAGCTGTCCGTCACTTTGAATTGTTGATTGCGAATAATCAGATGACATGTATGATGATACACATGATGATACACATAGATAATCCTTCTTCATTCTTTGTTATATTTTCTCCAGCATACAGAACTGGTCTGGGAGGCAGTTGCAAGCTTTCCGCGTCTCCTTCGAGCATCTCCACCACTTTGTTCATTGGAGGACGGTTGCGAGGATTCGTCTGGATGCACCACAGTCCTACTATAACCATCTTCTTTGCAAAGGTACTTTCCTCTTCTGTAGCATCTCCGACTAGAATAGGAGTTCCGGGTGTGGACAATTGGTCATGAACCCAGAAGGGGAAGTAAACTTGGCTTGAATGATCTGTCACTGCATTCATGTTATTCCTTTTACCTGTCATTTCCAACAGCAGCATACCAAAGCTGATGTATACATCAGCTTTGTAAGACACACTTCCAATGTTCTTGTAGAACAGTTCAGGTTCCATGTACCCTATGGTTCCCCTTGCCGCAGTCAAAGTCGCAACTCTGTCACCAGCCTGATACAGTTTCGCCAACCCGAAATCAGACACCTTCGTGTTGAACTTTTCGTCCAGAAGAATGTTGTGGGGCTTGATGTCGAAATGCAGAATCTGCATGTCACAGCCACTATGCAGATATTCAATCCCTCGAGCCACTCCAAGAGAAATGTGGTACAGTTTTTCCATGCTCAAGGACACGTATCCTTGCTTGTGAAATATGTACTTGTCAAGAGAACCGTTCGGCATGAACTCGTAGACAAGAGCTCGCTTTGTCCCTTCAGAACAGAAGCCAATCAGAGTCAAACACATAAGCTGACTATTTATAGCAACAAGTAATAACAGAGTCAAGAAGGGAAAGAGGAACTGACATTGAAATTAAGATTCTTCTTTGCGTTCTCAATCTTGGCTTGGCAAATTGCTCCATCGTATTAGCCTTATGAATCTGCTTTTCAAGCATGGCAAGCAAATTATCTGACTTTTCCAACCTGAAAACATAATTGGTCATACAGGCAAGGATATAGAATAAGCAGAACCATTTACATCAGCAGTACACAATTTTCAGCCCAGATTCAATAAATTGGATGAAGACTCTACAATATATGATTACTTAGTTGTATAAACTTCCTTCCACAGTTATACAAAACATACTCTTTACTTCAATTCTTCCAATAACATGTTCAACTCTTATCAGCTTAATAGCATTCATGCAAGTAGTGAATAAAACATACCAATTTCTTGTCGTCTCTATCACATAGTCAAGTTCACAAGGCATCAGGTCAACTCTATCACGCTGTGCGTAGAATAGCCTGTGGCAATACGGACACTCCGATTCCCTAATCAATTCCTCCGGTGGCTCAACAAGCAGCATCGCTGAGCAGTCCTTGTAGAGGCAGTAATACCTCTGCAATTCTCAGCTTATCAGTGTATAGGATGATAATTAGACGCAAAAGAACCGTTAATCTTAAGAAAAGGGAGAAACAAGAACAAAGCATAAAGCCATATTGAAGAACTGAAGACGAAGGAAACTGGTCCAATGGGAAGGTGGAAGCATCCGAAAATCCAATGGAATAATATTATTAAAATTCATTACATAATACTATCTGGGAAAACAAAAACTTCTATCTAATTACAATGACTTCGAGAGTTTTGGGTGCCTTTGATTTGAACTCCAATGCAGCCTCGTATCCTTGAATATCGTTAGGATATAATAGTGAGTAGGGTGAATAAAAAAAATTACAAGAAGGAGTCCTAGGGCTATAGATAGAATTGTAAGAAGGACACGGAGTTGTGCACCCTAAATCAAACACTAGTTTCTTCAACCCGACGAAATAGTTCATAAAGTAGTCAATAAACTCGCGTTCCATGGGAAATCCACGAAACCCGATAATCTCCACCACCTCGATGTTCTTATGATCCATTTTAATGGCACCTACTTGATGGTTCTCGATCATGTTGACCTCGTGTGGAGAAAGATGAAAATCATACATTTCCACCTGCACCAAACCAAAAAAAATCTCAGAATCAGCAAAAAATAACAATTGAGAAGCAGTGGCGTAGCCAGAACTTCTGCCGGGGTCCGAAGAAACAAATCATTGACCAACTTACAAACAATTGCAACGTACGCAAGCGAGGGCATGCATTTAGGAGAGGAATCAACCCGTTCACTCTTAAATATCCCGACCCGTCAAGCTTGACTGCTAATCGCTCAAGTCTACCGTACTCGACTAGGCCACCCTCGATCAGATACGACATGCAAACCTGCAACAAGCAACACAGAATTCACATGTACTGTAATGCAAACATAACATAAACATATGAGAAATCACAATCCAGAAACTTATCTACTCTTACCATTTCTGTCTCCCAGTATAAAGATTTCAACTGAGCAAAGCAACCAGAGAGAGATTTGATCGTCGAACAATCGACAAAATTCCACGGATATAGAGTTATATCCGAAAGATTCCACGTGAACAGACTCAAATCCACGAGAGACGAGCAGTTTTCCAGCAGGAAATGTGGCTGATAATGAGAGGCATGCACCAAGCTTGAGAGCAGTGGTGCATTCTTGATCTCTATGAATTCTAGATCACTGCAGAATCCTATTTCCAAGTGCTTCAAAGAAGAAGTAGCCACAACTCTCAGCCTTGTTAGGCCAGATGAATATGTGAGCGATAACTCTTCAAGTAATGGACAGTTAGCTATGAAGTGCTCAATAATCCCATCTCTGAGTTCCACACCACACAAACGTAAGCATCTGAGAGATCTGATATCTGACAATCCATGAGGAGTCTTGATGTGACTGTAGCAATCTTCTGAGAAGTAGTAAGCAAATTTCCTGAAGGATAGTTCAAGAGACTCGATTCTCTTCGAAACTGCGAACTCCAGCCATCTGTCGATATCGTCTGTGTGTGTACCGTCAATCGATACAGCTCTGAACTTTCTGATTTTGGAGCCCTGCTGAAGCTGCTCCACAACTCCATTAATCACCACATGAGAGTTGTAATCGAAGTCAAGCTCCAGATTAGCAAATTTCCACAAGTTTTTCCACCTGCTCGAGAGGACTGAACTTCTTACTGCTTCGTTGAAGCTCAAACGTGAGAGGATTTTGGACAGAAGCTCATCTGGTAACTTGGAAATCATATTCAGTTCTTCTTCTAATCCCTAATTTCAAACGAACGAACAAAAGGGACAGTGTTGGATTTCTCTTCTAATCCCTAATTCAAACGAATCGAAAAAGAAGGATAGAAACAGAGGAAACTTACTTGTTGATCGGCGATAGCAGAATCAGATGGGCAAGTCCAGATTGTCTTCTCCTTCATCATCGAGGATTTCTCTCTCTTGTACAAAGTCCTTACAGAAAACTGAAAACCCTAATTCGAAGAAGAAAAGGATTGTTTTTGCTTTACGGGAGATTAAGTCCAGCGTGCTTATATTTATACATTGTTTCAACGAGAGTCGCATTTACAAACGGCCCAACCAACCCCGCCAGCACTCTAGGTATTGGGGTGTGAAGGATGACTGCCGGTTGGTTAAAGACTGTTTATCAGGCCACATCTATGATTCATGTCCAGTGGATTTTACCAGTGATTTGGGAAGACGATTTGTCGTTCATCCATCTGTATTGAAAACGCAACATCCTCCCCGGATACTATCATGGATAGCTAATGGTATTAGTAATGGCCTTGATGCTCTCTTCCTCAGCAGGTTTGAAGCACAGCGAGCTGAGTATTGGCAGACTTTGTACTCCTCCGCAGTAAGTGAAGATACCTCTTATCTTGTAAGTTACATTTCCTCTTGTCCCTTTCACTACTTTTAATCCAAAATCTGTCTTTATTGCAGAATATGGGGGCCCCATATCTTTTATTTTGCTCAGAACAAGATGACCTTGCTCCTCACCAAGTTATTCGAAATTTTGCTGGAAGGCTGCAAGAGCTCGGAGCAGATGTAAAACTTGTGATGATGAATGGCTCTCCTCATGTAGGTCTGTTTCTAAACTTCAAGAAATCTATCTGAGTCTGCATTGAATGTCAACTTCTATATATAAGGTTCCTATCAATCAAGTGTACTTGCTTCTGTTTGGTTGCACCCTAGATATGCTTATTCCAATTCCAGCCTTATGGATTCCATCCAAAATAAAGATCTGATAATTGTGAAGGTATTCTTCATCGTCCATCGTGATGGGACGGATTCTATGTTGCTGACCGTCATTGTTTTCAAGTTACATAAAGAACTACGAACACATTTTGGGTTGCATTTGAATTCAATCCGTCTGTTCTTCAGATTCTGTTTGACCAGGAAACTTCGTTGCTATCTGAGATTGCAGTCCTTTTATGTTTTATAAAAGGGTGGGAAGACTTGTGCTTCTTGCATATTCATCTAGCTTTGTAGAATGAGTGATATTTGGTGGGAACATAAAAATTACTTTCTGCATCTCGAGGCTGTCTAGTACCTCTAAACCTCGAGCTAGTTTGGGTTGCATTCGATGGTTCTTTGTGTTAATAAGGTTTTTCTAACTTGCACAATCAATTGCTTGCTGTACAGGTCATTATCGGCTGTATCCAGTCGATTACAAGGCTGCCATCACCGAGCTTCTCGGAAAGGCAGGTGGAGTTTACTCTAAAAGAATACGGCGGCTTGAGGGTGAAGGAATGGGATTAGAGGGGGGACACAATAACATTTCAGACCCAATGTCCAACCTGAGGAAAGCCGCAGGGAGCTCAAACCAGAGCTTTGGCGGAGATAATATTGCATCAGGTGATCATTTCATGATGCCAACATCAGTAGAATACTACGAAGGTAGAGGCGTTGGGTCAGTGCAAGGTGAACATAAAGAAGACTTGATCCGTGTACGTGATCGAGGACCTCCAACCATCAATGCTCATGGAGTTCTGGGGCAGATACTCTTTGATGTCTGCGTTCCGGAGTACGTGGAAGATTGGGACATAAAGTCTTCAGCTTCATTGAGCAGACACCCTTATACTTTCACACGACGACATACAACGTTTAATCCCATGAAGTGCATTCGTCGGTCAAGGCTGTGACTTGTGACCTATGGCTAGTAGGGATCAGCTACTGTAACTTGGTTTGAAGTCTGAAGAGTGAGCTATAGTTGTAAACCAATGAGGGGTGGTTTGTTTGAGGAGGTCGCATGTGTACAGTTGAAGAAGACCTTGGCCTCCATATAGAATTTGTATTCTGATGATACTTCAAATCATGAGGATCCCTTCTGATGTGAAGGGTTTCCCAGAATAAAGGAGACCGATCAACCACTGTTTGCTGTCGCTGTGCTGCCAATTGTCTCTGTCTTCTTTGTAACAAAGGCAAAACATTGAGAGAACAGTTTTTGGATTAGTTCCCAAAGGAAGGCAGCATTAAATAATTGTTTTGTCAAATTTTCATTTGTTTTCACTTTTCAGGTCGCAGCTCATCATATAAGTTTTTTTCATTTCTTTGATTCAGTAAACTAACATAATTTTTTAGTTTTGAACAGATTGTGAAATTTAAATACAGTTAATGATGTAACTTCCATCAAAATGGAAGGTGATGGCTAAATTTCACCAAAAGTATAAATATAAGGACTAAATCGAGCAAACTAAATGAATAGAGGGACCCATTTCACCAGCCTATTTTCTATTTTCTATTTTCTGGGAACCGTACAAAATTGGAAAGTGTTATTTCCTGAATTTATTGGAAACCGGAAAGTGTTCCTTCAGTGTTCAGTCCGAACCACCGGCCCAACTCCGGACACCGTAGCCAGAGGTAATATGAAAATAGTGGTAACTGGAGCTTCTGGATACCTCGGCGGCCGGCTCTGTCACGTCCTTCTGCAACGAGGCCACGCTGTACGCGCCTTGGTCCGTCGCACTAGCGACCTCTCCTCCCTCCCTGCTCCCGCCGCAGCTGGCTTGACTTCGAACTCGCCTACGGTGATGTCACTGCACAACAGTTCACTCATCGACGCCTTTGATGGATGCAACATCGTTTTCCACGCTGCCGCTGTCGTCGAGCCTTGGCTGCCGAATCCTTCAAAATTCTTCTCGGTGAGTTTTCCGATAGATTCTCAGCTCAACTAGCATCCGATTGACACTGGAAATTGTGGACCTACTGATAAATTTTTTCGTAGATTAATGTGAAAGGATTGAAGAATGTACTGCGAGCAGCCAGAAAAACTGAGACAATAGAGAAGATCATATACACATCGTCGTTCTTCGCTCTCGGGCCGACTGACGGTTCCATAGCGGATGAGAACCAGGTAACTATTGAATTTCGAAAATTAAAGAAACTGGTGTTATTTGATCTTCCTCCAACTAGTTGTGATCCCATTTGATTATTTTCTGATTGTAAGTTGTGTTGTCCGAATTGCAGCGCCATCATGCGAAATTTTTCTGCTCGGAATACGAAAGATCGAAAGCGGATGCGGACAAGGTTGCATTACAGGCTGCATCCGAAGGGGTGCCGATAGTTGTGGTATATCCTGGTGTTGTGTATGGCCCGGGAAAGCTCACTACTGGCAATGTCGTGGCTAAATTGGTAAACCCTAATCTCTAGTAGCTTGTGCTGGAGTTCTTGTATTTTCAGGATTGAATTAGGGATTCACGTACGATTGGATTGAAAAATGTGGTCTACCCGAGTCAATGTACATGTCAACAGCGCCTCTGCTAGTCTTTTGGCCAATAGTTTAGTTAAAGCCTGTATCAGAGCATGATGCTGTTTACTGTCAAATTCTCTGTTTCAGCTTATCGAGCGCTTCCAGGGGCGTTTGCCAGGATACATAGGTTCTGGATACGACCGATACTCTTTCAGTCATGTTGACGATGTAGTACAAGGTCATGTTGCAGCGATGGAGAAGGGGCAGATAGGCGAAAGATATTTGCTTACAGGCGAAAATGCATCATTCAAGCAAGTCTTTGATATGGCTGCAGTCATCACCGGAACAAGCAAGCCAAAGATAAACATTCCTTTATGGGTCATTGAGGTTTATGGATGGTTGATGGCAAGGACGAAGCCAGGAATTTCTTATTCCGGGGGCCAATAAAATAAAATAAAATAATGAATTAACTAAATTTTTATTTATAAAGATTTTAATCATACATGGGTTCTTTAACACATTGCATTTAGTTTTTTTTATTTGTATCTAATTTTGGTTTGTAGAAATTGCTTTAAATTGTGTGTATCTAAGTTTTTTATATGTCATGTTGAATATGTATGATCAAACTGACTACCAACAAAATATGTGATCAAACTATCATGTTCAAAATTGGCTTGATTTTTCTTAAAACGACTTGATTTCATGTTTGTTATGGAAAAAATCTCCAATAATCAAGTCTTATTTTATCCGCTTGTGACGTACTATTGTGGACATGTCAATATCATTTTACGTAGCCAATGATCTGTTTCTACTAAAATAAACATGAATTTTCAACTCTAAAATTTATTAGATAATCTTAGGAACTAAAGACATTTGTAGTTGTATCCACCATAATAATCAATGGTTTCTCATCGGTTGAATTTAATCTAAAAATAAACTTCTAATAAAAATGATGATAAATGATAATTCATAACTTAACCATTCTAAAAGAAATATAAATTAAATTTTCTTTATTTTCTTTCTATTCTTAGTTTCTAATAAAATAAAATAAACTAAATATAATTCATTAATTTTCGTTACTTCAAAAAGAAAAATTTTATTAATTTTCGTTGTATAACAGATGGATATAGGTAAAATATTTTGGTAAGAATATAGCTAATTAAGTTAGACTTATGGAAGTAAATTTCAAACCCTCTATTCAAATAATATAAAGGTAAAAGATAAAATTAAAAAAATTAAAAAAATAGTGCAGTTTGAGAGAATCGAACAAATGACCTGCAGCTTACATACTATCATCTTAACCAGTACACTATGGCCCAGATATGTTGTAGGGCCTGCCCCCTCTCATTAATGTAACTCTGGTTCTGGTCTCACGAATCACAGGAAGCTTCCTCTCATCAGCCCTCCGGTATGAAAATAAAACCCAGTTCACTCGTAGTAATGGATCCTTCAATTAGTAACAGTATACTTCTTATCAGTTTTGTTCATTGGTTGTGTTGTATTTCACCAGACGGTTCGAGTGTTGAGACACCAATGGGCGTATAGCTGTGAAAAGGCTAAACAAGATCGGGTTACAATCCTAGAAGCCTCAAGGACGGATTACTGGAGGTGCTTCCCTGGTTGAAGAGCTTGGGAGTGATAAAATACTGACTAACTAACCCCAGGTGCAGTATAACCTGGTAACACTCCTCACGTTTCGTTGTTGGGCAAGCAAGTCGTGGTTGTTACTTATTAGATATCATATGACTTTGTCTATGTATTTATTCCCCAACTGCTTTTTCATACCTATTTTGATCTTTCGAGTGAGCCCCATGTGAGACTCTTAGCAATATGATCGTGTCCTGTTGCTTGAGTTGGCGTCCATAGTTTAGGCTCCATTTACAGTATTGTAGATACCTTTTAAGTGAAACGAAAGTAGGCCTCAGGAAAAAGAGGCTAAAACACTCTATATTTTATTTTAACTTGCTAACGTTTTCTAAGGGATTTACCCACAAGCCACAAGGACTACCAGTTCGTTCTGCGAGCTTTCTTCTTGAAATGCCAATGTCTGAGTTTACGTGAAGTGACCATAAAGCTAGGAGGCTTATGGTTTGCAGGTTGTGACTCTGAAGTAACGCGACGAGTATGTCATGCCGAAACCGAAACCGAAACGAAACAAAATGAAGATATATCTCTCAACTGCTGGGCTGGTTGCCTTTTTTTTTTTTTGTGCGTAGCACTCCTGGGCGGGAGCGAGCTATAAATCGTGAACCATCCTAGGAGCTAAAAATAAAAAGGAAAAAAGAAGGGGGAAAGGAGGGGGTTTGGGGTTGGGGGGTTGGGGGTTGGTTTGATTGAGAGAAAACGATCACATGAAACCTTTAAAGGTTACATTCATGGGATTTTTTCGACAAAAACTTGATAGGAGGTCAAATTCCAAACCTTTGGGCCATTGAGCCTCCATTGAGTCTGGAAGCATGGGTGCCTCAAATAATCTTCTGGAGCTATTGCAACTTATCGAGTTAGTTTATGATATGTTATCCTAGTAAAATCTTTAGAAGGCTTTCCCCAAACGAGAGGTGTTATGTTGATCTTCACAACGATTTTTTTCCTTAAACAAGAAAAAGATTTTTGGGTTAATTTTGCATTAAAATCTGACAGTCAATAGAGAATGGAAACGAAAATCTCTAAAATTTAATTTCTTTCTTGTACTATTCTTGAGTGACCTTAATTCCTTTCCTCAAAATTAACAGAGCCTTTCATTGTAGAATCTCTCCTATTAATATCCCCCATCAGTAAGGATTATAATTAATTTCTTCCGATTAGGGGGATTGGACTTTATTGAAAAAAGGTTTTGTCTAATATTCCTTTTGAAAAAAGGGAAAGAAATTCCCTTGAAATCATTCCTTTAATTGAGGGACAAGAAACCATTGCCTCCACTGATAATTTCCTTTTTTGTTGAGGTTATTTTCCATTAGGAACTGATTATGGCAGCTAATTTGAAGCAAGACAAGGAAAGTCTTAAGTGTAGAGAAAATGAGGTCTTGAAGCGGGCAGTAAGAAAGGAAATTTCCTGATATGGAAAGGGCGACAAGAGGGAGTTGAAGCAGAGTATGAATTGAGGTATGAGACATCCTTAATGTGACGAAACCAAAAAGAAGGTCTAATAACCAAAGTTAGAGGTAATAAGAGCAGGTAGAAAAGAATGAAAGTCGTCTTTAAAACCATGTAAATGTAGAAACTTTTGATTATTTACCTTAATTAGATTAGTTTTTATTTTTTAATTAAGGTAATGATTCCCCGAAAATTGCAGGAGGAAACCGGGTTTCAAAGAAGGTACTCATCGGAGGATATCTTCTACGGCGAGCCGAGCCGTTACCAGACCAAACAAAGAGGCATTGGAGACACTATCTGAAGAAACAAGGAGGAAGTCTTTCTGTGGTTGGAGGACCTAAAATGAAGGTGTAGAGAGGTTTAAATTGAAACAATCCAGGAACCATTCCAAGGAGAAAAAACGAAGAAAACCAAAAAAAAAAACGAACGAGAGAACACTATCTATCATTAAGAGATTCATTTATCATCAGCACAAGACTGTAAAACAGTACATCTTTAACATTCGGTGTACAATGCCCTTATTGGCGAGCCCTTAATGGCGAAAAAAAGCCCTTTACGGCGAAATTATTCCCTTAATGGCAAGAATTTGTCTAGGGCTGCAAAGCCCCAGCTGGAAGCTTTAAAAAGCGTTCCACAAGCCAAAAGTAATGTTGACAGTGACTTGGCGGCACCAATTTTCCATTGTGGCAACAGGTTGGTGTGCCAGCCGCTACTCCAAGCAAGAAGATCTCAGCTTGAGGACGGAAAATATTAGAGTGTTGAAGTTTCAGCACCAAAATGGTGCTGAAGCCGCCCACGTGTAGATAGGGATGGCTAATGGGACGGGCTCGAGTACCCATACCCATTAAGAAACGAGTAGTGGGTACCCATTAGCCTCGAAACTCATCCGTAGCCCGAACCTGTTCGGTAGTATGTACCCATTAAGGATAATGGGATCGGGTCGGATACCCACTAAACCCACTAAAACCCATTAAAAAAAAAGCACCACATGCCTGCCATTTTAAAATATGAAATTCACATGCCTGCTGCCATTTTAAAATATGAAACCCACCTGCAAACAGCCGGAAAATATAAAATTCAAAGCAACATTTGTAAAATGGATGGAACCTGCAGCAACCGCGACGGCGACACAGCTACGATGAGACCGTCTGAGAGTCAAAACTCGACTAGAGAGAAACTGAGAAGATAGACGAGCCTTAGGGTAGATTCGGATTCCGATTGTATTTTAAGTTGCGAACGAGAAGACGACGAGCTCAGGGATTCATTTCATACCTGGAAATTGAAAACTGAGAAGATGAACTTCACAGGCGACTTGCGAGAGAGAGAGATTAATCGTATTGCCAATACAATTTAGATTTAGTTTAGGCCTAATGTCACCGTACAGCATGACATTTTGGGTTATTACGCGCCTAACCAACACCTACAATATTAGCACGATCTATGTCTGTCATTTACCTAAATAACATTCCGTTAGGATCCGTCCAAAATCATCCTACATGGCATGACGGAGTTAGCTGACTGTACCTAAATTCCTACGTGGCGTGTGACATAACTGCCACGTCGTATTAATTAAATTTTATTTTTTAATTTCTAATTTCCTCTTTCTTCTTCCCCATATCTCTCTCCAACAACTTAAACCCACCACCACCCATTCCTCCACCAGAACAACCACCACCAAATCCTTTCCCACCTCTTCCACTTTCATTGTCAGAGCACTCTGACTAAAGTCCTATAAAATTTCAGAAAGAAAAATGAAGCAAAAGAATGGAGCTTGCTCTGAGCTTAGCGACGCCTCAAAACTATTCAAATTCTCGACAAATCCGCACCCAAGCTCTCCACCAACGATCACACCTCCGATTTTGCATGGGCTTATCGGGAGTCGCCGGCACCGCTCCTTCATCGGAGCTCACCGACTGCTGTAGAAGAGTCAACATTTCGTCTACTGTAGATCCCCAGCCTTCCCTCCAGCTCGCCCTCCTTCCATTTTCCCCTATTCCGAGAAGACCCACTACTCCAGCGACGAAGGCGCCGTCGCCGGAGCCCCTCCGTTTTCCCTGGCTCGTCGCCGACCCAGCTCGTAAGTCTTTTGATTTCAAGTTTTTCAACTTTTTTCGGGTTGTTTCGCCTTTTTGGGTGGTTTCTTGTTTTTTGCCCTGATGGTGTTCGAAGAAATGCCGCTAGGAGGGAGACAAGTCAAAATAGGCGTTTATCAGCTGAAGAAGGCGATGACGGCGCTTCTCTCTCGTTGCCCAACAGCGTCGCTACGTCGTCGTTTCGGATGGAGTTCGGAATCGGAGGATTTGGGTTTCCCAACATTAATAAGAGGGATTTAGAGGAAGGTGAAAAAGCTAATGCGAGTGAAGATGATGAGAATGGATCATGAAGCAAGAAGCTCGACCGCGTTGTTTGAGATCTATTCCGGTGACGAAGAAGGTATATATTCGTGGTGGAAAATTGGGCCCCACAGAGGAAGTGAAGAGCGGAGAGGCGATCGGAGTTGGAGCCTGTGCTGGGTTGTTGTCGTCGCAAGCGGAGGAGGAGGATTGGAAAGGGGGATGGGATCGAAAACAAGGGAGTTGTTGTCGTCGAGTGGGAAACGCCATCGAGTGAAGCTGTGGAGGCAAAGGAAGACGAGAAAGAGTTCGAGAAGGTTCGCAAGCGGAGGAGGAGGATTGGAAAGGAGGATGATCGGAAACAGGGGAGTTGTTGCCGTCGAGTGGGAAACGCCATCGAGTGAAGTTGTGGGAGGCGGAGGAAGACGAGGAAGACGATGAGGATTCAGGGGGCATTGTTTCCGAGAACGAGATCTAGAAGAAGGAACGGCGGTGGAGGACTGCGAAGGTTGATCGGTTGTGACTAAAGGGGAGAGTGTTGGGAAGTGTTTTTTAATTATTTAATTAAATTGTATTTTTTATAGTTTTTTAATTGAAAAAATGCCACGTCAGATAGGATATTTTGCCAGCTTTACACTACTATTTTGGACGGAACCTGACGGAATGCTATTTAGGTAAATGACAGACATAGATCGTGCTAATATTGTAATACTTAATAGGTGATGGTTAGGCGTGTAATAACCCAAAAGGTCATGATGTACGGTGACATTAGGCCTTTAGTTTATTAATTATTAGTTAGTTAGGGATTTTATTTATTATAATAATAATAAATTTAATAGTTCGGGCCAAACGAGCTTAATGGGACTCACAGGTATTACCCGTTCGGGTAGGGGTACCCATTAGCCTCAAAACTCATCCCGAGCCCGAACCCGTTCGGGTAATGGGTACCCACTACTCATTAAAAAACGGGCCGGGCTCGCGGGTACCCACTACCCGGCGGGCCAACTTCGAGCTCCACATGTAGATTCATTTAAACGTAGGATCGTCACGTTTGAATGAATCTACACGTAGGGGCTTCAGCACCATTTTGGTCCTGAAATTTCAGCACTATAAATTGTTCCAGAGGACGGTGGCGACAGAGGTCTCGTGCTGATCTCGGTCTCGGGCCCTCTTTCGCCGGCAACTCAGTGGTCTCGTACTTTTCCAATTTTACATACATTTCAAACAAACCTAGGCTGGTTGGCTTTAGTTTACTTGGAGTTGACTCTAATTAAATAATTAAACCGGAAAATCTAATTAAATTAAAGTCAAGTTTATTATAATTTTTCCCCCCAAAAAAAAAAGTTTATTATAATTCATCTAAACCCTAGAATTACTGGTCATATTGCAACCAGCTACATATATTCTTCCATCTCTTGAGTCTTGACCAACCAAGTGGTATTCAACTTTCTGCAGGTGGCATCAACGGTTTAGTATTCAACTTTCTGCCATCATTAACCACATTTTAAGGGTTCAAGGTTCATCATATCAGTAAGCTTTATTTTGGTTTGAGACCACAGTATTCTCCGAATATGGACGTGGAAGGTGCAGTGGAGTACGGACAAGGGAATTATGACGACGAAGTTGCAGAGGAGGAGGAGGACATGGAACAGGCTGACGTGTCGCCTCTGTTGATTGCTCGTGGAGGTCCCTTGTATACACCTAACTTGGTCAGTCCCCTCACCCAAGTTCCCGAATTCCAAGATGCCGTCCTCAGTGTGGTCCAGGTTCCACTGCTCTTTATACCCTGTCTAAGTGCATTCTTAATAAGTTTTCCTAACAACTAGTTAAATTTGTGGATTGCCTGTATATAAGTAGTTGATTTATCGATAAATTTCATTTGAAGCAGAGTTTGAAGGATGAATTGGACTTTGATTCTTCGGAAATCTGCAACCAAGATGATATCATGTACTTTATTCTACCTCTCAGTGTTTGGTTGTTTGCTGTTTGGAATTAAGTTGCTCATTGTTTTACCTCAACTTCAAATGCATGCGTGTACAATTTAACTCGCAGGGTTGATGACATTAAAATTCGTAGCAATGAGGAGTTGGTCGAGATGGCACTGAAGGAAGTTTTTAAAGTACGTCCTGTTTAGCATCTTCTTGCTCTTTATCTTTCTAGTTTTACCATCTCACTTGATATTTTGCTCAAAGGATGGAGGGGAAAATGGAAGTTTCTCGCAGCCCTCTAAGCCAAACCCCAATGATAGGTGAGTTGATCTGTGCTTCATTAGTTATGATCCCCTTTTTGTGTAGTCGTTATGCAATCTTTACTCTAGTTTTTCTTAGCCATGCTTTTCTTCTTGCTCTCATATTTCCCCTCTCATTCATCCTTGGAGCAGCCTTTTAATAGCCTTGATCGTTGAATAGGAATTCCAAACTTATACTTGATAATCTGTTGCCAACTGTTTTCAAATGTCTGCTTTAGAGCGTTTGCACAGCTATTTTTACTATGGATGCTCGTTATCATATTGAATCTTGACAATAATTGGCTGCATTGGGTGATTTAAAGAATTTTCACACATTCAGATTAGAACAGACCTCTTTTTAGAAAATAGAAACAAGTTAACATTGTGGTGTATCAATGAGATTTAAGCAATGCATGTACGTTACCTTAATTCTTATAAGTTTGCTATTAATCAGAGTAGGGGGTGATCTTAGGGCATCGAGCAAGATGCACACTCGGTCAAGAAGCTTCCAAAGAAAAGGTGGAGCTTCAGCTACTCCAGAATCAGTTGATTGTGCAGATTCTGAAACCAAATCTGCCACCAATAGCAACACAAGAAGTGGCAAGAAGTCACGGAAGAAAAAGAGAGACATCTTGAAGGGTGTAGAGGTATGTTATCCGAGGATGTATAATTTTCTGAGACAAGATGAACTTGAAGTTTTAAATAATTGATGGATATTACATCCCAAGCATGTGGATTATATCCATTTTTGGGTTCATGTTTCGTGTTTGTTATCTTATTCATGATCACTTAAATGGAATAATGTACTAATATATTTCTGTTTAGATTTTGATTGAGCATGCGATCAGTTGATGACTGATTATTTTCCCTTTTCATATGTGATGCTCCTGAGGTTCAAGTGTGAACATAGCATTTTCATTATATGTTTGAAGCACATTGCTTTGATCTCCCACAGGTAGGAGCGTTTATATATATTTCACAAAGTTTCTGAATAAGCTGTTCTTTCACGTCCAGGAGAGTTACCCTGCAATACTAGATGATTTACTGAACATAAAAAAGAAGCAGGGTGAAGATAAAGCAACAACTAACTTACATTCCCTCAGGTTTGTGCAAGTTTGTTCAACTCGAGTAAATGCATCATCTACTCTGATATTGTGCTCATTGTGGCTATTGTTTTAATTTAGTGCTGGATGCAAAGTCAACAAAAGTTCTATTGCGTCTATAGAGAGTGGCACGATAATGAAATCTCTGAGATCTGTCAACTCAAATATGCAGGTAGGCTTGGAATGTTATATTGTGATGGTTTATTTATTTGTTGTGTTATGAAGATATACTTCTTCCGGGAATACTTGAAACTTGTTCCTCCATTCTTTTGAATGATCTATGCTTTTCTGTTCTAATGTGCAGCTTGTGAAGACCTCAGATATTGTGCAAGAAGTACCTGTGCAACTGCCTGAGGTGGTTCTTGTTGTGGAGGTATACCATAATGTACATCAGTGGCAGAAGGTAAGACTTAACTCGAATTTCTGGCGATGAGAACTGTATGTAGTTAGACTTTTGTTCTGTTGCAATCTTTGTAGTTTAGTCTCTGAATCTCGAATTTTCAAAATATCATGTTAATGGTTGATTTGTTGTTTGATCTGTTTTTCTTTGGAGTTTGACACATGTTCTAGATATGGTATGTCAAATTGCTGTAATGTCGATTCATTTGAGGAATTGTTTGTCTTACTCTATAACCTCGTGCCTCTGCTGTGGACTCCCATATGTAGTACAGGCTTCCCCTTTTCTTGGCATTTAACAATATCACCAATTCAACTCGTTGACTTCTTCATCCTAATCTAGTATTGACTTTTATGTGTTTCACCTTGCTGGCTCGTGCCTCTGCCTGAGGTGGTTCTTGTTGTGGAGGTATACCATAATGTACATCAGTGGCAGAAGGTAAGACTTAACTCGAATTTCTGGCGATGAGAACTGTATGTAGTTAGACTTTTGTTCTGTTGCAATCTTTGTAGTTTAGTCTCTGAATCTCGAATTTTCAAAATATCATGTTAATGGTTGATTTGTTGTTTGATCTGTTTTTCTTTGGAGTTTGACACATGTTCTAGATATGGTATGTCAAATTGCTGTAATGTCGATTCATTTGAGGAATTGTTTGTCTTACTCTATAACCTCGTGCCTCTGCTGTGGACTCCCATATGTAGTACAGGCTTCCCCTTTTCTTGCCATTTAACAATATCACCAATTCAACTCGTTGACTTCTTCATCCTAATCTAGTATTGACTTTTATGTGTTTCACCTTGCTGGCTCGTGCCTCTGCCTGAGGTGGTTCTTGTTGTGGAGGTATACCATAATGTACATCAGTGGCAGAAGGTAAGACTTAACTCGAATTTCTGGCGATGAGAACTGTATGTAGTTAGACTTTTGTTCTGTTGCAATCTTTGTAGTTTAGTCTCTGAATCTCGAATTTTCAAAATATCATGTTAATGGTTGATTTGTTGTTTGATCTGTTTTTCTTTGGAGTTTGACACATGTTCTAGATATGGTATGTCAAATTGCTGTAATGTCGATTCATTTGAGGAATTGTTTGTCTTACTCTATAACCTCGTGCCTCTGCTATGGACTCCCATATGTAGTACAGGCTTCCCCTTTTCTTGGCATTTAACAATATCACCAATTCAACTCGTTTACTTATTCATCCTAATCTAGTATTGACTTTTATGTGTTTCACCTTGCTGGCTCAGGCATTTCTCCCAACATTTTCATTTGGGAATTAGTTTATCATTATAAACTCAATCTTTTACACTGAGAGCTATGTTTACATTTCTACCATTCAGACACAAGAGTTTTTGGTGTTAGGACGACAAGTTTTGACAGAACTGAAGGACAAGATCTATTGCAAGACAGATGAAATGATGAAAAGGGCAGAACACTATGACGCTTCAGGATACTTTCTCATAGAGGTAAGATGTCCTACTTGCTTCAAATTGGAAATAGTTTAAAAATATGAATCAGTTGTGGAATACAGACTCATATGGTGCTACTTCCATTTTTCTAGGACTTGTTCTGCAATGATTTGAGGGCACCCTATTCTACCAATTATAGTGAACCTATATTCGACTGGCTTAAAAACTCAAAAGAAGAGGTTGATAAGAAATGGGAGTTTATCATTAGCGGAGACCAAAAGCGCAAGCTGAAAGCTCTCGTGGGTGCAATGCCAACCCTTAGTTTACCGGAATTCCAACATGCTCATATGCAAACCATGCGTTTCTGTGATCTGAGGTTTCAGTTGGGTGCTCCATATCCCTACTGTCATCAGGTATAACATGTCATGCCAACCCTGAAGTTTGTTAATGAACTGTTGCACATCTATTTCATGGTAGTTGGAATCTCTGTGTTGAATTTGTAGTGTTTGCTTGTCCACAGGGGGCTGCAAGCATACTATGGTGATTAGAGACATGAGATTGATCCATCCAGATGACTCACAGAATCGAGCTGCTTATCCGATAGTGAGCTTTCGGCTGAAAGCACGTATGCAAAAATGCAGCGTGTGCAACATGTTTAGAGCAAAGAAGGTGACGGTTGATGACAAATTAGCGAAATATAATCCATGTTACTTCTGCAATGATTGTTATTACCTTCTTCATTACTCTGGGGATAGGACACTCCTCTATGATGACTTCTCTGTATATGACTACCTTGATTATGATTAGCTTGTACAAAGCTGATATTTTAATAACAAGTTTTTAAATTAAGCCAAACTCAAGCCACAAAATTGTCTAAGTATGACATAGTAGCATTTTGTTTCAACTCAAGGAAATAAATGCATACAAAATAGCATTGGTGGGAACCCCAAGTCTAGTTATTCGGTTCACGACTCAACTGGTGGGTCGAGTTTAGTTTTCGATATTGGCTCTATCACTCCTTGAATTTTCGTCAATGATGTCTCTCTTGATAGTTTGGTGCAACTTGCTCTTCAACATGTTCTTCCGCAAGCGGCTTTTAACTAAAATAAATAAAAAAAATTAACTATTAACCTAAATAAATACGTTTCAAAACTATTTATTTGTGTAAATATAATCGCCCCAGGCATAGGCGATATCGCCCCAGGCCTAGGCGATATCGCCCCAGCACCGAGGATTGTCACCCGTGACTCGTGATTAGATTCGGTTGAGTCACGGGTGTGAAAATAGCCAAGGATTAGGCGATATCGCCTAGGCATGGGCGATATCGCCTAATGCATAGGCGATATCGCCTACATCTTGGATCACTAAGCACCCTATAAATTCCTTGTTAGTTTCGGGGGTTAGTCACCAAATCGAACGAACTAACATTCTAAAATGGCCGACTACACTTTGTCACGAGAATTCCGAATCCAAGTTTTCTGGGGGGGCCGTATCGTTCAGGATTGGACCGGCTTATCCTACGAAGGGGGAAATAATGTCCGTCTGAAGATGACCAAGCGAGCGACCTATGATAGTGTGGTTACCGTGTTTCGGCGGAAAATGGGTCTTGGAGCGGATCAGATAATCCAGTCATTTGTCTGGAGAATGCCGATATACAGTTCTGAGGGAAATCTGTCGCATTTCGTTTGTAGGCCGATATCGGACGACAACGGCGTACAAGTCATATACGACTTAGTTCGCGTCAACCCATTTTTCGAAGTTGCCGAGTTGTACGCCTTGATGGAAGAGGAGCCGTCTCAGTTCGCCGATTTCTCGGGGTCATTCCAAATCAGATGGCAGAGCAGAGCCAAACGTATGATGGGGAATACATGGCGACCAGTCATATCGGTCCGGAGGAGGAGGAGGTTGACCAAGAGGGTTGGCGCGAGATGAATATGTCAGCACTGACGATTCTGGAGATGAAAGGAGCCATTGCTCGGCGGACGAAGGGAATCCAAACGTCGACGATGACATTGGCCAAACCGACGAGGAAGACGACGATGAAGAAGGGGGAGCCACAGCAAATAGCGTGGAAGTTCATGTGCCACTGGAACATGCCACGAGCGAGGGTGACGACTGTGACGACATTATGACAATCTCCAACACCTACTCCATGGACAGGCGCTTCCAGATCCCAGCGAAGGCGTACTGGTCGGTGGAGATGGAATTTTTCTTGGGTCAGACATTCTCTACCAAAGGTCAACTGGTGCCCTAACGAAGAGCCAAGCAGTCATCCGCAACTATAAGTACAGGGTAATCACTTCCAACCCGAAGGAATGGGCCATCAAGTGCATCGACCCGACGTGTCCGTGGAGGATGCGTTCTACACTTAGCAACAGATATGGATTCTGGATAATACGACAACTGAACAACGGCCACAGTTGTGACCGGTCAACGATACTAGGGCCCCACCCACAGCTCGATGTCACGCTGATCTCAGATGCAATCATGCACATTGTGCGCAGAGAGCCGGGGTTGAAGGTTGAGACAGTTATTGATTGCATTCTGGAGAAGTACCACCGCAAAATATCGTACCGGAAGGCGTGGTTTGGCAAGCAACGTGCTGTCGAGAAGCTGTACGGAGACTGGGTGGAATCATACAACAACATTGAGACAATCCTGAATGCTATTCGTCTCACGAACCCCGGACACGGTACGAGATCAGAACCAACCCGGCGGGTAACAGTAGGATGTTCAAGAGTGTGTTTTGGGCGTTTGGCCCATGCATAGAAGCCTTCAAGCACTGCGCTGGGGTCATGATCATTGACGGCACATTCCTCACGGGCAAGTACAAGCAAGTGTTGTTGATGGCTAGTACATTCGATGGGCAACATCGGATTGTTCAATTGGCGTACGCCATAGTTGACCAAGAGGATCACGATAATTGGAAGTGGTTCATGGAGAATCTACAGAGACATGTGACCAATCGGGCCAACATCACAATCATCAGTGATCGACACAAGGGGATAGCAGCGGCAATGTGCAACATTGATCGAGGGTGGGTATGGAGGTGGTGTCTACGCCATTACGTAAGCAACTTCAACAAGAAACACCGCAACCAAACTTTAAAATCTCGCCTTTGGAACTTAGGTATTTGTCAACTTGTTTACGGTGTATATTTGAACTTAACTAATATAATATTCTCATACAAACTAGATGTTCATAGAAGTCTTCATCGCTACCCCGCAGGAATAGAAGGGAATGTGCGGAAGTTTGAGGCAAAGAAGGCAGAATGGTTGGCGATCCATGATGAATAAAACGTACGGGAGCCAAAATGGGTGAATGAGGAACTACCCTTATGGAGCTTGGCCTATGACAACACTGAGGGAGGCGGTGCTCGGTGGGGAACCATGAGGACCAACGCGCAAGAATGCGTGAACGGAGTACTTAAGGGCGTGCGACGTTTGCCCATGTCTTCTGTGATCGAGCACACATTCCATCGTATGGTCAAGTATTGGCATAGGCGCCGTGGGGAATACCAGGGAATGTTGGCAGAAGGGAACGCGTATACGAAGTACTGTCAGAAATTAACCGAAGAATCTACGTCAAGTTCCGTCAGACACTACGTGCTGCCGTACGATGCGGCTAACGGGGTTTACGAGGTTAAGTCTGGTCCAAACAATCAGAACCGTAGCGGTAATAATAGCTACGTTGTTCGGTTCGATAGGCAGTCGAATCGTAAGGGGACTTGCACATGCGGGAAGTTCCAGGGGTACAAGGTACCGTGCTCCCATGCTGTAGCTTGTTGCACATTTGCTGGTGCTAACTGGCACAACTACGTCAGCCCCTTCTATCTGGTATCCAAGACCCAGCTAGTGTATGCTCAGTCATTCCAACCAATACTGGGTCCTAAAGACTGGATCCCACACACAGGCCTACCAGTGATCCCGCAACCTCATCTTTTTCGTGGACAGGGTCGTCCACGACACTCTTGAATCAGAAACGAGATGGATTGGCGTGAGGAGGGTCGCCCAAGTAAGTGCAGGACATGCGGTCGCGTGGGTCATAATGCAAGGACATGTGGAAGGAGACGGGACAGTGCTGGGGCGTCTTCTAGTAATCAAGCGTGAAATAAAATAGTGTATCTGTAACGTTTTTATCTCGGTTCGTTTAATAAAATAGTAGTCACTCTAGGCATAGGCGATGTCGCCTGTGACATGGACGAGATCGCCTGGGTCACGGGCGATATCGCCTGTGCCACAACAGGGGGCAGTGTGCATCATAAAACCCTCCTATCACCAGCTTCCAAACACACACCACTACTTTCAATTTTTCGAATTCAGTTTCCATCCACCTCGGTCACACTATGGTGTTCACACATGGGAAAGAAGTAGAGCTCGCGATAAAGGTAAAAAACATGTCTTGTTTCCCCGTCTACTTCACGTTTTGCACTAATTACAATTGCTATTCTCGTGTAGTTTCAGAAGTTGATCGTATAATGTACAAGCTGAAGAAACCTCAGGAAGACCTGTTCGAGTATGAGCTAAGTGAGGTGAATTGCTGGTGTGATTTGAGGGCAACAAGATCCATTCAACTGAAGGATCTCGAACCCTATTTTGGGTGTCCGCTTGAGAGGGAGGTATAAAGAATGGAATGATTTTCTTAATTTGTCACCTATCCCATTAATATTTCCTAGCCAGCATGTTTCGTTGCCATTTTGTAAAGAACAAGGGTTGTGGTTATTTTGAAACATTGGTGGTTCGGGAGGCTGTGGACAAGATCAGAAGGGAGAAGGACAATATAATTCGGGCGAAGGACAAAGAACTTGATCGAGCTAAGAGGGAGACCCTTAACCCACGAGATCTTCACTGACTGTCCCGCAACTCCCAGCTGGGGGTCGGGCACCCAACAACTCCTCACATATGAGACCCGGGTCACGTCTGTCCACTGCTACGGTAACAGGAACTCCATCGATAGGAAGACCTGTAAGTACCTCAACATCCTCCAAGGTGATCGTCGCCTCGCCCGGTACCAGGTGGAATGTGTTCGTCTCTGGCCGCCACCTCTCAATCAATGCTGTGACGAGCTCCTTACACGGTGTGAAACCGAGTAAACGAACAACAGGGAGGAGTCGACACTCTCGCAAGAATGCCTCGTACTCTGAACTCCACTCTAAGCAAGAACTACGCTGTCGCAACTTCAGCGCCTTGCACGCATGTGGGTCACGCCACACTAAAGTAGCCCTATGCTTGTTCTCCCCCCACAGTAGAGAACAATCACCAGGTTGAGGCCTAACGCTCTCGGAATCCGATCCACCAACGGTTCATCCCATCCATAGTTCGACATCTATTGTATACTAAATTGTTAGAAAAGCTATTTATACTAATTCTCTTTGTCAAAAGTATACTAGTTCTCTAACCTCAAAATTATACTAATTGTCTAACCTCAAAATTATACTAATTGTCTAACCTCAAAATTATACTAAATGTCTAACCTCAATATTATACTAATTCGCTAACCTCAACATCATACTAATTCTCTAAACTATCCATAAATAATGACATGGTTCACAATGACATAAGAACAATAAATAATGTATGTACTACGTACCTTGTGTAATGGTGCGAGAAAAGGTCCTCTCCGTTTTATAAAAATCCTACAACGTCAATATGACAATGTTAATAAATCACTGTGGAAAAAAATATCTACCATAAAACCCTAAACTAATTCTCTAACCTAAAACCCTAAACTAATTCTCTAACCTAAAACCCTAAACTAATTCTCTAACCTAAAACCCTAAACTAATTCTCTAACCTAAAACCCTAAACTAAATAATGTAATTTAAAAAAAAGGAGAAATGAGACTTACCTTTGCCTTAGGGGGTTACCGAGTACTGTGGGAGAATGAGTTGAAAAATGGGGTATTTATAGGGGTTGGGGCGAGATTGCCCGGTCTCCAACCCTTGGGCGAGATCGCCCGTATCCTAGGCGATATCGCCTGTGGCTGGGGCGAGATCGCCTATGGCTGGGGCGAGATTGCCATGTGTCCAGCCAGACAGCATTTACTCGTTGGTTGGGCAGTTTAGAATCGGTTTGACCAGCAATCCTCGGTGCTGGGCGATATCGCCTAGGCCTGGGGCGATATCGCCTATGCCTGGGGCGATTATATTTACACAAATAAATAGTTTTGAAACGTATTTATTTAGGTTAATAGTTAATTTTTTTTTATTTATTTTAGTTAAAAGCCCTCCGCAAGCCTTGAACTCTGCTTTTTCGTCCATGAGTATTTCAGGTACGTTTAGTGGTTTCTTGATTTTGTTTCTTTCATTCATATGACATGCAAAAAAGATTTTTTTTTCATGATTATAATTCTATTACGGGTCCATATGTTGGAGTAGCGAATAGTGAATATCTATCTGTTTATCGAGGGTTTTGACACTATGTCTTCTCCTTATTTTGTCTTGCCTAGTCCAGAACTTGGTATCCGTTGGTCAGCTAATGGAGAATAGTTGAATTGTTTCCTTTAGTGAACATGATTGTTGGACCAATTAAGAGAACGATAGGAACAAGAAATAAGCATGGACGTCATTTTGGGCTGATTGGAGCTAAGCTCGAGTTCGGTTATAAGAGGGGTGGTGTTAATTTCTCTACTTTATCTTACTTAGTTAGTAATAGTCCACATAAACTTTTATTTCGAGTATTTTACATGAGATTGTGCTTTGGATTAACTCACCACCAATATTTCTGTTAATGGTGTTGCTATAATTTGTTTTTTGTTTTTAAGAATTATTTAATTGTAAATGAAAGTTAATCTATTAAGAAATAGTAAGATAGTTGTAGTTGAGTGATACTCAGTAAATAAAATATTAGTAATAATCAGTGTTTCAAAATGCGGAATGATGCGGTCGCATAGGCATGCCTAGGTGTTGGGTGGCGGCCAATAGCTTCGTTTTAGCCATAGGAGGCGGTTTGACAACTAAGTGACCGCTTAAGTGGATGGGACGACGACTTGACGGCCACTTAAGTGGACGGGGCGATCGGGAAAAAAAATCAAAATCTCCAATTTGGTTCTTGTCCTAAACTTTAGCTCCCATAAAGTGGGTTTCAAAAAACTAAACATCGTTCTCTTTTCATTCTTTGCTCTATTGACGTCGCTGCTCTTCCCTAGAACTTCCATTCCCTCGTCGTTGTCTCAACTTTTTGTGGGAGTGGTTGCCGCCTCTACGGCTTAATGAGGGAGTCTTCACCGCTGCTGTTGTAGCAGAGCAGAGTAGTCCCAATCCGACATCACTGTTGCTCTATCAGAGGAGTATTCTTGGTCTGTTACTTGTTGCCTCCTTCTACTTTCCACTCTTACCATTGTTTCTCTTAGTCAAACTCAAACTTTGTGTTATTTTGTTATCAACCAGATATGTCATGTTTTGTTGTTCACCGCCGACTAATGATTATTGTAATATAATATGTGATTTGTCATTTGTTGTTAATTTTTTACATGGAGACAATAGATATGATATGTTGTTGTTTAGGGTTTGTTGTTTGCTTCGTGTTCTTGGTCAAACACTCAAAGTTCACTATTTATTGACACATATGCTCTGTTGATTAAGGTTGCTAATTTCATGACTATTTCGGTAAAATTCCTAGGCCCTGCCTAAGCAACATGGCGCTAGGCAGAGGCTCACCGCCCCGCCTACCATTTAGAGCCTTCTTGAACACTTGTAATAATCAAATGGCAAAAACCCCTCATACAGCACCAACTATAGTGAAATTCCTCGTTTATACACGATCTTTTTCGAAATACTCGTTTAGCACCATCTATTGGGCCGCAAGTTTCATTTAGCATGCCGTTAATTTTTTCCAAGTTCCATTAGTCTAACTTGGCAGTTTAGTTGACATGGCATGCTAAATAGCTCATGTGTCATTTCATGTTACAAAAAGTTGCTACGTCACACCTCACAAAAATTACACATCAATAAAATGAATATTTACACTTAGAAATAATAATTAATAAATTTTATTTCTATTTATTTTATAACATAAATTCCCCGTTACTCTCTATCCTTTCGTTGTTCCTCCCTGTCGATAAACAACGATGACCTTCACCCATTCCTTCCGACGGACGACCGTCTCCAGCCAAGATTTTGGTGCCGCACTGGCCGCCTCCACCCTGCAACCGACCTTGAAATCACAACCCAAGCTCAGTCCTACCTGATTAACTCCATCTCTGACATCTTAGTTCAGTCTTTCCTCCACCCTTTATGAATCTACCTAAGAACACAATCCATAACCACCCCTCTAACATTCTACGCTGCGATTTCGATCCTAATCCACATCCCAATCAACTTTTACCTCGTTATGTAACTCAATTTGGGGATTAAGGTCGTCGCCCTGAGTAACGTTTGGACCAATTTCAACCTGTCATGATCTGGACCATTCTGCTATTTTGGGTTAACTTAGTGATCAGAAAGTAACTAAGGTCCTCAGTGACCATATTGCTCTTTTCCCTTTTTGTTTGTTAGTACTGTTGTTTCAGTCTGTTAAAAGGAGAAGACAGCAGGCCTTGGGGCATTAATGAGAAATCGTACGAATTGTTCCCTTTCCAATTTCCTCTCAACTCTTCTTTCCCTTTCCTCTACTTCTCCCCTCTTTTCCTCTTCCGTCACCGGACTACCTTGTCGGAGCATTACCCCAGGGTCGTTACAACTTTGGTATCAGAGTTTTGCCCCGACATGACCAATGCACAAAGGTTAACTGATTTGGAGGCGGCTGTCCAAACCATCAACACCACTTTGGCCACCGTAAATGAACGTCAAGGCCGCCACAGAACATAACACCCATGAAAGGTTCAACCAGCTTCAAGCCATGTGCCAACGAATACTAAAAGGGCAAATGAACCAACCCCCACCTCCACCTCCTCCTCCGCTCTTTCCAAACCCACCTCCAAGGCAGCTAGCCAACCACTATCCCAGGTTTGACTTTCCCTACTTTTCTGGAACTGACCCTACTGCCTGGACTAGAAAATGCAGCAAATTGTTCTCCATACATGCCATTCCAGATGAGCAGAAGGTGGAACTAGCAGCCCTTTATCTGGAAGAGAAAGTAGATGTTTGGTTTCAAGGTTGGTCAGCTGGCAGGCCAAATCCAGGTTGGGAAGAGTTTGCAGATAACTTGATTCGCAGGTTTGGGGACTCTGTACTAGTGAATGTGGTTGGTGCCTTCAATAAGCTGAAGCAAACATCCACAGTCCTGGAGTACCAAGAGAGGTTTGAGGACTTAAGATCGAGAATGCTGAGCCTAAACCCTGCTTTAGAGGAACCTTACTTCATTCAGAGTTTTGTCAGCGGATTGGATGAAGAAATACAGCTGATCCTCTTGATGCTAAAACCACCTGACTTTACCACAACCTTCTTACAAGCTAGAATGGAGGAAGATTCTATTGAAGCAAGGAAGAAGAAGTTCAGAAGCCAACCAAGATGGGGATCCGAACCCCCTAAGAAACCTCCTGTGACAAATGTGAGACCATCATTCACAGGTAACAGGACCCCTGGACTGTGTTACAGGTGTGGTGAGAAATATCATTATGGTCACATTTGCACAAAAAAGAGGTTACAACTGATGCAGGGTGATGAAGTAATGGACGTGGAAGAAGAAACAGCAGCAGAAGAAATGCCAGAAACAGAAGCTGCACTTCCAGAACAAGAAAATGCAGAAGAGGAAATGCTGCTGCAAATGGGGAGTGGCTCAGCTGGTTCCTCTATCAAGCTAAGAGGTAGGATGGGAAAGGTACAATTGCTAATATTGATAGATTCTGGTAGTAGTCATACCTTTCTCAGTTCCAAATGTGCTAAAGAACTGAACTGCACAACTGAGACAGCTCCCACCATGAAGGTTAAGGTTGCTAATGGTGAATCTCTGTTAAGTACTCTTAGCTGCCCTGGTTTTACATGGTTCATGCAAGGTCAGAAGTTTACCTTTGAGGCGAGAATATTACCCTTGAAGGAAATGATTTGATCCTTGGCTGTAACTGGTTGAGGACCATAAGCCCCATAGAGATGGACTTCAACAATTTGAGCATATCATTCACCTGGGAGGGCAAGCCTCTGACGCTGCAAGGAATTCCAGAAACAGGACAGTGTAAATTGATGAATGGAAGGGAATTTCTCAAGTCCATTGCTCATGCTCACCATTACTCGTTGGTGGGACAGCTATCCCCTGTAAACATTGCACCCTCCACTGCTGAAGTTCCACCCTTTCTGCAGCACATACTGGATAGGTTTCAGGATGTGTTTTCCACTCCCACTACTTTGCCACCTCCAAGGGAATGTGACCATCAAATTCCTCTCATACCTGGTCACAAACCAGTTAACTTGAGTCCCTACAGATACTCACCTGCACAAAAGGATGAGATAGAGAGGTTGGTAACTGAGATGCTGCATACAGAAATTATTCAAACTAGTCACAACCCTTTTGCCTCTCCTGTGCTACTAGTGAAGAAGAAGGATGGGACATGGAGGTTTTGTGTGGATTACAGACAATTAAATGGAATCACTGTCAAAGACAAATTTCCGATCCCCATGATTGATGATCTGTTAGATGAACTACATGGTTCCACTTGCTTCACAAAACTGGACCTGAGAGCTGGATATCATCAAATACGGATGAGAACAATTGATCAACCAAAGATAGCTTTTAAGACTCATCATGGCCAATTTGAATTCAGGGTCATGCCATTTGGCCTTACCAATGCTCCTGCAACGTTTCAGTCTCTCATGAATTCAGTGTTGGCTCCACATCTCAGAAAATTCTTACTAGTGTTCTTTGATGACATTTTGATTTACAGCTCTTCTCCAACTCAGCACCAGAGACATTTGGCACTTACTCTTCAGCTGCTTAGGGACCATCAGCTATATGCAAAAAAATCTAAATGCAGTTTTGGCCAACAACAGATCGAATACTTGGGGCATATTGTGACCAGCCAAGGTGTTCCACAGATGGTGCCAAGATAAGTGCAATGGTGAACTGGCCACAGCCATGTAATGTGAGGTCCCTTAGAGGGTTCCTTGGGTTGACAGGCTACTACAGAAAGTTCATAAAGAACTATGGATTGATCAGTAAACCCCTCACTGAGCTCTTAAAGAAAGATCAATTTTCATGGACTGACAAGGCTACTGCAGCCTTTGAGGAACTGAAAAGAGCAATGGTGGAGGCCCCTGTCCTAGCTCTTCCCAACTTCTCACTTCCTTTCACCTTGGAAACAGATGCATCAGGATTGGGGGTAGCGGCTATGCTATCACAGAATGGTAGACCAATAGCTTATATGAGCCAAGCATTAAGTAGCAGAAACCAAAGACTCTCCACCTATGAAAAAGAATACTTAGCAGTTATCATGGCAGTAAATCGCTGGAGACATTACTTAGAGGGCAGGTCATTCACCATCTTGACTGACCATGAGAGTCTCAAGCATTTGATGGACCAGAAAATCCACACTCAATTGCAGAAAAAGGGCCTAGTTAAGCTGTTGGGACTTGATTTCACTATCAAATATCGACAGGGAAAA
The DNA here is from genome assembly GCA_034768395.1 of Linum lewisii. Classification (NCBI taxonomy): domain Eukaryota; kingdom Viridiplantae; phylum Streptophyta; class Magnoliopsida; order Malpighiales; family Linaceae; genus Linum; species Linum lewisii. Next base: position 18,915,169 of record CM068302.1, on the reverse strand, counting down.
TTCAACAAAGTGGCAGATGCCCTTTCCAGAGTAGCAGATGACAAAGAAAATGGAGGAAATTGCCACAGCATCACTGCTAGCCTCCCTGAATGGCTAACCAAAATAGAGGAAAGTTACCAAGGGGATGAAACAGCTCAAGAAGCCATTATAGCTCTAACTGTGCAGCCAGGGGGACCAAACTTGTACTCTTACAGCCATGGACTGCTGAGGTACAAGGGATCCATCTATGTAGGAAACTATGGAGACATGAGAAATCAGGTGTTGGCCCTCTTTCATGAATCACCAACAGGTGGCCACTCTGGAAACCAAGCGACCAATCAAAGAATCAAACAGTTCTTCTATTGGCCTGGATTAAAAAGAGCTGTAGCTGCATGGATCACCAATTGTCACATCTGCAGACAGTGCAAAGCTGAAAATGTGCCTTATCCTGGCTTGCTGCAACCATTACCAGTGCCTGACCAAGCCTGGCAGCATATTACCATGGATTTCATCGAGGGATTACCCAAGTCGAATGGCAAGGAGGTCATCTTGGTTGTGATTGACAGACTGACCAAATATGGTCACTTCCTAGCTATCACCCCTATACTGCTTCAGTCATAGCTCAAGTGTTCATGGACAACATTTTCAAGCTCCATGGTATGCCAACAACAATCATCTCAGATAGAGATGCTATCTTCACCAGCAATTTTTGGAAAGAATTGTTCAAGTTGCAGGGCACCAAACTGATGTATACCACAGCCTACCATCCCCAAACAGACGGTCAGACTGAAAGACTAAACAGATGTTTGGAGGACTACTTAAGGTGCATGGTAAGTGGACAGCCTAAGGAGTGGAACAAGTGGTTAGCCATGGCAGAGTGGTGGTATAATACCAACTATCACAGCAGTCTACAACATACCCCATTCGAAGCCCTCTATGGCTACCCTCCTTCTCACTTTAACCTACAGAATCCATTATCCACATCCATTGCAGCAGTGGCTGACAAACTGCAACACCAACACAAGCTGATCGATCTCCTCAGATCGAATTTGGCTAAAGCTCAGAACAAACAGAAACAATACGCTGACAAGAACAGGTCAGAAAGATCATTTGTGGTTGGTGATTGGGTTTATCTTAAATTACAACCACATCGACAAGTCATTGTGGCTCAACGGTCCAACCAAAAGCTATCACCAAGGTTCTACGGGCCATTTCAGATCCTCAAGAAGATAGGGGAAGTGGCTTATGAGCTGGAACTGCCTTCAGGAAACTCAATTCACCCAGTGTTCCATGTGTCTCTTCTGAAGAAGGGAGTACAACAGCCAGCAATTGTTCAAACCAACCTTCCAGAGGTGGATGCAACAGGTGAACTAAAACTAGAACCAACAACCATACTTGCAAGGAGGTTTGTGAAACAAAACAATGCAGCAGTCACACAGGTCTTGGTGCAGTGGTCTCATCAGCAGGAGGAAGATGCAAGCTGGGAGAACTTGGCATCATTCGACTGCATTTCCAATTTAGGCTTGAGACAGTCTTTATGATGCAGAGGATTGTCATGATCTGGACCATTATGCTATTTTGGGTTAACTTAGTGATCAGAAGTAACTAGGTCCTCATGACCATATTGCTCTTTTCCTTTTGTTTGTTAGTATGTTGCTTCAGTCTGTTAAAAGGAGAGATAGCAGGCTTGGGGCATTAATGAGAAATCGTACGAATTGTTCCTCTCCAATTTCTCTCAACTCTTTTTCCCTTTCCTTACTTCTCCCTTTTTCCTTCGTCACCGGATACCTCGTCGAGCATTACCCAGGGTCGTTACACAACCTCGTCGGATCTTTTAATCTTTACTCATCTATTCGTTTCTTCCGACGTACACAAGCAAATTGGGGGGATTCTCCACGAGTGCTTTGGAGAATGGAAGCCGCTCCTCAAATTGTCGATCCCTAGTTGCATCTCCATCTGCCTCGATGGTGGCGGTACGAAATCATGATCCTCCTTTGCGGGTTTCTAATAAAACCTAGATCTACGAATCGCTTCGATGGGGACTATTGACCTCGTTACACCACTTCCCTGATTTTACTCTCTTCAATCGTCTCGACAAGCTTGGGTCCCACGTATCGTCTTCGACGAATGGAAGCCGAAATTGGTACGACGTTTCATGCCTCTCGGTGTGACGAAGTGGAAAGATCCATCGACTCAGGTAATGACAGGTTGATTCGCTGCGATGCGACTCTGGGTTGGTGGCGATGATCCTCGCATGTTGTTAGAGTCCAATGCTCACGAAGCTGCTTCGGATCATCAGGCACGAGCTATTCGAGCGAGCTTGTTATCGAAAATTGAGGGTGCATGCCAGTTCGAGGTAGTTGCAAGAAGGCGCGATGGGGTGGGGATGACGCATGTGAGGCGCTACGAAGCTGATCGCACGAGCTATCGAGTTTTGAATGGTTGCTGCGTTCATAGGTGAAGAAGCGCGGAGAAGGTGCGTTCGGTGGGTATTCAGTATTGGCGAGTATTAATGTGGAAGGGGAAATAAAAAAAAAACTTATTTTAGTTTTTTATTATATATAATTTTATTAAATTAGTGACATGGAAGTTTTTACCCACTAAGTAGAAGCCACGTAAGCTTCTTTGCACGGTCACTAACAACGTTATGCCACACATACAAACTAACGGAAAAAATTAACGGCATGCTAAATGAAACTTGCGGCCCAATAGATGGTGCTAAACGAGTATTTCGAAAAAGGTCGTGTATAAACGAGTAATTCCGCTGTAGTTGGTGTTGTATGAGGGCTTTTTGCCTAACAAATTGGCACCACAAGAATGAAACTATTATCCATACAAATTAAAATATATGATAATAAACAACCTTAATAGTTAATTTTTTTGGAAAGGAACAACTTTAAAAGTTAAAAATTAAAACAATAGCAGGTTACAAAAAGATCGAGAAGTAGGGTTCGTTTATTTGTCAGGATTTTGAGAGTGGATTTGACCAAATTCGGATATATCCCGAATATCATGTTTCCCGTACTAAAATGGTGAACCAACTCCACCGGGATTAAATTCCTATCCAAAGCCCAAACCACCTTCGAAGGGGAATCAAATTTCCAGTGAAATAGATGTGATTTTGGAGGAATTAATAATATTGTTCACTCTCATACATCCTTACTCTCCACCCTTTTTCTTTTTAGAAATTTTAGCATGTAACATTTTTTATTTTTCAATGATTTATATAATTATTTAATCATTATCCGCTAAAAATAAAGTTGAATGTTGTTTTAACCATTTGTCAAATAATATTTTTTGGAGAAATAATAAAATTTCATAATAATCCAGTTGTATTTTATTTTATTTTATTTTTTTATTTTATTTTTTCACTTAGATAGCTTCGCGATGAGAATCAAGGTAGTAAGCAGTAAATTAACTACAATCTACCCAGGGTGTGAGGACTACCGGCAACACCCCTGGGAGATATCTAAGAGCCATACGTGCCACAGAATGAGCGGCCCTGATTGCTGAACGGCAGACCGTAAGCAATTGGAAGCTTGAGCTAGACCTCAGTAGACGTAGAATTTCCTGGACAATAACCCCCAGTGGATCGTAATCCTTCATGATCGCGAACTGCTTTGGCAACCAATTTTGCGTCTCCTTCAAAATCAACCTGAAAAAGACCAGAGAAAACACACCAAGCCACCACATCTCGACATGCTAAAAGTTCAAGAATGAAAGGATCCAGTATACCTGGATATGGAGTCCTTAGAGCGTAGAGGATCGTGCCATTAGGGGACCGCAGAACCCACCCGTGGCTCCGCACTCCAACTTCTTGTCGAGCACAATGCACATGCATCTCTGAAAGCAAGAAATTCTAAAGCAAGAGAGTCAGTAATACCCGAATACGAGAAACCTGATGCGAAAAGGACCGACGAGGAATGGTCTCGGACGACAAGACCAACTGCACCTCCCATAGGGACCGACGTGGCACCATCAATATTGATCTTCAAGCGAGACGGATTGTGAGGTGGGCAAGACTAATACGGGTACTTGTTGGCGGAGGAGGAGGCGTGGGGAACTGAGTTGGCGGGGGTGGGGAATTTGGATGAAAGATAATTCATCCATGCGATGTAAGAGATGTCGATGCAGGGCTAGAAGGAGCGAGTCAAGGCAGTGGATCTGCGTCCAAACCTTCCGGGTTTGGAAGGATCCAAACCCAAACTCGAAGGGGTAAAAATGGAAAATCAAAAAATATCACCCCTGCCTTTCCCTTTCCTTTCCACTCAACTTCTCGCCGCCGATAATAAAGCGATTTCATCTCTGCCTTCCTCCTCCCTCTTCCGTTCTTCCTCAGTCGGAGTACTCGCAATCAACTCGTCGATGTCGGTACCCACCCCCTCCTCTTCCGTTCTTCCTCAGCCGGAGCCCACAGAGTCAACTCGTTGCCGCCGGTACCCGCCCCTCCTCTCCCGTTCTTCCTCAGCCGACGTCCACACAATCAACTCGTCGCCGCCGGTACCCGCCCCTGCTGCATCGTCGTCATCATCGCCGTTCTGCCTCAGCCGTCTCCCATGTACCCAATCTATTTTTCCCTTGCCGCCGGGACCGAATCTCCACACCGGATCCATCATCGTTGGGAGAATTTCTTCCGCCGCCGAAACCCTCACTAGTTGCTCTTCGGTGGCAGTGGTGGAGATTTCACTTATCTAAAGCATATTGAAGGATTGGATTTTAGTGAATGATCTTGAGTTCATATTGTCCAAGCTGCTGGAGTAGTTTGGAATTGATGTTAAGAGGGTGCTATCAAGGAAGCTGTCAAATAGGAAAGTCAATTGCAGAGTGTAATGAAATGTGGGAAAAGGAAAGAAGGACACGTCAATCAGCTCCTCCCCACGTGTACATTGAAATCTTATTTCCATTTATTGATTGTTGTGATAATTTGGGTTAACTTGGTTTCAATTCAAAAAATATTTCGGTTGAATGATAGATTGATTAACTATTAATTTGATTAGATAACTAGTTAACTCGATTGATTAACTAGTTAACTAGATTCGTTAATTAGTTAACTAGATTGATTAATTAGTTAACTAAATTGTTAATTAGTTAACTCGATTTGTTAATTAGTTATTCAATCACAATAATAACTAGTTAACTCGATAAGTTAATTAGTTAACTCGATTTGTTAATTAGTTACCCAATCACGATGTTAACTAGTTAACTCGATAAGTTAATTAGTTAACTCGATTGGTTAATTAGTTACCCAATCACGATGTTACCTAGCTAAAAATCTTGTAGTTTATATAACTAATTATCAATTAAAAACCTTGTTAACTAGTTATCTGCTCATGATATTAACTAGTTAACTAATCCTCGATTAGTTAGCTAGTTATCAGCTAAAAATCTTGTTAACTGGTTTTCTACTCATGATATTAACTAGTTAACTCGATTGGATAACTAGTTAACTCGGTTAGATAACTAGCTAACTTGATTGGGTAACTAGTTAACTTGATTAGATAATTAGTTAACTTGATTGGGTAACTAGTTAACTCTATTAGATAACTAGTTATCTAAATTAAAAACAACATACTTAGTGAGATAACCTGTTAACCAAAAAATCAGTTAACTGATTATGGTAATTTGTTAACTAGTTATCTGTTGATAACAAGCTGATAACTAGTTAACCGTAAAAACTCAGGTTAACTAGTTAACTCGTTATCTAAACCATGATGCTAACTAGTTAACTAATTTTGATAACTAGTTATCAACTAAAAATCTTGTTAACTAGTTAACACCTTGATAAAAAAAACTCGATTAGATAACTAGTTAACTACTTGGTTAACTAGTTAACAACTTGGTAACTAGTAGCTCGATTGATTAACTAGATTAACTCGATTGGTTAACTAGTTGACTCGATTAGATAACAAGTTAACTCGTTATCTAAATCATGATGTTAACTAGTTCACTCGATAAGTTAACTAGTTAACTAGTTAACTGATTTTGATAACTAGTTATGAACTAAAAATCTTAATAGTTAACACAATTGGTTAATTAGTTAACAACTTGGTAACTAGTTAACTCGATTGGATAACATGTTAACTAGTTACCTATAAAAACTCAGGTTAACTAGTTAACTAGTTATCAATAAAAAATATTGTTAACAAATTATTAGTAAAAATCAGGTTAACTAGTTAACTAGTCCTCACCGGAAAAGTCACCGGAGTTTGGTCGGTCTCCGGAGCCTCGTCGAAAAATTCACTGAAAAAGTTGTCGGAAAAAGGCACCGGAAAAAGTCACCGGGAAGTCGCCGGCGAAGGTGGCCGGCGGGCGGCGACGGCGGCCGGCGAAGGTGGCCGGCGGCGGGGGAGAGTGGCTGCTGTGCAGTGTTGCGGTAATAAAAATAATATTTAAATAAATAATAATAATAATATATTTAAATTAAATATAATAATTAAAGTATTTGTGTAAAGTCTTAAATACCCCTGACAGATCTGGACCATTAAATTGGTCAAAGAGTCAACTAGATCTAATGGTTGAGAATGGGTTTGGAACTTTCCAAACCCACATTTTCTTGGATGCTGATCCATTCCCGCGAGTCAACTGTCGGCGGCCATGTAGACTCTTGTCCACGTTGAACTATACTTTGCCACGAACCAGAATTTGAGTGCCATTGCTCATGAAGAACAAGCCAACGTCCAACACCACCACTAGATCCTCCAGAAAGTCTCGGCTTAAAAATGTGGAAGTCACATCCGACGATATGTCCTCTAATGTAATCCTGTGGCAAAAAATAGGCCACTTGCTAAGTCTCGAACCACCAGGCTGATTGATCCTCCTGATCTAGCAGTGATTGCTCCATCAAAATTAAGGATATTGTCTTGCATCTCCTTTAATGTCAACTTCCAACCACCCTAAAGATCGACACAAAGCATGTGCAACCCTGGAAAACTGTCTAGCCACCATGCAGCACCAACGTATAGTTCTGATTATATTGACCAATTTACCGAAATTATACATTAAGTAATCATGCCGCAGATTATAACGTCAAGATACATTCAAGCATAACTCGACTCAAAAACCTCCATATAATCTTCTATTCGTCATATTCTAGTAATTGACAACAATGCAACAAGTATTTTATTAAAAAAATCTATTTTCCCCTAGTTTCCATAAACGTGGGAATATGGACAAAAATCTCATCCATAAAGAAGAAGAGCAAACCAAACACAGTCCTACCCTTTCTGGCTTGCGACAATTTCCAAAGAAAGAAGTAGAGACGCAGAATATGCCATTTTGCAGAGAATTAGAAACAGAGGAAAAAGCATTTCCAAACACCATATTCATGGAGATTACATATACCCGAAGATATATGGCAGCGGAGCAATCGCTGACCCACGGATGAACCGTTAAACCCCCATAGCGTAACTGCATGCATAATAATCCAGTTGTATTGAAATTATCAAATCTCCACTTTCTTAATTTCTTGTTGTAGATTTAAAATTTTAATTGAGAATTTATATTTTGGACGTTGCCAAACTATATTACTCACTGAGTTTTCAATGGATAAATGCAACCCTAACATAAAGTGGGCAAAGGTAAGTGAAAAAGAAAACCAGATAAGTTCAGAAGGTTGAAACAAAGCATCCAGACCCAGTGGGATTTACAAAGATATGTTGTTTGGTAAGGGTGCTATTGAATATTGGGTGATATCCTTGTTTTTCTTGGTGAGATTAGCTAGCTAAATTGGAGGGGGCTATTGGAATGTCGGACAACTTTGCCCTTGTGATATTATACAATTTACATGCCACTCATCATTGTCCATCTCTCAGTTTTGTCGCCTTCTGCCTCTCTCTTCCATCCACTTTCTTCTTCTTCTTCAGGCTTGGACGATTTCGACGGCGCACACAAATCGAGGCCATTCCTCGTTCTGTGTATCATTGCTACTCATTTTCTACTTCACCCAGAAATACTCTCCCCTGCAATTCTCCCAACTCCCATTTACTTTTTTATTTCTCGTGTCCTTTTTTGTGTGTTCATCCTCGGCGGGAAGATTGACCGATCGGTCGATTGATCTCACGGCTTTCCCCTCCAATTGAAACGAGAGAATTCTGAGGATGGTGGCTACTTCTTGCTCTTTTCCATCTCTCTTCCTTTGATGTTCTCGTTCTCAGGTTCATCCAATTTTTCTCATGAAGGGGTTAGGGTTTTTAGGAGAATAGTTTGCCTGCTGACATTTCTGTTTAGCTGGATGAGCTGCATTGTTGTTTGGTTTGAATTCCCATAAATCTCAGTGGCTTTTTCTTTCTGCGGGATATGCGTTTGGTTTTCTCTGTTTTTGTTTGTCAATTGTTGAAATGCTGAATTAGCTCTGACTATCGGATTACTTTCAGTGATTGTCAAATTTTGAATTCAAATGAGCTTCCTACGGATTTTTATGTGGTGGTTGGTATTTTTTCAGAGTTTTCTTAAGCAGTTTGGATTTGGCCTCAGGTACTGTGAAGTCACTGGTTGAATGGTTGAACAGTTTGTTTCCTGAATTGAATTTGCCGTCAGATTCAAAGACAACTGCTTTGCTTTCTATATAATCTTCTTGCCGGTGACTGTCATGCCTCGATAATCAATGAGCACCAGAGGAAGAAATTGAGGACAAGGAGTTTGACTCCATTCTTTGATCTGCATATGGCTACTGCGAGCAATGGAGAGGGAGACGACTGGGGAAATAGTAAAGAGTCGGTAAATGAAGCTGAAAGTCATCATCTAACCAAACTGAGAGAAGAAAGTGGATTGTTAGTTGTTCTCACAAAGATAGAAAAAAAAAAAAAAAACAGATTTTGGTGCGAGTTGTTTTTCATTGTCTATGGCTGGCTATCAAGGGATTAGGTTTACCAATCTGCACATACCCTTGATTATTGTCAGCAACATTCACTCAACTTGATTGCAGTTGTTATAGTTCATCATATCGATGTATGAGTTGAGTTCTTGGTAGCAATGGTAGCTGTGGCAACATATTAAAGGCAAGCATGTCATTTCATAATTTCACTTAAAATTTCATGCCAAACAAGAATTTTATCAATTTCTCATTTCAATATCAATATCCTTCAATAGCTAGGTATCTCGAATAACTAGCTATTCGAGATATTTCATACCAAACGAGATAAACGATGTCTTCTCCGTTTCGAATTCTCTCATCTCTGCCTTCTGGGATGATAAAGATACAGTTGGGAGCTAATCGAACAGAGCAAGAGCTGAAAATTTGGATGCCAGAGTGAATCATAAAACATAAACCTTCCAACTGAACCCCGTCTTGCTCGTCAAAGGAGACGAGATCAAGCCAAATATATGTACAAGTTTAGGTTTCACGTCCTACTTGACATCCAAATGAAGAAAGAAGAGGGACGAAGTTGCTCCTGTTATGGTCTCCGTGAAATTTGGGTGGGTTGACAAGGAGATTGGTGAAAAAAGTAGTCATGACATACACCATGATGTCATTGCCAATGTTCTTTCGAGTCTCTATTTTGGGACCTCTCCCTTGGTTGAGACAGACAATGTTCTGAGTGATGTCTTCTTTACTAGCAATCATTAATGAAAGTTGACGTTTTTGTTAAAAAAAAAAAAAAAAACCAATGGAAAAGATGAAACGGTGACTACTAATCAACAATCAAACTAGTATTGCAGGTTAAACTACTAGTGGTCGACGATAATGTTTGAAAAAAACTAGTCACTTAAGCCTGCCAAATATAAACAAACAAGCTCATAAGTTCTACCCGGTGGGTAATGATGACGACAATAGGCCGACAATGAATGACGTTGACAGACGAGATGGCTGAAATACCTTGAGATGTGGACGATTGGACAGGGCCAACAAGGATTAGAGGGGTGCAACGATTGGATGATTGGAATTCATAAAAAAAAAAAAACGATTGGATGATTGGATGACCGGGGAGGAACGAGGGACAACAGTCTGGAGATGTGGTCAGGGGCGACAAGGAGGGGCAATGGTTGGGAGATGTGGTCAGGGGTGATTTATGCTTAATCGAGGAGGGGCGACGATCAACGAGGGATAATTTGACGAGTCAACTGGATGCCATCGAGGGACAAGGAACGATTGGACAATGACAGAGACAATAAGACGACGCCCGAGACGATTGAACAACAATTGTTGTTGAATAGGTGTATTGGTGGACAACGAAACGATTGGACGACCCACCAACAAAACGATTGGACGACATCAGGATAACGAAACGATGGAAAGATTGAAATTAGGGTTCATACAAACAAAATTGGAATTAGGGTTGTGAACAGATGTAGTGCCGGACGACTTCCTTGGTTCCTTTCTTCTTTTCCAATTTTGAGTTACTTCACAGAAACTTTCGGACGATTTAGGGTTTTGGAGTTTCTAGCTGTTAGGGATGTCTATGCCTTATGCCGTTCCATGAGATGGGCTGCGGTGGATATCGAGGGTGATGCAACACAGGTTCAGCTTTCAGTCTCGAAGAGGCCCTTAGGTGGTCGCGATGGCGGGGCCATTGTGAGAGACATCTGGAACATCATCGACATTCTGCCTCAAATCAGATTGAAGACTGTCCCTCGTCAGTCTAACACGGCAGCCCACAGTGTGACTCGCCATGGTCTTAGATGTCTCCCAAGCCAAGGAGTGGTAAACCTTTCGGATTGGGCAGACACTTAATTTTTATCCGTGTATGATTACCTCATTCACTCTCACGAGAATTACCTCTGGTAAAAAAAAAAACCTTTCGGACTACTTTTGCATTTTTTTTTGGATTTTTGTGTGTCGTTAATAGTGGTTTCCACGGTCAAACCGGATTGTTAACCGGTTTGAAGGAGTCAGCACATTTCCAATTCGAATCTCCTGTCTTAGGAATAGTGCTCATACGAATCAGATAAGCAGAAACATTTGGTTCTGATCAACATGTCAAAGGCTAATGAAAACCCTCAAGAACAACCAAAAAAACCTAAAATTTGGAACTGCAGATTGTGTAAGCGTACCAACATGTATTTGAAGTGACAGAGTATGTAACTCAAACACATCGTTCAATTCAAAGTATCCCAGTGGGAGTTTATCTTCTTCCCAGATGCTGCATTTGATGCACCTCTACTCTATCACAATCAGAATCAGCGTGCACCAGGAGCAAGTAATTCGAACCCTCTACTGGATAAATGCTCTTCCTTCTAAACCTGTCAGTTTAGAATACAACCAGCAACTCAACATCAGCACGAGGAAAGAAAGTGAACAGAGGAAGTAAAATTCCAGTTCAGGCATCAACAACCGCTAAGTAGAACGCAAGTTGACAATCATCTTCATGCTCAAGTCCTAAAAATTTCAACTAAAAGGCAGACTGAACCACACCTTCATCGCACATGCCAGCTTAAAAGATATGATGTATGACTTTTAGCATTGTATTTAACTAGAGGAATCCAATGTCCTTGCAAACAGTCAGCCATTCCAGCTATTATGGAGGGAGTGTGCTTGTTTGGAATTTGACAAACAATGAAACTACCTAATGCTATCCCTGAAACAGGAAGCTTAAGATGCACGGTTTACCCATGTAATGTTTGTTGGTGTACAAGAAATCAAATAGACAACCTTTATGACGCATTGATGTATGTAACTCGTTTTAACCATACTATGCTAATTGAGTATCATTCAAATCATCTGTTAAGAGAGACTTAAGAGGTAATAGTCCAAACATGCACTTAGTTAGTGACCTATACAAGCCTCAATAATAGCTCAACTGACTAACACTTAATGCCTCAATAATAGCTCAACTGAGTAACACTTAATTAGTACTTTGTTAGCAATGGCGTATATGAAGTTAGCTCCAACACTTCACTAACACTACTGATACAACAAGGCATGCATAACTTACACGACTACAGACCAACATGGATTCAGTGAATAAATGGATCGAGCTAACGAAAACGTGGAAATCATCCTAACAAAGGTAGAGCTGATGCTGGAAACCCAAATGTCAAGCTCAAGCCACACAGTGTTCCTTGAACTAGAACTTCAGCTTATACAACCTCTAAAAAGCCAGCAAATACGTCCGTATTCAATTAAAGGAATACAATACAACTGGAAATCTTAGAACCCTTTTTCAAGCACGAATGAATTACCATCAGCTATGACCCAAAACAGTCCATCCAATTAATCATCTATTGACTCATTTTCATCTATTCACTTATTGATCAGCCCTGTTGCCTTGCAAACCGTTTGAGAAAAACGAATATCACAGCAAAAAACAGTCCAAGATAAGTGAAATAATCGACAAAAATGTGCAATTTCAATGGTGATTACCTTGGAAGCAGCTCCAATATTCCTATGAAGTATCCGGGCACCATTGGATTCGCCACCATCGATCAACTCCCTCAACCCTAAATTGGCAGTCGTCTCCTCTTCCTCTTCCTCCTCCACCTCCTCCTCTTCTTCAACCTCCTTCTCTTCCTTCTTCGACCGACCAACCCCAGCACGGCCAAGCAACCTCTCGAAGTAATTCCCATAAATGTACTCAGGATTGTAGCCGTTCTCATCGTCAAACAACATGATGTGGCCGTGCCACTCCCACACCCTATAATCAGAATCCTTCTCCTCGTGGAAGCCGACGCATATATGGTGCTCACCGATTGTAACCGCCTGACCAGAGTTGGGCTTCAAGGAATCCGTATTCCCAGAGAGAATAACACGGATGATATCCTTCTCGAGCCTGGCCTCTTCCTTGCGGAGCTGAGACTTGGAAGAAGGATTGTCGAGGTCGTTGTCATCGTCGTCGTCGTCGTCTTCGAGATCGGAGTGGGAGGGTAGGTCGTTGACGGCGTCGAAGAGGATGTCCTCGAGGGATTTAGAGGGTTGGGTGGGTGGACGGACATGGAGACGGCCCATTAGGGTTCGGAGGAGGAGGTTGTCGAAGTTAGGGGTGGAGGTGGAGTTGTTGAATGAGCTCATGGTGTAGCAGAAGAACAGAAGAAGAATCTGTGTGGGTGGTGGTGAGGATTGCGGAATTGGGAGGAGGAGGAAGGAAGGGTTTATGATGAATTGATGAGTGAGGTTTTGAGGTTTTGAGAAAATTGGGAATTTGATGATTACTATTCAAATGGTGGGACCACAAATCAATATGAGATGTTTTGTTTTGTTGGGGGGAAGTATTGGGCCGGGTCAGGTCCACTCGATCGGGCTTTTAGTTTGACTCTGAATAGGTGATTCAGCACTATTATAGAATGGTGTTGAATAGATGTTAGATTCGGTTGGATTTTTTCCAAAAATAGGCTTGGGCCAAAATTCAATTCCCAAAATAGGCTCGTTCTACGGTCAATTCCAAAGTAGGCTTGTGTGTGCTGACTGGACGCGTACATCGCCAAATTAAATGGCGATCATTGTTTATCGCCTTCATTAAATGGCGTTTACACATCTGACATACAGCACAAAAATCGCCATTTATATGGAATTTCAGCACTGAAAATCGCCAATATAATGGTATTCAACTGCTGAAACACTACATATTATTTTGTAATAGAGTGATGCACTTTGGACTTTCTACTTTGTAAACTTAACAATAGCCCTAATTGTATAAACTGCTCTTTTTCTTTCATTTTGACCATTGTTTTTGGGTCCTCCATTCAACTACGCTTCATTGATGCTAACATATGTGCACATAGATCTTTTTGAGATTTTAGTCCCGTATTCGAAAGGTGTTATAATTGTATGTTACCGTTAGTATCGCACAATTAATAATGGTACTATGACGTCAACATTAGTCAATTATAACCTTTTGAACACGACGAAGATATGGGGTGCTACCGATGGACCGCGCCCAGGTTCCCTTGACCAATAGTAAAATATGTATTTCTTCGTACGAAAATATATCGGCTATTGTATTTATGTATCGGCCAGGTGCTTGAATCCTAGCTTCGCATTGTTTTGATACGAACATAAAAATGTCAAATGTCTTGTGCACATATTTAACATCATGAACGGTAGTTGAATGGTAGTGACCCAATACAAAATTGGGCCCAAAATGAAGATTAAAGAGAGTTTTACAATGGGGGCTATTTGTTAAGTTTACAAAAGTAGAGGAGGCAAGTGTTTTCACTCTCATTTACAAAGTAAAGTGCAGATGTTTCGCAGTTGAGAATTGCCATTTATATGGCGATTTCAGTGCTTGAAATGCAATATAATGGCGATTTTTGGTGTGTTGTAGATGGTGAAATCGCATTTTTTATTGGCGACACAACATATGAATGTATTTTATTTGGCGGAGTACTGGTCCGGTCAGTCCACCACAGGCTACTTTGGAATTTGACGTTAGAATGACGAGCCTATTTTGGAATTGATGTTGGCCCAAGCTATTTTTGGAAAATCCGATTCGGTTAGCATTGAAAATATGCTCTCGTCTCCTTCTGCCTCGCCTACCGCTGTTCAGGTGCCGACAGCAACTGAGCCGAGTGACCGACCGCCGGAGAACAGCGGCCATCCCTCGGGGAGTGTCACGATGGAGATTGATCAGGGCAGCCGCAGCCGCAGCCGCAGCCTTTTTAGCCCCTCCTTCGCAGGGGCGGACGGATTTTAGGCGAATTTTTCATGATTTAATTGATTTTTCCGAGTAGCAAGTCAAAAAGTGCGGTTTTTTGAGGCAAATGTGCGCCGGCGCACTTTTCGAAGTGTCGGGCGCACTTTGCAATTATTTTGGCAAATTCTCGTCGAAATATTAAAAAAATGCTGTTTTGGGGTAAAAGTGCGCCGGCGCACTTTTTGAGGACTCCGGGCGCACTTTTGAATTAAATTTCAAAACTCTCGGCGAAAAATTCAACTTGTGCTGTTTTTTGGGGTAAAAGTGTGCCGGCGCACTTTTTGAAGGCTCCGGGCGCACTTTTGAGACCTAAAAAAATATATATATATTTCAGAAAATTTGGAAATTTTAAAAGTGCACTCTTGGCTGATCGCACACACTTTTATTTTATTTTATTGAGTCAGTCTAGCTTGAGTCAGTGGTCTATTCTGTACTTTGAATGCTCTAATCGTGTTGTGAGGTTCTCTCCAGTTTCAGGCTATCCTCAGCTCCCGCCATGACTGTCCGCCGGTACTTCACTGATGCCTTCTCTGGCAACCTTATGATCTATTTCCTGGTACCCTTAAACACTTTTGTTTTTCATGCTAATTGTTTGGTGTGGAACATTGAGGACAATGTCCAAAATTAAGTGTGGGGTGGGATGTTTATTTGCAAGTTTTGCTAAGTAATGGGCGGTGATTGTGCCTTGTTTTGTCACTCTTTCACAGCTTCCCATTCTCGGTAGCAAGTAATTTTCCACATTGCTTAATAACTTCTTGGATTGCATACTGTTTTCCATATGGTGAAATTGATGTGGTGTTTTGGCTTTGTCCAAATTATTGTGTGAGAACCCGTTTTATGACCATCTCCCGCTCTTCTTGTTTGTAGTAGTTTAGGAACTTGTCCTTATTGGATTAGTGAACATGTGACTTGGTGTTGTGCAAGGCTTGGTCTGTCGGATGCTCGAATTCTCTAGTTCAATGCCATGATCGAGTCTAAATAAGGGATGTTTTAATTTCATGCTCTAAATTATTGTTGATGTCCCTAATCAGAGAAATTCTGATTAGAAGTGGTTCGGTATTGAAGTTGTGGGTCGATTCACGAGCTGGCATACGTGCCTGCCCATTGCTGTAGTCCCAAAGGGAAGTCTCAATGTGGCATTCTTCTTCTAACCTACTCCCGATCGTGGCTGGGGTCTAGGATAACGCGGAATTCCAAAGGTTTCCGGCTGCTCCATACCCGGTGGTATTCACATTGTACCGACCATTCGAAAGCAAAAAAAAAAAGAGAAAAAAAAGAGAGAAAGAGGTAGCAAAAAAAAGAAAAGAAAAAAAAAGTTCTTTCATTTTGTTCGAGTCGTGTCCCCTTATTTAGCAAGTGTCGGGTTACGTCCTAGAGTAAGTGTAGCGGAAGTAAGTATTGTCTTGCCTTTACCAAGTCATGTTGTTCACTAGCTCGATAAAGACATGTTCCTCTTTTACTCCAGCTAAGGTTTGGTTTTAATTGTGTGGTCAGTCGGGTAATCCTCTTGTTTGGTAAAAGCACCGTATACATCTTTCTAGGAACCAAGAGGTTTTCGGTTTGCTCATTCAAGTTGGTGCATTGTTGTGGTAAAGTTCTTGTTTGAGGACAAACAAACGTTTAAGTGTGGGGTGATTTGATGACGTAAGATTTACCGCGTTTATCTCGCCACATTTGAGCTACATTTCCCTTGTTTAACACCGAATTGTGATGTATTCGAGTGATTTTTGATAAAAATGTGTTTTATTCCCCGTTGGCCCTCTTTTGGTTCATTTGATGTGTTTTCAAGTTGTTTTGATGAGATTTCAGGTTGCCATATTGTGGAGAACCTTTCTACGAGCTCGACGCTTCAAACGGGGACCAATTCGGAGTTCAAACGGAGTGGGAAATAACCGAAGAAAATTGCCCGAACACAGCCGTAAAAGTGCGCGTTTTGGAGAGAAAAGTGCGCCTGCGCACTTTTCGACCCCCTTCCCGCACTTTTTGCTTTAATTCCGGATTTTGACGAAAATTGGGTTTTGAACCCAATTTCGAGGAGAGAGGAAACATACATTATTTTTTGCAATTCTCCACTTTTTCTCTGACGAACCAGACACTCTCGGAGGTGAAGACGGAGCTTTGGAGACGCGATTGAGCGAGGATTAGCGAGGATTGACTCAGGAGCTTCAAGGATTCAACAAGATTAGGTTTTCTCGGAGTAAGATGTCTTCTTCTCCGGTTTTCTTCTTCTTTGTTTCTGAGATTTCCTCTGTAACGATGTCTGGCTAAACTTCTAGGGTTGTTTAGATTAGATGAAGCGTTAGATAGGATTTTGTATGGATGATTTCGGGTTTCTAACCCGTTTATGTTAATCGATGATATTTCAGACTTAGATGCGATTTCTCCTAAACCCTAATTTAAACTGTTTGATTCTGGCAACTTGATCAATTGTTAGTTTCTGGGTTTATCTTTGAATTGCGGGTCTGACCATGAACGCATTTCATTCTAGAGTTTAGGAGGTCGTTAGGTTCTCCAATAGCTTGACCATAGGATTGTTAGAACCTAATCTCTTTGCATGATTTTGTGGCATTTCACTGTTCTTGATCGTTCTTGAATTCTTGCAAGTTAGCTTGACCATATGAGCTTGTAGGTTTGATAGAATTGAATCTCTACGGCCTGACCATGAAGTAGAGATTACAAAAGGATTTGCCGAGTCGTCTAGTCTATTGAATTTCGTCGATTGCATAGTTTCATCCATCTTAACCGAACTAGCGTGGATTCGAGTCTGAACAACCGCCTTAGTCTATCTTTGAAACCCCAATTTGTTTAACTTGTTTGCTTGATTTAAATCGCTTTCTTAGATTAATTCATTCTTAAACCAATTCAAACCCAAAACGAAACCCCGAATAGCTTTGACACACTGTTCTGAGTAATAGAAAAAGGAAGACCCTTGGGAAGTAACGATCTCGCTAGAGTGATCTAGTGAGTAAAACTTTGTGCGCATCAATTTTCGCATCAAGTTTTTGGCGCCGTTGCCGGGGAACTTTTCTTTTTCTAGGAAAGGCATTGTGCGTCTAAGCTTTTCATTCACTCTTTTATCATTTCTTATCTCCCACATTTTTATACTACTTGGTATTTCTTGTTTTTGTTGTTTCAGGCAAGATTGCAGGTACGGAAGAAAGAAGACAGAGTAAGCGCATAGCTGACAAGGGCATAATTTTCTACACTCAGTTCGGCATTACTCCTGTACCTCCTCCTCCCGCCAAGACACCTAAAGCAAGGAAGAACCTCTTCACATCTTCATCTACATCTTCGCCTTCACCATCCATCATTGCTACTACTGATCCTCCCACAGATCCTCCTATCCCACCTGAGATAGAAGTTATGGCGGCAGAAAGGACATTGAGGGATTACGACCGACCGACCATAGATGGGACAACTTCGTGCATTCAGATTCCCAACACGGGAACTCGGAATCTGCACATCCCATCTCACTTGATCAACATGATTCAAGAAAACGGGAACACTTTCTCTGGAGGTGTTAATGAAGACCTGAATGCTCATGTGAGGAACTTCTTGACGCTGGCTCATACAGTCTCTAACAATGAAGCGGATCATAATGCAGTAAAGCTTCAGCTTTTTCCTTTCCCTCTGAAGGGTCAAGCAGAACTGTGGTTGTATGATAATTCTGCAAATCACTTCACTACGTGGGATGGTCTGGCTAAAGCATTCCTAGAAGAATTCTTCTCCCCTTCCAGAACCGATGCACTCAGGGCACAGATAACAGGTTTCACAAGTGGTCTGGAGGAGAACTTCTATGAGGCTTGGCAAAGATTTCAAGGGCTTCTCCGAGCTTGTCCTCACCATGGATGGGATGACTATAACAAGTTCTCTATATTCCTCCGAGGCTTGGATTATGAGAAGAGGAAGGATTTCTCTTTACAGCTGAATACGGACTTGGATGATATGACCGCAGCCGCGGCTTTGGCTGCTTGCAAGGCCTTTGCCATGAGGATCAAGTCTCTAATGCAAGCTAATCCCTTAAAGGTGGACGACAGGAGTCTGGGGCAAAGGAGATTTTCTGCTGATGCCGAATACCCTGTTCCCACAGTTCCTGCACCAGTAGACCTTGTTCAAAGTCAGTTGGAGTTGGATAATTCGAAATTAGAGATGGAAGTGCAGAGATTAAAACATGAGCTGGAACGGGCTAAGATAGCTCCTTCACCGGTGTTCCTACAGCTCCACCACCAGGGTTCAAGGTGCTTACTCGGACAGAGAATGTATCAGCTATATCCACTCCGTGTTCGAATTGTGGTGGTGCAGGTCATTCAGCAGAGGGCTGTACTTGGAAGTTTGAGAGTAACCAAGACCAACAACAAGAGGAGATTGCTTATGTTGGTGGCCCAAACCAAGGGAATAACCAAAACCAGGGAGGATATCAAAATCAGAACTCCCAATGGAAGAACAGAGGGAACTGGAACAATAACCAGAACCAAGGGGTTATCAGAGGAATAATGGGAATCAGAATCAGAATTCCCAATGGCAGAACAGAGGAGGCTAGAATAACAATCAGAACCAGAACCAAAATCAAAACAATAACGGTGGTTCGAGCTCTTCTGCGCCTAAGTCCTACTCCGATATCATGTTGGACAAGATTCTTGCTGAGACTCAATCTAATAAGAAGGACATTTCACTCACCGAGGCCTCTGTCAAGAAGTTAGACGATCGGGTGACGGCAATAACCAACTTTTTGCAGGAGAAGGTAGTTGGTCTTCTTCCTAGCACAACTCCCTCCTCCTCATACAATGCCGGAGGAGGCAAAACTAAGGAAGAATTTTGTGGAGCGGTTTCTCTTCAGGATGGCACGGAGGAATGGGAGAAGCCAATGGAGCAGTTGTGTCAGAGGGAGCAGTAAAGAAAAGAAGCTACTCCACTAATCGATCCTTACCGACCAAAAGCACCTTATCCTGCAGCCTTGAACAGACCTGTGCTAAACAAGGAGAACTTGGGGAAGGCTCTGGTGACAATTAATAACCAGAAGATGGGAGTAGCTTTATTGGAAGAACTTCTTGCAAACCCGGATTATGCTAGACATATGAAAGAAATTCTCTCCAAGAAGAAGAAGCTGAAAAATGCAGAAGCTGCTGTTGTGGTAGAGGAGCTGAGAAGCGTGATTCCTGACAAGAAGAAAGACAAAGCTGTCAATCCTCTTCCAAAGAACTCCTCTCAAAAGACGAGATAGAGGAGATAGCCTCAGTTACCCTCCATGGAGCTGGCGAGTCTGATCCGAAGTAGAGCCACGTGGTGCCAAAGCAACCTGATCTAGGGAGTTTTTCTTTTCCTTGTTCTATTGGCACATATTTGGTTGATAGAGCTCTTGCGGATTTAGGTGCTAGCATTAGTGTTATGCCTTACTCATTGTTTGAGCGTCTAGGACTGCCTAGACTAACTCCTACCACCATGAATATCAACCTAGCTGATCAAACTGTTAGACATCCTAGGGGTATTGCTGAAAATGTTGTAGTTAGGGTGCATGATAGCTACTTCATGACTGATTTTATGGTCATTGATTGCATGGAGAGTGTTAACATTCCCCTTATCTTGGGACGACCCTTTCTAGCCACTTCTGGTGCACTCATAGATGCAAAGGCGGGGAGGTTAACCTTTCGGGATAAGGAAAAAGTTATTACATTTGAAGTTCCTTCACCTGATCCTAATGTGCACTTTTCCGCTAAGAAGCCCATGTCGTTAGTGTTTGAGAATGCTTCAGTTTATACTGTATTTACCGACATGGATACTCCTTATTCATCTTCACCTTTGCAGGATCAGGTAGCGGCGATAGTATCTACCCAAGATACCGGTGGAGTAAAGAAGAAGAACAAGCCTCCTGAGAAAGCTAAGGCGCCGCCCATGAAAGTACTCCTACCAAACCCTCAGATGTGGTCCTGGACAAAGTGGAGCTATTTGGACCCTTTGAGGTAGCTGGATTGCGAGGCGACGGTTCATTGGAGATGTTCCATGCTAGCGGGAAGAAATTTGTGCTTCAAAGTGGAGCGATGAAGGTATTCTTTCAGGACACGGATGCCAGTCTGAAAGAAGTTCTGAGCTGGGATGCCGCGCGTTAGACCAGGTATCGTCTAGCTCGAAGACGTAAAACGAGAGCGCTTCTCGGGAGGCAACCCGAGTCTGGAGTCTTTAAATTTATTGAGTCGAGTCTGTGGTAGAGTCGTGGTGTCAGTTTTGTGTGTGTGTCAGTTCCTGAGAGTCAAATTTCGTGATTTGGTCGTTTTAAAACCTCGGATTTTAGGCGAATTTTTCATGATTTAATTGATTTTTCCGAGTAGCAGGTCAAAAAGTGCAGTTTTTTGAGGCAAATGTGCGCCGTCGCACTTTTCGAAGTGTCGGGCGCACTTTGCAATTATTTTGGCAAATTCTCGTCGAAATATTCAAAAAGTGCTGTTTTTGGGGGTAAAAGTGCGCCGGCGCACTTTTTGAGGGCTCCGGGCGCACTTTTGAATTAAATTTCAAAACTCTCAGCGAAAAATTCAACTTGTGCTGTTTTTTGGGGTAAAAGTGCGCCGGCGCACTTTTTGAAGGCTCCGGGCGCACTTTTGAGACCTAAAAAAAAAATTCAGAAAATTTGGAAATTTTAAAAGTGCACTCTTGGCTGATCGCACACACTTTTATTTTATTTTATTGAGTCAGTCTATCTTGTTCTTGAGTCAGTGGTCTATTCTGTACTTTGAATGCTCTAATCGTGTTGTGAGGTTCTCTCCAGTTTTAGGCTATCCTCAGCTCCCGCCATGACTGTCCGCCGGTACTTCACTGATGCCTTCTCTGGCAACCTTATGATCTATTTCCTGGTACCCTTAAAACTTTTGTTTTTCATGCTAATTGTTTGGTGTGGAACATTGAGGACAATGTCCAAAATTAAGTGTGGGGTGGGATGTTTATTTGCAAGTTTTGCTAAGTAATGGGCGGTGATTGTGCCTTGTTTTATCACTCTTTCACAGCTTCCCATTCTCGGTAGCAAGTAATTTTCCACATTGCTTAATAACTTCTTGGATTGCATACTGTTTTCCATATATTGAGATTGATGTGGTGTTTTGGCTTTGTCCAAATTATTGTGTGAGAACCCGTTTTATGACCATCTCCCACTCTTCTTGTTTGTAGTAGTTTAGGAACTTGTCCTTATTGGATTAGTGAACATGTGACTTGGTGTTGTGCAAGGCTTGGTCTGTCGGATGCTCGAATTCTCTAGTTCAATGCCATGATCGAGTCTAAATAAGGGATGTTTTAATTTCACGCTCTAAATTATTGTTGATGTCCCTAATCAGAGAAATTATGATTAGTGAGTGGTTCGGTATTGAAGTTGTGGGTCGATTCACGAGCTGGCATACGTGCCTGCCCATTGCTGTAGTCCCAAAGGGAAGTCTCAATGTGGCGTTCTTCTTCTAACCTACTCCCGATCGTGGCTGGGGTCTAGGATAACGCGGAATTCCAAAGGTTTCCGGCTGCTCCATACCCGGTGGTATTCACACTGTACCGACCATTCGAAAGTAAAAAAAAAAAAAAAAAGAGAGAAAGAAGTAGCAAAAAAAAAAGAAAAGAAAAAAAAGGTTCTTTCATTTTGTTCGAGTCGTGTCCCCTTATTTAGCAAGTGTCGGGTTACGTCCTAGAGTAAGTGTAGCGGAAGTAAGTATTGTCTTGCCTTTACCAAGTCATGTTGTTCACTAGCTCGATAAAGACATGTTCCTCTTTTACTCCAGCTAAGGTTTGGTTTTAATTGTGTGGTCAGTCGGGTAATCCTCTTGTTTGGTAAAAGCACCGTATACATCTTTCTAGGAACCAAGAGGTTTTCGGTTTGCTCATTCAAGTTGGTGCATTGTTGTGGTAAAGTTCTTGTTTGAGGACAAACAAACGTTTAAGTGTGGGGTGATTTGATGACGTAAGATTTACCGCGTTTATCTCGCCACATTTGAGCTACATTTCTCTTGTTTGACACCGAATTGTGATGTATTCGAGTGATTTTTGATAAAAATGTGTTTTATTCCCCGTTGGCCCTCTTTTGGGTCATTTGATGTGTTTTTGAATTGTTTTGATGAGATTTCAGGTTGCCATATTGTGGAGAACCTTTCTACGAGCTCGACGCTTCAAACGGGGACCAATTCGGAGTTCAATCGGAGTGGGAAATGACCGAAGAAAATTGCCCGAACACAACCGTAAAAGTGCGCGTTTTGGAGAGAAAAGTGCGCCTGCGCACTTTTCGACCCCCTTCCCGCACTTTTTGCTTTAATTCCGGATTTTGACGAAAATTGGGTTTTGAACCCAATTTCGAGGAGAGAGGAAACAGACATTATTTTCTGCAATTCTCCACTTTTTCTCTGACGAACCAGACACTCTCGGAGGTGAAGACGGAGCTTTGAGACGCGATTGAGCGAGGATTAGCGAGGATTGACTCAGGAGCTTCAAGGATTCAACAAGATTAGGTTTTCTCGGAGTAAGATGTCTTCTTCTCCGGTTTTCTTCTTCTTTGTTTCTGAGATTTCCTCTGTAACGATGTCTGGCTAAACTTCTAGGGTTGTTTAGATTAGATGAAGCGTTAGATAGGATTTTGTATGGATGATTTCGGGTTTCTAACCCGTTTATGTTAATCGATGATATTTCAGACTTAGATGCGATTTCTCCTAAACCCTAATTTAAACTGTTTGATTCTGGCAACTTGATCAATTGTTAGTTTCTGGGTTTATCTTTGAATTGCGGGTCTGACCATGAACGCATTTCATTCTAGAGTTTAGGAGGTCGTTAGGTTCTCAATAGCTTGACCATAGGATTGTCAGAACCTAATCTCTTTGCATGATTTTGTGGCATTTCACTGTTCTTGATCGTTCTTGAATTCTTGCAAGTTAGCTTGACCATAGGAGCTTGTAGGTTTGATAGAATTGAATCTCTACGGCCTGACATGGAGTGGAGATTACAAAAGGATTTGCCGAGTCGTCTAGTCTGTTGAATTTCGTCGATTGCATAGTTTCATCCATCTTAACCGAACTAGCGTGGATTCGAGTCTGAACAACCGCCTTAGTCTATCTTTGAAACCCCAATTTGCTTAACTTGTTTGCTTGATTTAAATCGCTTTCTTAGATTAATTCATTCTTAAACCAATTCAAACCCAAAACGAAACCCCGAATAGCTTTGACACACTGTTCTGAGTAATAGAAAAAGGAAGACCCTTGGGAAGTAACGATCTCGCTAGAGTGATCTAGTGAGTAAAAGTTTGTGCGCGTGAATTTTCGCATCACTTTGCAAACCTTGGGTTAATACACTTGTGGTCCGACTACTTGGAAAAAAGTATTGGTTATTCCTATCTTTGCCATCGTCTTCGTTCCATGTGGAAGCCGGCCAAGCCCATTCATATCATCGACCTTGATAAAGGTTGCTTCATGGTTAAGTTTGGAGCCGAGCAAGGCTACTTCAAAGCCCTCACCGGTGGCTCGTGGATGATCCTTGATCACTATCTGGTGGTCCATCAATGGTCTCCAGACTTTCGTGTTTCCGACTCGCTCCCGGCGAAATTGGTTGTTTGGGTTCGCTTTCCCTTCATGCCAGTTCAATACTATCATGCCCAGGTCATTACTTCGCTTGGAAACTTGCTTGGAAAGTGTTATTTTGGGGAAAGAGGATCCCCAATCAGCTGCTAACGGAAAAGGAAAGAAGGATGATTCTGCTAAAAGCTCGGCGGACAGGAAAGGTAAGAAAGTTGATCCCTCCAAGATTGCGGGAGATGGGAATGGAAAGCGCAGAAAGCCGTTGGTGATTACCGTTAGTGCCTCTTCGAGTGCCACTAAAGGAAAGTCTAGCCGATTTTTGGTGGATACCCTTAAAAATAAGGCGAGTCAAGCTCCCAAGACCCATTCACCTCCTGCAGGCCCTTCTGATGGGGCGCCGGCCCACATCCCTGCCTCTGGGCCTGCTTCTTTTGAAGCTCAGCCGGATAACTCCTCCCTCCTCCCCCCCTTTGGACCTCCATCAACGCACTTAATCCCCCCGATGGTTGTTCAATTCCCCGTCCCACCGTCGAGTCCTCATCCCATTCCGCCCTTCCCGACTCCGCTCTCGAACCGATTCCTGAAGCGAAAGGATTCTCCCCCTAAAGCCGCCCCATGTGTTCTAAGGCGAGCGCGACAATCGGTCTAAATGCCTCTCTCAAGCCCGCCCTTGGCTCTCTCAAGAAAAGGAATTTCAAGAAAAAAATGACCACGGAGACCAAATCGCCGCCGATAGTCTGTGTCATATGTCTCGCCTCCCTGCACTACTGCCGAGATGCCTGCTATCGTTGATTCTCCCAACTCTGAAAGGCCTATCGCGATCGACCCTAACGATCACGGAGGCTGGGACCTTAATTCACCGGATCCAGTTTAACCGACCATCCAGGTGTGCTCGTTCCTCTTCATCTCTTTTTCCCTTATGGATAGTCTTTTCACTTGGAACTGCCGGAGAGCTGTTAATAACTCATTCGTTTTTGTTTTCAAGCACTATATGCAGGTCTATAACCCCTCCGTGGTGGCTATCCTTGAGCCTCGCATCAGCGGTTCTAAAGGCCATGAGGTCGGGCTAAGCTGGGTTTCCAGTTCTCATTCATTGAGGAAGCTAGAGGTTTCAGTGGCGGTATCTGGCTCCTCTGGAATGACCCCTCTATCCGCATCCGTATTACCGCTTCGTCTCCGCAGTTTATCCACGCCGAGCTTGAGGACCCGATTGGAAACAATTTCGCTTTTTTCGGTCATTTACGCCTCCCCCCACCTCCATGTGCGGCGTGCTCTCTGGGAAGACCTTACCTCCATCACCCAAACCACCTCCTGCCCTTGGCTGATCGTCGGAGACTTCAACGCGATGGTTAGTTCGACCGAGAAGGCCGGAGGAAAGGGTTTCAATCAGATCCAAGCTCGTGAGTTCCGTAACTGCATCTCCAATTGCAGCTTTATTGACTTGGGCTACTCAGGGCCTCACTTCACTTGGTTCCGTGGTCTGCTCCGAGAATGTCTTGATCGCAGCCTCTGCAACTCCCAATGGCTCGACCAGTTCCCGGACTCTTCCACGTTCCATCTTGAGCGCCTGAAATCTGATCACCATCCTATTCTTGTTAGATTTAACAAGGACACCAGGTTTGATCGTTTGCCTCGTCCTTTCCGTTTTAATGCTGCTTGGTTAAGCCATTCTGATTTCCCTCACTTGCTTGATCGAAGCTGGAAGGCCGGAGAAAATTTTTGTTCTTCTTTGCAGAAATTTGAAGATTGCTGTAAGGTTTGGAACAAAACAGTTTTTGGGAACATCTTCCAACGCAAGCGCTCTCTCGAAAGAACTTCAGATGCTAATAGCTCTGACGACCACAGAGCAGAGGAGGAATCAGTTAGATCCGAACTGGTTCAAACCCTCTGGCAAGAAGAGATTATGTGGCTGCAAAAATCCAGGGTTAAATGGCTTAAAGATGGCGATCGCAACTCCCATTTTTTTCATCTTTCCACCCTTCAACGTCGAAAATTCAACCGGATCGAGAGCCTTAAGAAGACGGATGGAACGTGGTGCTATGAGCCTTCGGTTCTTAGGGAACTGGCTGTTGGACACTTCAAAGAGCTATTCACCTTGGCGGACGTGACGGCGCTTGAAGCCAATGCTGCTCCCTTCACTACGCCACTTGAGGAAGACGACAATCGCATCCTGTCAATGGTCCCCCCTGAGCGTGAAATCTTTGGAGCTATAAAAGCTATGGGTAGTCTTAAGGCTCCAGGGAAGGACGGATTCCACCCTATCTTCTACCAAAAATGTCGGCATGCTATCGGTAATGATGTGACTGACTTCGTTACCAATGTTTTCAGGGACCCAGATAGCCTCGCGAAGGTCAATGAAACAATTAGCGTGCTCATCCCGAAAGTTAGCAAGCCGGAATCCATCTCTCAATTCCACCCCATTAGCTTTTGCAACGTCATCTTCAAAACGGTCACCAAATGCATCGCGGATCGCCTTAAAGGATTTATGGGGAAGCTGATCGGGGCCACTCAAACCAGCTTCGTTCCTGGCAGACTCATTACTAATAACATCATCATCATGCAAGAAGTTATTCACACCCTGAGATCGAAGACAGGGGCCAAGGAGCTGATGACTATCAAGCTCGATTTGGCAAAGGCCTTCGACAGATTGGAGTGGAGCTTCATTGAAGAAACGATGGTCGCGGCTAATTTCACGCCCCCTCTAATTCGCCTCGTCATGAGCTGCATCTCTACTTCCACAACTCAAGTCCTTTGGAATGGCGGCCTTACCACCTGCTTTAAACCGGGTCGTGGTCTTCGTCAGGGATGTCCCCTTTCCCCTTTCTTTTTACTCTTTGCATTAAACGCCTTAGCATTCTCGTTTCCAAGGCTGTTAACAGGGTGACTGGAAACCGATTCGCTTATCCAAAGATGGACCGGGTCTCTCCCACATTTTCTTTGCGGATGACCTTGTCCTCTTTGGCGAAGCAACAACAAATCAATGTCATGCTATTAATTCGTGTTTGGATTCTTTTTGCAAAGCCTCTGGTCAAATGATTAGCAATGACAAATCTAGGATTTTCTTCTCCAAGAACGCATCCAGGAGTACCCGCCAGAGAATTTGCAGAATCCTGGATATCAACGAGACTGCAGATCTTGGTCGCTACCTTGGTGTGCCGATCCTGCACAGTAGAGTTACGAAAGGGACGTATAATTACATCATTGAGAAGATGCAGAGTAAGCTGGCGGGTTGGAAGAGGAATACGCTTTCCTGGCTGGCCGGGTGACGTTAGCCCTCTCAGTGCTTAACGCAATCCTGACCTACGCCATGCAATCCTCCGTCCTCCCGAAAGCTATTACCTCTCGCATCGATTCTATTATTCGTAATTTTGTTTGGGGTGCCTCACTCGATCATAAGAAACCTCACTTGCTATCTTGGGATGTCATTTGCGGATCAAAGGAGCAGGGAGGCCTCGGACTCAGGAAAGCTCGGGAGCTTAACGACGCCTACCTCATGAAGCTTGGCTGGATGATGCTTAAAGAGCCCGACCGCCTTTGGGTCCAACTCTTCACCGCAAAGTACCTCAAAGATACCCCCGGTGGACTTCCACTACAAAAAAAGGCTCTTTCGCGTCGCTTGAAGGGGAAGAGTTTAGCGTCGGTCGATTAGAAACCGACGCTAAACCCTTGACTCGCATTTGACCAAGGGTTTAGCGTCGGTCGATACGCGACCGATGCTAAAACATGTCGATAACCGACGCTAAATTTGGTTTTGGGTCAGAAACCAAGCCAACCAGCTTTAGCGTCGGTTACCGACATGTTTTAGCGTCGGTCGCCGACCGACGCTAAATTACTTATATATTTAAACCTCTCAGCAGCCACCCTAACCCTAATCTCTTCTTCTTCCTCCTCAAGCCTTCTTCTTCCTCTTCCATTTTTGACCAACCTTCTTCTTCTTCCTCCTCCTCCAGCCTTCTTCTTCCTCTTCCATTTTTCTGATCAGCCTCTTCTTCTTCCTCTTTCTTCTTCCTCCACTAGCCTTCTTCCTCTTTTTTCTTCCTCTACCAGCCTTCTTCCTCTTTCTTCTTCCTCCTCCAGCCTTCTTCTTCTTTCTTCTTCCTCTACCAGCCTTCTTCCTCTTTCTTCTTCCTCCTCCAGCCTTCTTCTTCTTCCTCTTCCTCTGCTTCCTTTTCCAGATCTCTAGATCCACCTTCTTCTTCTTCCTCTTCTTCTCCTCTTCTTTGTTTCTCCCCAGCCATTCGTCGTCGCCGCCACCATCGTCGCCGCCAGTACGAAATCTGAAAAATTGTTGGCAAATAAAAAATGAATAATTGGAAAATTTAAGTGACCAAAAGGATGACCTAATAAATCTAAGTGACCAAATTGCATAACTGGAAAATGGAGTGACCAAATCTGAAAAATAAAATGTTGGGTTGGTCAGCGACCCTTTTCGGTCAGCTCAATATTAGCGTCGGTCGTGGTTTAATATTAGCGTCGGTCGTGGAAGAACCGACGCTAAAATTTAGCGTCGCTACTTTTCGCGTCGCTTTTTGTAAGCGATGCTAAATAGTTTAGCGTCGGTCAATGACCGACGCTAAAACGCGATTTTGACCGACGCTAAACGCTCGTTTTTTTGTAGTGTTCAAATTTGTTGGAAAAGTGGCGGATCTAGCATATGGAAAGGAGTCTGAAGGGTTTGGCAAGACGTTGCTCGGGGGTGCCAACATAGTATTCGTAATGGCAAGAACACAGCTTTTTGGACCACTTGCTAACCACGCCACTCAAGCACTTTCGGACTCCGAGTTGTAGTCCTCAGTCTCTGATATGTGTGACGCAGCTGGTCTTTGGAATTGGGAGCTGCTCAACTCCTGCCTTCCACCTTCCATTATTAATCATGTGGCGGGGATGGAGCCACTGAATCCGAACGGGGAGGAGGATGAGCTGATCTGGGGTCCGGACCCGAAGGGGCAGTTCTCGATCAAATCAGCCTACGACATCCTTGCCTCATGTCGCAGCGAGCCTCGACAAAACTTATGGAGCTCGATCTGGAAATGGCAAGGCCCGAGCAGAGTTAAACACTTTCTCTGGCTCGCGGCGCACGACCGGCTCCTCACCAATGCCGAAAGACACAGGCGACATATGACCAATGATGATAAGTGCCACATCTGCACAGGTATTAGCGAAACATCTCTCCATGTTCTTCGTAATTGTGACCGTGCCAAATTGCTTTGGACTGCTTTGCTGCCCACAGGTCTTGGTGATAACTTTTTCACAGATAATATTCATGCTTGGATTTCCAATGGACTCAAGCTTATGGGCGATGGTTTATTATTTGGAGTTACAGCTTGGATTATCTGGAAGGCTCGTAACGAGGATATCTTTGACCAAAAGGTCGTGACCTGCGATCAGCTCCGCCTACGAGTCTTTCACTGGACCGCCGGGGTTAGAGAGACAATGAAAGCGGACTCACGAGCTTTGTCAGAGGTAGTCACTCGGAGGAGGGAGACACTTCTGAGGTGGATTCCTGCTCCGGATGAATGGCTCACAGTTAACTGTGATGGTTCTGTGATCCAGCCTCACGGCCATGCAGCTGCAGGCGGCATCATCCAAAACTACATGGGTAGGCGCCTCGCCGTCTTCGCAGCAAATCTTGGTACCTGCACCATCATGAGAGCGGAACTCAGGGCCGCCACCATTGGCCTTGAACTTGCCTGGAACATGGGAGCTCGAAAGGTCCACTTACAAGTGGATTCTCAAGCTGCCGTTTGCGCCATCAACATTAGGCAGCCGTATGACTACCGCCATAGTCAAACCATCCTCCATATCCACCAACTCCTCACTAGAAACTGGACGGTGGAGGTTTCCCATGTTTACTGTGAACGTAACCGCGTTGCGGACCTCCTTGCCCACCACGGTCACTCTCTTAGTTTGGGTTCTCACTTTAATTTTTTTTGCTCTTCGATATCGAGAGAGAGATTTCTAGCGACATTGTAGGGGTTTGCTTTCCCCGTTTGATTTCTTCTAATGAGTAAGGGCGCTTCGCGCCCCCTTTCTACCAAAAAAAAAGAATGGTGTTGAATATTATTGTAGGCGTCAGATTGATCCAGCGGCTAATTAGGATAGGGAATTTGTTCAGCCGACGTGGATTTGGGCGTATAATGAAATTCAACTTGGAAAGTTGAGAGATGTGGAGTTGTTTGCCTCGTTCCTATTCACTAGTGGATGTCTAGAATGCTCGCAAGGTGTACAGGAGACAGTAGTAAGAGAACGAACAGTTTATGTGTGTAAGAATGGGGAAAGGTCGTATGAGAGAGAGACAGAGAAGTATCGGGGGTACCTCTTAGGGTTTTGAGTAGGTGAGCCTTAAGCGTACTAATGAGCATATATTGTTTAAGGCGTATCCTCTAAAGAGTTGTGTCTTGATGTTGAGATCAAGCCCATGTATAGTGTTTTGGGGTTCGGGTCCAACGTTGCCACGTGTCACTAGATGGTTGGACAGCTTCCATGGCTTATTTGGGAAACTCTAGGCTATTGACGGCTAGGGTTTATGTGGGACCACTAGTGGTCCTTGAATCCCGTGTGGTGCATGTAGTATTTGGGGAAACCCTCGTCGTGCTGAGGTTGTACATCGTCTGACCTTGATGTGTTCGTCGTGTGAGGCCTAGTTGATAGGCTTGGGCCCATCAGAGCAGGATGTTACAATCTTCATCATTGGGTGTTTTCATTTTCTTAAGTTGTTGTCAGAGCTAAGTACTCGAGGAGATTGGGATAAAACCTTGGAGTTTATTTGCAGCATCTGGAAAGGGGGAAGTTTTGAAGTAAATCATGTGAGTGGTGTTCCACAAAGAGCGTTATATATAGAGAAAGGTGCATTAAGTGTTTTGTAGGCGGAAAGATTATCTATTGAGGCTATGATTGATCATATTCGAGAGTATGTCGATCAGTGGCAGTTCGTCATTTGAACCAAGTTGTATAATAGCTTCTCCTCAAGTTTTCTATAGTGAATTCTTGTAGCCGGTAAAAATTATATAAAACATAAGCATCTATTAGAAAAAAGGTTAATTACCAATATGTCACTAACTCTAAACTTAAGTGACCATTTGAATATTTAACCCAACATTAATGCTGGTGGATAAGGTCAGATAGACCGACGAGAGTCCCAAAACCTGGGATCTACTACCATTAGGACACCCCTTAGTGTCCTCGTATTAGGACACCCCTTATAACCATAGGATTAGAAGGTAGATCTAATGGCCTAAATTAATCTGGACAAAATAGTAATTTGAAACTCCTATATATTCTAAATCATATTAGGGTTTCACAAACCCTAATTCTATTTTACATCTCTCCCTTCAAAGCTCCTGCCGTCGTGCTCTCCTCCCGCCGTCGCCGCCAGCCACTCCACCGCCGCCACCACTCCACCGCCGCCAGCCACTCCGCCGCCGCCAACCACTCCACCGCCGCCAGCCCCTCACCAGATCTGCCGCCAGCCTCGCCACCATCATTAGATCTGCCGCCAACTTGTCACCGACGCCATCCTCGACGTCGCCGCCAGCCCACACCAGATCTACCGCCAGTCTCGCCATCATTAGATCTTCCGCCAGCCTCGCCGCCGCCGCCAGCCCCACACCAGATCTGCCGCCAACCTCGACATCATTAGATCTGCCGACGTCCTTGCCGCCGCCGCCAGCCCCACACCACACCAGATCTGCCGCCAGCCATCTACATCTCTACCGCCAGCCTCGCCGCCGCCGCCAGCCCCACACCAGATCTGCCGCCAGCCTCGACATCATTAGATCTGCCGACGTCCTTGCCGCCGCCGCCAGCCCCACACCACACCAGATCTGCCGCCAGCCATCTACATCTCTGCGCTCAAACCCTCGCCAACTCTACTTTATTCGGTTTATAGATCTGGGCATCCTTTAATCCGTTCGGAGATCCGGCCATCTAGATCCGACCATCTAGAACCAGCCATCTACATCATTGCTTTTTAGTTTCTGGTCATTGGTTATTTGTAGTGTTCCATATAGTTAATTATGGAACATGTTTGTAGTGTTCCATATAGTTCATTGTGGAACAGGTATTCAATATTATTGTTCCATTTTCAATTTGATTCAAGGTTTTATGTTTTTCTGTGTTCCGATTTGGTAATAAGGAACAAAATCGATAAAGTAACACGTTCCATCACTTTTGAAATGGATCACTGTTCCGGAACAATCAAATAGGAACTGTTCCGAAATGATAAAAGAGGAACAGTTCGAAACAATTTCCACAAAATAGGAACTTTTAAAAGTGTTAGAAACTAATCTAAAATAAAAACCACCGGAGATACACAACAAAAACCGGCGAGTATAGAGAAGAAGATGAAGAAGTAATTAAAAAAAGATAATTAATTTATCATAAATTAAATGGAACAAAAAAAGGAGCAGAAAAAGGAATAAAAAATCAGCAATGTAACTGTAAATCCGAAAATTAATAAACAATAATTAAAAATCTGTAAAATAAATAAAATATTGAAATTACCCTTATGTCCAATTAATATAGGCCTTCCGATCTTTAAGATTAAATCCTACGGTTCTAAGAGGTGTCCTCATATGAGGACACTTTGGGGTGTCCTAATGGTAGGATTTCCGTCTAAATACAAAATAAAAATAAAAAAAAAATAAAAATTCAAAAACAGCATCTTCCAAATATCTAATTTCTGCAATATAATTAATTAAAAGCTTTCTCCGTCCTATTTATCAGACTCATCCAAAACCTTCTCCCCCATATCTCCGTACTTGAGGCTCACGTTGACTTTGTTGATTGAACCAATCTTGTTATCCACATAGATCTTCCTCCTTTTCATCTTTCATTCAGCCTAATTGATTATTAATCAGAGAGCGGAATCAAGGAATACAAAGGAGCTTTTGTGTGTTTTCTTCTTTCTAGGGTTTTTCTTTTGGGGGAGAACGTACGTCATCGGGAAAAGTCACGAGGTGGCGAAGGGCGGCGGGTTCGTGGCGGTGGGTGTCGAAGGAGCATAGATTCATATGATGCCTTCGGTGCCCGTTTTTCTTCCTCCGAGTGTTCCTTCTCTCACGCTTTACCACGGCGGGATGTCATCGCATCGTTTGAAACGTCTCGAAAAGAGTAATCGGCGTGGTAATCTTAGTTAACATTAGGGTTTTTATCCAATTTTTTTTTCTCTCGTGATATTTCGTTTGCCGCGCTACCTCTTCCGTTGGATCTTTTCCGGGCTCTCTGTTGTTGTTCTTCGCCTGTGTTTGTCGACGGGACCTGTGGATTGTTCGTCAATCGGATCGGATCTTGTTTCGTGAGATCTGAGGCGTGGATTTGTTTCATCTTGGCGATTAGGTAATTTGTTGTTCTGCGTTCATCATTTCATTGCTGAATGTGTATTGCTGTTGATTGATTCATTTGAGCTAAATTGTTGAATTATAGTTCCAGACGATTAGCAACTTGTTGAATTTTATGAAAGCTCGCAAGCTTTGCCTCTAGATCTACGTTTGATCGTGGAGGGTTTTGGTGTTGTGTGCTGATTTGCTCTTGTTGTTTTTAGTGTTCTGTTTGTTCTACGGTCGATGGACGTTGGCCATCGTGGTGCTGGTGTGGATGATCTGGTAGATGAGGACGACTTCAAACTTGAGAAGTTGAGGTCTGGAAGTAGTACTCAAGAAACAGATTCATTGGATGGAGATGATAACAAGGGTGAGTGCAATGGTTGTGAAGCAACTGATTCATCTGTGGCTAAACCTGTTGTTAGTAAGTGCTTGGAGAAATCAGCAACATTTCCTAGTTCTGATAACAAAGCATCTAGTCTAGACACATCAAATGATGAGGACCCAGAGACGTCCTCCGAGGAGCCCCTTCAACGCTCCAAGTCAATGCCGGTAAGCTCTCTTGTTTATCTGTTCTTCCAGAATTTGCCCGACTTGTGTAGTTGATTGGCTGACTGATACGCATTGATGTTGGGTTTGTAACCGTTGAGGCTTTGATTATTCTGTCATTGCCTCTTTGTTGGGGTGAGGAGTTGTTGATTTGATTCATGGTAAATGGTGAAGGTTTTGATAATGGAAGCTAATACTTAAGTCTGAAATGTCCTTAAGTTTCATGATTAGGGTTGATGCGGTCCGTATTCTTTCGATTGTGAAGCAGAGTGTTTTCTTTTCCTACACTGTTGTTGCATTTATCACCGCAGCATCATTTTGACATGTTTCTCATTTCTCTATGAAGCCTGTATCTGCCATTAAAGGTAGCCGCGAGAAACAGGGCAAGGCAGTAAAGCAGCTAAGCGTAACATGGGCTCCTGACGTGTATGATCCTGTTCCTAACTCTCTCTGCCACACGGTTAAGAGCAGCAGCAGCAGCAGTAAAAAGAAATCGAGGAGGGACAGAGACAAAGATAAGAAGAATGGAAAGAAGGGACAGAAGGGCAGCAGCAACTCTTCTCGAGGGGCCAGTAGCAAGGACAAGAAGCAAACCCGGAGAAAGCCCGAGAAGTCGTATAAACCGATTGATATCCGGGAGGATGTATACAGTGATCCTCCCAGTAGCCTTGGATATGATGTTGCTAGCCCTGACTACTGTGGTACCAGCTTCCTGAAGAAGACCGTGACAGAGTTCCATTACTCTCTTGCCGAGGCTCTATGAGCTCCATAATCGACACTCCAGCTTGCTTAATCTCTCTTTTTTTGTGAATAAATAAACTCGTGGTAGTAGAACTCCTAATTTGTGCTTTATTCTGCTTTGACAATCAGACTTGGTTTTGTAATGAGTTTCCTTTTGTTCTATATATATTATGGCTACGTTTGAATTGAATTTTTCCAGGGCATTGTTTGTTAACTGATACATGCATGTGCCAACTTGGATGACAACAACGCAACAACTTCGAAACGTCTTTATAACGAGTTAGCTACAAGAATTCATTTGAAATATAA
Organism: Linum lewisii; assembly: GCA_034768395.1. Classification (NCBI taxonomy): domain Eukaryota; kingdom Viridiplantae; phylum Streptophyta; class Magnoliopsida; order Malpighiales; family Linaceae; genus Linum; species Linum lewisii. The sequence goes on along the minus strand of CM068302.1, from coordinate 18,880,183 downwards.
TTTACTTCAACTTGTCTAAATTAATGGAGCTCACATAGCTTAAATAATGGATTAGGAGCCTTTTACAAGTTGTTATTCTAAACTAGCCCTAAAAAGATCTCCTTTGCCAAGTTACTGGCAACATCGCTGTCTTTCTGCAAGGTGATCGGGAGGAAAGAGGTTTGCACTATGTAGTGTACTCTGCATTAATCTTCACGTAATCATAGCTCAAATCACAACCCCAAGCTTGTCCGCCTCCCAATCCGTCCCCTGTTGGAAACATTCAAAAAGTAGGCAGATTACGTTAAGGAAACATGCAGTCACGAACCACGAGCCACGTGTTGCCATGGGACTCAACAACAATTTATAATGTTCCGACTGTCATGAATTACGAAAAGTGGACTTGATTGTTTCATAGACTTACCAACAGAGATCTGGATGGCAACCGTGCCGTGGGTCTCACCTGCCTTCTTGAGATAGCTACTTGCATCATCCCTGTGAACAAGCATGAATCAGTCAGTCTTATTAGAGGGAGTGATTTTTGTCAATACTCTGGAGAATATTGGGTATGGATAAGAAGTACTGGTTAACCTGTCAAACGGCAAAGGTTGTCCATTGTTCATCAGTAGGGTGTCCCCAAGCGATATGCGGAGCTTGTTTTGGTTGAATAGGACCCGGAGTAGCCAGCAGCAGCAGCAATTCGTCCCCAGTTTGGATCTCTCCCGTAAACTGCTGCCTGGTATTCAACATCATTGCAGTGCTGACTTAAAGACTGAAACGTAACTATGACGCAAATTAATCTGTGATCAAGTGTTGCTATCTTGCCTTAACAAGAGATGATGATGCTACTGAACGAGCAATCTTTGCTGCATCCATCTCGTTTTCTGCCCCCGCTACTGTAACCTACAAAATCCAAACAACAGTTGCCAGTTATAATAAACCCATTCCCTGTACCTTTAATTGCTGGCCATTTATTTCGTGAAGATTATAAAAGTAGCATACCTCAATCAAACAGGTAGCTCCTTCTCCATCCCAAGCTATTGATTTAGCGAGGCCTTGCATAACCTAAGGATAGTAGATTGCACATGTTATCATCTGGAGGACTGTAGCAAACAAGCCAAATGCCAATACAAAATTCTGGATGCCTTGCATCCTTCCTGTTGGTCCATATCAAACATAGTTCACGCAAAATACCAAGTCGAAAATGTGCACATAAGAAACAGCCAAACTTGCTGGTTGGAAAGGATAGTATCTTTTTTAAGATAACCAAGGTGAGGTTGGAGAAAGTAATTTACAGCATCAAGGCCTGCTTGAAGTTGTTCTGCTTCATGGCTGTCTAAAGAAGAGATCTGGGTTGTTCCAGATAATCCACTAGCCAGAGCAATGACTGTATCATTTGTACTGGTGTCCCCATCTACCTGTAATGTCATCAGGACGTAATAAGTTTACATAAAAATACCAGGTTAAACAATATTTACTATGTGTACTACCCAGTAGTGACTACAGATAAAGTATCTTCAAGAAACCAGCCTCATAAAGAAACAATGCAACTACCGTTATTTGGTTGAAGCTACGATTAACAGCGGTCTTCACCATCTTTCTCCAGACTTCACTTTCCACAAGGGCATCAGTTGTTATTACCTGGCATAGTTCTCAAATCATGAAATGAGGAAACTCTATCTTGAGAAAGTTTAAAGAAAGAAGTGTAGTAGAAAACTTACACCAAGCATGGTAGCCATATTTGGATGTATCATACCAGAACCTTTTGCGATTCCCCCAATTCTTATATTTGTTTCTCCAACCTGTGGCATTTAAAAAGTTCTATGTAGCTGCTAATGGTAAAAGTAAAATTAAAACAAACGAATTGCTTATATGTATTGGTAAAATTGAACAGTCTTTAACTACTGGGTAACATTTGAGGCCCAGAATTCAGTTTACATCTGTGTCATCTAGAACCTAGCTGCGTACACACCTGGGACTCAATTGCTACACTCTTGCTCACAAGGTCAGTTGTTGTAATTGCTACCGCTGCTGAACCTGCCCTGCAAATTTACCAACAAGATCATTGGATCAGAAGACAAGAGGAGAACACAGAAGAAAGTGAAGTATGATCACTTGAGAGGGAAATAAAAACATTTCAAATCACTAGGAGATCAAAGTAATATGAAGCAACTATTTCATAAACTATATGCAAACAGTTGTCAAGGATTACCCTTCATGTGAGGTTGAGAGTGCGCTAACCAGTTTTGGAAGTGAATTTAGAAGAGCTTCCTGCATGTGCCAGCTTAAGGTTAGGATGTCTTAAACAGTAAAAGAAAAGCTTGATGTTGTATCATTACCTTCTTTATTCTTTGACCAATCACACCTGTAGATTCAATTAGGACTTCATGGGGATTTATTTCGAGAAGCTGTGATAACGAGAAAAGAAATGCACAACGCAATGTGAATTACTAATAACAGAAAATTGGAACAACCAGAAACCTATTTTCATAGCTTCCTACCTTAGCAATAGCATCCGCACATTCTAGCACGTCTTGATAACCAGCATCCCCCTGAATGTGACAAAGATCCATGTTTAGCCACCAGTTAATTAAGACAGGCAATCTGACGTAGAGAGGTACCGGTACATCAACATGTTAGTTTGAAAAGCTTACGGTTGCTGCATTTGCTTGGCCAGCATTTATTAACACCGCACGTGCCTGAAACAGAAACAAGCCACCAAACGTCCGTACTTAGGACTAGAAAAGGTACAACAATTCAGATTATTCTCACACAGCATGCCTAAGGGTACGCAGTAGCTACTTAGGAAACAGAAAGAAAAAGAACAGCCTTCAGCAACATGATAAAAACACTAGATCGGTGCAATCAATTCAGAAACAATAAGTGAAATAATGCACGGGTCAGCAATGATAACATGCCAGCGTACCGTTTTGGATAAATCTAATATATTTTTACAGTACAATACAGGTGCTGCAGCGACCATGTTTGTGGTAAATGCCCCTGCAAATGAAGAATGTGAAACAATTCAGCTCTCTGAGTCTGACCATATGATCAGCATAAGCAATACATAAACACAGCTTAAAGGCTACTTAGGAAGACAATTCGAAAACATTCCCCACATTCTGAATTCGAAAATCGGTATTAACATTGTGCTATAAAAGAAGCTGGGGAAAGAAATCCAACCTGCAGCTATGGCATCAACATCACAAGTGACAAGTGCAAGATCAGGTTTCTCCCCTTTGGCTCTCAAACCTCCATAAATACCAGCAGCATTGAATCCGTTAGCTGCTGTAATACCTCCAGGAATCTACATTGACCCAAAAAAAAGCCTAAACAACATAACAAAAAATCCTGCAAAGAGGATAAAAGAAGGAGAAGGACGATGAACTGACCTCCTTCCAGGGTCCTTGAGGAAGGAAAATAGGAGCTGCTGGTATGTAATTAGCCCCTTCATTCATACTCGCCGCAAACACCTGAAACTCTCTCTTAACCAAACGAAACGAGCTCAGCCGCTGCAATTAACAGAGAGGAGTTAGTGCACGTTGGTCAATCACGCCAGTGGAAGTAATGATTTAGTAGCTTTACTTCACCTTGGAGGTCCGTAGTTGAGGAGAAAGTTTAAGAGGTAGATAGGTAGGAGGTGGAGCACAAGCGTACATCTTAATGAGTTGCGCCGAAGTCCGACGTTCGGCGGAGTAGGTGGCGACGGAAGCTCCTCGGAGAAGAAGCTATAGCTAAGCTAAGCTAGGGATACGATTCTGCAGGGAGAATCTACGAGAAGTCAGATACGGAAATGTTGCATAAATTACTAATTAACTTCTTTGCCGGGAAATTTTGGGATGTTGTATGAGTGTGGAGTGTGCTCGGAATTCTGGTTTACCGGCTGTTACTTCGGAGTGGAGGTAGGTAAACAAGACGGCCGGCGGCACTGCTGTTCGTTCCTTGACTGGGCTGGGCTTCTTTGACTAAATGTCACATCAATCTGTATGATGAAAGTTTTTTTACTTAGATACCACTCAATATTTTAAAATTAGTCACCTTGATCACTCAACTTTTTTTCGTTCATCGGGTACCACTAAACTCAAATAATTGTTCACGGTTTTTCATTCTATTCGAATTATAGACGATAATCTAACCTGGCCACCATTATTCTAATCATCTACTTCGCTGATGTGGATGCGAGTGGGACAAACGTTCAATACATATTATTTATTGTTGGCGGATATAATCATTTTGTCGACACTTGTACCAAGTACGAATTCGGTTTAAAATACATGAGATACCATCAAACTTTGATTTTCTTTCACACTCACCACTCAACTCAATTTCATACACCTTGTACCATCAAACTATACTTTTCATTTCATCAAATACCACTCTATCACTTTTTTTGGATAGAAAACGTGTCTTGACGATTTGATGGTACGGTCAATATATTGCTAAGACAACTACCAACAACTTCCATTGAAATGACATGACTCACACACTACCTTTCGAATTGAGCATAGATATACTGTTATAAATTGTCAATCAGAATAAATAAAATTACACGTACTAGTTCCAACTGTTGTTATGAATCTCATTTCCTCAGCCAAGTTGAGCAGACACAGGCATTTTAACTCCACCAGAGAGAAGATCCGTGATCAGATCAGATGAGATCTCAGCCGCACCAACCAACCGTCTTGTTAGTTCTGAAGCCAAGCCCCGACGAGTCAGCAGCTGCTTCCTGCTGATACTGAGGTGGTGCTGGTCTATAACCAAACTCCCTAGGCTTTGCAGGGTCCACGAATATAACCCATCCATCCAAGAACTTGGCGTTCATTTCCAGCTTAGCTTTCTCGGCCTCCTCTATCGTCTCATATGTCACAAACCCGAAGCCCTTAGATCTCCCGCTCGCTCTGTCGATTATCACTTTAGCTGGAAGATAACGCATAGGAAAGACGAAATTAGCAATGTGTATTGACCATGGATATCAGAAATGTAAACATTGATGCTGCATATTAACCTTCGACGAGATGGCCGAAAGGTGCAAATGCCTCCTTAAGCTTGTCATCAGTGGTCACTCTTGAGAGTCCTGAATAAACACGACATGATACTTCGAGATTTGAGAATGATGGGTGATACAGGTGTGAAGAAGACCAAGCTATTGCAGGACTATAACAGTAGGAACAATCATAACTCAAACTTGGTTAGTGGTTACAGTCTAAGAGACAACATAAACTTGAAACCTAGATACTGTAAACAATTAAACCAATGGTGCAATCCGTAAGCAAAAGGCCAGGTACTCTGGGCCATGTCACTGAGAATGTATTGGTAATTTCTTATGACTAAACACAAGGGCTACTGCATCATCTGGACTTTGGTGATCCTAAACATCAGCACTTGCAGACTCTTCAGAATTCATTCCCCAAACTTGAGCTAGGAAATGGCTAAAGCTAAAAGAGTCTAAGAAATATATCAGTAAGAGGCTTATGCGTTTACTAAGAAGCAAGAACTGTGGGAAGGTTGAGTACAGAGGACACATATCATAAGTATATAGCATTAAGCACGACCTAGCTTCAAACTTCAATAGCCTTGTGTTTGATCAGGCTTCAAGCCGATCAATAACAAAGTGATGTTTGTACTCCACAGAACTCGCAAGCATCCAATCATGACATGAATCTATAGATGAAAAGGCTTTTCTGTTCTAGGGTTAGAGATCGGAGGGGAGAAATTAAGGAGGCGTTGACAGATAAAATTACCGCTTATGAAGAGCTTGGGGGCAGTAAGAGTTCCGTAAAGACGGGTAGAAGCTAACTGGTTTGCTATGATTGACGGAGATGATGAAGCGCCGGCCAGAGTCCGTCGGAAGATGGAAGCGAACGCCATTTTGTTGTGGAAATTGTCTTTCTTTTTTATTAATAAAGGACCCCCCCCCCCCCCCCCCCTAGTGTGCAAGTGCCTCTCGGCTCTAGGTATGGTTAAACTACCGTTAAAATAATTAATACATGTAAAATTTTTGAGAAATTTAAAATAGTCTCGAAATTTTGAAACATGTTATGATCCGTACTGCAGTCACCAGTGACAGCATATTCCGACTATCACTAACACGTCATCATAAATATAATATTTTTTTTATTTCTTTCATGTGTCAGTCTGTGACGTGGCAAAATAATACTGACACGTCATAAAAGTATAATATTTTTTTATGACTTCAGAGGTGACGTTGCAAAATGGCCGGAATATATTGTCGTCGGCGACTGCAGGACTGGATCGTAACACATTTCAAAGTTTTGGGACCAATCTGTTTCAAGACCACTTTGTAACTCGACCCAAATTTCAGAATGTATTAAGTATTTTGGCCTTTGAACTACTTAAAAACTTGGAACCTTGGCAGCACAAATCAAATCAGATAGGCCGCTTAACGCCTTGTTAACTATTTTTATTGTAATTACTAATTACATTTTCCCTAATGATTAAATTATGTTTTTTTACGAGGATCACACTATAAACCTGGAATTTTTAAATACCAATCAAGGTTAGAGATATTACACCCCCCACCAGGCACCACCTCCCTCGCTACATGGCTCCCAGTGGCGGAGGGAAGTTGATGAAAGGGGGTTCAGTTGAACCCCCTTGGCTGTTTGCAAAACAATATGAAATATATAACTTGCAGCTTGAAGTTAGGAGTTAGGACAACATAATCTCCACTTTAACAAAACAAAGTTATTATCATTATGTCAGACTATATTTTGTTTACTTCTCCAAACATATATGTATGTGGTGAACGATTTGGTACTTATAGGTACCGGTACCCTAACATTAAAATTTTGTTATATTTGTGTTTGAATTTTAGAGTTTGAGGGTATTAGTTTAGTGTTCATGGATTAGGATATAGTATTACAGGCTTCGAGTTTATTTTCTGGGTTTATGATTTTTTTTTTAATTTGGACTTATTGTCAAAAATTAGAGAAGTACGATCTAGGATTTGAGTTTATGATGTAGTATTTCAGGGTTAGGATTTAGTGTTAAAGGGGTGAGCATTATTCATTAGTGCTCAAGATTCATTGCAACAGGTTATTTGAGTTTTAAGTTTTTAGAAATGTGAATTTTTAGTGCTAGGGTACCGACACCTCATGGGTACTCGAGCATTAACCGTATGTATATGTTAACATGTTTTCATATTCGAAAACATTTTAAGTTAAAAATTCATATTAGGTTATATTCTGATTTGACTTTTAATTATTTAGTTGACTTTTTAAATACTACAAATTTTGAACTCATTGACCAATTTTCTGGCTCCGCCACTGATGGCTCCCCCCTCACCCTTCGCGGCTCAAGATAAATGTGGACGATGTTGTGCGCCCTGACGTTGGAGATTATTCGGGATGGGTCATTCGGACGTCAGATGGGGTAGTTTTTTGTGCAATCGAGACTACTTATTCAGGTATCGTTGATCATTTTGTTCTTGAATTATTAGCTTTCAGAGACGCGTGTATTTGATGTTGGTGGGCTGGGATTTTGCAAGTGGATATAGAAGATGATGCAGAGTTGGTCTCGACGAGATTGTTGGTCAAACAGGTTACTTCGAATCCCGGAGGGGCTATAGTTGAAGAAATTCTTCAACTACAAAGAGGGGCATTGATCAATACAGGCATTACTCCATTAATCTTAACCCAAACAGAGATCAGAAGGAGTCAAAGTTGCAGATAAGAAGCATTGGTCGAAACAACTTTACTAAACACATATCCATAAAATGAAGAAAAAGCTTCCACTATAGATTAATCCAAAGGACGAACTACAATACCATCACTATGGATTCAACAATCAAGGTCTTCTAATCAATCTATATAGGGCTTATCCATTGCAAAAAAAAAAAAAACATAAGATTTCCCTTTCTCCTATGCATGATTGCTCACACCCATGCAAATTTATCAACTAACACACCAAAATCCCAACTTCAAACTCTGTCTACCTACGACTTCACCTCCCTACTTTAACCTCCTCATCCTACCCTTTCCGCAAAAACATCTCCGACTGCCGCTCCAGCAAGAACCACTGCAGCGAATGCAGAAGCAGTTTTTTTCCGAGGTTCCAACGAACCTCCTATCTATATTATCATCATATACTGCTACCTTCTTTTCTTTTGCCGCAGGGCTGGACTTGTCCGAAGATTTCAGTGCCCACCAGACTTTTGTCACTCGGTTTCCAGCGGTGGCACCTTCTTCTCTAGCATCGATGTGCCACCAAATATCGTCAGCTGAAATTCCTTCGAGTACTTTGTGAACTGAAACAACAATTGCACATTTGAGTTAGCAAGGAAGCTGAACGAAACATTAGTCATGGAGATGTAAAGTTGGAGCAACATACATTCTCATCACTCATCCTTTCAAACCCAAACTTTTTGGTCCATATTGACTTGGCTTCCTCAGCAGCTGGAAGCACCAGGGTCTCCACTTTCATCGAGGACAGAAATCGCTCAATGCATGAAAAGAGGGCTTGGAAGTAACCCTAGAGATAACAAGGGAGTTAATATCCAATTGCAAGAGCACCCTACCCTCTCAAAATATATCACAGCAGCAGACCGGAATCAAAATCAAAACAAGTGGCCAACACTTAAAGTACTTACTTTCCCTTGATGCTTTCGACTAGTAGCAACTAGGGGAAGTTCAGCAACCTCGCTCCCAAAGATTCGAAGAAGACCAGCAGAAACAACAGCATTCCTGCACATAAAATATACATCCACCCTTTAGAGACCAACAGCAGGGACAAATTTTTCATATGAAATGAAGACGAGATTAGAAGATCATGTATTTAACATACTTCACAGTAAGAACTACGCAATACATTCCCTGAAATTCTTGCCCAGATATGTTCCTCCTGCAAATATGCAAAATGACAGTAAAAATAAGCTTGACAGAAACCAAAACAAGAGCCAGCAGACAATAGAGCTGAAAAAGGATCCAACTTACCCATACACCATTAGAGGAATCAGATCACGACCTTTTCTTGCTTTGATAGGATCAAAACACTCCTGGGAAAGGGTAGCACAGATTGCGAAATGAGAACAAATAGTACTATCTCGGCAACCAATTTAGCACAGCATGCAAGTGAATGGTATTTAACAAAAAAGGCCAATTCAGCACACTAAATAAAGTGTACGCTAATGAGAATATTAAACAATATGAAATTGGAACTAAAAATAGCAAGCCAGTCATTCAGAAAGAATCCCCAACAACTCACTCGGAAAATTGACGTAGCTTTTGATAGAAAGGGAAGATCTTCCTCATGGCGTTCTTTTCCCATCAGAATGTGCCATCGGACATTAGCTCTATCGATATTTAAACCTCTTTCAGCATGCTTTCGGCATATCATGTCTAGCTCTGAATCAGATACTGTCTGCACTCTGCTAGAAAGAGACTTCTGTAGAGCCACATAAATCCGATAGCATTCATTACAACAGAACCACTTTCCTTCGGGAATTTCCTACAAGGAAATTTCCAAAAGATTTGTCAATATCCAGCTTCAGCAACATAACAAATGTACAATGGGCAGTTGTCAGCTTACTTTTAAATCACACAACCCACGCTCTCGCAAGCAACCAACATGGAATTCCCTCTCACACTGAAAGTGGACAAGAAATTGAGAATTAATAACTATAAAATACATAAAAGAGAGACACCTTCAGGAGAAAAAAGAAGCAATCAAGTATATACCTGATCACAGAAGATAACAGTCCGGTCATCAAACGTACCAGCAATAAAATCACGAGCCCTATAAACATAAACAAACAAAATCAAGGAGGAGAAGGATAGCAGTGAACAAATCAAGCCTATATCTTCCTAACTATGAGACAAAAGAGAACTGGATTCAAAAACTCTCTGACAAAACACCTGCAAACAACGCAACCCCCAATATCATTTTCTGGTGCTTGAACAACTCGCTTCAACCGGATGACATTTGCTCTTGCAAAATTTTCTTCTGGCCCAACTTCCTTGCAGTCAGGGCAATGCCAAACACCTCCTGGAATAGACTGCTCTAAACATGCTGCCACAAAGAAAATCCAGCTGAATAAAAAATGAATGAGAACACCCACACACATACTTCCATTAAAGTAGAGCACATAGAGCATCCCTAGTCGTTTATTGGTTGTGTAGTCACTCCTATATCATATGGGTCATGAGTTTCACCAGCCACCCAAGTGTAAAAGTAAAGATCACCATAGAAAGGTTGGAAAAGATATATACCTTGATGGAAAGCCTGAGGGCAGTTATCACAATAAACCAGATCGCCTCCATCTCCACATTTTGCGCACATATCATCACTGACACCAGTGACAAGATTTTGCCCATTGGCCAATGATATGGCTATATCATGTAGACTTACTCCATTGGAAGTATAGATGTGACGATAGCTGCACAAAGATATAAAGAGGCTTGTTACCTATCAACCAACCATCATGAAGAAAAACCTTACACAAGTTGAAAACTACTTACGGTTGGCGCCTTGCGGCCATTCCAGCATGCGCTTCAAACTGCGAAGGACTGATCTGTTGGTAAGGAAAATATACCAGACAAAGGTAAGGTAAACCAGGAGTCCAGAATCAAATGCATGATCCATATCTCAAGTGATTGTAATGCTTCTGTTGATAATCTGACCTCTTTCTTACAGCAATTGCAAAATATACCACTTCCCAACTTGTAGCCACTTAACATTTCCTGGAGAAAATAAAAATATTCTTAAAAAATCCCAAAACAATGCATCAGTATGAGACGTTGCTAAACCATGAACATGACTACCAAATAACTCACCTGTCCTTTAACAAAGTAAGCCAGTTCAGCACCATCAGGCAGACCATTTGGCATGAAGAGTAACCGATGAAGATCATTATCCCTGCTAAGATTTTAGAGAGGAAACAAGGAAAACGAGAAAAAAATTATGGTTAAGGAGTTCACAGGACTTGTTCAATCAGCCAATGAAGGAAACTGAAAGGAGGAGGTAAAGGGAGAGATACCTTCTTTTAGAACTATGCTTTCGGGCAGAGCCAGAAGCATTGTCCCGAGCTCTGCAAAACACACATTACTCATTTACCACGACCTCCATGAATTTCCGTACATAGATCCAAGAAGTAGTGTGGATTCAACTATTCCATAAATATAGAATCAAAACAAGACAATTTCCACAAACAAATGAAAGAAAGAGCATACCTCTTCGTTGGACATTTTTTCCCAGATGTAGTCTTCATATATTGTTGTGGTCTGATTATGCTGTTATCTACATAAGAACCATACCCAGTCCAAACATTTTCTTCTAGCGCTTGACTAGAGCAGCTGCATATTCAATTCACAAGTATTCTTAGCAAAGTCAAGTGTCAATGAATAAATTCAGGAAAAGGAGAATTCATTGCAATATTAGCTTTCTCAACTATCAAATTCCACATCAGGAATGAGCAATGTTCTATGTACCTTTTGACTCTTGTTCTATGTGTAGTTTAAAAGAACACACACCCAAGAACTAGATAACCAAGATACATGTTCAAATGTGAACTGATACAGGAAAGCAAAAGAAGTCAAATAAACAGAACTTGAGAAGATCGCTAATTTTTACCTGACATCAGACTGAAGTAAATAACTAGGCTTTTTGTAGCAGAAGGTATCTTCCTCAACTATGCCTAAGCTTTGCTGGAACCCAGCTGCATAAAACATTGAATTTGAATATACACAAATAAGTTTAGAGGCCAGCTAATTGTATTTTATACAACAGTTTGGATAAACCAGGGTTAGTGAATTAGATGTTCACCTATCCAGTTCTGGAAGAACTCCTCGTTCAGGGAAGAGCCTACCACATCTCTAATGACCTCCTCGAGTTCATTCAAAGGAGCACTTTTAATCTCCTGAATAATACTATTGATTGGCTTGCCGTTATCTAGATATATGTGACTGTTCGGATGCCTGGTCTTCAAACCAGCATGTTGCTCAAACTCATACGCACTGAGAACCTGCTCGTATATCATTCAGTTGTTCAAAATATCCAGACATCAAGAAAGTCAGAGCCAACAGCGAGGAAACCTACCTTTGAGAAATTGCAGAAAGAACAGCCACAGAGATATCCACCACCTGCAATGACCCCTTCTAGCTCTCTCTGGGAAATGACCAGATTGCATTAAGACTATATCTTGCCCTGCCAAGGAGAGCACAGGATGAAGGACAAGAGACTTACCTCTGGGGCAAAAGAGATGTATCTGACACGAGCTCCATCAAGAGTTCCAGTTGCGAGCAACTTCTTCACATTCGTAGGATAATTGGCTAAAAGCTTCTTAGACAGGTTAGCTGGCATGGACGAGTATCCTGCATCTTGTGTTTCAGTCGTATAGACATCAGAACCAGTCCATGCAGAGTATCTCCCACCATACTCCTCATCATTAACATTGCCGTAGCTCATGGCGTCGACCACCGAAGGAGCCGCCGGTGAATCATAATCTTCTTTCCTTTTGCTGAACTTAAACGTAATTTTCCTAATCCCAGAAGAAGTGCTTGCGTCCTTGGGAATCTCCATCACAACATGAGTAGTAGAGAATGCATTGGACGAATCATTAGCAGAGTTATCGCTCCGTACCGCATTGTCCTCACTCAAAGTCTCGGCTGGGCTGTAAGATCCAGAAGAATGCGACGTCAGTTCACTGGAACCAATTTCAATGTTACTCCTGGCCAGAACCTCAGTCCTTGGACTGGCAATGGCATCAATATCCCCGGGGGAAATTACAGGGTTGAAAACTTCCGACGTCATGTCCTCATGGGAAGCTTCTTTAATAGGAAGCAATTCCGGCTTCGAATCCTTTCCATCCTCGTCGCCATTTAATTGAATTTGTGAATCAGAATCATTGTTCTCATCTTTGATCTCCATGCAAGCTACAATCCGTGAACTGAACTAAACAAAACCCCCCACTTGCCAGCAGCATTCAATTAGAGAAGCAGATTGAACCGGGAATGGGTGTACAGCTGCATTTGATTCGTAAAACTAGACAGTTAATCAGATTGAAACCAGAAGCATGATTCCTAATTTGAAACGAAAGAATCAAATCCAGAATAACTGTCAAATTAAATAAAAAAATGAAGAAAAAAACAAAAAAAAAACCCCGGTGAACCGCTCCACAAACTTCAAAAAAAAAGTAACAGAAATCCAAAACAGGCAGGAAAATAAAAGAAATGAAAAAACAAGATACCAACCTCAATGGCTGGAAACGGAAAGAATCAGATTCAAGAACAGTGAGTAGTGGAAAGAAGGGAGATGAAGAGAGAGAGAGAGAGAGAGAGAGAGAGTGGGAAACCAGATCTGGTGGATATGAGAGTGAGAGTAATAATCCGAATTACATGGAAGAAAAAGAAAGGAAAAGGTTAAAGAAGAAGGGAATAATAGGGTTAGGGTTTATGTTGTAAGTTTGTTAATGGAGGGGGGGTTTTTGCAGCGGGAAGAAGAAGATGGAAGTAGAGCGGCAAAATAGCAAGGGTGGGGATGGGGAGGAGAGGGAGAAGAGGCTTGCTTCCCGGTCTATATTCCTTTTTTATTTTTATTATTTACTTTTTTAAGAAAGCATGAAGTTGAACTGCCAGTCTGCCACAGAGAGTCAGAGAAAATTATGTTAAAAATTATAAGGAAATTAATGACGAAGATGACGAGGAAACAACAAGTGAGTGGATAAAAATGGTGGGGTTTGCTTAGCCTAGTTTTGTTTGTAATTCCTAATTATTAATTTCTATAGCCTTTTTTACTGATTGGGTAAAGTAGACGGAGAGGATTTTGCCACGTGGCGGGGTTAAGGTGAAGATGAAAGCTTAGGTTCAGATTGCAACCGGGCAGTTTCTTGGCCTTCGATTTGGCCTATTTAGTAACTAGCTAAAAAAAAGTAACTAGCTATTACCAGGCCCTATGGGCGGCCTATTGGCTCGACATACTCTATAATGTCACCCAAATTAGTGTTTAATAAACCTCTCGACTTAGATTGACACTTAACATTTTTTATTACCTGACTGTGTCCTTATCTCTTGTGAGAAGCTCGCAAAAAGTATTAAAATAGGAACGAGTTGAGTAACACATTCCGGTAAAAGCCAAAAACTCTCTCTCTCCTCTCTCTCTTATCCTCCGGATCTACTATTATGAGGACCCTCTTAGTGTCCTTATATAAGGATATCCCTTTCTACCGTTGGATGATGATCCAGATCTAACGGTTGGAACAAAATAAGGGTAAAATTGGAAGATGGAACTGGTATATATAGTAATACTATTAGGTAATTCATCACAAATCCTAAAAAAATCAGCCAAAAAAACTGCTGCTTTCCTCTCAACACGGAGAACAAGCACCGCCGCCAGCCCTCATCGGCCGCCACCGAACTCTCTCATCGGCCACTCTTTGCACGCCCTCCTTAGCCGCTCTTCGCACACCCTCCGCCGCCGCCACCAAAAGCTATCGTCGGCCGCTCTCCGCACACCCTCATCGGCCGTCGCTGCACGCCCTCCTCGGGCACTCTCCCGCAGCCTCGTGATGCCGTCATAGTCCGCCATTAGTGACTTCTTCTTCTTCTTCATTGGTTGGTACCCCAAACTGGGTTTTTATTTGTAACGACGATGGTGACGGTTTATCGCCGTCCGCCTCATCATATTCATAATCATGTTCCCAGATTTGCAATTGGATTGAGTTTTTTATTTGAAAGTAGCCGCATGCGAAGAGGCAGAGTGATGGATGGAAGCCAAAGATTGATGACTGGCTACGATGATCTTTATGGAAGTTTATTTTTTATTTTTTGTGATTAATTTGTAAGATGTTCCCGAGTAATCTTGTTGGAACAAGATATGTGGTCTGTGAACCAAATATTGCACTTTGTGAATTTAACTTGTATTTTGATTACAGTAACTTGTACTTTGTGATTTAATGTAGTCTATTATTTTCATGTTTATAAATTTCTTTGTCTGGTATGTTTTTGTTCCTCAATCGGCATCTATTCAACTTTTTGTAATCACTTCATAACAAAATCCTCAATTTGGGCTGAAATAATATATGAATTTTTCTTATCTAATTGTTCCACTTTGATATGTTTGGAACAACTTGCATTATGATTCTCAGTCAACATCGTCAACCTTCAAAAACACCATCATCGGAAGATAATCAAAACCACCACTTAAATGTTGTAACCAAACTTAGAAGTATAGAAAATAAAAAAAAAAACCATTTCAGAAAATAATTACTGTGTTGAAATAGTTACCAACTAAACAAATTACCCAAATACCCACTTGCATATCAACCATTAGATCTCTATTAAATAAATGGAGGGTCTAGATTAGTGTCCTTATATAAGGACACTTAAAGGAGTCCTCATATTAGGAATTCCCCTTATGCCTCACAACCTTCCGATTTTTCTTTGCTGTCGCCGGTACTCTTGTGGCTGCCGGCGGCAACCCCTCCCCTTTTTACCTTCTTAATTGTTATTTCTCTTTTTTCATCTGTTTTCTTGAGAACATTGCTCTTATTGAAGTTGGATCTTGTTGGTTGGAGGTCAGATCTGACTGATTCGGTCCCTTCTCTTGTGACTTTGTTGCTCTGTTTCTTGCTTTCATTTGTTGTTTTCGGCTTCCTTTTCAACCTTTTTTGCTCTGGTTCAAACTCTTGTGGTTTTTGTCTTTCCTTCTTTTAATGGGTTGAGACCAAGGTCGTCCCATGAATTTTGAAGGCCTTGTGATATTATCGAGATGTGGTATGTTATTACATATTTTGACAAAATAATTTTTAAGTATATCAAAATAAAAATTTATATTTTTTATTTCAATAAATATTATTATATTTTACAAAAATATAACATTTTTTATATTATTCAAAAGATAACACTCTATAACTATAAATAATTTATTTATTAATTTTCTCCTAAATTATAATTGGGTATATTTTTTAAAGTTGATATATTTAATTTTAAAATTTCAGTTCTACTCAATTAGAAAATGATATCTAAATTAAAAAAATGATTTAAATGTATTCTTAAAAATCCTAACAATAACTCTAAAAAAAATTAAAAAAAAAAAGAGTTCATACTTATTTAACAAAAATAAAGGGTGCATCCCTTGACGGATGAAGAAGATGGATTATTTAATAAGAAAAAGGTCTCGTGCCTAGGAGATAAATGAGAAAAATAACTAATGAAAACATCATCTAGATTCTAGATGAAGGAAATTAATTATTTAATAATAATAAAAGGCCTCATGGGCCATGCCTAGCCTATGAGATAAAAGAGAAAAATAACTAAAAAAAATCATTTGTATGTATTGAACCTGTGACCTAACATCGAAAAATAAATTTTTTCCCACTATCTAACCATTACACCACATACTCAATAGTGAATATGTTTTACCTTCAAATTTACTTATTAATAATTATTTAAATGATATTTTCACCTGGAATTTTGGGGCTCTGTGCCGGAAACAGGCCGACACACCCTCTGGTCGGCCCTGGTTAGGACTTTGTTTCTCATCTGATTTTCAGATTTGAGATTTTGTTGGAGGTTCAAAGGGAGCTGCTTTATTAGTTTGCTTCTTCTTCTACTACTTGTCTTTCTACCTTCTTTTTTTTATTCAATATCACTCCTTTCGGAGAAGTAATAACAATAGCAAGAAGGAGAAGAGGGGGAGGGAGAGGGGATAGGGGAAGAGAAGAATCGCTGGGAAGGATTGGAAGCAGAAGTAAAATAATTATGAAAAGATGAGACCAAGGGCCAAATAATGGGGTTTATTTCAATTGTGAGTAAAAGGGAAAGGGGAATTGAAGATGGATTCAATAGTTGAAAAATGCTCATTGATGTGATGTTATTTGGTGCATTTTAAGCCTTTGATTAGTCTAAGGATCTCTCATGTTTGATCTCATTTTGCTATGATTTATATGCTTTTATTGAAGTTTTATGCAAAGTGCCCTTTTGTTGCATGGTTGCCACTTTGAGGCCAATTCTATGTCTATTGTAGTTGTTTTCTTTGCATTTTCAGGTCTTGGCATTGAAGTACTGGTGACAATGAGCATGTAGGATCAAACGGGAGGTCAATCGGAGCTAGGACGGAGGCGATATGATCGTTGAAAAATCGAGAAAAATGCACCCTTCAACTGAAGAAGTTTTCGGCGAGAACTCTAAGTTCTCGACCGAAAACCTTAAGCAGAAGGCGGACTTCCGATTTATGAAGAAATTTTTGGCGAAAATAGTTCAGAGTTTTCGCCGAAAATGTATGAAGGAATGCCAAAGCCGCCGGTGTTTTTCAAAGATATTTTCGGCGAAAATCTTACATAATTTTCGCCGAAAATTCTAGCCTTTTCCAGCGTGCTATATAAAGTGGAAGCCGGCGAAAAATTAAAGGAGCAATTCATAATTTCAGATTTCACACTTCATCAAAACCCTTTTCTCTCAACTTCTCAAATATTTTTCTCCTCATCTCCAATCCACAACCCTAGAGCAAGGTGCAAATCAAAGTAGAGGAGCTTGGATTGAAGTCCACAACCTTGGAAGAGGAGCTTGCAAGAGGAGGATTGTCATGGTGTTCTTGGTGATCATCTTTCTTTCTCTTTCCTTCATTTCCTTGGCCATGTGTGGCTGATTTCTTAGGTTTCCTTGGATTGATAGATTAATTGTGCTAGGATAGAGGTTGATTGTACACATTTGCCATGATTGATCTTCGATTGTAAGAAGATGATCTCTAGACTTGTTGTTAATTCCATTGATGGCTATGGCTTGATTGGTCTATTATTTGTGATGTAATGCATGAGAGTGCTTAGATTACATGGATTGTAGGTCTCACTACAAAAAAAGAGCGTTTTGGCGTCGGTTGAAACGAAAGAGGATAGCGTCGGTCGACCGGTCGACCGACGCTAAAGAGAATCTCGCGTTTTAGCATCGGTCGTTTGGTCGATCGACGCTGGTCGACCGACGCTAAAAACTAACCCTAATGAGCTGAACGCCTCCTCTCTTCTCTCTTATCTTTCTCTTTTCCCTTCTTCATCTTCCACTCCCAAACCTCTCCTTCTTCTTCATCATCTCCTAAACCCAAACCTCTCTTCTTCTTCTTCTTCTTCAGCCGCCCACCCCGCCGCTCCACCTATTCCGCCGCCACCGCCCCCCGCCGCTCCCAAGCCCAAGCCGCCGCCGCCCACCCCGCCGCTCCCAAGCCGCCGCCGCCCACCCCGCCGCTCCACCTATTCCGCCGCTGCCGCCTCCCACCCCGCCGCTCCACCTATTCCGCCGTCGCCCCCGCCGCTCCCAAGCCCAAGCCCAAGCCGCCCACCTATTCCGCCGCCGCCCCCCCCCGCCGCTCCCAGCCCAAGCCACCGCCGCCTACCCCGCCGCTCCCAAGCCCAAGCCGCCCCACCCGCCGCTCCACCTATTCCGCCGCCGCTGCCGCCCACCTTTTCCTAAGAAGAAGAAGGAGGGAAGAAGAAGAAAAAAGAAGAAGAAGAAGGAGGCTAGAAGAAGAAGAAGTAGAAGGCTAGAAGAAGAAGCAGATGCAAGACGGAGGGAAGAAGAAGGAGGGAAGAAGAAGAAAAAAGTTGCAGCTGGATCTGCAGCTTTTTTTTTGTGATGTGAACGCATATTTAGCGTCGGTCGACCTAAAACCGACGCTAAATATTAACGTCACCACATCTGGCGTCGGTTTTGTCGACCGACGCTATTAAATTTAGCGTCGGTCGGTGACCGACGCCATAAACGCGCGTCTGACCGACGCTAAACGACCTTTTTTTTTGTAGTGTCTAGGGATTGAAGAGAGTGTGTTCTAAGAGATTAGATCATCTCAATTCAACCATAGTTGCATGTTTTTCTCTTGTGCATTTTATCGAACACTTGGTGTGCATTAGGTTTTTCATTCAATTGAACTTTGATTAGTCTTTTGATGATTCTCTTAGTGTTAGGACATTGACATGAGAGTGTGGTGTCTAGCCTAGTGGTCATAGAGGAGAGGGTTTTGTAGCTTGACATTTCATCAAACACCTTTAATGCATCCTTAGTCACTTAGCTTGAGAGCGAGAGCCTAGGTTGAGTGGTTCTAGGATAGGGATTTAGTGCGACGAGAGTGCATTAAGTCTATAGAAGGGATTTGCGTGGTCATTCGATTGCATCCTCGATCATGTTTGGCTTGTTTGTGCATTTACTCCTCTTGAGCATGATGAAGCTATCTTTCCAAGTTAACCTCATTTATCTTTGTTTTGCACCATTTTGTTTGTTTGTTTAGTTTTCTTTATGTTTTCATTTGTTCCTATTTCAAACCAAAACTTATTTTAATTGAATAGACCGTCCATGAACCGTGTGAGTATAAGCTTTTGAGAGAGCCCTCGTGGAATTCGACCTTGTATGTTGTGAGTTAAATCTCACGCATCAAGTTTTTGGCGCCGTTGCCGGGGAACTTTCTCAATCCTTTGAAAGCATTTAGTAGTGGACCGTTCTATTCACTTCCTTCCGTTTTAGTTTTGCTTCTTTGTTATTTCTTTTTGTGGTGTTGTTATCCCGCATTGTTGTACTACTTGGTTGTGTTTGTTGTGCGTGTTTGTAGGCCCCTTCTCCACCTATCTAATTCATGGGAGCAAGATTGCAAGTAAGATGAACTCGTGGAATGGAGGTAATGGTTATGGTACCTATCAAGGGTGGAATCCATCTCCTAACCCATACTATGGTCATCCTACTTCATCCAACTACTACCAAGAAACTTGTGAGGGAGATAGCCAATGGTGGGGTCAAGAACAACAAGCTTCAACACCCATGTGGAATGAGCAATGTCCCTATCCATCTCCACCCTACCATCAAGTCTTGCGGAGTATTATCAATAGGATTTCACAAGTCATGAACAACATTCTCAACCGCCTTCCATGCTAGAGGAGCTCTTTAAGATGGTTGAAGAAAGCAAGCGTCCTCAAGAGGAGTTCACAAACTATGAGCAACCCTCTCAACCTCCTTCTATGCTAGAGGAGCTCTTGAAAATGGTGAAGGAAAGTGAGCATCCACGAAAGGAGTTCGTAAGCTATGAGGAACCTCCTCCATCTCTTCCCACGCTTGAGGAAGCTTTGAAGATTGCGGAAGACAATGCGAACCAACTTAATCGTTTAGCTCAAGGCGTGACGCTCATCAAGGAAGCTCTAGAGTATGAACAACACTCTCCACCTTCCCCCACAATTGGGGAGATGTTGCAAATTGCTGAAGATAATGCGGCTCGGTTGGATCGTTTAACTCAAAGTGTGAAGCTCATCTCCGACACCTTTGAACCGAAAGTGCTAGTCATGAAAGAAGAAGAAAGTGAGTCTCCCCAAGAGGAATTCATGAGCCATGAGAAACCTCTTCCACCTCCTTTCATGCTAGAGATGTTACGAATTGCGGAGGATAATGCAAACCGAGTTAACCGCTTATCCCAAAGCATAAAGCTCGTCACGAAGATTCTTGAGAATAAGCGACATCCCAATCATTTGGAGCATGTTTATGATGATGAAGATGACACTTGTGAATCCGAGGAGCTTGACACGGAAGAAGAATTGGTAGTGGAGGAGATTGAGGAACATGTTCTACCCGAGGACACACCAAGTAACGATGATGTGAGGATAGAAGAATCAAGGAGACTTGAGGATGATGACCCTTTAGAGGAGGTGAGAGATGACTTGGAGACGCTTCAAGAAGAGGTGGCACCGAGAGTGGAGCACGAAAGTGAACAACACCACCCTATTGTGGCCCCACCAAAGATTGTTAGTGCTCTTCAATCTTCTTGCTTGATCATGAAGTATTTGTGCCAAGAACCCAATGAGACATGCATCTCTACCCCTCCTAAGGTAACCGTGGAAGTGGATCCACCTCTATTTGAACCGGAAGACTCCTTGAGTGGTATCACCAACGTGGAGACGACGGAGCTCGATGGCATCCCCCTTCCATACATTCTTCCTCAAACTCCTAAGCTCAATGGTAGAAGGTGGTAAATGCGGTTTACCAAGGTCGTATTCCTCGAGGTCCTCTCATAAGCTCGTACTCACAAAGTTCATGAACGGTCTAAACATTTGGAATTGAGTTTTGGTTTTGAAAGAGAACAAATCAAACGCATAAACAATGAAAAACTAACAAGGTTAAAGCAAGAAGAAAGTTGGAACAAATCAAAGAAAAAGGGGTTCTCTTGGTAGGTAGTTTCATCATGCTCAAGATGAATAATTGAACAAACAAGCTAATCAAGATCGAGTTTGCACTCGGATGACCATGCATTTCACTTTTTTAGACTCGATGCACTCTCGTAGCACCTAATCCCTATCCCAAAACCACTCAATTTAGGCTCTCGCTCTCAAACTAAGTGAAAATAGGATGCATTCTAAGTGTTTGATGAAATGCCAAGACACAAGACCCTCTCTTAAGACTCTATGACCACAAGGCTAGGCACAACACTCTCATATCAATGCCCTAACACTAAGAGATTCACCCAAAAGGCCTTTTCAAACTCAATTGAATGAAATTCCACATGCACACCAAGTGTTCGATAAAATGCCCAAGAGAGAAATCAAGTGAAAATGGTTGAAATAAGATGATCTAATCTCTTAGAACACACTCACTTCAATCCCTAGACCTACAATCTATGCAATCCAAGCACTCTCATGCATCAAATTACAATGAATGGACCAAATCAAGCAAACATGGCATAAAATGGCATTAAGAACAAGTCTAGGAATCATCCTCATACAACCAAGATCAATCATGGCAAGTTCTATACAATCATCTCTCTATCATAGCACAACTATTCTACCCATCCAAGATGAACCCTAGAAAATCAGCCACACATGGCCAAGGGAGTAAAGAGAGAAGAAGGAAGAATGGTCACCAAGAACACCATGGATGAATCCTTGAGATGATCTTCACTTCTCCACTTGTAAGCACTTCTCCCAAGGTTTGTTGGCTTCAATCCTAGCTCCAATGGCTTCAAATTGCTCCAAAAACGTGCTTTAGGGTTTTAGGGTTCGTGGAAATGTGTTTGAGGTTCAAGAGATATGATCTAATTGCCCAAAATGGCCAAAATCAAGAGTATTTATAGTGCAGGGGATAGTGCACGGCGTGCACCCCTGCACGGCGTGCATAGTGCACGGCGTGCACCCCTGCACGGCGTGCACATCTGCACGGCGTGCACCCCCTGCACTCTGCAGAAGACCCGATCTTGCAAGGCTCACATCTCCCTCGTCCGTCCTCGAAATGACCTCCCGTTTGCTCCTATACGCTCCTTGTTATCCGTACTTTGAAGCCAGAACCTGAAAATGCACAGAGCAGCTCCAATAGCCCACGAATTTTGGCTCCAAAGTGGCTACCGGACAACAAAATGACACTTTGCACAAAATCTCAAATAAACGCATAAAAGTCATGTCATTTCACGAATAAACACGGGCATATCATAGGTCATTCATAAGCTTAAAATGCACTGATTAAAGTCACATCAGAAGGCCTTGGCAAGGTAACAATTGGAACTCACACTACAAAAAATTAGCTATTTAGCGTCGGTCAGAGACGCAGCATAGCGTCGGTCACTGACCGACGCTAAAGGTTTTGGCGTCGCTCAGACAAAGCGACGCCAATTCCTCCGACGCTAAAATTTAGCGTCGCTCGTACACCAAGCGACGCTAAATCCGTATAACGAGCGACGCTAAATCCTTGATCGGTTGGGTCGCTGACCAACCCAAATTTTTTTTGTTTTCGTTTTTTTATTCGTTTTTTATTTTCATTTTCTATTTTGTCACTCTATTTTCTATTAATGTCCAATCAGTCACTCCATTTTCCAGTTATACAATTTGGTCACTTAAATTTATTAGGTCACCCTTTTGGTCACTACTTGTCCAATCAGTCAATCCTTGACCGATCAACGTGATGATGGTGGTGGCGGCGGCGACGACGACGATGACGGCGGGGGCGACGACGATGACGGTGACGGATGACTGGATGAGAAGAGGAAGAGGAGAAGAAGAGGAAGAGGGAAGAGGAAGAAGAGGAAGGTTGGATCTGGAGATCTGAAAAAGGAAGAAGAGGAAGAGGAAGAAGAAGGTGGAGGAGGAAGAAGAAAGGAAGAAGAAGAAAGGTGAAGGAGATCTGGAAAAGGAAGAAAGAAAGGAAGAAGAAGAAAGATGAAGGAGATCTGGAAAAGGAAGAAGAAGAGGAAGAAGAAGGTGGAGGAGGAAGAAGAAAGGAAGAAGAAAGATGGAGAAGATCTAAAAAAGGAAGAAGAAGAATTTCATAAGCAGAAGAATTTCAGAAAAAGAGAAGAGGAAGAAGAAGAAGGTTGGAGGAGGAAGAAGAAAGGAAGAAGAAGAAAGATGGAGGAGAGAGATTCAATTAGGGTTAGGGTGGCGGCTGAGAAGTTTAATTATATATGTGTTTTAGCGTCGGTCGCCGACCGACGCTAAAACATGTCGGCAACCGACGCCAAAGCTGGTTGGTTTCGTTTCTAACCGAAAACCACATTTAGCGTCGTTATTGGTCAGATTTAGCGTCGGTCGCTTGTCGACCGACGCTAAACCCTTGGTCAAACGCGAGTCAAGGGTTTAGCGTCGGTTTTTAATCGACCGACGCTAAATCCTTCCCCGGTAAGCGACGCTAAAGAGTCTTTTTTTTTGTAGTGTCAAGCTTAGCTCATTGGTCATTCTACCATTTGCTTCTATCGCTACTTGGAGCTCAATCTTCATCATGGAAGAAGCTACTTGACATCAAAGAGGTACTAAGTTGGGCATCCTAACATAGGTATCGTCGAGCTTAAGACGGTAACCAAGCGCTTCTTGGGAGGCACCCCATGTTATCTTTAATTTTTCGCTTTTAATTGTTCTTTGAGGTTTTTGTGTTGTTTTAGTTTTTGAATAAGGTTTGACAAGCAATTGGGATCACTCTTCACCAAGGATCATCGTGGAATTCTTTCACCACTATTACGTCCTATGCTCCTCTCTACCAACGCGGTAACTTCGTTCCACCTTACCCTCTCTCTTGATCATTGAGGACAATGCTCATGTTAGTCGTAGGGGAGTTTGAGGTTTGGTGTGATTGTTTGTGGTAGAGATGTAATGCTATGCTTTGATGAGTTGCATGATCTTAATTGAATGTCGAATTCCTCGATTGTAGAATCATTCGGTTCTTGACTTTTGGTGTTTAATTGACTTCAAGCTTTCACAATGACGTTTAGACTGTTCCACTTAGAACCTATAACCAGCATGTTAGAGCTAATGTCAAATGAGTCTAGGCCAGAACAAAGATTTTATCACTCTTGTATGTTGGTTGATTGGTTTGATACGTGTTTTTGTACCACTCGATAACACTGGTCTAAGATGATGAAGGCAATCAGAATTTTCACCCTTTTTCATATTTTTCATTGCTTCTTTTGATCCCTCGTGATTGTGGCTTGAGATTAGACAGAATCCAATTTGAAATCTTGTATGGAAGTTGTAAAGAGCTAGGGATCAAGTGGCTATTTTGTGAAGAAAAAGAAAAAAAGAGAGAAAATGCTCAAAAGAAAAGAAAAGCTAGGCAAGCTCGGCACCTAAGTGAAGTGTCGGGTTGAGCACTAGCAAAGGCAAAAGCTGTGAGCTAGGCAGGTTCAACACCTAAGTGAAGTGTTGGATCGAGCACTAGTATGCAGTAAGAAAAAAAAGAAGGAAAAAATGAATGAAAATGGAAAGAAAAGAGAAAAAAAAGAGTTCTCAAATGTAGCCCTTGATCCTAGCCAGAGTTTGTAAAGTGCAGATTTAGAAGCGGATGAAGTCGAGTCGGTAGCCACATCATGATCACTCATCACTTTCCTACCCCCGCCTTATCCGTTCCATTTCCCGAGTTCAAGTGCTTTTGATTAGAATCGGTGTTGTCGTGGTCGGTTTTTCTGTATCCCAATCAACCACTACTTGAAGTGTGCAAAAATTGTGAGGTCTAGACTTGTTTGGTTGACGTTCTTGCATGTGTAGGTTAAGTTTGTTCGT
This sequence comes from Linum lewisii, assembly GCA_034768395.1. Classification (NCBI taxonomy): domain Eukaryota; kingdom Viridiplantae; phylum Streptophyta; class Magnoliopsida; order Malpighiales; family Linaceae; genus Linum; species Linum lewisii. Next base: position 18,855,255 of record CM068302.1, on the reverse strand, counting down.
GGAACAGTTTAAGCCGAATTGTTTTTGTTTGAATATCAATGGGGCCGATCTTGTCATTTGTGAGCTTGGATGTTTTCTAATTCATTTGCTTGAGGACAAGCAAAGCTTAGTCGTAGGGGAATTTGATGTGATGTTATTTGGTGCATTTTAAGCCTTTGATTAGCCTAAGGATCTCCCATGTTTGATCTCATTTTGCTATGATTTATATGCTTTTATTGAAGTTTTATGCAAAGTGCCCTTTTGTTGCCCGGTTTCCACTTTGAGGCCAATTCTATGTCTATTGGAATTGTTTTCTTTGCATTTTCAGGTCTTGGCATTGAAGTACTGGTGACAAGGAGCACGTAGGATCAAACGGGAGGTCAATCGGAGCTAGGACGGAGGAGATATGATCGTTGAAAAATCGAGAAAAATGCACCCTTCAACTGAAGAAGTTTTCGGCGAGAACTCTAAGTTCTCGACCGAAAACCTTAAGCAGAAGGCGGACTTCCGATTTATGAAGAAATTTTTGGCAAAAATAGTTCAGAGTTTTCGCCGAAAATGTATGAAGGAATGCCCAAGCCGCCGGTGTTTTTCAAAGATATTTTCGGCGAAAATCTTACATAATTTTCGCCGAAAATTCCAGCCTTTTCCAGCGTGCTATATAAAGTGGAAGCTGGCGAAAAATTAAAGGAGCAATTCATAATTCAGATTTCACACTTCATCAAAACCCTTTTCTCTCAACTTCTCAAATACTTTTCTCCTCATCTCCAATCCACAACCCTAGAGCAAGGTGCAAATCAAAGTAGAGGAGCTTGGATTGAAGTCCACAACCTTGGAAGAGGAGCTTGCAAGAGGAGGATTGCCATGGTGTTCTTGGTGATCATCTTTCTTTCTCTTTCCTTTATTTCCTTGGCCATGTGTGGCTGATTTCTTAGGTTTCCTTGGATTGATAGATTAATTGTGCTAGAATAGAGGTTGATTGTACACATTTGCCATGATTGATATTGGATTGTAAGAAGATGATCTCTAGACTTGTTGTTAATTCCATTGATGGCTATGGCTTGATTGGTCTATTATTTGTGATGTAATGCATGAGAGTGCTTAGATTACATGGATTGTAGGTCTAGGATTGAAGAGAGTGTGTTCTAAGAGATTAGATCATCTCAATTCAACCATAGTTGCATGATTTTTCTCTTGTGCATTTTATCGAACACTTGATGTGCATTAGGTTTTTCATTCAATTGAAACTTTGATTAGTCTTTTGATGATTCTCTTAGTGTTAGGACATTGACATGAGAGTGTGGTGTCTAGCCTAGTGGTCATAGAGGAGAGGGTTTTGTAGCTTGGCATTTCATCAAACACCTTTAATGCATCCTTAGTCACTTAGCTTGAGAGCGAGAGCCTAGGTTGAGTGGTTCTAGGATAGGGATTTAGTGCGACGAGAGTGCATTAAGTCTATAGAAGGGATTTGCGTGGTCATTCGATTGCATCCTCGATCATGTTTGGCTTGTTTGTGCATTTACTCCTCTTGAGCATGATGAAGCTATTTTCCAAGTTAACCTCCTTTATCTTTGTTTTGCACCATTTTGTTTGTTTGTTTAGTTTTCTTTATGTTTTCATTTGTTCCTATTTCAAACCAAAACTTATTTTAATTGAATAGACCGTCCATGAACCGTGTGAGTATAAGCTTTTGAGAGAGCCCTCGTGGAATACGACCTTGTATGTTGTGAGTTAAATCTCACGCATCACTCATTAATTTTGTAATCTTTTTAATGATGAAAGAGTCCAATTAATCAATGGGGAAAACGTTAAATTAAACAAATTGGGAGCAAGAGGAGAAACCAGAGCAGAATTTGTGGGCTTAATTCCCCATGGAAGAGGCGTTGATTGGTAATGCAAGAAGAAAATGACTTTTAATGTAATTAAAGAAGGGAAAATCAAATAAAAATGAACGGAATGGTCTGAGTGAGAGTGGTTCGACCGGGGTTAGGTAGCCCGGGTAGATGAGTGCAAGATGGAGAGGGAGGAGGCCTGTGAGAGTCAGACGATCAGCCTCCGATGTGGTGACTAGACGAGAAAAAGAGATGGAGTATCCAACTGAAGGGATCGGAGAGTGCAGAAAATTGAAATGTCGTTTCAGACTGGTGGAAAACGAGGCACTGAGGCCACGCGAGAATTATAGGACAAAAAGTCTCCACTTTAAGAAAAGGAAACAGAAGTCCCGTCGAAGGAACTCAGAAAAAGCTTTGAAAAAAAAACACTTTCGAGGGTTTGATAATAGCGGAGGAGATGGAGGGTTTGGTCATCGATAAAAAATTTCCTTGTTAAATCATAAAATTGAGAAACCAGGCGGTTCAGTTCCGATTATTCGAAGCTAGGAAGCTTCAACAAACTACAACCATGGATGTTAATTCCTTTCTTTCCCCAAATGTTTATCTTCCTCTGCTTCTCCAATTGAAACAAATTCATCATTAATGGATCCAAATTCAGAAGATCACCAAACCCACGACAATAATCACCAATAAGATTCCAATCCGCCGCTGAATCTAATCGATTCCTTGGACGGTTGTGACGTCATCCTCGTCATCCTCGGCGGCGACGGCTCAACCCACGTTCGCATCGGATTGCATCATTGCTCTTTTCTTGATATCTATTTGTTAGATCCGATGAGCTCGAGGTTGAGCTCCTCGGGCTGGAGGAGCATGTCGGCGCTGGGGTTACGAAAGAACATGAAGTCGTGGTCGCCGTCGGCCTTGAGAGTGATGAAGGCGAGAGCAGTCCTAGCTCCCTTGTCGAAGTTGATTCTGTCGCCGATCACGTCGTTCTCCTTCAAGATCCCGACCAACATGTGGCCGAACTCGTTGTTGTCGAGCTTCTCGACGAAGGCGGACTCGCTGCCGAGCCGAGAGACGACATTTCTACCTCCTTGCGTAACCCATTGCGTTGGTGATTCGGAGATGCATGGTTCCTATGTGTTCCTTGATTGCATGTTGATTAGTTTGAAGCAAGGAGTCTTTTGAAGGCTTGATCTTCTCAGTTTGTGTTCTCTCACTCTTCTCCTTGGCTGAGATTTGGATCTCTTCAGTCCATCTTTCGTCGGCATCTGACCTCCGATGAAGTGGCGGTCCCGACAATGATTTTGACTTCCGGCGGTGGATGATGAGTTAAGGGAGGCGGCTGAGTTGGTTTTGTTTTCTTAAGTTTACATTTAGGATTTCATTTCACTCATGTGCTGAGATTCATCTTGGATTCACGTGGGCTTGTTACTCTTTGTATTTTCTTCCATGGGTTTTATTCCACTTTGTACTCGCTCGTTCAGTTAATGAAACTAATTCCCGTAAAAAAGGGGTAAAAGCCCATGACAAATGTATATGTAGATAACGAGTACATAAGCCATATTCGGCCAATCTGTCGAAACAGGTTATCGTTTCACGACAATCGTTATTCGTTAATTCGGATCAGCTTTCCATTATCGCAACGACTGGCAGAAGGAAACACCACCGATCGTCGGCGACAGTTTCAGACACAGTCACCCATCTGACCATCTCCCTTCTTCATGCTAACCGTAGCTTGACTTGGGTGGCGAACTGGCTTCAAGCTTCAATATCCCGAATATAACAGACGGTAACCTCAAATTTCCTTTTTGCACATTACATGTTCGATAAATTGCCTGAATGGAGGCGACTTCCTCTCTTGGCCTGAAATGCCACTCTCTGTTCAGTTTCCACCCACACCGTTTCCCCTCATCTTCTTCTCACAGACCCGATTCCGTCCTCTCTTTTGCATCCACAAAGCAACACCATGCCCCACTTTCTGCTTCCCAATCTCCACTACCTCCCAATTTCACTACGGCTCAGCTCCTTACCACCCTCCGCAAACAGCGCAACGAGTCTGCAGCGCTCCGGGTGTTCGAGTGGGCTTCCAAGCAGCCGAATTTCAAGCCCGATGTGTCCGTCTACGAGGAGATGCTCCGGAAGCTCGGCAAAGCTGGGTCGTTTGATTCGATGAATGGCATTTTGGAAGAGATGAACAAGTCTGGCTGTCTGGCTACTAGAGGTATGTTCTTGATTATTGTTCAGAGCTACGCGGACTTCGATTTGTATGATGAAATCCCAGGGATACTCGAGTCGATGGAGGTTAAGTTTGGGTTGGAACCGGACACTCATTTGTTGAACTTTGTGCTGAATGTTCTTGTTGATGGGGGCAAGTTGAAACTGGTGGAAATGGTGCATACGATTATGTTGGGAAGAGGGATTACGCCTGATGTTTCCACGTTCAATATATTGATAAAGGCTTTGTGCAAGGCTCATCAAGTTAGTCCTGCTATTTCGATGATGGAGGAGATGCGAAGTTATGGTCTGGTCCCTGATGAGAGAACTTTCACAACGGTTATGCAAGGGTTCATTGAACAGGGGGATTTGAATGGTGCGTTGAGGATGAAAAAGGAAATGGTGGAAGTTGGGTGTCCCATGAGTGTTGTGACTATGAATGTGCTGGTTAATGGGTACTGCAAACTGGGTAGAGTATCGGAGGCTATGAGTTATATTGAAGAGGAAGTATCGAATAATGGGTTCTTCCCAGATAAGTGTACTTTCAACACGTTGGTGAACGGGCTATGTAAGGTTGGGCATGTTAAGCATGCTTTGGAGGTCATGGATATGATGCTTCAAGAAGGCTTTGATCTAGACATTTACACTTACAACTCTCTGATATCAGGGCTGTGCAAATCTGGCGAAGTTGAAGAAGCAGTGGAGATTCTTGAACTGATGATTTCGAGGGATTGCTCTCCGAACACAGTTACTTACAACACTTTGATAAGCACCTTGTGTAAGGACAACCAAGTTGAGGAAGCTACTAAACTTGCCCGTGTTCTGGCTGGTAAGGGGATTACCCCTGATGCCTGCACATTTAATTCTCTCATACAAGGTCTATGCTTGACTAAGAATCATTCTGCTGCCATGGAATTGTACGATGATATGAAGAATGAAGGGTGCCAACCCGATGAGTTCACATATAACATGTTGATTGGTCAGCTTTGTTATAGAGGGAAGCTAGATGATGCGTTGAAACTGCTCAAAGAAATGGAATCGAGTGGCTGCGTAAGAAGCGTCATCACATACAATACTCTGATTGACGGGTTCTGCAAAAACAGGAGGATTGCGGAAGCAGAGGAGATCTTTGACCAGGTAGAACTCCAAGGGGTATCAAGGAATTCATTAACATACAACGCCCTTATTGACGGCCTGTGCAAGAGCAGGAGGGTGGAGGATGCCGCCCATCTTATGGATCAGATGATAACGGAAGGACTGCAGCCTGACAAGTTTACTTACACTTCTATGCTGTCATACTTCTGCAAGAAAGGGGATATACAAAAGGCGGCTGACATTGTTCAAACCATGGCCTCGAATGGCTGCGAGCCAGATATCATCACTTATTCGACTTTGATTAGCGGGCTGTGTAGGGCAGGTCGAGTACAGATTGCAACTAAGCTCCTGAGAACCATTAAAATGAAAGGCATACCGGTGACTCCTCCTGCATATAACCCGGTACTTCAAGCACTGTATAGAAAGAAGAGAAACTCAGAAGCGATGAGGCTGTTCAGAGAAATGAAGGAGACTGCTGATCCTCCGGACCATGCCAGCCACAGGATCGTGTTTGGTGGACTGTGCAGAAGCGGAGGGCCGATACAGGAAGCAGTAGATTTCCTGATTGAGATGGTACAAGGAGGGTACTTGCCTGAATTCGCATCGTTCTATATGCTGGCAGATGGACTTCGTGTGCTAGCCATGGAGAACACACTGATGAAGCTTGTCAATATGCTCATGGAGGCTGCCAAGTTCTCCAAAAGTGAAGTGGCCATGATCAGAGGGTTCCTCAAGATTGGAAAGTTCGAGGATGGGTTGGCGAATCTTGGAGGTATCCTCGAAACCCGAATGCCCAAGAAATCGTTTTATAGATAGATGACAAACCCAGCACTGGATACTTGTAAGTGAAGAGACAAACCTCTCTAATATGATGTTGTTAGTTACTTGGAAAGTCTATAGGCTTGTCTGTAGCTCTAGTTAGTAGTTATGTTGTGTATGCCAGTGTATCTTATTGTGTTTTTACATAGAAGCTTTGATCTTGCTCTTCGGTCAGAAACATTTTGTCAGTTTATATTCATATCGGTTATCGAAGTGTGAAGCGCGAGGCATCTAGATTGAAGGCATCTAAAGACATGGCGACTCACATAGTGAGGCACTGATTAGCCTCTTTAGGAATCACCGTCAACTTGAGCGCTAGAATTACTTCAAGGAACGCCTCGATATCTGCGATTAATGCACCGCCAGTGCAGAGCCACACACACCTTGGGGTGCTCTGCAGCCCCTTGACAAATACAAAATAGAAACGACTTGTACATAAACTAATATGTTCTGCAGATGAATAGAGGTACAAGCCTTCATTTGGAATTAGTGATTCGAATCTTAGCTGAGGCAGTTGTGAATTACTATTTATATTGGCTAAGGTTTCATTAGATTTTCTAGAACACTAATTATTAATGAGAGTTTATAGAACACTAAGTCTCATTAAATTCTAGAATACTAAATTATAAATGAGATTTTCTGAACACTAATTAAAATTATATTTTCATATCTGAAATCAGAATCATTCTTAGTTAATTCAAACACATTCCAAAATAGAGAAACGTCTCAACCCACACATGTTACGATAAAACTCTTCTACTCTTCGACCTTACAATCCCTGCACATTATTCTATTTGAATTTAGGGAGTTTAGTGATAGAAACAAAGTTTAATCGTTCTTGCTGTCAAGGACAAACTGATATAGATTGTTATTTTCTATCCAAACAAGTCTCCTCCAAGTAGTTATTCTAGACACTTTCAATTCATAATTTGCTAATGACAAAATTTCAGTACTTGAAAATCGGCTCGATCGAGTTTAACACATTCCAAAATGACGGAAACAGATCATAAGCCCAAATTGTATCTAGAAAACTCTTATTATTTACGATCTCAATCTGCTGAGAGAGCATCATTATTGCATTTGACATCCATTAGGAGTTATATGTGATAGAAAAAATATATAATATCACTTATCTTTTGAGAGTCAGAGTGACAAACTGAGATAGAGTTGGTTCGTCCAACAAGCTCCTCCAAGTGTTATGTATCTATCATTTCAAATTCAACATTTATGATCTATGATGACAAATTCAAAGACTTGAAAATGAGCTGACGAGTTAACAAAAATGACGAAACAAATAAGCACAAATTGTATCTATCTATTTATTTACTTCTCAAGTGTGGAGAGAGATCATTGCATTATCCATGTTAGAATATATATATAAATAATATATATATATATATATAAGAGTTTCGAGATTGAATGAACGATGATGTTGAACGACGCAATGATTTCGCCATATGTGAACAAGATTTGTGTGCTAGTTTAGACAATAAATTTTTTACATTGCTTCAAAATATGAAATCTCGACGTGGTTCTTGTAACTAATGACTATTATTGAGTTATTGATTTATTGTACCAATCTTAAATATCATTTTGTTTACTCTTTGTTTTATTTAGTGTTGTCCTTTTTACTGTATAAATTTTTCACCCGAATAAGGCACCCCCTTAACCAATTTTTTATTTCCGCCACTGTGCACCGCTATCTCTCCAGAAATGTCTCTTCGAGATATCTTAACGAGAACTTCAAGCACATCTCCTACAATAACACTATGATCAAACCGATTAAACCATCCGTTACACTAACACTATTTTCCCCATCATACACACTTCATTGAAAACAAAATTGATAATAATTATGCTTTTTATCTCTTAATCCAACCACAACTGAATGAGAATGACTGATGTCCTTATTATTTTTCTTCCCATGTCTTTAACGGCGACAGACGGCAGCTAATTTTATAATTACTAGTATCTTTCCGCTTAGAACGAAATCCCCCGTTTTAACGGCGTCGGTCGTCTCCCCGCTCGTCCACTAACAATATACAAAAAGTTACTTGTTCAATAATTTCCCCGGAAAAAAAATTTCCCCTGGTTTTCTCTCGGTCTCAGATTGTCGTCTTCTGAATCTTCGTCTTAGTATCTTCGCCAGATTCTTCAAAAATTGCGCAATGATTCCAACCTTCTTCTTCCTCCATTTATTATTCCTTCATTATTCTGTCTTCTAGCGCTTCTCTCATTTCTCTAGCCGGCGAGGTTTTGACCTCGCTTCCCTGGATTCCCCACTGCTTATATACAATCCCTATGCCGTATTTCCGGTGCAATTTGATTGAATTTCAGCGAAATGGACGTCCCTAATCCCAGAGACGAAGAGTCGCCGCTGGTCCCTGCGGTTGACCGGAATCTGCAGCTTCCTAAACCGACGAAGAACCACACTAGAGATGTCCATATTCTGAGCTCCGCCTTCTTGCTTATTTTTCTCGCTTATGGCGCTGCTCAGAATCTCGAGACTACCGTCAATTCGGTCGGTTTGTATGTTTACTGCTGATGAGTTTTTATTCCAAATTTGATCTCCACTTCCATTTCTGTTTTTGGTTAAATTGCTTCGTCAATGTGTGAGCAGCAGGGGGATTTGGGGACGATTTCGCTGGGGATATTGTATGTGTCCTTCGCTGTCTTCTCCGTGACTGCGTCTTTGGTGGTTCGAGCTTTGGGTTCTAAGTATGCAATTGTTCTTGGGACTACTGGGTATTGGCTGTTTATTGCTGCCAACCTGAAGCCCACTTGGTAATAGCTCATATCAGCCAACTTTACGAGTCAAATCTTTTTGCATTGAAATGTCTTAGACTTGTTCTGACTGAAATTGGTTTTCGATTAGGTATACTTTGGTACCAGCTTCTGTTTACCTGGGTTTTGCTGCTTCGATCATTTGGGTTGGACAGGTGTGCAAAGTGTTTCTATTTTTGCTCCAATTTTCTCTGAATCAGTAGATATGGATGGCTGTTGATTCTTTCTGATCTTCATTGTGGTCTCAGGGTACATATCTCACTTCTACAGCTCGTAGTCATGCAAGTGATCATACTTTGCATGAACCAACTGTTATTGGTAGCTTCAATGGAGAGTTTTGGAGCATGTTTGCTGCTCACCAGGTGATGTTACTTTTCTGTTGCTTTGTTTCCCGTTTGTGAAATCGCAGTTTGCTGGATTGACGTTAGGAACAACAAATTTCATGTAATTTTTTTTTTCTGTGCTGCTTGCAGTTCGTGGGAAACCTCATCTCTCTTGCTCTTCTGACGGATGGATCGGTATGCGATGTTTCTTATAGTTGAGCTTCAATTCTTGAAGTCCGGTCTTCTCATTGCATTGGAGTCTGCTTAGTCTTCTGTTGGTTTACTTTTCGTTATTTGAGTCTGGGATCAAGGCTTGTAGTTCTTTTATGTGATTGTCTGTCACGTTGGTGTAGGATGGAACTACCAGGGGCACAACATTGTTGTTTGTTGTGTTTCTTGGATTCATGACCATGGGTACAATTCTAATGTGCTTCATAAGCAAAAGGGATGCTAAAAGAGATGATGAGGGAGCAACAGAATCTCCCAACAATTTCTGTTATTCTCTTGGATCATTGACGAAGAGTATAATCACCCCTTTGCTTGATGTACGGATGTGGTTAATCATCCCTCTGATAGCATATTCAGGACTACAGCAGGCATTTGTATGGTTAGTCCATCCACACTTTAAGTTCTTGTCAGAGTCTGTGATCTCTATTGCCATCCCAATTAGAGAATCACAAAGTTCATAGTTATAGGTTGGAGAGAGGGAGTTTCTTTTGCTGTTCATTTAGCTCAGCCCCCTGCCCTCAATTATGTATCTCCTTGTGGCAGGGCTGAATTTACAAAAGAAATTGTGAAACCAGCCATTGGTGTCTCCGGTGTTGGTGGTGCTATGGCAGTTTACGGGGCTTTTGATACTATCGTAAGCATAAGAGCCTTTCATTCTTATTTGAACCTTTTTACTGTTCAATACAGACATTGTTCATTCCTATCTAAGCTAGCTTGTCACATCTCAGTTCAATCGAATAACACGCTATTAGTCTCAACACGTTATTGTATATTGTTGCAGTGTGCATTGACAGCTGGTCGGCTTACATCCGGTCTTCGTTCAATTACTTGGATAGTATCCTTCGGATCAATTCTCCAGGCTCTCGTCTTCCTCTGGATTCTGCTGAACTATAGGTTTCCCTTTGCCCCTCATTCTAGTCCAGTTATCACGGAACTGAAAACTTGTGAACTATATTTGCAATCACTGTATTTACAGTTTAACCAGCGGAGTACTCGGGGTTCTATACCCACTTCTCATGGCAGCCATGCTGGGCATTGGCGATGGAGTGTTCAACACACAGCTTAATGCCTTGCTTGGTATAATTTTCAAGCAAGATATGGTAAGCACGCTTCTATACATTTAGTTGCAAAACTTCAAGAAATCCCACCTCAGAGTTTTCATCTCGCATCTTGATTACTTTCTGACCTGAAACTTGAAACCACAGGAAGGAGCATTTGCTCAACTGAAGCTCTGGCAGAGTGCTTCCATAGCAGTCGTCTTCTTCCTTAGCCCGTGTATCTCACTGCAGACCATGCTCTTGATCATGCTAGCCGCGTTAGTAATATCGGCAGCTTCCTTCCTGTTTTTGTCCCTCCAGGTAGAGAAAGCTTTCTCTTCTCCGGATCCTTGACATGTGAATCCATCAATGTTACACATAGAACAACTGTTGTTCATTTGATGAACACTGTTTGCTGTTGTTACACATAGTTCCTACTCCAATGTTGTTGTATCTCACTTCCTATAGAATTAAATCCATGGTCCAGTTTCACTGAATCTAGACCGTTGCTATTTGTTGATACAAGGACCAACTTGCATCGCTATAGTGTTGCAAGTGGGTCTTCTTCTTCTTCTTCTTCTGCTGCCGACCTGCTCAATTGCCAAAACCTCTGCTCCACTCTAAGAAAACTCCAAAATCATCTGATAAAAAGTAGTTGATATTAGATTCCCTTTTCTTCAACCAATTACGTTACGCTTTATATCACCTCTCTCTTTCACAACCATTCCAAACTCTATACTACTAACTACTACTACTACTATATTGTCCTTTGATTTTGATCCTCATGCCTCTCCCCTTCTCCGACGGGCATCTGCCGCTGCTAATCCATGCCGCCACCTGGACCACCCTTCTCACAATCGTGGTAGCCGTAGCCTCATTCTCCCCGGAGATAGCCTTCATCTCGGCCATTACAGCCGAGCATTCTCCTGTTTCCGGATACTGTAGAAGGGAGGGAATGGTCAGAGTTCCATTGGACGTCCCCGGTGAGGTATTCTGCTTGCCTTCTCATCTGTTTTCCAAGTCCAACATTGACTTCTTAGTTCCACCGATATTCGCCGCTGTTGTGGTGGCTGGGGCTGCTTGGGTCGTTCGCTCCATTACCTTGTCAGAAGACGAGGACGATGACACCGTTTGACTGCTCGTCCTCGCATCTAACGACTTTTTGAAAAAATAGAGTGCATTCCACTTTTAGTTTGAGTATGGATATTTAATCATGGAGTGTGCATGAGAGATGGAGATGGGTCGTTACTGTGTCAACTCAACTGTATACTTTTATAAGCTTTTCAGGGTCAGGTCGGTCGGGTCGGGCCAGGTCTAGTCTCCAGCCTTAAATGCTACAGCTGGAAAAACCATAACCCACGCCTTTTTGTAATGTGAAGAGTATGGCCCCTACTACACGTCTATATCCTCACTTAATACTGAAGAAACAATGGTGAAGTAAAAGCTAAAAACAATCCCAAAACTAGTAAATATGCTTCTTTAGATTTGTAGGAAGCCAACTAAGCAGCTTTAGAAGAAGCAGAGTTGATGAGCTTGTTGCTGAAATCCCATAGCTTAGCGGCCAGAATATCGTCACTGGCGAATGAGCTTGGTTCAATCTCGTTGCAGTCCGCAAAGTACTTCCCGGTCACCCCTTCCATTGCCGGATGCAGAGCTACGTAGCATGTCGTTGCAGCTCCCTGCAGATTCAAGTACAACAAACAAATCAGCTAAATCAAAATGAACCAACTTTGGCTCTGGTCTCTTTCTGTAACGAGTGATTCATTGTCTTACCTGAGGCACGTTCTTCCACAGGAAGTTTGAAAAGAACTTGAGAATCCCTGCAACAAATGGAACCCAGTATTGATTTAGCTAATCAAACTTGTTTGGTTTTTTTTTTTTCCTGAGGAATGATGAACTAATCAAACTTACTCATGGAAATAGCAGAGTATCTGAACAGAGGAGTCATGATCAATCCTGGATGAACAGAGTTCGCCGTTATGTTTACTCCCTCTTCCTGCATATTCACCAACACTTGAGATTCAGAATCAAACAATTTCTGAAACCCTAAAGCTTAAACAAGACGAAAAGAGAAATCATTTTCCCCCAATTAACCTGGAGTCGACGGGAGAGCTCGTTGGCGTGCAGAATGTTGGCTAGCTTGGATTGCCCATAAGCTCTTTTGTCAGAATACCTGTTAGTTCATAGTTATATCATTCATTCAGTAGTAATTCACAGGAAATAAAAAATTAACCTAATTTTCTTCTTGATTTCATATTCTTCGTACAGTGATTTGTCATTAATGTCATCGAAGATGATGCCATGCTTGTAAGTGTGGATGTGAGCAATGGAAGATAGATTGACGATCCTGCCTTTAACACCTGTTGCTTTCGCCGTCTCTTTCATCTTCTCCAGCAGAAGATTCGTCAGCAGAAAATGACCTGACCACAGTAACACCATTAATTAGCAAGATGAGATGATGAGCTATCTTCTTCAAAATTCGCAAACATACCCAGATGATTAGTAGCAAACTGCATCTCTATCCCATCTTCAGATACCTGGTATGGACAGAACATCACTCCAGCATTGTTTCTGCAACACCAAAAAGACTAAAGATTCAAACTTGCGGTTCAACTCAGCAATCACACTACTATATATGCAGTCAAGCTCATCCGCTTACATCAAGATGTTGAGAGGGAGATCAAGAGCAATGAAGCTGCGAGCAAATTCTCTGACAGATTTGAGAGAAGCCAAGTCAAGCTTGAGGACGTCGACACGGGCATGTTGGATGTCCTGGAGGATAAGCCGTTTCGCTTCGTTAGCAGCTGCGATGTTTTCTGGCGCCAATGATGACATGGGCATTCTGCTGAGCAAGAGCTCTGGCAGTCTCAACCCAATCCCGCTAGCTCCACCTGTTGTAAAGCACGAGGATCAGAAGTTTGAGCATTTAGGCAAATCGAACATACATGTGTGACATAAAGTTGACTAGTTCTTAGCTTCTTGCTAACTAAAATTGACTAGTTTCTAGAATTGAGAATGTGACATAAAGCAAACAGCATTGTTTACAGATTATCAAGAGTTGTGATTTAGGATAAGAAATGATTGGAGGGCTGACCGGTGATGAGGACGGTGAGATGGGAAGCGTCGATCCCATGGCAGACTTGGTCGGCGGTGGAAGCAGAGCCGAACCCAGTAGGGCCGGCCTTTCCTGTGATCAATGAGAATATGCTCATCATACTTTGGTATGAATCTGTGTGTTGGGAGCTGTAAGTTGTAAGTAGAAAGGAGAATGATAGGTGACGAATAGGTGGACTACTTAACTTAGTAGAGTAGTTTGTGTGTGTGTGTTTGAATATCTATGAAAATATATTATATAGAGGAAGAAGGAAGAGGTTAGAGGTTATTAATGGAGAAGCAATTGAAGTAGGTAGGCATTCTGCATCATCCTGCATTCTGTATACAGCACCAGTGAAGGGAGGTTTAACTAAGTGTCAGTTATCATGATAGAATAAGGAGCCAGCCAAATGGGTATGGCACTTGTTGTACTTCATTAATTTCCCTATTTTTTTTCTTGATTTTTCATTGTATTTTTGACAAATGAGGAGGGGAGGGGGGGACCTTATTCAATGCTAGTTGGCTGATGCCTGCTAATTAGTAATTACTACCCATGACTTCTTCTCACTTTTTAGCTGATAAAGTCTGTTTTCATCAGAAGACGCGGATGATGTTTGATTATGTTTTGTATTGAAAGGTAATCACAGAAGCACCTGTGGCCTAATGGATAAGGCCTTTGACTTCTAATCAGACGATTATGTGTTTGAGTCCCACCAGGTGTGATTCCTTTTTCCGGGAAAATCTTTGCAATTTCGCTATTTTGAATAGCGGGTTAAGTTCACAACGCGTTTCTTTTTTCTGGAAAAGTTTTGATATTTCACCGTTTTGAATAGCGGGTTCAACAAAGCCCACGTCAAATGTAATTAATACTAATTCCAATTTCCAATCCAGCCTTTTCTTTTTAAATTTACAAGGCAAATATAAACATAAATATATACATTCAAATTCAACCATATTATAGGATCAAATAGCATTTTGACCCCCTCTATTTGCCAACTTATCAAATAGCCTCCTATACTGTAAATCACTATTTTTATCCCCTCCTACTTTAATCACTTTGCATTTTGGATCCTTCCATTTCAACTATCGTCTTCATGACATTGAATTTGAACACATCTGCAGATCGATGGAAAGAGATATAAGAGGTAGGGCACTAAGAGTTGCCAGGGAGATCAATTGAGAAGGTATCGCGAAGAGTATGGTGAAATATCAATGATTTTAGAATCATACATTTTATTCATCAATTTCATCATATGTAATTATATATACATATACTAGATTTATGGCCCATTGGCGGGATGTGGTTGAAATCACAAATTAAATTTTAATATTAAAATTAATTTTCCAAATTTTAATAATACTAATTATATAATAGTAAATAATAGAGAAAGTATGAAACTCTAAATAAATACTTCAATAAATTTTATTTTTCACAAATAGTCGTAAAATAATTCTTTTTTCAACTCAAAACTATAAATATAAAGGCAAAAATAAATCTGCAAAAAAGTGGGTAGAGAAGGGATGAGATGAGCGTCCAGGATTTTGTGGGTTTGGAAAGTTCCAAACCCATTTTCAATCATTAGATCTAGTTTGACCATTTGATCAATCTAATGGTCCAGATTTGATAGGGGCATTTAGGACTTTACACAAACAATTTAATTAATATATTTAATTTAAATATTTTATTATTATTATTTATTTATGTTTTATTTTTTTATTACAATGGACTCAGTAGCAGGCAACTGTCGCCTGCCATCGTTGCCCATAACCGGCCGTCGGCCACCGTCCTCCGGCCGTCGGCGCCGACCACCGGCGCCGGTGATTTTTCCGGCAATTTTTTCGGTGACTTTTCTCCGACGATTTTTTTGACGATTTTTTCCGACAACTTTTTCAACGAGGACAAGTTAACTAGTTAACTTGATTTTTACTATTAACTTATTAGCATGATTTTTTTATTAATAACTAGTTAACTAGGTAACTTGGGTTTTTACAGTTAATTAGTTATCAAAATTAGTTAACTAGTTAACATCAAGATTTAGATACGAGTTAACTAGTTAACCAATCGAGTTAACTAGTTAACCAGTCGAGTTAACTAGTTATCTAATTGAGTTAACTATTTAACCTGGTTAACTAGTTATTAAGTAGTTAACCAATCGAGTTAACTAGTTAACCAGTCGAGTTAACTAGTTATCAAGTTGTTAACTACTTATCTAATTGAGTTAACTAGTTAACCTGGTTAACTAGTTATTAAGTAGTTATCTAATCGAGTTAACTAGTTAACCAATCGAGTTAACTAGTTATCAAGATGTTAACTACGTATCTAATTGAGTTAACTAGTTAACATGGTTAACTAATTATTAAGTTGTTAACTAGTTAACCAACCGAGTTAACTAATTAACTCATCGAGCTAACTAGAAACCATGAATCATGAATTAGCAAAAGCCCCAACAAAAAATAACAAAAACACCTACTGCATTACTATAAAAACAAGAACAAAGCCAGCTAGCTAGACCAAACCATGATCTGCAATCGGACAGTAGACGCTAGCTAGATAGCAAATAATTTTGAATTCACAATAGCTCATTCATAACAAATTAACAATAGATGCTAATTAACAAATTAACAAATTAACAATTGAATTCACAATAGTCGCGGCAGTGAGAAATAAAGAATAGGAAATTAATTAATTAGGGTAAGCTGTCGGCTGAAAGATAAAGAAATAGAAAATTAAAGATATTTTTAAAATGACAAAAACGCCCCTCGGGTTGTTACGTTTGGAACGTTCCAAACCCATGGGTTTGGACGCAGATCCGATGCCGGTAGAGAATATTGGTAGGAAATCTTTTATTTAAAAAATAAGAGGCAAATAATAGGTTGAACAAAATACGTGGTAGTTTTTTCTTTAAAAGAGAGAGTTGATGGGTGAATCCTAAATTGAAGGAGAGGAGAGGAAAGTATGAAAAATGCTGATGTGGCAGCTTCTATATCTCATTTTTTTTCATATATATTATTATGGTGAACACTCCAGTGCACCCGCTTGCGTGTCGCGATCTCATCCATCCGTTCAATCAACGGATCTCAAGCCTTTGAAATAAATAGGATTAAATTAATTAGTTTTATCATTATTCTATTCCACACATGACATATTACATTTAAGTACCTATTATTATACTTCAGGATGATGGTATAATTTTTTCTCTTCATTCAGTTTGTTTACTTCAGGATGATGGTATAATTTTTTTTTTCAGGATTATATGTAATATGTCCTATGTGGAATAGAATAATAATAAAACTAATTAATTTAATCCTATTTAATTCAAAGACTTGAGATCCGTTGTTTGAACGGACGGATGAGATCGCGACACGCAAGCGGGTGCACTCGGTGCACCCACCTAGCTGGGTGCACTGGAGTGTTTTCCATATATTTATAGATTTTTAATGAGAAAATGGTGTTTTGCCCCCTCTACTTTGCCAAGTTAACAAACAGCCCCTATACTATGAAATGATCAATACCCCCTCCTACTATGCCAACTTAACAAACAGCCCCTTCCATCCAAATTTCCATCCAAAATTTCGTTAAGTGATGACTCACCAATATGACTCATCCACAATTAATGACTGTACATTGCCACATCAACGACTTTCATCCATCTCAACTGAACTAAAAAGAAAAAAAGAAAAATTATAAAAAAATTAAATTTAATTTATAAATAAAAAAATAAAAATATTTTTTAAAAAATATTTCCCTTATGGATTTTAATATTAAAAATGAAATTACATTTTTTCTAAAATAAATATAATTTTTTTTTCTAAAATAACTTTGAAATTTTAAATCCAAAATATTTATTTAATTGAAAACATTAAAAATAAAAATCCATAAAAAAATTAAATATATACTTTTTTATTTATAAATTTAAAATTAATATTTTTATTGCCTTTTGTACTTAAAATGTACTGTCATTAATGATGTGGCAATGTACAATCATTAATTGTGGATGAGTCATATTGGTGAGTCATCACTTAACGGAATTTTGGATGGAGTTTTGGATGGAAGGGGCTGTTTGTTAGGTTGGCATAGTAGAAGGGGGTAAATTGATCATTTCATAGTATAGGGGGCTGTTTGTTAACTTGGCAAAGTAGAGGGGGGCAAAACACCATTATCCCATTTTTAATTGAAAAAAATACTTGGTAAGCTAATACATGGCCGGTAAACTGAATGTGCACCAATGAACGTCATGAAGACGATAGTTGGAATGGAATGACCCAAAATGCAATGTGATCAAAGTAGGAGGAGTAAAATGAACGATTTATAGTATAGGGAACAATTTGTTAAATTTATAAAGTAGAGGAGCTGAAAGTGCTATATTCCAATTATTAATTATCATCTTATTCTTAAGCAAACACAACTTACGTTTGACAATGTGTGTCCTAAAATTGGGCACCCACCCAAAAGTGACCTAATTTCGGTTAATTTTACCTGGCCGACTTGAAAATTTAACAAATCCGGGTGAACCCGTGACCCAGTTATTCCAGGCGACAGACATGGGCGTTATTCTTGATATAATCTGCGACACCCGATCGATGAGTACCTATATGAAAACGACATCATTTATACATTCATATATAAGACATCATTTATACATTCATATATAAGATGCAAGTTTCATGTGTTTTCAACTAACCCTAGATATCCTTTCACATTTTGTGAAGAGAGTTTAGAGTCCATACAGTGATTCCATAGTGTGATTCTCCTAATTCTATAGCGAAGATTACTCCAAGGATCTATCAGATTCACAAATTTGTCGAAGATATCTCCTGACTATCCTCCTCATAGGTTCCCACAAAGATTATCGACGTGGGATTCATCCAATCATATGGCGATTTATGATTGAAAAGACTAAAATGACTCATCATTGAGTTCAATCCAATAAATCAAATCCTTCTGTTTCCCGTTGAAATTTAAACTTTTATCATAGAAGAGATAAATAAACAAGATTCGAGGAGGTAGACAAGAACGAGATTGCATACCTTGAAAAAACATGTGCCCTTTTGTTTTGACTTCTTGGTTTTACCCTATACTCAAATGCTTTTAAGGAGCTAGCTAGTCAAATATCTTACCCACAAAAGAAGTGAGGAAAAAAGTTTAACAATCCAAAAAATCAAATCCTTTTCCAGTGTTAATTGATTGTGTCCTAATGGCAAGAAACGACTTGTCCTCAAAACAAGAATAACTAACTTTTACCTATTGACAGGAATAGGGACATGATCTACGTCCAACCAAACCAGGTTGAACTGTTCCAACCAAATAGACCGGAGGGGTAGTCCCGGTATTTTAAAAAATTGGCTTCGGCTTCGGCAGTCGGCAATCAGAGTTATGGAAATCAGTATCCCAACTTCCAGCCCACCAATCGTCTCCTTTAACCTCTCCACCTTGCCGTCGATGTCGCTGGCGAAGTCGACGACCACCGTCTTGATCTCGACCTTCTCGGGGTACTTTGCCCCATCTCCTTCCGATCTAACCGCCGTCGCCAAACAGAATCCAAGCAAAGCAGCTCTGATTTAGTCATCGTATATAGAGTAAGTGTAGCGAGACGAATACATCAGAAGGAAGAGTAACAATATTCGATTACATTAAGGGCGAGTCAGGTTGGAAGCGGCAGAGACGGCCATCGGCGTTTGCAAAATCAGTCACTGAGTCGACAGAAGGAGGTTGAGGAAGAGTGATTAATTTGTCACCTAGATAAGTCAAGTGACTGATTTGTAGTTATAAGAAAATATGGGGATTGTTTAGTAATTATTAAAATATTCAATTTGTTTTGTTTCGTAATCAGATTATCACTGTTTTCTTGTTATTAACAATTTGGGATTTTGGCCAAGTTTGAATGTTTGGAATCACCTGGTAAAATGAACATTCCTAGTATTAAAATTAGTCACTATATTTTTATTTATAGATAGTTTGATTGATGTATTAAAATTTGTAATTTTAGTCACTAATTTTTATGTTGTTGACATTGATAACTAG
The DNA here is from genome assembly GCA_034768395.1 of Linum lewisii. Lineage (NCBI taxonomy): Eukaryota > Viridiplantae > Streptophyta > Magnoliopsida > Malpighiales > Linaceae > Linum > Linum lewisii. Next base: position 18,835,826 of record CM068302.1, on the reverse strand, counting down.
TTAACTTGATTTGTTAACTAACTAGTTAAATTTAGTTAACGAGTTAACTATTTAACCAATTAACTAATTAAATTTAGTTAACGAGTTAACTAGTTAACCAATCGAGTTAACTAGTTATCACATTGCTAACTAGTTATCTAATCGAGTTAACTAGTTAAATATAACAAGTTAACTAGTTAAATATAACAAGTTAACAAGTTAACCAATTAACTAGTTAAATTTAGTTAACGAGTTAACTAGATATCACGTTGTTAACTAGTTATCTAATTGAGTTAACTAGTTAAATATAACAAGTTAACTAGTTAAATTTAGTTAACGAGTTAACTAGTTAACCAATCGAGTTAACTAGTTAACCAATCGAGTTAACTAGTTATCACATTGTTAACTAGTTATCTCGATTGGTTAACTAGTTATCTCGATTGGTTAACTAGTTATCATCTTTAAAAATGTTAACTAGTTATCTTAGTCATGATGTTAACTAGTTAACTCGATAAGTTATCTAGATAACTAATTATGTTAATTTGATAACTAGTTAACTAATGTTGATAACAAGTTATCAAACAAAAAACCTTGTTAACTAGTTATCAGATAAAAACCATGTTAACTAGTTATCAGTTAAAAAACACTGTTAACTAGTTAACAACAAAAAAATGTGTTAGCTAGTTAACTAATTAACTAATTTTGATAACTAGTAATCAACTAATTTTTTTGTTAACTAGTTATCTAAATCATGATGTTAACTAGTTATTAAACAAAAAACGATTTTAACTAGTTATCAGGTAAAAACCATGTTAACTTGTTATCAGTTAAAAAAACACTGTTAACTAGTTAACATAAAAAAAAGTGTTAACTAGTTAACAACAAAAAAAAAGTGTAAACTAGTTTATTTTAAAGAAAAAATTTATTTTTTTTTAATTTGCAAAATAAAAAATTTCTGCCGGAAAAGTCGCCGGCGACGGTGGTGGGCTGCCGGAGAGTCAACGGCAGCCCCTGGGAATTAAATTATTTATTTAAATATAATAATTAAATTATATGTGTAAAGTCCTAAATACCCCTAACAATCTAGACCATTGGATTGGTCAAAGGGTCAAAGTGTGATATAATGGTTGAGATGAAGGTTGGAAGTTTCCAACCCTTGGAAATGGTTGGATGGGGATCAGCTGCCGACATGAATATGCTTATCCTCGAATGGATAGCTAATTAGTGATCCTATTATGGTTACCTTTTTAGAGTTAACTAGAATTACCCGCGCGATGCAGCGGAAAATTTTAGAGTACAAGTAATGGTAGTTTTGATTAATAGTGATGTCAAATTTGAGATGGTAGTAAAATAAGCAACCGAAAAAAACCAAAAGACATAGAAGAGTGTTGATTAGCACATAGCGAGATGGTTGTGATATAGGCAACCGAAAAAAGAACCAAAGAAATAGAAGAGTGTTGATTGATTAATTGACATAATGTGTAGCACACAAGAAAAATAATTTGGAACAATGACAGGAGGGGCGAGGTTGTTTTTGCAACGTCAATTATGGAGATGAGAATGCTACAAGCCCATAAACTTTACCCTCATAACTCACAAACCCACCCAACACAAGATGACTCACAAAAGACCACTCTTAAAAATCTATGATCCAAGTCTTCAATACTTTAATGGAGGGAAGGAAACACTATTCATTCAATAGTAACACCCCCGGCGAAGGATGGTGACATAATTTAAATTATGTCACCTAAACAAAATCCACTCACAGCCGTTGGATTCACAAGCCATAGGATCTGATCGGATTATGCTAATTAATTAGGGAATTAGTCAATTAATTGCATTGATTATATTTGAGTCATTTTAGGAAGGCATTTATATAATGATATTATTCTTATTCTTTGTAATCAATCTTTTATTTTGTTACCAAATTATTACTAATATTATTCCTGCTCAAATCCGAGATTAAACATATATCTTACCTGCTATTTTTTCATTATTCAGTCCTTATTCTCATTTCCCTAGCTTGCGGCTGTTTGCTTGTCTCATGGAGTCTCATGTTGTAATCGATGAAGCCAACCAGCAGCCTAGGAGCGAAGGTTTTGATCTTAATCTCATACCCGATGATCCAATCGATGAAAATCATTCAGAAACGACTGAGAATATTGTACCATCGGCAGACAATCTCGAAATTTTGCAAGGACACAATATGCAGCTAATAATATTATCCAGCTAATACTATTATTTCTAAACTTTCATTTTTTACTTACTCAGTATCAACTCGATTTTCAATACGATAATAAATGATTTATTTTTTATGTTTTGTGTTCATAATCATCTTCAGTTGATATTTCGTTCATTGTTCCTTTTTAGTTTCAAATAACTGATAATGTTATATATCTAATAATAGTATTTTATCAATTCTGATGTTCATCAGGCTTACGAAATCAATAATAGTAACGCTACAATACTATTATTACTTCATCTAGCACCACTTCAACCCTTTCATAGAACACAAAAACAGAGTCATTCTAAATACAAGAATTCTCGTACAAAAGGAATCAAACAAACCACAATAACACAAATCATTCATCTGAAACAACAACTTCTGCTGATAATAGTATTAGATCTCCAAACCATTCCCAAACATTTGCAGCAAAACGGGAAATCGAAACATAGACATTTCAAACAAGTTTCATATGCGATACTAGTATTAACCTAATAATAGTACCCAAACCATTCCCAAACAATTGCAGCAGAACGGAAAATCGCGATGAATGTTGGTTAAGAAACCTAATTCCCAACACAATCGAAACCCCAAAAACGTCTGATTGCACGAAACCACAGCGGCTGCACTAAACAACTGCACCAAATCAGGAATCGAAATTAGTTGGGATGAATCGGCAGAGGGAATGTCGCTCGGTAGTGCTTACCTAAACGAGAAGACTGAGTCGGCTCTTCCAGCGACGGCGGTTGCAATCGGCGACTAAGAGCAGACTCGTTTTTTACTGCAAATAAGATTTGGGAGAGAATGGGGGTGCGGTTTGTTTTGTGGCAACGGTTAAAAGAGGAATGAAAATGGAAAATGTAAGTAGTATAATGGAATTTGGAGTAATAAAAATATTTAATATGGCATAATAAATAGGGGAATCCCATTATTTTATTACTATAATCCCTCCACCATTAGATCTATTCTATGGAGATCTAATGGCTCTTATGGATTATGTCTTATAGACATAATCCATAATTTTGTCACCACTCCTAATCCGGTAACACCCCTTCTCCCTTTATATATAGTAACACCCCTTCTCCCGAACAACTGCCATAAAAATCCTAATATTTATACTTCAAATTTATTTGAATTTAACTATTTGCTTACAATAATATTAAAAGCTTCTCATCTACTTGTCTGAATATCTAATAAGATTGTCACATTCATATTAAAAGCTTTATCTATCCACCAAAACATTGAATATGGCTCTTCCAAAAAAGCAGCATGTAATGTTATCATACCTAGCTAGCCCCATCTATGGCTTTTTAGGTAATTAGTGTTAGTAGTCCTATTCGTTTGGGTTTTGTACAAAATCATCCCATATTTTTAAAAATAAACAGATGACATATGTTTTAGAATTGTATAAAATCATCCCACTATTAACTTTTTTGGCTAAATCGCCTTGTCAACATGCCAAGTCAGCAAAAAATGTACACGTGGAAGGTCCAACTCAACTTTATTAACCCAATTGATCATGTATCGAACATTTCTCGAATAGTTGAAGGAATAAAATAAAATATCAAAATTGAGTTGGTTAGGTAAGGTTTGATAAATGACTGGTTGGGTTAATAAAGTCGAGTGGGACATTCCAATTATACCTTTTTCTGCTGACTTGGCATGCTGACAAGGCGATTAAACCGAAAAAGTTGACGGGTGGATGATTTTGTACCATTCTGAAATGTATGAGATTCATATGTTTATTTTTAAAGATATGAGACGATTTTGTACAAATCTCAAACAAATGGGACTACTAATGTCGATTACCCATTGCTTTTAGTACTGGATAATTAGAGGTTTTGAGTTCAAATCAAAGTTTTGATTATTCTTTTGATTCATTCTACTTATTATCTATTATTTATTCTCTAAAATAAGCGATGACAGGAAAAAAATCCCCTAGTCAAGAAGTAAAACATTTGGTCAGAGATTGACTTGAGTACATATATTTCGAGTGACTCTCACAACTATAAGGTAATTTTTTTTTCTTATTGACAACTAATAAATGATAAAAAACAATCCAGAGTAGCAAGGGTTAGACAATTTTTAACATGTAAATTTGCAGCTTCAACCAACCAAAAAGACTAGTAACATGTGACTGTTAAACATTCTCGTGGAAATTATCCATGGTGAGGCTTTTTTTTTGTCACAAAATAGTTATAATATTATTTTTAATTAATTAAAATGATAAAAATGTATAGGAAAAGTGACATTCAATAATGTGATGGAGTGGATAATAAAAGGCACATGATAACATTAAAGGGAGCTGAAAAAACCTCCACCAAAACAAAATTAGAGGATTCTTTCTAGGGAATCTGATTTCATTATATTCCTTTAAAATCTATATTACATATTGTGAAGATCACATGCACAATGGCATGACCCATTACCCACATTGAATGTGAGAGTGTCTTGTTCCCATATAAATATACGACCCATTCCACTTAGAACAAGACAACTTTTTGGGTGTTTGGTCTTATACAAGGTTATTATGTGTTACATGCTTTGTGTTTTCTCTAAAGTTTTATCTCTCTCTTTCCAAATAAAAAACAATCTATTTTGGTTACTTTTTTTTTGGGTAAATAAACGGGTGTACAAGCACCCTTAGCTATTAATAATAATCGAGCGGGGGAAAACCACTCCAATACAATCGCTCCTTAGAGCGGCTAAGACATTAGAAGGAAGGTCGCAAACGATATGAGTACCGAGCGATTGCCTATGGCCGAGATGGGCAAGGAGATCGACAACTTGGTTCGTCTCTCTATAAGAGTGATGACGTTTAACTTGCCACTGTCTATTCCGCAAATTGCGGATATGTTGAATAATATGACCATGCCTGGTATCCTCAGGTTGTGACCCAAGAATGACCGCCAAAGCAGAGGAAGAATCCAGCTCGAGGATGACTTTCCTCAACCCAAGTTCCCAAGCAATATGAAGGCCGATTTCGGCTCCCCGAAGTTCAGCTCTCATGATGGAGCGTGTCCCAAGATTGGTTGTGAAGGTAGCCAAGTTCCGGCCCTGAGCGTCCCTTATGATTCCTCCAGCGGCCACCGAGTTCTCATGTTGAAGGACAGAGCCATCGGTATTAATCTTAACCCAATCATCTGGAGGAGGAATCCAACTAAGGAGAGATTCCTGTAACATATAGAGTTTGTAACTTATCTAAGAACATTAATAATGATCATAAGCCTTTACTAGCAGTCATTAACTTATCTAAGAACATTAATAAGTTTTCGAATGGTAGTAAATCCCAAATAAATGATAGGTACACAAACTTGCAACAATTTCACAAGTTGGAACTAGTGAATCTAACAATCTTTCTTAATAATGTTTTAAATCTTTTAAAGAATTATTTATTTGAGAATGTTATGAAGATCTAAATACAGGAATTTCATAATTAACAAGTCACTCCATTGACATACAAGCAATGGCGTATCTAGGGGAGTCGGGGAGTCATGACTCCATCCTTTCTCGATATTGAGCGTAAAATCGCAGGTAAAATTTGGTATTTTCGGTGATTGGCGCCGTGATATTTGAAGTTCGGCTCCTCCAATATTTTGTTTTTGTGAAATATTGTCTTAAATTTTACTTAATAATTACTCATAATTAACTTATAATATGTAATAATTATAATATTTGATCACAAATTATCCAAATTTGAATAAAAAATTATCGGTGGCACATATAATTCTTTTTTAGTAATTAAGCAACCTTTAATAAAAAAAAAACTTATGCACTTTTACTTAGTATTATATTTAAGAAATTTTCTACTATTATCCAAATTCGAAGAAATTATTTTACAGATGGCACCTCTTATCGATTTAGAATTCAGCTCTCCTCATATACCAATCCTGATTACTCCACCGAATGACACTAACCCACAATGTTGGGGTCACTAAAAAATAAAATAAACAACGATGTTTCCACTAATTTCAGTTTGGTATATATTAAAATAACTCGGGTGTATAACACCAAATACTCTAGTTCAAATTTTATTGGTTTTATTTTTAAGTTTTCAACTGGCGGAGCTATGGATGGCCACTCGGCACCCTGAGCCTGGACTCAAAGTCCACTAGACCTAAATAAATAAAAAAATACATATTTTTTTGTACAAAAAACATGTTCGATCCATTATATTTTAAGTATTAAGCTCATGGTCTACTTAATTACTGGCTCCGCGCCACTGACCGGATCAAAGGTCCAAAAGTTCCAAAAAGAGTTGCAACCACCAACTAGCAGTAATAGACTGTTCATTAAAATTCAACATTTACGTTCATATTCTATGTTGCATAAACTTAGGGTTTAATGAATCGGTAATACACTAATTAATACACCAACAATATTGGGAAGCCGCCCATATATATGAAACCGTGTCTGTGACTTCTCTGACATATTTTTTCATGGCATTGGGAAGCTAATAAGTACGGGACAGAATGGGTCAATTATAAAAAAAATTCTCTTGTTTCTAGCTCTCCTAATAAATGTTGTACCGCCAAATTAACTTGACCATTCTCCATATCTCAAACTTATATGCAACAAGTAGGGGTGGAAATTGGGAGGGAATGGGAGGCCCATTCCCATATTTCCAAAATCCCAATTCCGAATTAAATTAGAGTTCCCATTCCCAATCCCGAATTTAATTTAGGAATTTTTATTCGGGAACGGAAATTCTAATTTGGGAATCGGGATCCCAAAGTCCCAAATTCAAATTAACACATGGAATCTTTTCCAAATTTGGCCAAAACTTTGTAATCGGATTTTCATCTTCGGACTTCTGCATATGTCGCCGAACTTTTGCCGACGAATTTTCATCTAAGTCGCCGAAATTTCTCCGCCGCCGGATTACTGTCACTACCGCCAAACTTTTGCCAACAAATTTCTATTGTCGTACTTTCCAAAATGTTGCCAAACTTCTGCCGCCAGATTTCCGTCAACACCACTAAACTTTCGCCGCCGAATTTTTGTCGTCGGACATTCGCAGATGTCGTCGAACTTCCGCCGCCAAATTTTCATGAACGTATTGTCGCCAAAATTTCGCCGTCAAATTTCTATTGATGTCACCGTACTTTACCCGCCGCCATATTTCCATCACCACCGCCAAAGTTTCGGCGCTGAATTTCCTTCGTTAGAATTTAACAATGTCGCCGAACATCCGCCGCCGAATTTCTGTTGACGTCATCGGATTTTTGCTGTTGGAATTTTTTCACCACCGCCAAAATTTCGCCGCAGATTTTTGTCATTGGACTTCCGCACATGACGCCGAAATTTTGCTGACGAATTTTCAACGACGTCGCAGGAATTTTTCCGCCAAATTTCCATTGATGTCGCCGTACTTTCTCCGACGCCAGATTTTCATCACCACTGCTAAACTTCGCCGCCAAACTTCCTCAAATGTCGCCGAACTTCCGCCGAATAATTTTCATCGATGTCGCCGAAATTCCGCCGTCAAATTCCATCTAAGTTGCCGGACTTTCTCCGCCGCCAGATTTTTGTCGTCGGATTTTCACAGATGTCGCCGAATTTCCATCTATGTCACCAGAATTCTGCCGTCATATTTTCATCGACGTCATCAGAATTTCTTTGCCGCCAAATTTTCGTCGATATCGACAAAAATTTAGCGATAATACCCTAAACCCTAATTGGTGGAATTCAATAGCAAAATTTTGATGGCAGAATCCCAAATGTTAAAAGGATTTTGACGGTATAATCTTGACAATTGAATTATGCAAGTATAATTTATGACAACATATTTTTTTATTCAAACTTTACCAGCAAAAAGTTTGACGGGTTAAATCCCAAACAAAATGTTCTTACGGATTAGACTTTGTTTGATGGGTTAGTTTGGTATTTGGGTTTTCCCAGACCCAAACTTAATTTTCCATTCCCATTTCTTAAACCCAAACCCAATTTTCAATTTTAATTTTGGTATATGGGTTCCCAATTCCCTAAATAATTTGGGAATTTTAATTTGGGAAGGGGAATTCCCCAATCCCAAACCCAAACTTCCACCCCTAGCAACAAGATGATGTGATAGCCCTAGTTGAGTTGTTCGTCTGGTTCTTTAATTGCGACTTCTAGGATTTATGATCTTAGCCTATTTGAATAGAGCCATATATTTAGGGATGGCAATTTATAACCTACCCTAGGGTATCCTACCCTACCCTACCCGGTCAACGAGGATAATACCCTGTGTTGACAGGGTAAGGGTAGGTTAAGGGTATTACCTTAGATGAAAAATTAGGATAAGGGTAGGATAAGGGTATGACCAAAACCCTACCCACAAATACCCTACCCTTAATCTCACTATAAATCTAAGTAATTTTTATATAAAATTACCAAACAAACTATTGTCCACGGTTGATTCATGAGATGACTCACAATTAAATAAAATAAAAGCACATTATAATCATTAATATTTAATTATTTACTTGATCATGATTCAAGTCTTGATTTAGAATGATATAATTATGGTTGATAGTAGAAATTAATAGTCATATATTTGTATAATATTACTTTATATATATTTTGTGCTTATATAATGTATTTTATTTTATTTATGTGGTTGAGAATGGTGTGTTTTGGTATAAACATTATCCAAAAAATTGTGTAATAAGCACTACAACATAACCTAGCTACGAGGCAGATACACGGAGGCACATAGAATATTTGCCTCTAAATATACTTTTAAAGAACAAATACTATATGTGCCTCTATAGATGCAAATATCTGCCTCTAATTGTATTTTTTTATTTATTTTAAGTTTAATAAATATTATTTTATAGTTTTAGAGGCAGATAATTTATAACTGCCTTTACGGAAAATTCCTTTAGAGGCAGATAATTTATAACTGCCTCTATAAGTTACACAGAAAATTTCTTTAGAGGCAGATAATTTATAACTGCCGCTATAAGTTATATGGAAAATTCCTTTAGAGGCAGATAACTTATAACTGTCTCTATAAGTTACACATAAAATTTCTTTAGAGGCAGATAATTTATAACTGCCTCTATAAGTTATACAGAAAATTTCTTTAATTTAGAGGTAGATAATTTAGAACCGACTTTATAGGTTCTACGATTAAAATATTTAGAGCTAGATAATTTATAGTTGTCTCTATATGTTGTATGATTAAAATTTGCAGCGGTAGATAACTTGTAAACTATGTACTTTTTGTATAGATAAAATATAATTTTTTTAAAAGGTGAAATATATGTGTGTATATATATAATAAACATTGATGATTTTATTTTCTAATAATGATTAAGGAGAAATTTACGTTTTTCAATTTCTTTTGTTGGCATAGTTTCTGCATATCTTTGAGTTTTGTGATTCATATTTAAAAACTGCGTAAAAAATATCAGTAAGTACTCTTGAACCAAGTGGTAAGAACTAAGAACTTAGCACATTTCCTTCAGCCACCTGGTTCAAATCCCGTAGATAGCAAAAAAGTAGAAAATGATGTATGTAAATAGTGAGAGAGTCCAATAGAGGAAAATATCCTGGTAGGTGATAAATTTTTTTTAAAGGCATAACAAAATAATAGTAGTTTAAAGTAGTAATTACTAACAATTATATCTGCCACTAATTCTTCCATTAGTGACACATAACAAGTGCCACCGTATTTGCCTCTAAAGACCTTTAGCCGCAGCAGCGTTAGTGGCACTTAAGCTATCTGCCTCTAAAACTCTATAGAGGCAAAACAATGACTTTTAGAGGCAAATACGGTGTGCCTCCGTAGCTAGGTTTTGTTGTAGTGAAGAGTCGATCAAAATATCCAGGGTACCCACGTACCCTTTGAGTATTTGTAGGGTATGGTAAGGTTAGTACATTAGTCACGATTTATAAGTAAACCGTGACTAATTAGTCATGATTTTTTGTAAACCGTGACTAATTAGTCATGATTTTTTGTAAATCGTGACTAATTAGTCATAATTTTTTGTAAATCGTGACTAATTAGTCATGATTTTTTGTAAACCGTGACAAATTAGTCACGGTTTATAAGTAAACCGTGACTAATTAGTCATAATTTTTGTAAACCGTGACAAATTAGTCACGGTTTATAAGTAAACCGTGACTAAATTAGTCACAGTTTACTTATAAACCATGACAAATTTGTCATGGTTTATAAGTAAACTGTGACTAATTTAGTCACGGTTTACTTATAAACCGTGACTAATTTGTCACGGTTTACAAAAAATCATGACTAATTAGAATTAGTCACAGTTTACTTATAAACCATGACAAATTTGTCATGGTTTATAAGTAAATTGTGACTAATTAGTCACAATTCAATTAAACCGTGACAAATTAGAAACCGTGATAAATAATTCGTAACCAATCATCAATTTTCTTGTAGTGAACCCACATTTTTTGTAAAAAACATTATGTTTCTCCGGTTCCTCACGCCCCTAAAACAGCCCTCCCATGATGGTGGCCCAAGTTTCATTTAGTCCTCTCCAACAAGAGGACCATTTCTTCAATTTTCTTGATACTAAGCCACATGACATACACTTCATATATAGTGTTCAACACTTTTACCCAAAGTTTGTTTTGTCTCTTAATCATGAACCAAGTAAGCTTCATGAGGAAAGCATGATTCAACTCCCTCGCATGTCGGAGGCCTAAACCACCTTGGTCTTTTGGACTACAAACATTTTCCCAATTAATTATATGTGTCTTCCTCTCCCTTTACTCGACTCCCAAATTAAAAATCATATCTTTTTGTCAACAAACACTTTTCATGTTTGCACCAGGATCAATGTTGTCTGCATAGCATATGTTGGGAGGGTGTTAAGAACCGACAAAGTGAGATCCTCCTTGTTGCGAAAAGTGATTTAGCTTTCCATCTTGCCAATTTTTTCTCTATTCTCTCAATCATGTATCTATACAAATCTTTCGAGTTCCTTCCATGAATGATTGTAATAACGAAATATCTACATGAATCATGGATGGCTTGGATCCTCATGGTATTGCAAACATGTTGTGAGACACCTCTCTCACACATTCTTAGAGAATTAACCCAAGACTTCTCCCTACTATATTCTAGCCATAACATATCGGTCTCATTCTTCTTCACATGATAAACCATATATATATTGACACTCTTATGATTTTGAAACCGCGAGTCATGCCAATGGTGGTGCATGAGCTCGACCAAGAGATGGTTGAACATTTGTGTCAGATGCTATTCTACGAGCGATAACCTCATATGCTTTTCCAGTGAGAATCTTATATGCATTGATGAGTTATAGAGAAGTGAGGGTGAATTTGTGTGCATTCACGTTTTCTTCATTGGCATATGAGGAGACTTAGGTCGACTCGAGGAGTAATTAAGGAGGTTGGGGTTTTAGTGTCGATGTAGAAAAGGAATCATCATAGATGGATACATCGGTGGTTGCTGCTAGACCCGGAGATAATCCTTTAAATCGTCGACATTGCTAGTGTTAGGAGGCAATAACTCCATTTTCTTCTTTTGTTTCAAATCACACTCCCATGTAATTTGATTCCTTCAAAAATCACAACACTTCTCGATTTATCTTCAATTCCTGCAAATTCGTTTTTGTTTATTGAATCGTGTATACCTTCATTGAATTATTAGTTATTTTGGTAAGTGTGCAACTAGAAACAAGGTTGATTGAGTTTTGTGCAATCAATGGTGGTGATGTCCACGATGTCGACTTTGTTTTTTTATTTATGTTCTTAAAATTATTTTCCTAAATTTTATTATTTATTTTCAAAAAGTTGATGTTGATATGACATGTTTGTAACGTCAATTGACATGTTGAATTTTGGGTTTAGGGTTTCATTAACATGGACGAAAAAATTTATTGGAAGTCACTGTTTTAGCTAATCAATATTTGTCACGAAAATTGGACAAAATTAACATATTCTGAAAAACGATTAATTAGATTCATATTTTAAGTTTCTTAGAAACACTATTGAATATTTGTTTCTTGAACCAATTTGTTTGAACTTGTTCTTTAAATGGCTTTTAGTCATTTGTCATTAATTACCCTTTAACTTGTACTATTTTTCATAGTCTAAATCCACAGACCAATTCAAATTTGACAACATTGCTTTACCCTGCTCGAATAAAATTAAAATTTCATTTATTCACTCTAATGTTTGAGTTACATCATATTCATACCCATCCCATAAAAAAAAAAGGTTCACCCCAAACATGTTAATCACCATTAACTTATTGATTTTGTGTTGTGATCTGAAAAAAAAAAAAAACCCAGCTTATTTTCCTGATAGTCATTTATCTTGACGGCATCATTTTATCATATGATATCTTTTTCCTTAGCAATTATAATTGCAGACACACTCTACAAGAGCAAAGGGTGGTGTAGCAGGGCTACATTCTCCAAATACATTGTATCTTTTTTTGCATTCCTCATAGCATTCTTTTCCCCCGTTACAAGGTTCTATCTTCACGCAATTTTTCGCTTCTGCTGCTAACTTCGTCCCGCCTTTACATGAAAATTATTAGAAAGTAACAGAGAGTATTATTTCACCAATAAAAACAAATAAATTTAATGATAACTTCAAATTTCACTAAGAGGAGCAAAGCTTCTTACCAAATGAGGCGAGGAACAAAAATGAAAGAAAAAAACATAGTGCAAATGATAACGCCAATAAAATGATAATGAAAATTTTTATAGTTTGTGTAATGTGTTTCTTAATTCTTAAAAATAGATGACCAATTAAGTTTGTTATTTATAAGAAGAAATTTTTCTATAACTACGAGGATGCGAATTTTGATTTGTAAAGATGGTGAAAACAAATAAGACAATAGTGGATATATTCCATATTAGTATATAATTAAGATACAAATCATGAATATTTTCTTAGATACTAATAAAAAACTAATAAAATATTTTCATACATATCATTTTAGGAGAAACTTCCATTTTAGTACAAATCCTAATGGTGCAATCTAGACATTCATTTTTTTAGTTGGACAAATAATTACTCATTTTTGGTAAAAATATCTTTGTGAAATGAAATTTGTAGTAACTAAATTTTTAAATTTTTTTAGTAATTTTTCTATTTATGATTATTATTTTTATTATATTTTTTTTCGATTTTGATAAAAATAACTCTAGGAGTCATTCTAGTTATAGTCTGCTACTTTCTTTCAAATTATTTAAAATAAATTTTTTAATATTCATCGAATTGTTTTTTGTTCATTGATAAATGACGCCTTTGTCGGGGACTTCTTTCCGTGTGTAAATACGCGCTTTTTACTATTCTTCACTTTCGCATTACATTTCTTAGTAACATCCACTTTCAGTTTACTTTGGTGTTCTTGTTTTTGTTCTTGCAAGTTTATGAGAAGACCTTTTACTCGCTCTCAATCTAAGCTCAAAGCTTCGACTAAGGACTTAGGCAAGAAGGCAGTAGGAAGTTCTAGTAATAAAACCCAAGACAAGCAACCCAAACACCGAGTTTTTTTCTCGCGAGTCAAGATAGGAGAATCAAAGATTGAAGGTGAAGAGTATTTGTACTAGAAACAACAATTCGTCATCGTTGCCGAGAAGACTTTAGTTGATTTTGAAAAGTTGAGCGCGACTAGTGTTCGCTCTGGCATCTTCTCACCAACAATGACGACCATGAATTTTAAGATCAAGACTAGTCATATTAATTTCATCACCAACTCTCTTCATTTTTCAGGACAAACCATCAAACAACTCATGCACCCATCTAGCTTAATGTCAATCCTACAGTGACAAATACAAGCAGCAGGTTGTGTGTCCAATTGCTTTCTGTCTCAGCTTGTTTCCTTTCTCCCTTAAGGGGCAAGCAAAGAGGTGGCTTACTACCCAAACATTGGGGACCTTCACTACTTGGCATGAGCTGACACAAGCATTTATGGAGGAATAGTTCCCTCCATCGCGGACTTCCGCCATCCTAGAGAAGATTGCTAGAGTCTACCAGAGGGATAGAGACTCATTCTATGAGTCTTGGAACAGATTCTAAGAGCTTCCCTTCTCTTGTTGATCATCTCCAATAGTGTTGTCAAAGATACCTAGCAAGCTAGGGTCGTATTTTCATGGGGTTCCTTCGTTTAGCTTACTAGTGATGGAGGAATTTCTCAATGGGGGGTTAAGGTGTAGGTTCCTCGAAGATCATAGTCAAATTAATAAAACAACAGGTCAACTTGGGTCAACCTCGGTCAACCGATCAAGCTACTGGCTCAAAGAGCATGAAAAAGTGTGGCAATCTTTTTACTCGATCAAACAGGAAAACTGACAAGCACGAAGTGGAATTAGTATGGATGAGAAGATGGGCAAGGTGACTTTTCCCCTAAGGGTCATGAATCAAGACTAGAAACAGACCTAGGATGGGAAAACTGAAGTTATGCAAGACAAGACCTTCCGACCATTCATCAAACACGTATCCTAAGAATCTCTCGAGTTTCTCCAAAAAAAAAAAGAATTTCTCGAGACCATCAGAACTAAGGTCAAACACCTATCAACCAGACTCTCGCCTCAAATTGACCAAATGCAGGACACACGCTAAGTGTCTGATGAAATGCAACAAGGTATTTCAACATAGAAAGACCTAACACACATCCCATTCGAGTGTAATGCACTACTTCGCATTGAACCATGCCACTCTATGGAAACAACACCCTCTCAGAAAAATTCTTACCAAGCAACAACCAAATCAAGCATCTAAACCAATAGAAACTGAAAGTGGCATGGGAATATGGAATCAAATCATTGAACTTTGCATAACCATAGAATCAAAATTTCAAAGGAGTTTGAGAATTTCCAGTCTATCATCAATCCTCCTAAGGTTCGACTCACCAAACCCTAGGGGTTTTGTTACACCCCGAATCTCTGAACCAGAATTTTTTTTGAATTTTATTCCATACGTTTGAGAAATGACCGTAAATTGATGATTAAATGATTTCGAGACAAGTTAAGTTCACTCACGGAAGGCGGAGCGAGAGGTTAAGCGACCGACTCGACTCTTGCGGTATAGCGTGAAGTGTTCGATACGGTAGACCTCATTAATCAAATGGTTTTATAATTTGGTTAAACTCGGATTCCAAAGGAAGGCGGGTAAGGTTAATGGAACACAGTTGCATGGAAGTCAAGAATTTTGCTTGGCCGAGTTGGTTGAGGAACTGAACCAACAACCTAAAGGTCATAGGTTCGAATCCCTACTCCAGCAATCCTTTATTTCTTTTAGTCTTGAGAAATGATGACATCATAGTGACGTCAGCGTTATGTCATCATCTTCCCCCATGAACCAAAACCAAAGCTGCCGGTTGTTTTTCAGCAACTCCTCTATAGTTCCGGTGAGAGCCCAATCCTTCATATTATTGATGTTTGTCGGGTTTTGATGATTGTAAAACATCACCCCGTGAATTCACAGCTCTCCAGCTCCATTATTGGCCTGAGTAACGCCAAAACGGAGTTACCCCATCGACCACACTAACAACCGACCATTCACTCCTTTCTTTCTCGTGACCTTGACTTTTGGGTACTCCAGATGGCATCGAGAGGCTTCGGAGTCGGCTATAAAAGCCAACAAGCCTTCGACTTTGAGTAACGGAACCTCACCGTCGTAGCTCCGACGAGAGTTGCGGCGGAGCGTTCCAAACATGCCCAACCCTTGGAAAATACAAACCCGACATCGTCTTAAGCATGAAAATCTTTTCCAACCTTCAAAAGGAAGTTTCTTGCGAAAAATAGAGGAATCCAAGTTCACCGGAGCTTCACCAAAATGGAGGCTTTGTCTCCTGCAAACTTGGGGAAGAAGATGGAATAGTTGCAGTTTGGTCACCCAAGTCTCTATAGATTCGGCCCAACTAACTTTTCAGTTAGTACAATTTGGCCCGGGAGTTACGACGGTTCGTTAACTCCTTATTTCCATCCGATTCAGGCTACGGAACTGATTTCCAAGTCAACCGACTCGATTTATAATTTGGGTTGGTTCAAGGGGGTAAATTCCTAATATTTTTATTAGTTAATTTACATTCCATTAAATTGTTTAATTAAGTATTTTCCATTCCAATTACTTTGGAAATGAGCTCTGGTAATCACCTTAACACGGAATATTGGATTTATCGGATGAATAGAAGTGTTGGATTATTGGGTAAGTGTTATACTCCTTAGGGAATATTAATTCCTTAGTATGACGTAATAATTGTTATGATATTACTACGAGGACTTATATCTCACTCATAACTCCTATTCAAATCAGCTATCTTCCGAGGGTTAGATTTAACTCGGAATAAGATCGCTTGTGAAACGATGTGGCTTCGATTGCTTTGGTGGCTAATTAAACCAATGGATGACGTGATGGATTGTTAAATCCATATAAACTATAAATCTATTACTTGTAGGTACTATAATACCTTATGATTTGGATGACTAACTGTTGTTGTTGGTTGTTCAGAGTAATGAGTGACGCGGATCCTCATTAATTCCGGTTTATAAAGTTATGATGCTTAAGGTTAGAGGGACTTAAGTAGTCTGAGTGACTCCCCTACTTACCTGGAAATTAAGACGAAAGTCTTAGTTTTGTCAACAAGGTGTCGTTTCTACGGAAAGTTCTATCTTTCCGGAACCATCGGTTTTATACCTAACTATGTTTGATTCGACTATGGTTAAATCGTGATGTATCTGATGATGTTTGCACCTAGTGTATACAGGTGAAAGTAAAGCCTCCTAAGCTAGTCCTCCCCCGGGAACATCGATGGATACGGGTTCCTACCGGTGATGGAAGTTGGGTAATTGTTAGCCCCAATCGATTCACGTAGATGGGTACGGATAGCCCCAACCGAGGATAAGAGTGTGGATGAATTAGCCTCGACCGGATGATGGAGTTGGTATTGACTAGCCCCAATCAATTCATGGTAGTCGGGAAGAATCGACTCTTGTGAAGTCCCTATTACAGGCTCAGAGTAGTGTAACACCCTCCCAAATCGCCCGGGTTCAACCCCGTGGTTAGACCAAGAACCAGGGTTACGGTTTACAAAAGACGTAAAGAAACCAATTAAATATTATTTAACTCAATAACTGCATAAAAACAAAAGAAAACGAAGCTTCCATAATTCAAAACTCAAACCAATATCAATTTCAAATCCCAAATTCTTACTCAAAATATATGATCCAAATCCCCAAACCAGCAACTGAATAAAATACAAAACCGTCCTCTAATGCCTCAGTAACCGTCCTTTAGACCGTCTGCTATATCCAAGCTCCAACCCCACATCTGCTGCTCAAACCTCGCTCAACCAACTTACTTCTAACTGAGAAGAGAGACTAAGAGGGATCAGTTTCTAATGAAACTGAGTAACCCACCAGCCTACCTACACGTTGGCCTATTCTATGGAGCGGTTCCAACTCCGCACAAGACATCCAACAAGGGAACCAAACTTAATCCTTTCCATATTTTAACTCCCTAAAGCAGTCAAAGGTGATCACGGTTGGTTAGTTCTCGTTCTCAGCACAATTCAAAGCAATAGAATAACATAGACGCAAGTACATCAATCCACGACACACAAACATCATCACATCACACCACAACCAAGTCACCACCACAACCACAAGCACACAAACATTCAAATTCATATTATGTAGGTGAGTTATTAGGCGCCAAGGAGTTATCCACACCACCACCGCCGGCCATCACATCAACCTGACGCATCCATTAAGGATCCTTCCACAAGGGAGAACAACATCCGACGCATCCACAAGGGATCCTTCCACGAAGGAGAACAACAACCATCCTTGGTAACCCAACCAAGGGATTCACCCTAGTAAATCGGACTCAATCCATCAGTATCTCGGGTGGGGTAGTGTGGGCTCCTTCCGGTTCTACTTTCACATACAATTCACAATTCATGCTATTCCATCACGATACATCCATCCACATTATCACATCACTCATGAACACATAATCCCATTTCACCATCCACTTCCACAGTTCACAATCAGATCACGTCTCACAATCTATCCACACAACACGCAATAGGGTAGTCAGCTAGCTCACCGGCCACCCCCACCTGCAAGTACAGGGGTAGCCATGTCATGAGTCTAGGGACCACCCACCTGTTCCTCTTTCTCAGAACGACCCCACATTGGCAGGGCCATTCTCCTGCAACCACAAACTGACATTTCACATTATTAAATCACTAGCATCCATATCCCCAATTCATCCTAACTCTCAATTCTAAGTCCAATCATTAGTCATTTCATTTCATCCCGTACCCCCAACCAAAGAAATCATCAAGCAATCAATTCGAACACAATCATCAAGCAATCAGTCAGAAACACAATCACAGAATAATTCACCCCTTTTACTCTCATCATTCTCATGCAACACCTAGCTTTCGTCTAAGTACGAATTATAACTCCTCACGTTGTCCAAACTACCTAACAACGCTAAGCCCTCACCTTAGCCTAAACCAGCCCATTAACTCTATCCTAGAACGTTCGCCTCGCTTCCTAAATCCACCGGTCTTGACGGTTCGTCAATCGGAGCTCTAACGAAAGAGTTACGCCCAAAACTCTGAATCACTAAGCGAAGCCTCCAACTAAGCTGCCAAACAAACCCTTATTGTCAAACTTCCAAACAAAACCACAAATATACTGAATCTGCAGAAGGGCCACTTAACTTTCTGAAATAGCAGAACAACCCCTGAACTTCTTGGAAAGAACAACTAAGTCCATCATCTTCAACCTCTGACTTCGCCAATCAGTGTCGACGTCTCCAACATTCTTGGAACCCTTTGAGAACGATGTCGCTACCTCCGCCATCGACGTCGGACAACCCAGCCACCGAAAACCTTCTCTCCGCTAAGAGTCAGCCTCGACGGAGTCTCTCGATTCCATCCCCGATCAAGCATCAATGGCCACCGAACCCTCTCTTGGCCTTGAAGTCGAAGCCAACCTTACCGCCGATTTCAAAGCCGTCGTCGCTTCCCGGAGCCCTACTCCTTTTTCCTTTCTCTTGAATCCAAAGATACCGCCGCCGCCTCGACTTTGGTTTGGAAGTCGCCGTCCGTTTCGTTCTTCTCGTCTCTCTCTCTTCGATGCCTCATTTTCTGTGCTCTCCCCCCTTTCCTCGATTTGCGTGCACGCCATCCCAAAACCAAAATCCTAACCTTAACTCCCTCTTCTCTCTTTAATTCCCGAACGGCCTTTAAGCCCAAATCCGTCCCCTCCTTTCAATTAACCAAACCGACCCACCTCCTTGCCCAAACCGAACGGGCCGAGTGGCTCAACCTCGGCCCACACTCCTTCTTTCTCATCCGCTGCAGCTGCACACATGGGACGGCTGGGCCTTGAGCCCAGCCTCCTCCCTTCTTCCATCTTCAACTCAAATCCCAACCCTACTCAAGGATCGGGTCAATTGGTTCAACCAATTGATTCGGCCAACCGATTTAGAATTCGAATTCAATAATTAACCCGTAAATAATTTATTCCGCCAACGGAATAAATTACACTCTCAAATTAATTAATTAACTTCAAATTAAAATTCTCAAAGTTTTAACTAATGAGGTTTAACCAAGAATTTTAAGTTCTAACCGGTGACTCGGAACCGGGATGTTACAGTAAGCCTTATCAATGATGGCGTAGAGGTTAGCTAGGCGGGAAGAGGGGATGCTCTATTATTTAATGAAAGCTGATCGAGCTTGATCTCGATATTGTGTGGTGCTATTAGAATGGTTCATGTGATTGACTTGTGATTATGTGTGTTAATGTTTCACCTATAGGTCGTAATTGGAATATTGGATTAATATTCCTTGTGACAAGTCATTCGATAGATGGTAACGGTAATCTCCGTTACGGAAGGATGATTATGGAATTACTGGTTTGCGTTGTTAATTCCATTAAATGTGTTTATTCATGTTTATACGGAATATTCATGATAATGGACTGACCCCGAGCCACCCACCAGTTTTGCAGGAATTTCCTGGACAAGCAACGGACCACCGGAGTTTCTTAAGGCGTGCCGGAGCAGTGGATCATGAGACGGTGTAATGGCGACTTGGAGGGTTGCTCTCAAGTCGTTGGGCCCATTTCCGTTGTAAATAATTTCACGGTTAATACCCTAGTTTTATGGTTGATTTGGAAGTAGTTGGTCAAAGTTGCATTTTTCAACCTTTGAGTCATCGTCTGTCCCGGGACACGTTGTCATTTTACATTTCATAAAATTGGGGTGTTACATTTTGGTATCAGAGCCGGCTTTCTCATGTTTCTCGGGTTACCAAGAAACACTAGAAGATCGGTCTGGTGCGGGAGTTATTCTGGTGATTTTAAAGAAAAAGGGTATTAAGTTTTGACGGATTTTAAACCAAGGTTTAAAAGTGAAAGGTTTTTCACAGGCACCTGTCTCAGATCCCTGCATCATGGCACCAGAACAGAAAGCTCCACGGTGAGACGTTCTTGAGTTCTATAAACTAACGTTGTTGAAATAATTCGTTATTATGACGATGGTGGGTGTGGCTGATATAGATGTTGCAGGATATAAGTAAGAATTTATTTGCTTATCACGCGAATGATAAGGGTTCCGACAAGGATACAAACAACGGCAAGGACTGCTAAGAAAGTTTTGTAGGTAACTTCTGTGTTTCTATTACGAAAACCACTATTAGCCTTGTTCCTGACGGAAGATGCAGATGACGCAGCAATATCGGGAATAGTCTCTCTTGAAATTGCTTGTCTTTCACTTCCGAAGGTACGCTCGTAGATGTTTAATTTTCGTAAGAGACCGTTGATCACGACTTTGGCGCGATGTTGCACCGGGGGATCTAACCATGCAAAGTAATTACAATGGTTGTTCATCCTCTGCCACAGACCAAGGGGATAGATGAGTTTCTCTTTGGTTAGTTTTAAATGATAGTCGAAACTCGTAAAGCACTTTTGACTTACCGAGCGACGTCTTTTGCAGCTAAAGAACCTTCACCCTGGATTTTCTTCCGTCCAGGATGTTGTTATAATCGTGCTTCCCCGCACTGGCAAATGGAATCGTAGCCATTTCTTTGATATAAAAGCGATGAATGAGGTATTTCTTTCCTAACCTCTGTTGTGTTATCCAAAGCGTTCTGTTACCGTCTATTTAAAGGGACGAACCCTATCCACCTAGCCCTTGACTTATTGGACCCCTTTTCTTTGTCCATGCGTGCCAACATGAAATGAGTGGTGTCACCATTATTGTGACCACTCCCTTCTCGAATTTGGCTCCCATAAAAATCGGGTTTCGAAAACTTGACCACCATCACCATCTCTCTTTCGCTTTCCCTCCATTGCTTAGTAAACTCTCTCAATTCCGGGAATGTGCTATCGAGAGGATGGCAGTGTGCGTGACGTGGGATTGGTAATCTTTGCCTTGATCATCTTGTGTGGTCAAATTTTCGTTATCTGAAGCTGACGTCAGAGACAGCCGAGGAACGACGTCGGGAACTCGATCGCAAGAACTTGCATGATGAGTAGACCACTTTAATTTCGTACAACTTTTATTGTGGTAACTCATGTTTTAAGTTGTGATCTTGCGTTTTGAGTTAGTTTGAATGTCTAAAAGTGGAAGAGAAGTAGAAAATTATTATTATTAAGAAGGAACTGGGTACATGAACTGGTAGTACAAAACGGCTATTCGGGCCGTGTTTTTTTAGCACTAACTCTGTGAAAGATCCACTAACTCGATCGGACGCTCTCGCTTCTTCCCTTGTCAACCTCCAATATCTTACTTGCCGTTTCTTGAATCCCGTCCTTAAACCATTTTTTTTCCACAGTAAATCTTGACGGTTCCCGCTTGGTCTGGTCCTTCCTTTGATGGCAACTCCTGTCTGCGCAACATGAGCCATGTTAAGCGGAAAGCACCTGCCTACTTTTGGTACAGAGAGAAAAGGGCTTCCGAACTGATCAAAAAATGGTACACCATCCTCCCTTAAAATGGAAGGAAAAATTCAGTTCCATAAGCTGGCTCATGCTGATGAAACTACCGGCAATGTTAGACATCAGTAACACGTCCGGTATGATCAAGGGACCCAACCTGACAGAACCCTTCCCTTTGGACTTTGCCTTGGAACCCCTTCCAAAGGAAACGAGTTGGTTAAAGCTACGATCTAGAGAAATGAAGGAGTTTTCATTCGGAGTCATGTGATTAGGGAAGCTACTATCTAGTGTCCATTCCATTTTAATAGAATCGCAAAAAGGACAGAAAACATTCAAGTAAGGATTACCGGGAGGGACTGGCAGACTCTCGGTGGTGGGAAAAAGGTTGAGGAATGGAGTCGCTCCTGCATTTTTCCTTACTTCCATTCGAACCTCCCGTAAGTATTGACGAAATTCCCTTCAGAGCACCATGCGGGTGACACTTGGAACCGAGCTTCATCTGGGTTAAATACCCAAGTGAAGGAAACATTGATCTCCGACACAAGATCTACGTAAATCTCCCGCTTTCGGCGAAGACACGTGAACGGCTGAGAATCGTCCACCGCATCAGCTCTACTTTTGAGGCTCCGTTAAAGCCTGAACCTGTGTTGTCATGTTGTTCTTTTTACTTTTGACTTTAGAGTCCGAACGGCGACTTCTTGGGCAAGCTAACCGTAACCTCTTCTTCTTTAAATTGACGCCCTCCCTCTAAGTCATTCTCTAAAGAAAGATGACTTGTTCTGATGAAACGGAAATCTTGAGTGGGATAAATTTCATCCTTCTGATAGTCATTCTTCTCTTCGTGGCTATCACCTTCATCCTAAAATTATGCAAACATATAGACCGACGAAGGCGTCAAGAAAATCCTCCGGAAGGAACAGTTCGGCGGAGTCGAACAGAAGTCCCATCCCGCATGCCTTAGTATTTCTTCAAATTCATGATTGTACCCTTATTCTCTTTCTTGTGGTTTTTGCCTGGGACATAAGCATGTATTGTCTCAGACGGTGCATACGTTCTTTAATCACTGGGTAGTTGGTAAGAATTATGTTTCTCAGAATCCCTGCGGATGACAGGTGAACCAAGAGATGCCAATAGTTTGTATCGATTCTTTAACGAGTGAATTTAAAAAGACGATCTCGTAATCCGCGTCTGTTTAACCATACTTGCCGACACTCGCAAGTGGGCGAGGCTCAATGATGACACCTCCTCTTCCCCTTCTCTTTAAGAACCCCCTCTCTTCTTTTCTCTCTCGGAATTCGAATCAACGGTGGAAATCTTGATGCCCTCCATCGCAGTCGCTTCAAGAATGAAAAGGGGCTACGACGAGGACTACGCCATGAAGAAGGCTATCATCCTCGGGACAGGATGCCTCCTTCTCATCGTTCCTTTTACTTTGTATGTATAGGTTATCGTAGAGGCATCTTCGATGGACCTGTGGAAGCATTCGAGAAAACGACGATCATCATCTGTTTAGTGATCTTGTTTCTGGCTTGCTTTCCTTTTAGTTTTCTCGAATGAAAAAAATTAAGTTTTCTCACGTTTATGACTTGCTCTGGTTTGGCACCGTTAAAGTTAACTGTCGTATGATTTCGAGGACGAAATCTTTTTAAGGAAGGGAGAAATGTAACACCCCGAATCTCTGAACCAGAATTTTTTTGAATTTTATTCCATACGTTTGAGAAATGACCGTAAATTGATGATTAAATGATTTCGAGACAAGTTAAGTTCACTCACGGAAGGCGGAGCGAGAGGTTAAGCGACCGACTCGACTCTTGCGGTATAGCGTGAAGTGTTCGATACGGTAGACCTCGTTAATCAAATGGTTTTATAATTTGGTTAAACTCAGATTCCAAAGGAAGGCGGGTAAGGGTTAATGGAACACAGTTGCATGGAAGTCAAGAATTTTGCTTGGCCGAGTTGGTTGAGGAACTGAACCAACAACCTAAGGTCACAGGTTCGAATCCCTGATCCAGCAAATCCTTTATTTTTTTTAGTCTTGAAAAATGATGACATCATAGTGACGTCAGCGTTATATCATCATCTTCCCCCATGAACCAAAACCAAAGCTGCCTGTTGTTTTTCAGCAACTCCTCTATAGTTCCGGTGAGAGCCCAATCCTTCATATTATTGATGTTTGTCGGGTTTTGATGATTGTAAAACATCACCCCGTGAATTCACAGCTCTCCAGCTCCATTATTGGCCTGAGTAACGCCAAAACGGAGTTACCCCATCGACCACACTAACAACCGACCATTCACTCCTTTCTTTCTTGTGACCTTGACTTTTGGGTACTCCAGATGGCATCGAGAGGCTTCGGAGTCGGCTATAAAAGCCAACAAGCCTTAGGCTTTTGGGAGTAACGGAACCTCACCGTCGTAGCTCCGACGAGAGTTGCGGCGGAGCGTTCCAAACATGCCCAACCCTTGGAAAATACAAACCCGACATCGCTTAAGCATGCAAATCTTTTCCAACCTTCAAAAGGAAGTTTCGTGCGAAAAATAGGGGAATCCAAGCTTCACCGGAGCTTCACCAAAATGGAGGTTTTGTCTCCTGCGAAACTTGGGGAAGAAGATAGAATAGTTGCAGTTTGGTCACCCAAGTCTCTATAGATTCGGCCCAACTAACTTTTCAGTTAGTACAATTTGGCCCGGGAGTTACGACGGTTCGTTAACTCCTTATTTCCATCCGATTCAAGCTACGAAACCGATTTCCAAGTCAACCGACTCGATTTATAGGTGGGTTGGTTCAAGGGGGTAAATTCCTAATATTTTTATTAGTTAACCCGGGAGTTACGACGGTTCGTTAACTCCTTATTTCCATCCGATTCAAGCTACGAAACCGATTTCCAAGTCAACCGACTCGATTTATAGGTGGGTTGGTTCAAGGGGGTAAATTCCTAATATTTTTATTAGTTAATTTACATTCTATTAAATTGTTTAATTAAGTATTTTCCATTCCAATTAATTTGGAAATGAGCTCCGGTAGTCACCTTAACACGGAATATTGGATTATCGGATGAATAGAAGTGTTGGATTATTGGGTAAGTGTTATACTCCTTAGGGAATATTAATTCCTTAGTATGACGTAATAATTGTTATGATATTATTACGAGGACTTATATCTCACCCATAACTCCTATCTCACCCATAACCTCGGTCAACCGATCAAGCTAGTGGCTCAAAGAGCATGAAAAAGTGTGGCAATCTTTTTACTCGATCAAACAGGAAAACTGACAAGTACGAAGTGGAATTAGTATGGATGACAAGATGGGCAAGGTGACTTTTCCCCTAAGGGTCATGAATCAAGACTAGAAACAGACCTAGGATGGGAAAACTGAAGTTATGCAAGACAAGACCTTCCGACCATTCATCAAACACGTATCCTAAGAATCTCTCGAGTTTCTCCAAAAAAAAAAGAATCTCGCGAGACCATCAGAACTAAGGTCAAACACCTATCAACCAGAATCTTGCCTCAAATTGACCAAATGCACGACGCACGCTAAGTGTCTGATGAAATGCAACAAGGTATTTCAACCTAGAAAGACCTAGTACACATCCCATTCGAGTGTAAAGCACTACTTCGCATTGAACCATGCCACTCTATGGAAACAACACCCTCTCAGAAAAATTCTTACCAAGCAACAACCAAATCAATCAAGCATCTAAACCAATAGAAACTGAAAGTGGCATGGGAATATGGAATCAAATCATTGAACTTTGCATAACCATAGAATCAAAATTTCAAAGGAGTTTGAGAATTTCCAGTCTATCATCAATCCTCCTAAGGTTCGACTCACCAAACCCTATGGGTTTAGTTACCCATGGTCTTGGTGAAGAGAAAAGAATACAACCTAGAAAGAGAATGAAGAAGGATTTTCAATCCTTTGAGCTAAGAGGTCTTCAATCTTCAATCTTGTGTTCCCAGGCTTTAAAAAACCGTGACTATATTGATAAAAAATAGTCACGGTTTTCCTATAAACCGTGACAAAGGATTAGTCACGGTTTGGATTGAACTGTGACTAACCTTTGTCACGGTTTATAGGAAAACCGTGATTAAGGTTAGTCACAGTTTACCCTTAAATAGTGACAAAGATTAGTCACGGTTATGGGTTTAACTGTGACTAATCTTTGTCGCGGTTTAAGTGAAAATCATGAAAAATCCAATGACCAAAATGTTCACATTCACTTTGCATTGACCAAATTGTATGAAGTCTTTTCTCGAATTATAGGACTGGTCCCTTAACTCCTTCCGTTATGCAAACTAATCCATAATTTTTGAAAGTTTACGAAAGGCTCCATTTTAATGTTACAAATTAGTCACTCCAATTTTAATTATCGTAAGTAATAACTAAATCAATTTCTGTATGGTCACTATTTCTCCCATCTTCTCTAGTTCAGTCACCCATCTTTCTCATCATTTAATATTCAGTCACCCAATTTTAATGTTCCCCTCCTATTTCACTCCCGATTTTGGATCTCCTCCCATCGGAGTTGGGTAATCGAGGTCTGGAGTTTGGAGTGGGTTCAATTTTTTTCCAATATGCCGATTCCAGATCCAATGTCTTCGACCTAGCCTAAGACCAAGCTGCCCAGATCCAAGGCCGCCCAGTGCCACTTCCTCTGGACAATCATTCCGTCCGATTGTGGCAGAGTTGATCTCCCTACCTATGCCAACCATCGCCGTCGTTCAAGGTCATGCTGCTGCGGCCGGATTTGCTCTAGCTTTGAGCCATGATTACTTGTTGATGTGGCTATAAGTAAACCATGACTAATTAGTCACGGTTCAATTAAATCGTGACAAATTAGAAATCGTGACAAATAATCTGTGACCAACCATCAATTTTTTTGTAGTGAACCCACATTTTTTGTGAAAACATAATGTTTCTCCCATTCCTCACGCCCTAAAACAGCTCTCCCGTGATGGTGGCAAAAGTTTCATTTAGTCACCTCCAACAAGAGGACCATTTCTTCAATTTTCTTGAGACTAAGTCATTTGACGTACACTTCATATATATAGTGTTCAACACTTTTACCCAAAGTTTGTTTTGTCTCTTAAACACGAACCAAGTAAGCTTCATGAGGAAAGCATGATTCAACTCCCTCGCACATCGGAGGCCTAAACCACCTTGGTCTTTTGGACTACAAACATTTTCCCAATTAATTATATGTGCCTTCCTCTTCCTTTACTCGACTCACAAATTAAATATCATATATTTTTGTCAACAAAAACGTTACATGTTTTCACCAGGACCAACGTTGTCTGCATAACATATGTTGGGAGGGTGTTGAGAACCGGCAAAGTGAGATCCTCCTTGTTGCGAAAAGAGATTTAACTTTCCATCTTGCCAGGTATCTAAACAAATCTATCAAGTTTCTTCCATGAATGATTGGAATAACGAGATATCTACATAAATCATGGATGGCTTGGATCCCCATGGTATTGCAAACATGTCGTGAGACACCTCTCCCACACATTCTTAGAGAATTAACCCAAGACTTCTCCCTACTAAATTCTAGCCATAACATATCTGTCTCATTCTTCTTCACATGATAAACCATATCTATATTGACACTGTTATGATTTTGAAACCGTGAGTCATCAGTCGGTGGTGGTGCATGAGCTCGACCATGAGATGGTTGAACATTAGTGTTAGATTCCATTCTACGAGCGATAACCTCATATGCTTTTGCAGTGAGAATCCTATATGCATTGATGAGTTATAGATATAAAGGAAATAGCTCAGCTGCCAACCTTGGCTTGGTGGAATTTGTTAAATAGGTAAAAAGGTAGTGTACAAGAAGGAAAGTACAATCATAAAATATTCTCAGCAACTATACAAGATCAGCTGAGATATTATCTACCAACAAAAAGGGGAATATTGTAATTTTAATATATCGACATCCTATCTTTGCAAGGATGATCTGTTCCAACCAATTCCTAGCATTGGATTTTCATTTCATTGTATGACCACCATTTTCACCTTTTGACCAATCTAATGGTCTAAATTTGTTAGGGTTATTTCACACTTAATTTTAATTTTTGTTTTATTTTAAATATTTAATATTTTTTCTAGTGACTGGCCGACCACTCTCCGGTGACCGGCCGTTGTGCTCCGGCGAATTTTCCGGTGACCGGCCGCCTGTCTCCGGTGACTTTTCCGGCGAGACTCCGACGATCGACCAAACTCTGGTGACTTTTCCGGCGAAATACATGTTAACTAGTTAACACTTTTTTTTATTTTCTAAATTTTTAACACATGTTCTTATTGTTAACTAGTTAACATATTCTTTTGTTGATAACTAGTTATCTGAACTAGTTTACAGGTTATTCACTTATAACTAGTTAACGAATTTTCATGATCAATTTTTACCAAATTTTTTGTTAGTAGGTTATCTAACTAGTATGTTGTACTTAACTAATTAACAAGATATTTAACTAGTTAACTCGATTAGAGAACTAGTTAACAACTTGATAACTAGTTAACAAGATATTTATCTAATCGAGTTAACTAGTTATCAAGTTGTTAACGAGTTATTTATTCGAGTTAACTAGTTAACTAGTTATCAAGTTGTTAACTAGTTATCACGTTGTTAACTAGTTATTAAGTTGTTAACTAGTTAACCAAGATTGGAAGCCCGGAAGTGGAGCAGGGATTAGATTTAATTAATAGTTTATGAAATGACGATTTTGCCCCTCCGGTTTTTTGTTGGAGTCGGTCCAACCCCAAATGGGTTGGACGTGGATCATGTGTTAAATAATAATAATCAAGATACAATCGTATCTTTATCACCCTCCCACAAGCCAAAGGGCATCTACACTTTAAGCTTGGACCGTATAGCTGTAAGTGTGGCATTGAGAGCGACTTTGTCAGGATGTCTACTATTTGATCTTTTGTGGAAATGTACGCCACATGAAGAGACCGGTCTGCTACTCATTCACGGACGAAGTGGAAGTCGATTTCCAAGTGCTTGGAGCAGGAGTGGAAAACCGGACTAGCCGTCAAATATGTCGCACTAATATTATCACACTAGAGAGTTGGCATAGCTTGTAAGGGATGCCTGATTTCCTTCAACACCGAGTTTCCCATGTAATTTTAGAGGCTACAGTGGCTAGGGCTCTATATTCAGCTTCAGTAGATGAGCACGCTAATGTGCGCTGTTTCCAACTTGACCATAATATAATATTTGGGTCGTAATAAGTGACATGACCACTAGTGGAGCGTCTATCATTAGCATCGCCAGCCTAAACCGCATTTGAGAAGCCATGTAGAGTCGTACTAGTGGACTATGGGATATGAAGGCCTAACTCTGCGGTCCCACGGAGATACCAGAAAGTACGCTTTAGTGACGCCCAGTGTGACTCGGTTGGTGAGTGCATGTGTTGGGATAATCGAGCAGTGGCAAAGGCAAGATCCGGTCGAGTCATGGATAAGTATTGCAGCCCGCCAACCAACTGTCGGAACAAGGTCGGGTTGTGGAAAGCGGGATCTGCGGCAGGTTGAGGGGTCGTGGCCGATGGAGTGCCAACCGGTTTTGCAGTTTCCATTCCCGCACGATGCAACAAGTCATTAATGTATTTTATTTGTCGGAGATGTAGTCCGACACACGTAGACGGGACTTGGACGCCCAAGAAATAATGTAAATCACCAAGATCTTTAATGCGAAATTTATTCGTAAGATAACTGAGTAGGTCGGCCATTAAGGTACACGGGGATCCTGTGAGGATAATGTCATTGACGTAGACGAGTAAGAACATAACACTAATATTGGGCGTTCGGTAATAGAACAATGAATGATCGGTCTTGGAGCTGTGAAAACCGTAAGTGATGTAACGCCCATCCCGAATCAGTTCGGGTAAACCTGTGGTTGAACCGGTATTGAGCATCACTAGAAAGATTAAACAATAAAATAAAGTGGTAAACCGACATTTAAAATTTAATAAACCGAAAAAGAGGCCTCTAATAATAAAATTCGAGTACAAAACCGATAAACTAAAAATCCAAAACCATTCCTCAAATCGATTACAAAAATCTCCCAAATAATAATAATGATGGTCAACTGAAATGTAAAACAAAAGTAACAGTCAACTCCAAGTAGGTCGCCGATCTTCACCTCATAGCTCTAGAGGACAACCTTTCCGAACTCAACTAGCAACCACGAACTTCAACCTATCACTAGCCACGGGAACCTGAAAGGGGGTATCAGTTTCCTAATGAAATTGAGTGAACCCACAGGATTTAACTATGCGCCGAACCTAACCAAACAGAGTGATTCCAAACTCCGCACAACACACTGACAATGGAATCAAACACAACCTTAAACAGTTTTTTAACCTAAAGTAGTCTAGCTGATCACATAGGTGCAGTTCTCCGTTCAACATTCATGATTCACAATAACAACAAAATTATAACAAGGATCAACAACTAAACAATTCAGCATCACGTCACATGGCAACTCGCAAACACACACAACAATCACACACACACCGTCCACATTTCAATTCACTAGGTGAGTTTATTAGGGGCCTATGAGTTGCTCCACACCACCATTGTCGGCCAACAATACCTGGTAATACAACCCAAGATGATCTACTCAACATAGATCCTTGTGAATATGAACAAGGTGATCCACTCAACGTAGATCGACACAATCATCAATCCCTGGTAGCTAACCAAGGTGATCTACTCAACGTAGACCGACACAAACTCATCATATCTCAAAGTGGGCAGTGTGGATTCCTACCGGTTCTAACATTTGTTATTCACAAACAAACACATCACTTTCCATCATACTTCAGCACTTCCAATCCAATTTCCAACATCACACATCAATCTCATCAACACTCACTCATAGTTCCAACCATCTCACACACATCAGTTCCTTCATCATTACACATGGTCACAAACACATCAAGGGTAAACGGCTAGCTCACCGGCCACCCCCACCTTCAAGTATAGGGATAGCCATGTCGTTATTCTTAGTGTTACCCTCATGTTTATAGTTCATAGGACGACCCCACATTGGCAGGGCCATCCTCCTGCAACCACAACTAACAACATGAAAATATGTCTATAAATTCATGAGATCACAAACTGGTCCCCCTATCATTCACTTACTAATTATGATCCATTTATTATTAGTATTAATCTTTTACTCAATCCCAACAACATAGCATCTCAACAATCAACATCTATCAAGAATCAATCAATTGGTAATCATTAACAATCAATCAATCGATAATCACATAACGATTATCCCATTTTCCTCTCTTCCATTTTCATACAATCCCTAATTTCATCTAGGCCTGATTTCAAATACTCACGTCACCCATCACTACCTATCGAACTCTAAACCCTCACCTTGACAAGAAGACGAGGCTCTAAACAACTTCTAGAAACTCGAACGAACAAACCCTCATTCTAAAAAAATGTAGCTTTTCCCCTTCCTTACTGAAAGAGACTTACTCTGAAATACCAGAAAATGAGATATGGTATCTCTTCCTCTCATCGCCAAGAACACACAGGAGAAAACAGATCCTTGATCGGACACCCATAGCTCCCGAAATCAAGGTTTTAAGTTAAGAAAACCTTGGTTCGTCAAAAGGGTTTTCGGGAAGAAAGAGAGAGGGAAAAGTTGCAGACATCCGTCAAAACCCGTCTTTTTATATGTAGGTCACAACACACGACGTGTGCTATGATACACGGCGTATACTATGATACACAGCGTGTACTTCAACTACACGATCGTGTGTTTCCTACTGCTAAATTTGATGAACTTTTTCGAAATTAAGAGCACGGCCGTGTATCGTAGATATCACGGCGTGTACTATGATACACGACGTGTACTTCAACTACACGGTCGTGTGTTCTTCACTGTACAACTAGCTCATTTGCAACTTCAACCCGGCTTAATTACGAACGTCCCAGACTTTGATGGGAACTCATGAACACTGTTTCTAATGCCTCAATCACTCGAACTCGAGTTCCAAACCGTTCGGTTGGGAAGGGATGTTACAAGTGACGAGTGCATCTTGGAGGTAAGAGAACCACGCACGAGGTACTTGCTTGAGGTCGTATAATGATTTCTGCAGAAGGCAGACATGAGTGGAGTGTTGCTGATCATGAAATCAGGGGGTTGCTCCATGTAGATCACCTCATTCAAGGATCCATGCAAAAAGGCATTAGAGACATCAAGCTGTTTAATGGATAAATTTTGTGAGACAATTATGGAAAGAATGAGACGTACACATGCTGGTTTGATAATCGGGTTGAATGTTTCTATGTAATCCACTCCTTCAGTCTGGTGATAGCCTTTTGCGACTAGACGAGCTTTGTGTCGAGCAATTGAGCCATCTGGATGCTTCTTAACTTGGAACACCCATTTTTTGCAAGAACTCGGTGATGTGGTAGCCTAGGGACTAAACGACACGTGTTATTTTGCACCAAGGCCGTGAATTCTTCAGCCATCGCCTTTCTCCAATGTGGTGTCATGTTGGCATTGGTAAAACATGTCGGCTCATCTTCCTCCGTGTGTTTCATAGTATTAGCCATCCATATTTTTGGTTTGAGGGAGCCCATCCTCTATATCGTAACCATTGGATGTGTGGAGGTTGGGCTCGCTATAATTGTTTGCGTTGTGGGGGGGATTTGGGCTTCAGTGCTGCTGCTCGGCCCAAGCAGTGGGGAAGTGGTTTGGCTCGCCCCTGTAGAGTGAGCGGTTGTTGGGCCACTAGATGAGAGATGCGGCCCAGTTGCTGCTGATGGTTGGAGTAAAGGAGTAGTGGGCTGGGTTGGATGATGGAGAGGGCTGTATGGGCTGGGCCTGTTGTCAGGAGCTGGTGGTAGTTGCAATAAGGTGCATCGGCCGAAAAGGGGTTTATCGGCTTCTAGACTCGGGGCCGGAGCATAAGAGTTTGGTACCTGAAATGGGAGGATCATTTCATCAAACAGGACATGACAAGATATATGGACTTTCATAGTAAGAAGACTTAAACAAGAATAGCATTTGTGTCAACTACTATAACCAAGGAAGATACTAGGAGCCGATTTTGCGTCCAACTTGTGAGCTGCATATGGTTTAAGCCATGGGAAACATAAGCAACCAAATAAACGGAGTGAGCGATAATCTAGATCAGTATTAAATAAGCGATGAAAAGGAGTTTCATAATCCAAGACCGGAGATGGAAGTCGGTTGACAATGTGGACGACTGTTTGAAAAGCATATGGTCAGTACTGCATCGGAAGCTTGGTGTGATGTATGAGAGTTCAACTAGTCTCCACAATATGCCTATGTTTCCAATCCGCACAGCCATTTTGTTATGGAGTATGCGGACAAGACGTCTGCTCATGGATCCCTTGATCCTTAAGATAGGTAGAGAGTTTCTGGTATTCACCTCCCCAATCTGTTCGAAAAGATTTGATTGGGCACCCGAAATTGTTTTCAACCAGAGACCAGAACTAGATAAATGTAGCTAGCAAATCCGACATGTAGCGCACAAAATAAATTCACGAATATTTACTGTAGTGATCATAAAACAAAATGTAGTATTTCTGATTATCAATAGAGTCAACGGGTGATGGTCCCCGCACATCACTACAAATCAAATCCAGTGGGCCTTGAGCATGAAAAGTTGAAACTGGAAAATGAAGTTTGTGCATTTTTCCTAAGCAACAATCAGGACAGACGGCAGGAAAACGCTTATTTAAAAAAGATAGTTATTTGAGCGAAGCACACATTTGATGGTATTCAAGTTTGCATGTCCAAGTCGGTGATGCCAGGTCCGTAATGTGGCAGAGTGAACATGTGGCCGTGTCACACCTTCGAGCATGTCCAACGGAATTGGATAGAGACCAGCTTTACTCTGGCCTTGAAACAGAAGACGGAGGGTTCTCAAATCCTGGATGGCCACCAAGTTCCGATAAAAAATAACAACCACATTATTGTCACGTGTTAGATCACTAACAGATAAGAGATTCTGACAAGATCGTGGCACATATAACATCCGATTTAAATTAAGTGCAGTAGATGATAAAAGCATAGTAGAGTGATGCGAACCGCCTCCTCTAGGAAGGGATCGACTCAACACCCAAAACTATATTATCAGCCCCACGAGAACCTAACCTTTGAAACCGGGAGAACCTTGAAATCCACTAAGTAACGACTTAGGAACCCCAAGTGTTCGGTCGAATTCGGTGTCACAAACAAAGGATGAATGCCTTTGATGATAAACCGGTCTAGACGACGATCAATTCCATGATGGTCGAACAGAGAATTGCATAATAATGCAAGAAGAAAACCAAAGTTTTGAGTGTTTATTGCTTTCAAAGTTGTCTTACAATGAGGCTAGACGCCTCTATTTATAGGTGAGGAAGGGAGAACAGGCTCTCCTTTTCCTCCTACGAAACTAACTATTAAACTAATAAAAAGAGTCCTAAGAAGGACTGAAATTCGGAGCCTTGTTTACCAAGGAAAAGACTCCTTCCTAAACAAAAACACTAAAAGGGAAAAACTGGAAATTCCTAAAAAACAGCTAAACGGGTTCTGGAATTATGGGCTGAATAAATACTAAACAAATTCCTAAAATTCTGATCTTTTGCAGATCCGTAGTAGACTCCTTGGGTTACAACTTTCATGTTGGACATCAGTCCAAATTCTGTCTCCAAGTAGCCCATATTTGTCAATCCTTGTCGGACTAGGAATCTGTCTAGAAATCCGGGTTTGGCCCTTGTTCACTTTAGTTCTGGCCCGTAGCTTCTTAGTCGTGGGCTGAACTCTTGGCTCTCCTCCAAGGTTGGATTCTCCTTGATCCTCTCCTCTTGGATCAGGCTCAGGTGGTGGCCTGATCACAGCTCCTTGCTTGGCCTTCCTCGGCTCAGCATCCGAGCTCCACTCCTTGATGCTTAGGCCAAGCATCACTAGGACTTGTTCTAGCCCTATCTCCTTCAATACTCCTCCAAATCGAGCTCCGTTTGTTGGAGGGTGCTCCTGAGGCTTCAAACTATCCAGCGCACTTTGTATTTCCCAAAAGGCACGGGCCAATTGTTGGCTGGGCCAAAAGTGCTTCTCTGTGGCATCCGGGCACGGGCTCGGCTCGGGCGTCGGGCTTAGCTCTCGGCCTTCTTCAATTCTGTCCGGGCTTCGTGCATTCTTCTTCGTGCAGTTCTTCAGTAATGTCCACAGGAGGCTGATGACACTCGATTTGACGTGATTATCAGCCTCATTTAAGCGACATTTCTTTGCTTAAGACATGGTTTTTAGGGTAGAATAACGAATATTCAATCGATTGCCCTATCTCGTGCCATTTGTGTTACCTTGGCCCGTTTCGGGTCTATTTGATGGTTTTCTAGTGTTTTTACGTTAGCACAGGTTTTTGCCATCGAATAAGTAACCAAGGACGTGTCTAAGGCGTTGGAATCTCGAAGGATTGCACCAGGATCGATCAAAGGAGCCAATCAAGTTCAAACAAATTCCTGCCCGGATTACAAAGGAATTTTCACCGAAAATATCCTTGTATTTTCGGCGAAAATATCATCACAAATCGACTGTTGGTAACTGAAGGAATTTTCGGCGAAACCGATCAGGTTTTCGATCCGAAAAAGAAGTTTAGGAGAATCAGCCGGCAAAGCCCTCAACTGCAAAGGAATTTTCACCGAAAATTCCTCAAGAATTTCGGCGAAAATAATAGGGAAATCCGGACTGATTAGGGTTAAGTATAAATACTTAACCCGGCGGCCCAAAAAGGGAGAGCTAATAACATATCATTCTTAATCACGTTTTCCAAGGATTCTCTGGAGTTCTGGAGCGAAGAGTTGGAGTTCGAAGAGCCGGAAAGAGATCGTGACGCCATCCCTTTCATCTCGGAGAACCGGAGCTAGGACTGTAGTTTACCGAAGATCGAAGTCTGTCAGAGTCGTCTAAATTAGGTTTTCAGATTCTTTTCTGTTCTTCCTCTGGATGATGAACTCTTTCTTTGTCTTTGTTTCTTTTGTGATAAACATGAGTAGCTAAACTCGTTAGAGCTTAGACTAGATGAACCCTAAGTGACCCAGGGCTTTAAAGCGGTCACGGATCGGTGGTGATTAGATTCGAAATTCAATCAGTTTCTCATTCATGTTTGATTTGTTCTTCATTGTTCATGTTTCTTGTCTGGACTGATCACCTAGATTAGATTCTGGTTAAGCTAAGGATAGAAGCGAACGCTCGCCTTACTTTAGAACATCGAATTGAACAATTAACCTTATAATTGGAGTGTGCCTTTCGTAGGAACCAGTTAGGGTTAATCCACTGCAAGAGTAACTCATTAATCATTAGTAATTGCACCAGTTAATTAAGTCGTTGCGAGAGGCGACCGTACCCGGCGGCTAGTTAATCTTGGTAGTTAGAACGGATAGAGCGAACGTTCGCCGGTCTTAAACCTAAGGGTAAGGAGTTATGGTGGTGTCTTAGTAATTGATTGAATGAGAATCGAAATCCGCTGATCTGTTGATTGCCAATGCTCTGGGGAACGAAGGGGGATTCAAAGTCTAAGTTCGTTTGTCATCTCTGTTTTAAAACCCTAATTTCCAATCTGCTTTAGTTTAATTTTTAATTTCTCTGCATTTCTTAGAATTAGAAGTCGTGGAACTCACACCACGCACAACTTGTCTGCATTCGAGTATTTTGCTAGTTTTGAAGTAGTCAATCTTAGAAGACCCCTGGAATACGATCTACCCTAGCTTTTGTTAGCTTGGTAGTATTTGATCACCGCTCTGCAGCGTTCATCAAATTGGCGTCGTTGCCGGGGACTTCTTTTGATTGTTCGAAAGAAGAACTGGCAATATATTCTTCTACTTTCCATCTTTCACCTTACCATCCACTTCGATTTTACACTGGTTTTGTTTGTCTTTGTTATCTGTAGGTTTACAGGTGTATGCCTCACCGTCCTTGGACTCGCTCTCAAACCGAACAGGCTAAGAGTGCAGAGAGACCAGGCAGTTCTGCTCCACCTCTACGATCACAGATTCTGAAGAAAGGCAGATCCAATCCATTCATAACTCCGATCAAGATCGAGGAACTGAAGGAGAGTTCCTCATCTCCATCTTCACCTGTACCGTCATCTTCATCCGCTTCATACACCGAGTCACTCTCACCTCCTCCATCTCCCGCCATGGACGATAGATTACCACCACCACCACCAAATGGCGATCAACCGCCGCTGCCACCACCTGCACAGAAGAGTCTAGCAGACTATAACAAGCCGAGCGCGACTAGCGTTCGATCTGCCATTTCCGTTCCGCGCATTGAAGGAGATCCTGACTATGAGATCAAGATTCCATTCTGACTATGATCTCTAGGGATTTACAGTTTGAAGGCAGACCCCTAGACAATCCGTGCACTCATCTTGCAGACTTCCTTGATCTCTGCAGCACTTTCAAGAGCGGAAACCTCGACAAAAACACTCTTTGTCTGAGAGCTTTCCCGTTCTCTCTGAAAGGCCCTGCTAAGAGGTGGCTTACTGGCAAACCACCTGGCTATTACACTGATTGGGATACTCTGGCTCAGGACTTCGTTGAAGAATACTTCCCTCCGGCCAGAACAACCGCCATCAAGGACAGCATCGCCAGATTCTCCCAGAAAGAAGGAGAAAGCTTGTATGATACTTGGAATCGATTCCAAGAACTTCTCTACACCTGCCCTCATCATGGATTCGAGCAAAGGCAGTTAGCTGAAATTTTCGCTCGAGGACTTCGAGAAGAATCTGCCAAGTGGGTCAATTCTCTAGCTGAAGGGGATTGCACTACACTTACACCTGAAGCTGCTCTTCTTCACTTCGCAAACTGTGCTTCCAAGTCAAGGAACTGGGAACGACAATCTGAAGGATCAAGGAGCAAGCTAGATCTCGAAGCTACAATCAAAGCAGAGGTAGAGAAGCATTTGAAGAAGTCTACCACACCGATCAAGCCGCCGGCAGCTTCTGTCTACGTTGCCGATTGTGAGTGGTGTGGAGCTTGCGCACATAACGGAGGCCGTTGTCAGAATTTTGGTAAGGCAGAAGTCTGGTCTGCCGAAGAGGTAAATTTCATTCAACAAGGCTTTGTTAATAATCAGAATGGTTATGCTGGCTACCGTAAGTTCAGACAGCAAGGGAACTATCAAGACAGACCTCCCTACAATGTTGGCGCCAACCATAACCAGAACCAGAATAACCGCCCGGCTGGTCCAGCTCAGGATCAGAAGCCTAACCATCCGCTGGCAGGTGTCTACCAGCCGCCGCATCGCAATCCGGGTAATTATGGAACTGCTCCTGGCAATCGCCAGAATCAATATCTTAATAATACCTATCCAGGGCAGCAACATCAAAGAGAGAACAATGTCAGTGACCTGGATAAGAAGCTCAGCCAGATCATCACCAGACTCGATGATCATGACAGTCAGTTCAAGGCTCAAGCTCTTCTCAATCAAGAACAGATAACATCTGGACAAAGAATTGAGCAAGCCGTGAACAACATCTCGAGCATGCTAGCATTTGGTCGACCATTTGGCCAACTTCCAAGCCAGACAGAGCCGAATCCGAGAAAGGAGCAAGCCAAGATGGTAACCGCTCGAAAACTCCCAAACTTAATTGCTGATGCTTGTTCTGTCTTACGCAGGATCGCTGAAACTCCGGAGGAAGAAGAAGAACAGGAACCGACGCCTAAGGAGGATGACCCTCCTCTTGCACCGTACGTCGTAAAGCCTCCTTTTCCAAGAGCATTGCTACCAAATGCAAGGATAGAGACTGGCATGAAGGGGAACAAGGAAGGATATCCTGACATTCGTATTAAGAAACCTACCTCTCCATATCCAGCTAAGTTATCTGATCCTGGTTCTTTTACTTTGCCTTTGGTCATCAATGATGTTGAGATTGAACGTTGTTTAGTTGATCTAGGAGCATCTGTTAATGTCATGCCTATGAGCTTGTTTGAAAAATTGAACCTAGGAGAACTTGAGCCGCCTAGTATGCAACTTGTCTTTGCTGATAGATCACTTAAAACCCCTAAGGGAGAGATTAAAGACGTTGTTACTAAATGTGGTCCGTTCACGTTCCTAGCTGACTATGTGATTATGGATACTAGTACAAATGATTCTACTATTCTCATAGGTCGACCTTTTATGGCTACTACTGGAATGAATATTAACGTTCCAAATGGTTCTTTAACTCTAAGGGTCGGTAAAGAAATGAAAATGTTCCGTCTTAAAGATGGCATGAAATATGACTCTAAGAATGAAGAATCTCACTGCCTAGCTGTTGAAACTGTGGAGTTGACTCCGGTCAACTCCATTACTAATGCTTCTTCCAGTGTCTCTAGATCAGTTGTTGCTGCAGATATTGAACAGGTTATTAAAAAGAAGCCAGAAACTTCGGTTCAGAAGCCACCCAAGAAGAAGAAGGAACTGCAAGCCTCTTCTAAGCCACCGAGCACTAAACAGAGCAGGCCTCGAGGAAAGAACAAGAAGACGAAGACCCAAATGGTCTGGAGGCCAAAAATTCCGCCGTCTTCCACCGAGCCAGCTGCACCACCAATTAGTTCCGAGAAACCGGCGCCGGAACAAGTATGGAAGGAGAAGCCGAAAGCATCTCCTAAGGAAGTACTGACGATCACCGATCCTGGTGATAACAAGCCGGAGATAAAAGAAAAGAAGAAGCCGACAGTCCTCATTCTTTCCATCGTAACACTCAAGAAGGATGATCTCTCCAGAGAGCTGTTCGGACCGTTCAAGTTCATCGATCATCTTCCCGATGGACGTACCAAGCTCTTACATGCGAACGGGAAGAGATTCACGCTTACCGGAGAAGTCCCGAAGTTGTACTTCATGAACTCCGACGCGAGCGTTAAGGAGAATCTGAGTTGGGATGTCTCCTAATACCGTCCAGGTATCGTCCAGCTCAATGACGTTAATAAAAGAGCGCTTCGTGAGAGGCAACCCACGGCTGGAGTCTGTTTTTAATTTTTGTCGAACTTAGTTTTTTAGAGTCGGTTCAGGGAGCCAAAAGTGTCAGTTTGTTTGATTTATTATTTTTCGTATAGAGTCTGTGTGTCATAGTGTCGTTCGAAAGTTGAGTGAGGTCGTTCCGATTTTTTTGGATTTAACTGTGATTTTCTGAAGTCTGCCGGGATTGCGAAAATATTTTCAATTCGTAGTGTTCAAAATTTTCGGCGAAAATTAAACCCTATTTTCGGCGAAATCACTTTTGAATTTTCAAACCCGGTCTCCTGTTTCATATTTTTGGTTCAAAAAGTTGAGTGGTTTCGGCGAAAATCCATTTGAAAACCGGCAGCCATTTTAACTTCCATTTTCGGCGAAAACTACCTATCAGTTTCACCGAAAATTCCTTTGAAAATCAGAAAAGTACCCACTTAAAACCCGGTCTTATCCTCTCTCTCCCCACTTTCCTTCTTTTATTTTCGTTCCAAAACCCGAAAACAAACCCCCTCCCCTTTGTTCTTTCAAAACCGCCGACCACACCCATTTTTCTCACCGCCGCCGCCGCCGTTTCCCTCGCCACCGCCGCCGCCGACCGCCGCCGCTCAACTCCCCTGCCTTTTCCGATTCCATTGAGCCCTAGAACGTTCAAATCGGAGCCCTGCAGCTCCAGTTCACCGAAACCCTATTTTCAGAGTTTTTCACCGATTCCTCCCAAACCGTTCATTTTTAGCATCCATGGCTTCAAGGTAAGTTGTAGAACTTTTCAATACGAATCTTTTGACATATGGATTGCTGAATTTCGTCGGGGTTGACTTTCGGTTGACTTTTTGGTTTGCCTCAATTTGCGTGCCGACTGATTTCGTGTGAACTAGGTTAGCTGAACTTGTAGAACTGTTCTAGCATGCTTAGGGAGTTCCGTGCTTAATTTCCATATCATTTGATCATGTGTTGCTTGCATAGGATTGATTCTTTGTGATGTTGATTTTTGTGAGAAATGTCGGTTTGACTTTGAATTGTTGTGATCATTTGGCTGCCTGATGTGCTCATTCTCGTTCATATTATTGTGTTTGCCATCTGAGATCATATTATGCCGTCAATTTTCACGTTGTGATAATCTTGTCATGATTAGGGTTCATTATGCTTTAATGTTGACTTTTTGAATGTCGGTTTGACTCTTTGGACTCTGATTGTGCTTATCCGATTCTGGCTGTTCCTACCATGTATTTTACTGTCTATGATTACCGGTTACTCTGCTTTGCTTACCCCCACTCGGTTTTCCTCATTTCTTTGTGAAATTGAGTTTTTCTACTAAGTGTGGGGTAGGGTTTAAGTTTGACTAATCTGGTTGCATTCTGGTTTTAGGAACACCACTTATGAGCGCAGGACTAAGGCGCGACTTGATGGTGCCTCGAGCTCCGGAGCTGCCGCCCCAGTCACACCTGCCATTCTGGGTCCTCCACCCGCATTACCCCACCGGGCTGGATACCATCGCACTATCGCCCGTCTACCTGACTTCTACATCGAGTGCTTCCAGAAGATCGAACACATTCGGGGAGCTGACGTGCGCCCTCTTTCCATGGAGTCCCTGCACGAGCAAGATGAGGACTACTACCAGGAACGTGCATGACGCCCTAGCACCGGCCGGCCTCCTCGAGCTGACCACCATAGCTGCCGATTTCCCAGACATCGCCCTCCAGGAGTTCTGGGCGACCTTTGATCTGGAGGAGCACAAGAGGAAGCAGCGCCAGAAGGTTGTGACCTTCTATCTTGGTGGGGTGTACAGGCAACTCACCTACGATGAGTTTGCTGCTCATCTTGGCATCCC
This sequence comes from Linum lewisii, assembly GCA_034768395.1. Lineage (NCBI taxonomy): Eukaryota > Viridiplantae > Streptophyta > Magnoliopsida > Malpighiales > Linaceae > Linum > Linum lewisii. The sequence goes on along the minus strand of CM068302.1, from coordinate 18,793,913 downwards.
CTACGAGCATTATCACGATCATCACCTAGGTTGGGGCGACGATGATGACGACGAGGAGTACCACGCGCTCTGAGTCACATGACTGGAGTGCCTGGTGATCGCCTTGGGGAGCACAACTCAGTTAAGTCGCTCTCCCACCCTCTCTTTAAATTTATTCATATGGTTTGGCGTAGATCGCTTTTATATGTTCCAGACAAGGATCGCCACCATATCCTCAAGGAGGAGCTTATGCTTCTCCGAGCCATCCGAGAGAGCTACCCTCTCCACCCCGACTGGGTGCTTGCTCGCGTCTTCCGCCAGAAGACCAAGAGGAAGACGCCACCTCGTAGACTCCTGGGGGGTAACTTCATAGGTCAGCTCATCATCTCCTTCGGCATCAGCCATGAATATGGCCCGAACATTCCACGACGCCACGTTAGGACCGTTGGAGGAGACTTAGCGGTTGAGTACGACTTAGAGCTGGACCTCAGTCCCCATGTAGCAGCAGATCCTTCACTCCAGCCTGTGGTCGAGTCGGAGGAAGAGGATGACACTGAGCAGCAGCAGCCCCAGCCGCTGCCAGAATTCCAAGACTATATACCCTCGCCACATCATCAGGCAGGGTATGCTCACCAGTCGCCGCCGCACATTCCCGATCCATACCAGACGCCTCACCCTCAGCCCCGACCGCACCCCGCAGACGTGGGTGAGCTATACGAGCGACTGCAGGAGTGGCGCATCACCGACAACGCCACTCAAGAGGCGAAATGAACTATTATGCAGCAGCATATGCGCCGCGCCGACAGGCGGTATGAGGCACAGCTGGCGTGGCAACGTCAGCTCGGCGAGCACCTCCACTTTCCACCCCCCGACACCCTGACCAGCCATGATCAGGTGGTGTCCTTTTCCTTGTCCTTTCTTTTTATTTATACTTTTCGGATTTCGGTCCAACTTCTTTCTGTGTGGATCCTGGACACTTGTCCCAGTTTCCTTTTTATGTTTTATTTGTTTTTGTTTTGTAGGCAGTTGGGAGATTCCCTTTGCTTCGCTTGGGTAGATTCCCTCCGCTCCGAGGACCCGTGCTCATACCCTACACCAATCATCTCGGTCCAGGTTCTTCTACTTCACTCTGAACTCTAATTTTAGTCCTGTGAGGACACAATCCGATTTAAGTGTGGGGTAGGATGCTAGAGAACCTTGCATGAACTTGATTGCCCTTGATTGTGTTTGTTGTGTGCCTCGTGATTCCATTCCAGTCTCTCTAGCATTAGAATGGCTCAGTTCTTTATTTTTATGTTAAGTTGTTGTTCAAACCTTCATAATGATGCTTAGACTGCTTAACCTAGAACTTGAGAGCCAACTTGTTTACTTTGATGCTAAATTGCCTGGTCAAAACAGAATTTTTAAATCACACTTGTAGTTTGTAGCCTTGATTGCATGAAAACGACCGAATCCGACTAGCAAACCAACTGTGAGCTTTTGATCCATTGCACGTAACTTGCAATCTTAATTCTTTCTGAGTGGTTTTCTGTTTGCCTGAATGAGTTAGAATTTGCATGAGACCTACTCGAGACCACACGATGACACGAGTTCTAGAAGGATAGGGGTACCTAGATTCAGCTACTAAGCCAGATAGCCTACCAAACGATAAATCCACTAGGTTTAGACCCATGAGCTTGGCCTGTTCTTTCGGTTCGATAATACATTACAGCCATTTCCCATTTCTTTCATTCCCCGTTGATCCCCTGTGGTTGTAGTTCTAGATTGACCTACCGGAAGTCGGTTTGTGGTAACCTGCCTATAGCCATTAAACAGGTGGTCTTAGCTATTATGTCCAGACGTGTAAATCCCTCCAGCAACTAAAAGAAAATCGTCACAAAAGAAAAAAAATAGAAAAAGAAGAAAAAGAAGCAAATTTAGAAAAAAGTGAAGAAAGAAAAAATCAGAAAAGTTTCAAAGTTTCTAGTTAAATAAAACGTTCTTCTCCCTACAAATGGAAGAACGAAGTCAAAAGAAAAAGTTCAAAAGAAAAGAAAAAAAATCGTGTAAAGACAAAGAATAAGTGCTAGGTTGCTTGAGGGTATCATAGGACGAGCGTTCATTATTCCACCCGTGTTTGGTTAGACGGTAGGAAGCCATAGATTAGATTTGAGGGAAGTTAGTCGAAAGCTACACCGCACAAAGCCATCATCATTCATTCCCATCATCCATCTCATTATAAACCCGAGTAGTGTAGAATTCATTACGGTCCTAGCAGGGAAGTCCTTCTTGACTAGATACTCGTGTTGTCACAGTGGTGGAGATGTGGTCGAAATGCAAACCTATGACAGAATTCGGCAACAGAAAATGATCGAGAGCAGAAACACGTCCTTAAACACAGAGAGTGAGAGTTCCCATTGTACTATATATATCCTGTGTGAGGAGTCTGGTCGGTCAGGTCAAATTTGTGCATAATTGGTTGCTAATTACTTGTCAGTGTGGCAGTTTATTAGTGAGACCAGGTAGTTTGGCTGATCGGTATGCATGTTAGGTTTCTTGTTCTAGGATCAATCTGTCTAATAATTCATTGTGTTGTTTGAGCTCCATTTAATCGATCTTATCATTTGTGATATGAGCGTCTCTATTCAGTTTGCTTGAGGACAAGCAAAAGCTTAAGTGTGGGGTATTGATGACACTCGATTGACGATTTAATCGATCTTATCATTTGTGAATATGAGCGTCTCTATTCAGTTTGCTTGAGGATAAGCAAAAGCTTAAGTGTGGGGTATTTGATGACACTCGATTTGACGTGATTATCAGCCTCATTTAAGCGACATTTCTTTGCTTAAGACATGGTTTTTTAGGGTAGAATAACGAATATTCAATCGATTGCCCTATCTCGTGCCATTTGTGTTACCTTGGTCCGTTTCGGGTCTATTTGATGGTTTTCTAGTGTTTTTACGTTAGCACAGGTTTTTGCCATCGAATAAGTAACCAAGGACGTGTCTAAGGCGTTGGAATCTCGAAGGATTGCACCAGGATCGATCAAAGGAGCCAATCAAGTTCAAACAAATTCCTGCCCGGATTACAAAGGAATTTCACGAAAATATCCTTGTATTTTCGGCGAAAATATCATCACAAATCGACTGTTGGTAACTGAAGGAATTTTCGGCGAAATCGATCAGGTTTTCGATCCGAAAAAGAAGTTCAGGAGAATCAGCCGGCAAAGCCCTCAACTGCAAAGGAATTTTCGCCGAAAATTCCTCAAGAATTTCGACGAAAATAATAGGGAAATCCGGACTGATTAGGGTTAAGTATAAATACTTAACCCGGCGGCCCAAAAAGGGAGAGCTAATAACATATCATTCTTAATCACGTTTTCCAAGGATTCTCTGGAGTTCTGGAGCGAAGAGTTAGAGTTCAAAGAGCCGGAAAGAGATCGTGATGCCATCCCTTTCATCTCGGAGAACCGGAGCTAGGACTGTAGTTTACCGAAGATCGAAGTCTGTCAGAGTCGTCTAAATTAGGTTTTCAGATTCTTTTATGTTCTTCCTCTGGATGATGAACTCTTTCTTTGTCTTTGTTTCTTTTGTGATAAACATGAGTAGCTAAACTCGTTAGAGCTTAGACTAGATGAACCCTAAGTGACCCAGGGCTTTAAAGCGGTCACGGATCGACGGTGATTAGATTCGAAATTCAATCAGTTTCTCATTCATGTTTGATTTGTTCTTCATTGTTCATGTTTCTTGTCTGGACTGATCACCTAGATTAGATTCTGGTTAAGCTAAGGATAGAAGCGAACGCTCGCCTTACTTTAGAACATCGAATTGAATAATTAACCTTATAATTGGAGTGTGCCTTTCGTAGGAACCAGTTAGGGTTAATCCACTGCAAGAGTAACTCATTAATCATTAGTAATTGCACCAGTTAATTAAGTCGTTGCGAGAGGCGACCATACCCGGGCGGCTAGTTAATCTTGGTAGTTAGAACGAATAGAGCGAATGTTCGCCGGTCTTAAACCTAAGGGTAAGGAGTTATGGTGGTGTCTTAGTAATTGATTGAATGAGAATCGAAATCCGTTGATCTGTTGATTGCCAATGCTCTGGGGAACGAAGGGGGATTCAAAGTCTAAGTTCGTTTGTCATCTCTGTTTTAAAACCCTAATTTCCAATCTGCTTTAGTTTAATTTTTAATTTCTCTGCATTTCTTAGAATTAGAAGTCGTGGAACTCACACCACGCACAACTTGTCTGCATTCGAGTATTTTGCTAGTTTTGAAGTAGTCAATCTTAGAAGACCCCTGGAATACGATCTACCCTAGCTTTTGTTAGCTTGGTAGTATTTGATCACCGCTCTGCAGCATTCATCAGAGGCTTTCAGGGATGGTGAATGGTCCAGGGCTCGTGACAAATGGTCTTGAGCTCCATTTGAGCACATGGGATGGTCCGGGGCTCGTTCCGGGGTCAATCTTCGGGCACCACCCTTTTCTGGCCAGGCACTCTTGGGTCCTTTGTTTCTCGTGCTCCAGGAATGTCTCTGGAGGATCCCAGGAGTGGTCAGTACCTTCAGGGCTCGTGGGAATCAGGTCAGGGCCTAGTGGTGGCCCTCGGCTCGGGGCTGGACTTGGCCCTAGGCTTGGTCGTGTGGCCCGTATCACGTCATTGAGTTGCCAGAATGAGAGATCGGAACGAGATTACCATTGCTTAATTGAACTTGGTCCGTCCCTTGGTATTCAAAGTGGATGGATAGGTTGGCTAGGTCATTTGTGAGGTGGTTGGCTCCCGAGTCCAGCATCCAAATGGTTGGTTGGTGTGGTGGGGAGACGTAGCATAATGAGCTGTCGGTAGCAGGGAAAAGGTTGACTGACGTGGTGAAGGACAGAACCAAAAATGATGTTTGTGACCCTAACAATTGTAACAGATGAGAGGGTTACTGCCAGAGGAGGGTTGTGACTACTGTGGGCCATAGGACTGCATGGGCCCCGCCGATTTTTTGGTGTAGAAGCGGCCTGTTGACTGCATGGGGCCTGGGAAACAGTGCATTAGGCCTGACTGAAATTAGCGGCCCACGAGATTAGTATTGGGGAACCGGCTGGACTGGCGTTGGCGTGAGTAGTGTGCCTAGGGTAGGGCATCCACCGCATCATTAGCCGCCAAGTCAGCCTCTTCGGCGATCAGGAGACCATGCATCTCGAGAAAGGATATCGACACCAGGCAGTTATGAAGGCTTTGAGTGAACGGCCGGAAAGAGGGGTTGAGGCCTCGTAAGAACAGCTCATTACAATCTCCCTCAGGAACTCTAACACTAAGAGAGTTAAGGTGATCAAATATCAACTTCGCCTGAGTTAAGTACACAAACACAGAATCTGAATTTTGTTTTAAATCATATAGTTGTGATTTAAGAGATCTTATCTGAGATGCGCTTCCCGCGCCGTATGAAATTGGGAGACCACTCCAAGTGGCATGTGCGGTGGTGGCTCCAACGAGGGTGTGTAGAGTAGCCTTGGAGATCGAACTTATAATCCAGCCATGGACGAAATGGTCGTCGCGGCGCCATGTAGCAAAGAGCGGATTCATCATGTCATCATCGAAAGTGGCTTCTGGGGCAGGTGTGTTGTTGTCGATGTGGCCGTGTCAATCATGGTTCGCTAAGAGAGGCTCGAACTGGAGCTTCCAAAGGAGGTAGTTTTTAGCAGTTGGTTTGATGGAGAGAGATGTTGGTAGGGATGGGACTGGTGGGCAGTAGCAGACGTGGTATTGGTAGGGTTTGACATGGGGATTGATTAGCAAAGGTATTTCGGTAGAGGGAGTTGGAAAAAAAAGATGTACGTTCAAATTGTAACCGTAGAACAAGCTTTTGATAATTTTCTAGGAAATAGCTCCCCTGCCAACCTTGTCCTGGTAGAATTTATTAAATAGGTAAAAAGGTAGTGTACAAGAAGGAAAGTAGAATCATAAAAATATTTTCAGCAACCATACAAGATCAGTTGAGATATTATCTACCAACAAAAAGGGGAAAATATATACATAATTAAATAATAATAATCAAGATAGAGTCGTATCTTTATCAATAAATAGGTGAGGGTGAATTTGTGTGCATTCATGTTTTCTTCATTGGCATATGAGGAGACTTTTAGGTCGATTCGAGGAGTAAGTAGGTTGGGGTTTTAGTGTCAATGTAGAGTAGGAATAATCATAGATGGATACATCAGTGGTGGCTGCTAGACTCGGAGATAATCCTTGAAACCTTCAGTATGAGGAGGTAGTAACTTAGTTTTCTTCATTTGTTCAAATCACACTCCCAGATAATTTGATTCCTTCAAAAATCACAACACTTCTCCATCTATCTCCAATTCCTGCAAATGCGTTTTTGTTTATTGAGCGATGTATACCTTCATTGAATTATTAGTTATTTTGGTAAGTGTGCAACTGGAACAGGGTTGATTGAGTTTTGGTGCAATCAATGGTGGTGATGTCCACGATGCTGACTTTGTTTTTTTTTATTTTTATTTTTTGAAATTATTTTACTAAATTTTATTATTTATATTGAAAAGTTGATGTTAATGTGACATGTTTGGAACGTCAATTGACATGTTAAATTTTGGGTTTAGGGTTTCATTAACATGGACGTAAAAGTTATCGGAAGTTACTGTTTTAACTAATCAATCTTTGTCATGAAAATTGGACAGAATTAACATATTTTGAAAAAGATTAATTGGATTAATGTATTAAGTTTCTTGGAACCACTATTGAATATTTGTTTCTTGGAACCACTTTGAATTTGAACTTGTTCTTTAAATGGCTTTTAGTAATTCATAGCAATTACCCGTTAACTTGGACTTCGTCTAAATTCACCGACCAATTCAAGTTTGACAATATTGCTTTACCCTGCTTGAATAAAATTAAAATTTCATTCGTAACATATTAACTCTAATGTTTGAGTTACATCATATTCATACACATCCCATAAAAAAAGTTCACCCCAAACATGTTAATCACCATTAACTTATTGATTTTGTGTTGTGATTTGAAAAAATATAAAAGACCCAGCTTATTTTCCCGATCGTCATTTATCTTGGCGTCATCATTTTATCATATGATATCTTTTTCCTTAGCAATTATAATTGCATACACACTCTACAGGAGCAAAGGGCGGTTGTAGCAGGGCTACATTCTCCAAGTCCATTGTATCTTTTTTTGCATTGCTCATAACAATCTTTTCCCCCGTCACAAGGTGTTATCTTCACGCAATTTTTTGCTTCTGCTGCCAACTTCGTCCCGCCTTTACATAAAAATTATTAACAAGAAACATAGAGTATTTTTCACCAATACAAATGTATAAATTTAATGATAACTTAAAATTTCACTAGGAGGGGCAAAGCGTCTTACCAAATGAGGCGAGGAACAAAAATGAAAGAAAGAAATATAGAGCAAATGATTTTGACATCTCTATAACAATAACGCTGATAAAATGATAATGAGAAAAAAAAAGTTTATGTAATATGTTTCTTAATTCTTAAAAATGGATGACCTATTAAGCTTGTTATTTATAAGAAGAATTTTTTCTATGACTATGAGGATGTGAATTTCGATTTGTAAAGATGGTGAAAACAAATAAGACAATATTGAATATATTCCATATTAGTATATAATTAAGTTATAGATTATGATGGTGAAAACAAATAAGACAATATTGAATATATTCCATATTAGTATATAATTAAGTTTTAGATTATGAACAAAAGGTAGTGTTTTAATACTAATAACATATTTTTTTTACATATCATTTTAGCAAAAACTTGAATTTTAGTAACAAATCCTATTCGGTAAAAATAATTACTTATTTTTGTGCAATCTAGACATTCATTTTTTTTAGTTGGACAAATAATTACTCATTTTTTGTTAAAAAAATTATGTGAAATGAAATTGGTAGTAACTAAATTATTTCAAATTTTTTAATAGTTATTCTATTTATGATTATAATTTTTATTATATATATTTTTTTAATTTTGGTAAAAATAACATCTTTGAAATAATTCTAGGAGTCATTCTAGTTATAGTCGGCTACTTTCTTTCAAATTATTTTAAAATTATATTTTTAACATTCATCAACTGTTTTTTGTTCGTTGATAAATGGCACCTTTGTCGGGGACTTCTTTCCGTGTGTAAATACGCATTTTATACTATTCTTCACTTTCACATTAGATTTCTTAGTAGCATCCACTTTCAATTTACTTTGGTGTTCTTGTTTTTTTTCTTGCAAGTTTATGAGAAGACCCTTTACTCGCTCTCAAATCTAAGCTCAAAGCTCCGACTAAGGAGTAAGGCAAGAATGCAATAGGCAGTTCTAGTAACAAAGCCCAAGACAAGCAACCCAAGTACCGAGTTTTTGTCTCGTAAGTCAAGATAGGAGAATCAAAGATTGAAGGTGAAGAGTATTTGTACTAGAAATAACAATTCGTCATCATTACCGATAAGACTATAGTTGATTTTGAAAAGTTGAGCGCAACTAGTGTTCGCTCTGGTATCGTCTCACCAACAATGACGACCATGAATTTTATGATCAAAACTAGTCATATTCAGTTCATCACCAACTCTCTTCATTTTCAGGACAAACCATCAAACAACTCATGCACCCAACTAGCTTAATTTCAATCCTATAGTGACACATACAAGCAGCAGGATGTGTGTCCAATTGCTTTCTGTCTCAACTTGTTTCCTTTCTCCCTTAAGGGGCAAGCAAAGAGGTGGCTTACTATCCAAGCATTGGGGACCTTCACTATTTGGCATGAGCTGATGCAAGCATTTTTGGAGGAATAGTTCCCTCCATCCCGGACTTCCGCCATCCAAGAGAATATTGCTAGATTCTACCAGAGGGATAGAGACTCATTCTATGAGTCTTGGAACAGATTCTAAGAGCTTCCCTTCTCTTGTTGATCATCTCCAATAGTGTTGTCAAAGATACCTAGCAAGCTAGGGTCGTATTTTCATGGGGTTCCTTCGTTTAACTTACTAGTGATGGAGGAATTTCTCAATGGGGGGTTAAGGTGTAGGTTCCTTGAAGATCATAGTCAAATTCATAAAACAACATGTCAACTTGGGTCAACCTCGGTCAACCAATCAAGCTACTGGCTCAAAGAGCATGAAAAAGTGTGGCAATCTTTTTACTCGATCAAACAGGAAAACTGACAAGCACGAAGTGGAATTAATATGGATGAGAAGATGGGCAAGGTGACTTTTCCCCTAAGGGTCATGAATCAAGACTAGAAACAGACCTAGGATGGGAAAACTGAAGTTATGCAAGACAAGACCTTCCGACCATTCATCAAACACGTATCCTAAGAATCTCTCGAGTTTCTCCAAAAAAAAAAAGAATCTCTCGAGACCATCAGAACTAAGGTCAAACACCTATCAACCAGACTCTCGCCTCAAATTTACCAAATGCACGACGCACGCTAAGTTTCTGATGAAATGCAACAAGGTATTTAAACCTAGAAAGACCTAGCACACATCCCATTCGAGTGTAAAGCACTACTTCGCATTGAACCATGCCACTCTATGGAAACAACACCCTCTCAGAAAAATTCTTACCAAGCAACAACCAAATCAAGCATCTAAACCAATAGAAACTGAAAGTGGCATGGGAATATGGAATCAAATCATTGAACTTTGCATAACTATAGAATCAAAATTTCAAAGGAGTTTGAGAATTTCCAGTCTATCATCAATCCTCCTAAGGTTCGACTCACCAAACCCTAGGGGTTTAGTTACCCATGGTCTTGGTGAAGAGAAAAGAATACAACCTAGAAAGAGAATGAAGAAGCGATTCTTCAATCCTTTGAGCTAAGAGGTCTTTAATCTTCAATCTTGTGTTCCCAGGCTTTAAAAACCGTGACTATACTGATAAAAAATAGTCACGGTTTTCCTATAAACCGTGACAAAGGATTAGTCACGGTTCTGGATTGAACTGTGACTAACCTTTGTCACGGTTTATAGGAAAACCGTGATTAAGGTTAGTCACAGTTTACCCTTAAATCGTGACAAAGATTAGTCACGGTTATGGGTTTAACTGTGACTAATCTTTGTTGCGGTTTAAGTGAAAATCATGAAAAATCCAATGACCAAAATGTTCACATTCACTTTGCATTGACCAAATTGTATGAAGTCTTTTCTCGAATTATAGGACTGGTCCCTTAACTCCTTCCGTTATGCAAAACTAATCCATAATTTTTGAAAGTTACGAAAGACTCCATTTTAATGTTACAAATTAGTCACTCCAATTTTAATTATCGTAAGTAATGACTAAATCAATTTCTGTATGGTCATTATTTCTCCCATCTTCTCTAGTTCAGTCACCCATCTTTCTCATCAATTAATATTCAGTCACCCAATTTTAATGTTCCCCTCCTATTTCACTCCCGATTTTGGATCTCCTCCCATCGGAGTTGGGTAATCGAGGTCTGGAGTTCGGAGTTGGGTTCAATTTTTTTCCAATATGCTGATTCCAGATCCAATGTCTTCGACCTAGCATAAGACAAAGCTGCTGATTCCAGATCCAAGGCCGCCCAGTGCCACTTCCTCTGGACAATCATTCCGTCCGATTGTGGCAGAGTTAATCTCCCTACCTATGCCAACCATCGCCGTTGTTCAAGGTCATGCTGGGGGGGGGGGTTAAGATGTAGGCTCCTCGAAGATCACAGTCAAATTCACAAAACAACAAGTCAACTTGGGTCAACCTCGGTCAACCGATCAAGCAATTGGCTCAAAGAGCATGAAAAAAGTATGACAATCTTTTTACTCGATCAAACAGGAAAATTGATAAGCACGAAGTGGAATGAGTATGGATGAGAAAATGGGCAAGGTGACTTTCCCCATAAGGGTCATGAATCAAGACTAGCAACAGACCTAGGATGGGAAAACTGAAGTTATGCAAGAAAAGACTTTCCGACCATTCATCAAACACGTATCCTAAGAATCTCTCGAGACCATCAGAACCAAGCTCAAACACCTATCAACCGGACTTTAGCCTCAAATTGACCAAATGCAAGACGCACGCCAAGTGTCTGATGAAATGCAACAAGGTATTTCAACCTAGAAAGACCTAGCACACATCTCATTCTCGAGTGTAATGCACTACTTCACATCGAACCATGCCACTCTATGGAAACAACACCCTCTCAGGAAAATTCTTACCAAGCAACAACCAAATAAAGCATCTAAACCAATAGAAACTGAAAGTGGCATGCGAATGAAGAACATGGCATCAAATCATTGAACTTTGCATAACCATAGAATCAAAATTTCAAAGGAATTTTAGAGTTTCCAATTTATCATCAATCCCCCCTAAGGTTCCACTCATCAAACCCTAGGGGTTTAGTTACCCATATATGGTCATGGGAATAGGAGTATTAATGTCACGAAGTCTAGGCTACCCACATGTTCATCCTTCACATGATGATCCTTCATTGGGATCATCCTCCTTCATCCACCATACACAATTCATATAAACACACCATAGCATAATATCACACAATTCATCCTTAATATTTGTTTTAATACTTCTAATGATAAATATCTAACATCATTTTTTTAGTTATGAGCAAGTTTAATGTTTTTCACCATGTTGTCATTTTCCTATTATTTACTGTTAATTCTCACATGCCAAGAGCCAAGGGATAATTGATAAGAAGGAACTAGAGGTGAAAGTGTTGAAACAATTAATAAAGTGGATTTCTTGTTGTTCCTTGCATTTACATATGTTAGAGAACATGTGTTGTACTCTTTGTTGAGTTCAACTTTTAAAGGCTATCAAGAAACTCTTGTATTTTTTTGTTTTAATTTATATAATATTAACTCACTAGAGCAAAAAATCAATAAGTTGAGCTTTTTCATTTTTTAATCAATGGTTTATAGTTTTGTGTATGTCCATATTTGTATGAATGGTCTATGACATTTTAAGTGTAGAGCCACATTTTAACTATATTGGCGAGAAAACCTCTAAAAGAGTAATTTTTTGGCAAACAATATTTATGTTGCAAAAAAGCAAACCTATAGCACCAAAAGATTCGTCATAGAAGGGTATCCCTACTGCCACCAAGGAAATAGTAGCAAAAGGGTGGTGCTTATCAGTGACCGAGGAAACCGTCACAAGAGGTTGGGGCTTATCAGCGACCAAGTAAACTTTCGCAGAAGGTTGGAGCTTATTGGCAACCAAAGAAACAGTCGTAGAAGGTTGGTTCTTATTAATGACCAAATAATTCATCGTAGAAGGCCTAGCTATTGGCGACGAAGGTCTCCATCGCTGAACTACAACTAATGACAACCAACAATTTCGTCGTAAAATATTTCACATTTGGCCACAGATTTTAGATTTCGTTGCAAAGAGCTTTCTATGACGCAATAGGTGAGAGATGTAGCAACGAATTATTACCGTCGCTGAATATCTTTTGCGACCAAAATTAAGCTTTTAGTGACGGTTCTGTTTGTTGCAGAATGTCAATTTTTTGTAGTGTTGAAAAAAAAACTCTGACGTTTGACTTACATCATATTTATACTCATCTCATCAAAAAGCTCACTCCAAACAAATTAATCACCATTGATTTATTGATTTTGTCTAATGGATTTGAATAAATAAAAAAGACCCAATTTATTTTCCCAATGATCACTTATCTTGGCCTCATCATTTTATCATATGATATTTGTTTACTCAACATTTATAATTGCAAACACACTCGGACGGTTTAGTGGGGTTACAATCTCCAGTTCCATTGAACGATTTTTTGCATTCGTCAAAGCATTCTCGTCCCCCCTCACAAGGCGATATCTTCACGCACATTTTTGCTTCTACTGCCAACCTCGTCCCACCTTTACATAATAAACATTATTAACAGTAACATAGAGTATTGTTTCACAAATACAAATGTATAAATTTAATGAAAACTTCACAATTTACTAAGAGGAGTAAAGGTTCTTACCAAATGAGGCGAGGAACAACAATGAAAGGAAGAAACATAGTACAAATGATTTGGACATCTCCATAACAATAATGTCGATAAAATGATAATAAAAAACTTTTATTTTGTGTAATGTGTTTCACAGTTCTTAAAAATGAATGGCCTTTTAAGCTTGTTATTTATAAGAAGATATTTGTCTATGACTATGAGAATGAGAATTTTGATTTGTGATGTTGGTGAAAACAAACATGAAAATATTAAATATATTCCATATTAACATATAATTAAGATATGAATTATGAATAAATGGCAGTATTTTAATACTAATAACATATTTTTCTTAAATGGCTTAAGATCCGGACCCAACCATTTTTGGTTGGACCACTTCCAACCATTTAATAGGAGGGGTATATTCGGAATTAAAAAAAAACCCTAATCCTAATGAATCGGCCGCCGCTTCAACGAGGGATGGCCGCCGCTTCAACGATGGAAGGAGAGCGATTGTTGTCCGGCAAGGTTAAGTGGTTCAACGACCAGAAGGGGTTCGGCTTCATCACCCCCGACGACGGCAGCGAGGATCTCTTCGTTCACCAGTCCTCCATCGAGACCGAGGGCTTCCGCAGCCTCGCCGAGAACGAAGAGGTCGAGTACGCGTCATCGAGAAGTCCAACGACGGCCGCACCAAGGCGATTGACATGACCGGCCACAGCGGCAACCCCGTCCAAGGCGGCAGCGCTGGAGGCGGTGGCGAACGAGTTGGCGGTTACGATGGAGGCGGCGGTTACGGCGGAAGCAGCGTTCCACGGAGATGGCTGCCCAGAAGAAAATGTTAATTTTAGTCACTGAAAAATAAATGTTAACGTTTTTCAGTCACTACAAAATAAAAGTTAACATTTTCAGTCACTTAAAAATATGTTATTAATAGTTTGATATTTTATTTTATTATTTTGTAAAACTTTGAATATATTGAAATAACCTATAACTATATAAGTTGGTCAGCAAAATAACATGTTAACTAGTTCAATTAACTAGTTAACATCATAATAATCTGTTAACTAATTTTGATAACTTGTTAACTAATGTTGATAACAAGTTATCACCTAAACTGTTAACTAATTAACTAGGTAAAAATAACATATCTAATCAGATAACATGTTAACAAAATATATGATAATGCGTTAACTAGTTATCAGGTTTGTTGACATTGATAACTAGTTTACTCGATTGGTTAACTAGTTATCATCTTAAAAAAATGTTAACTAGTTATCTTAGTCATGATGTTAACTAGTTAACTCGATTGATTAGTTAACTAGTTATCATCTTAAAAATGTTAACTAACTAATTATCTTAGTCATGATGTTAACTAGTTAACTCGATAAGTTATCTAGTTAACTAATTATCTTAATCTGATAACTAGTTAACAATGTTGATAACAAGTTATCACATAAATCTGTTAACAAATTATCAAACAAAAAACTTGTTAACTAGTTATCAGATAAAAATCATATTAACTAGCTATTAGTTAAAAAAATATTGTTAACTAGTTAACAACAAAAAAAATGTGTTAACTAGTTATCAACTAAACTTTTTACTAACTAGTTATCAAACAAAAAATGATGTTAACTAGTTATTAGTTAAAAACACTGTTAACTAGTTAACACGATTGGTTAACTAGTTAACAACTTGATAACTAGTTAACTCGGTTGGTTAACTAGTTAATAAAAATAAATGTTATCAAGTAAAAAATTTGTTAACTAGTTAACAACTTGATAAGTTAACTAGTTAACTCGGTTGGTTAACTAGTTAACACGATTGGTTAACTAGTTAACAACAAAAAATAACATGACTAGTTAGATAACCTGTTAACAAAAAATCTTGTTAAAAATTTGATTATATAATTATTTGTAAACTAGTTTTCAGGTTAAAATCTGTTAACAAGTAATCAAACAAAAAAAACGATGTTAACTAGTTATCAGTTAAAAATCATGTTAACTAGTTAAAGGAAAAAAAAATTTGAAAAAAAAAATTTTCGCCGGAGCCTTGCCGGCGACGGCGGCCGTCGCCGGAGACGGCATCCGGTCACCGGAGAAGGCGGCCGGTCGCCGATCGCCAGAAAATATGGGTCCCTAAAAATACTATTTCTTTAATTTAAATATAAAAAATAATATTGTTTATTGAATTTAAATATAAAAATTAAATGATATGTGTAAAGTCCTAAATACCCCTAACAATCTAGACTATTGGATTGGTCAAAGAGTCAAAGGTGATCTAATGGCTGAGAAAAAGTTGAAAGGCTTCCAACCTTGGAAAAGTTGGAGCCTGATCTCTACCCTTCTTAAATGTCATTTTTAGGATAAACTTGCATTTTCAGTACAATCCCTAATTGTGCAATCTAGACATTCGTTTTCTTTAATTGGTCAAATAATTACTCATCTTTGGTAAAAATCTTACGTGAAATGAAATTTGTAGTAACTAAATTTTGTTTGAGTTTTCATATAATCTTTTTAATTATGGTTATTATTTTTCATTAAATTTATGTTCTGGTTTGATAGAAATACACTTCTTCAAAATAAATCTAAGATTCATTCTAGTCATAGTTGGCTACTTTCCTTTCAAATTAATTAAAATATTTTTTATATCCATCAAATCATTGTTTTTGTTTGTTGATAAAATTGTGGCGCCTTTGTCGATGACTTCTTTGGGTGTTTGAAATATGTGATTTTTTCTATTCTTCACTTCTGCTTTACATTCCTTGGTAACATTCACACAATCAGCAAGGCTACCAAGGCTTCTATTAGTATCAACAGATGGAACAACATCAACAAGGTGGTTATAAAACTACACTAATAACTACCCATTGGGAGGCCTACAAGGTCAATATTACATGCCAATCAATTCTTATCAAGATCAGAAGTCGGTTGGGCAAAACAACACACTACTTAGGTTCCACCTAGGAATCCGGACACTTATGGCACTACACCAGAAAATAAGAACAATCAGTTTTGGAACAACCAACACTCTGACAAAAAAGGTTACCAAGGACAACTTGGGTTCACTAGTGGTTAGAATCCGTAGCAACAACTTGAGGCACCTAGACCTAAGGATGATGATCTTTTCAAGAAGTTTGAGAAGATGTTCTCTCGAGTGCAAGATCATGACTCTAGATTGTCTAGGTAGAATCCTCAGTTGTAGATGGAAGAGAGGTTAAATACTACTTAAAGTCACATACCATAACAATAAATATAAGACATCGACATATAGTACCATAATCCTGAAAGAGTTAGTTTCCTAGAAAATTTTGCTAGGGGTTTTCAAGAGGAATTCTCATCGCTAGATTTGGGGTGAACAGACACCAAAGAAGTAGATGTTACTCTTATCCTAGGTCAACCATTTTATCCACTGTTGGTGTTGAAATCAATGTTAGAGGTGGTTCACTTACTCTTAGAGTTGGTGAAGATAGTGTCACATTCCGCCTTGAAGATGAAATACATTATTCTGCTTCCCAAGATGATATGAATTATGGGTGTTGATTACATGGAGTTGGCTTCGCTCGAATTTATTACTAAGTTCATATCTACAGTTTTGCTTGGTATCAAGTGAATATATTTTCATGGAACTTTGGAGAAGTAAAAGCTTACAAAAGAGCTAGAGAAAAGCAAATCGTTCCCACCTAACCATCCACCTCCCATCATAATGAAGCTTGTTGAGGCCAAAATCAAGACTTCCTATGAAGAGTCACCAAAACTTGAGCTTAAGAATCTTCCATACCATCTCGAATACGTCTTTTTATTTGGGATTCACAACTATTGATTATCATCAGCTCTACTTTGTTGGCTAGACAAAAGCAACAATTGGCACAACTAGTTAAGAAGCATGTGAAGGATATAACTTGGCAGTTGGCGGACATAAAAGGTATTCCCATTTCCTACTAGAAGAAAAATATCATTGTTGATGAGGACTATAGAATGGTGAGGCAACCACAATGTCGGTTGAATCCACTTATGTAGGAAATGGTGAAGAAGGAAGTGGTCAAAGTCTTGGTGTCAGGATCATCTACCCGATATCGGACATCCCTTTGGTGATCCCTAATCAAGTGGTATGAAATAATGGTGGTATTACTATTATTATCGGTTGGAAGGTGTGCACTAATTATTAGTGTTATCAGAATCGGACTGGACCGGTCAGTTCGGCCGGAAAAACCGGGAACCGGCTTTGAGTCCGGTCCAGTCAGCCTCTTAAACACCACCGGCCAAATTGAGCTTGAGAAGCGGGTCGAAATGGAAAATCCGCAAAAACCGGTCGACCCGCTACTCACGGTTTTCACCGGTTCACACCAACCAAACGGCGCTGGAGAGAATTTTAAAAAAAGCTTCTCAATAAGATCTCTATGGAGTATGGACTGTCAGGAAATTGAATCAGATCAAAGCACACATAACCCTTCAGCCTCCAGTCCTCCTTACGCTTATCCATCTGCCTCCACCATAGTTCGACGACCGTCCGTCTTCTTCTTCCACAGCCTAGCGGTAGGTGCCAAAGTAAGGTTTCGATTAGATTTTAACAGGGTATGAGCAGGGGAATTTGGCCGATTGAAATAGGGAGGAGGAAGCTTATGTAAGTGGAGAGGAGAGAAAGAGAATGAAAAAAAAGAAGAAAGGGATTGACGGCACAGGAAGATGAGGAGTTAGGAGATTAGGGTTTTGATGAATATATAAAGTTAGGATTATTACATTTTGATACCAAACTATTGATTAATGACTAATAAACTACATAACTTTTCAAAATGGTATGACCGGTTCTTTGTACTGGTTTTTATGGTCTGATCCCGGTCGAACCTCAAACCCTTTAACCTCTCACTAGACCGGCTCAATGTCTGGTCCGGTCTTGACAACATTGCTAATTATAGATGCCTCAACGATGCCACCAAGAAAGAGCATTTTCCCCTTTCGTTCATTTATCAATTATTGGAGTGCTTGGATGATCATGACTAATACTGCTTCTTGGATGGGATGTATGGATACTATCAGATCCCAATTGACTAGGTGGATCATGAGAAGACTACATTCACTTATTCGGTTGGCACATTTGCTTGTTGGAGCCTTCAATCACTGTAATGCACTTACTATATTTTAGAGGTGCATGTTAGCTATCTTTGAAGATCTGGTTGAATATGTGACTGAAATCTTCATGGATGACTTCTCCGTTTATGGATATTCCTTCTCCTCGTGCTTAGCTAACTTGAAGAAAGTGTTGGATATGTGTGAAGTAACGCATCTAGCATTGAGATAGGAGATTGTCAATTGATAATAAGTGATGGTATTGTTTTTTGCCATAAAATCTTCAGGAATGGTATTGAAGTGGATTGAGCTAAGCTAGAGACGACCTCTAGTCTCCCATCTCCTACATCTGTCAAGACAGTTTGCAACTTCCTTGGTCACGCTGGTCACGCTGGATTCTACCAATGATTCATTAAAGACTTCACAAAGATTACCTTACCATTGACTAAGCTGTTTGAGAAATATGTACCTTTTTGGTCTGATGATACTTGTCTTAAGGCATTAGTATATCTAAAGGAGAGTGATGACGAGGTTTTTAGGCCCCAACACCAAATAAACCTGAGAGTTCTCAGAGTCGTATTCCCACGGGTCTACTCGAGCTACCTTACTCAGTTTAGTTTTGCTAGTCAG
Organism: Linum lewisii; assembly: GCA_034768395.1. NCBI lineage: Eukaryota > Viridiplantae > Streptophyta > Magnoliopsida > Malpighiales > Linaceae > Linum > Linum lewisii. The sequence continues at coordinate 18,775,320 of CM068302.1, read as the reverse complement.
CGAAATCGTTTTGATTGCAGATTTGATTAATTTAGAAAAATGTAAAAACTAACTAATAACTAAAACACAAATTAACAAGTAGGATCAACGTGGGGGAAGGTCTTGCTTGGGTTTGTATCCTTCTAAGAAATTATGAGAAAATGCAGCTACAGAACTGGCAGGACATGGATGACAATCAGTTTCAGGTTCTAAAAGTTGGGTCGGTTAACTCTACAACCAAGAACCACCTGCAACACACCCTAACTCGCATTCAACCAACAATCCAATAGCAAACTGAACAGAAAACCTAAAACAGAAGAACTGCAGAAAACCTCGAATTACTGGGAATTCTAAGAACGGGGCGACAAGATAATAAAATAGATCATCAATCATCATTAATCCACAATCCAATTCGACGTATCAACTCATAATCTCAAAGAAATCAACAAAACCCAAGCAAGAAAGAAAACCTAGCTACTCATTAGAGAAATCAGAAAGAACGCTGCAAACCGCCGATTCATCAAGGTTAGCCTTGATTCCTCCGCTATTAGGAGCTGCTCTTCCCAATTAATTCCAACGCTGCCATTTTCATACTTCTCCCCGATGTTGAACTGGGAATTAAATCCCAGCCCTTTTCTTTTCTTCCCTCTCTGCCGAAAATCCCTCTCTTTCTTTTCTTCTCTGCACGATGCGGAACTCTGTCTCTTGCCAATCTCACAACCTAATAATTCCTCTCTCTCTAATTGATGTGTTATGGGCTTAATTAAGAAGACGGCCCACTTTTCCAAGCCAAAATCTCATACACGTGATAATGATGGTGGGTTAAATTAACACTAAACAAATAGGGAAATCTTCCATGCCTATCTTGGCCTTGAAGATGTATTATTTATAGCAAAGGAGATTACAATGGAGTTGTTTACAGGAAAAGTATACTGCTAAAAATAGAAATGGAAGTTGCAGTAGAGGGGCGAGATTTAGGGGGAGAGGAAGACTAAATCAAAAACTATTTTAAAACTATTTTATATTATTATTAAACACCATACCCAAACTCAATTTTAACTCTCCTTTGTTTGGGTAGTTACATACAGTCGTATGTATTTGGACGTCATGCTTTGAAATATGCCTTCAATCATCTCGTATTGAACCCAGTTCGATTTTTACCATCGTATATATCCTGAAATGCATGAAAACATACAAAACAACGTAAAACAACTCAAGAGAACAAAGAAGAGAAACGATCAAATAATTATCAATTATCTCATCCAATCTTGACAAAAGCACAGTGAAAATGTCGTCAAATGAGGGATTGAATACACTAATATTTGAGTGCATCAAATCACCCCACACTTAGACTTTTGCTTCTCCTCAAGCAAGAACTCTACACAATAATGCACCAACCTGAATGAGCAAACCGAAAACCTCTTGGATCCTAGAATGATGTATATAGTGATTCTATCAAACAAGAGGATCACCCGTCTAACCACACAGTTAAAACCAAACCTCTGCTAGAGTAAAAGAGGAACACGACTTTATCGAGCTAGTAAACAACCTGACTTGATAAAGGCAAGACAATACTTACTTCCGCTACACTTACTCTAGGACGCAACCCGACACTTGCTAGATAAGGAGACACGACTTGAACAAAATTAAAGAACATTTTTTTCCCCTCTTTTTATGTTTTTTTTTTTCTTTCTTTTTTTTCATTTTTTTTCCAAGTCTTATTTTCGAATGGTCGGTACAGTGTGGATAATACTAGGTATGGAACAGCCGGAAACCTTTGGAATTCCGCGTTATCCTAGACCCCAGCCACGATCGGGAGTAGGTTAGAAGAAGAATGCCACATTGAGACTTCCCTTTGGGACTACAGCAATGGGCAGGCACGTATGCCAGCTCGTGAATCGACCCACAACTTCAATACCGAACCACTCATTTATCAGATTTTCTCTGATTGGGAACATTAACAACAATTAAAAACACGAAATTAAAAGACCCCTTATCTAGACTCGATCATGGCATTGAACTAGAGAATTCGAGCATCAGACAGACCCAGTCGTACACATTAACAAGTCAATTGTTCACTAACACGATAAGGGCAAGTTCCTAGAATACTTCAAGCAAGAAGAGTGGGAGATGGTCATAATTCAGGTTCTCACACACACATTTGGTAAAGCCAAAACACCACATCAATCTCACCATATGGAAGACAATAGGCAATCCAAGAAGTTATTAAGCAATGTGAAGAATTTCTTGCTACCGAGAATGGGAAGCAGTGAAAGAGTGAAAAACAAAGCACAATCACCACCCATTTAACGACAAGAACTCAATTAACCAACATGCATGCATTACAACGAAAACACCCCACACTTAAACTGGACATCGTTCTCACAGGACTAGAAAGAGAGTAGAGGAATCCGGGGAACCTAGAAGGTGAAGGTCGATGTCGTGGATGGCGGCGAGCTCGGAGTTAAGTACCGGCAAATAGTCATGCAGAACCTAAGGACATCCTGAAACAGGAGAGAACCTCAAAACAAGATCAGAGCATTCAAGGTACAGAATAGACCACTGACTCAAAAATTCAAAACAGACTCCAGACATGGGCTGCCTCCCATGTAGCGCTCTTTCTTTAACGTCTTTGATTTAGACAAATACCTGGAAATTCAGCAGTCTCCGTCCCATCCAAGAAGCTCCCTTATAATTCATGTCATCTCCAGACTTCAAGTAAAGATGATCTGGGAACTGAACTTGAATACTTCCCCATTGTGGATGAGTGAATGGAATAACACCCATATGAGAGGCATGAATCTTGATCTGTTGTCAAGCCTAGGTAACTCTTCCTTCTTCTTTGCTTGCTCAACCATCATCAGCTCTTGGCGACGCCGCTTCCTTTTTCTCCTACTAAGGCGCTTCCGCTTGGTTGTCTTAATAGTTTTTGAGTCATCCGTAGTAGTCTCATCAGAAGAAAGTATGGAGTTTACATTTTGACTAGTTGAAGCACTAACAACTTTAATCTCTTCAGTAGGAAGGGGAACAGATTCAATCAGAGAGGTAGGAGTGGTGATGCTCGTACCCATCAAAGGAGTGAAAACCTCATCGTCGTTCGAGCTTGGATAAAAAGGAAGTTCCTTCTTAATATGTTGATATGCCTCTTCAGCCTCTTGAAGTTCCTTGCACTGCTGTTCAACTGTCTTCACTATCAACTTGAATTCCAAGTCCCACAACCCATCACTAAGCTCTTTCACCTTGCTAGACAAGTACTCAATTGCTCTTTCTGCTTGTGCAACCCATCTTCCAATACTTCTTTCGCACATACGCCTCCAACTTATCAAATCTTGCATTGGCAGTGGTCTTTAATGCGTCAAATCTAGTCTGAATCACCTTCGTCAAACTACTAAATAACTCTCAACACTTGATGTTTGTTTGTCAGGCTGAGAGGCTTGATTAAGATGATCGCTAATTTCTTGTTGAGAACCAAGAGCATCATCATTTTCTTCCTTTAGCTTCGATATGATGAGATCCATGTCCTCACTTATTCTCTTGAGAGAAGCGTTATGAGAAGCGTTACGAGAAGCATTCTCAGCTGCACCAGTAGTAATCATCTTGATCAACTCAATTGTGTAAGGACTAACTTGGTGTGTTGAGCCATAAGATTCAGGTTCTTCATAATAGCAGGATTGATCCTGTCGGTCTGAATAACATGGATCTTGCATACTCCAGTTGCCAGAGTTACCATAATCACCACTATACTCTTCATAAGAACCAACAAAGGCTGGCGGAGAGGCTTGAAACGATGGAGAACGATGATTTTCTAACTCCCCAAGAATAGCTGCAAGTTTTGCTTCAATATCCATACCCTGTCCTGCAAACAAAGTGGAAAAATCCAAGCAAACAACCAACACAACGGGTGAAGTAGAAAATGAAATATGAACAAGATAGAGGTATGAAGCAAACTAAAAGATCAAATATGTACAAACAAGAAAGCAAAAACTGAGCTAGTAATCCTAAACCTTTCCTGAAGTCAAGCAATGTCCCCGACAATGACGCCAATTTGATGACGAGGTTTTTAGGCCCAACACCAAATAAACCTGAGAGTTCTCAGAGTCGTATTCCCACGGGTCTACTCGAACTACCTTACTCAGTTTAGTTTTGCTAGTCAGCGAAATTGTTTTGATTGAAGATTTGATTAATTTAGAAAAAATGTAAAAACTAACTAATAACTAAAACACAAATTAACAAGTAGGATCAACGGTGGGGGAAAGGTCTTGCTTGGGTTTGAATCCTTCTAAGAAATTATGAGAAAATGCAGCTACAGAACTGGCAGGACATGGATGACAATCAGTTTCAGGTTCTAAAAGTTGGGTCGGTTAACTCTACAACCAAGAACCACCTGCAACACACCCTAACTCGCATTCAACCAACAATCCAATAGCAAACTGAACAGAAAACCTAAAACAGGAGAACTGCAGAAAACCTCAAATTACAGGGAATTCTAAGAACGGGGCGACAAGATAATAAAATAGATCATCAATCATCATTAATCCACAATCCAATTCGACGTATCAACTCATAATCTCAAAGAAATCAACAAAACCCAAGCAAGAAAGAAAACCTAGCTACTCATTAGAGAAATCAGAAAGAACGCTGCAAACTGCCGATTCATCAAGGTTAGCCTTGATTCCTCCTCTATTGGGAGCTGCTCTTCCCAATTAATTCCAACGCTGCCATTTTCATACTTCTTCCCGATGTTGAACTGGGAATTAAATCCCAGCCCTTTTCTTTTCTTCCCTCTCTGCCGAAAATCCCTCTCTTTCTTTTCTTCTCTGCACGATGATGAACTCTGTCCCTTGCCAATCTCACAACCTAATAATTCCTCTCTCTCTAATTGATGTGTTATGGGCTTAAATAAGAAGACGGCCCACTTTTCCAAGCCAAAATCTCATACACGTGATAATGATGGTGGGTTAAATTAACACCATACCCAAACTCAATTTTAAGTCTCCTTTGTTTGGGTAGTTACATACAGCTGTATGTATTTGGACGTCATGCTTTAAATATGCCTTCAACCATCTCGTATTGAACCCAATTCGATTTTTACCATCGTATATATCCTGAAATGCATGAAAACATACAAAACAACGTAAAACAGCTCAAGAGAACAAAGAAGAGAAACGATCAAATAATTATCAATTATCTCATCCAATCATGACAAAAGCACAGTGAAAATGTCGTCAAATGAGGGATTGAATACACCAATATTTGAGTGCATCAGAGAGATTGACTATTGTGCCTATTCTGACCGCACCACCTTGGAATTACCATTTGAGCTTATGCGTGATGTTAGTGACTTTACGGTTAGAGCATTCTTGAGGCAGCGAAAGGAAAAGAGATTCCACCCCATCTACTTTGCGAGCAAGAAATTGAATGATACTCAACGTAATTAGACAACCATGAAGAAGGATCTTCTAGCTATTCTCTTCACATTCGATAAGTACAACCAATATCTGGTGTTGTCTCATACTATGGTGTTCACATATCATGTTGCATTGTATCATCTCTTGTTCTTTGCAAAAAAAAAAATATCATCTCTTGTTAAAAGAAGACTCCAAAACAAGACTTATCTGTTGGAATCTGCTCCTCGAAGAATTCAACATAGAAATTAAGGACAAGAAAGTGTTGGAGAACGTTGTTATTGACAACGTTTATCACAATAAGGACTCTTATCTAGCTACCCTTCTACCTTGTGATACTAATGATTCTTTCCCTGATGAGTAGCTACTTTATTATCGGAGATAGCTTAGGCTGGCTACATCGGAGGAGCAATAATTTGTGCCAAAAGCAACTATCTTGCATTGGAATTCATACAGTAGGTAGAGTTCAAATATGAAGAGAAAAAGAAGCTATTGAAGGATGCACATCATTATTTCTGGGATGAGCCATACCTTTTTTACATGAAAGTTGATGGAGTGATTTGACCCGCTACATATGCCAAGGTAGGAGATATCATGAACCACTACCATATTGATCCTTCTAGATGTCATCATGGTGGTAACCGCACCGTTAAGAAGGTGTTTGACTTGGGATTCTATTGGCAATCCACTTTTTGTGACTGTATCACCTTTGCCCGTAAGTGTGATGCATACTGGAGGACAAGTAACATCTCTAGACACGATGAGATGCCCCAGGTAACCTATGTGGTATTTGAATTTTTTATGTATGGAGCATAGACTTCATGGGACCTTTCAAAAAAAATAACGACAATAAATACAATATGTTCATGGTTGATTATGTGTCAAAGTTGGTGGAAGCGCAAGCGCTGCCAACTAATGACTCAAGATCAGTTGAGAAGTTCCTCTAATGCTCGCTCACTCATTTTGTTACCCTGCGCTCAATTATTAACAATAAAAGAACCAACTTCTAGTGATAGTTCGATAAGGTTTGCCGCCATTTTGGTGTGACTCGTCAATTTTACATTGCTTATCATTCTTAAGCTAACAATCAAACAAAGGTGACGAATTGTGAGCTCAAGTGAATTCTTGAGAATATAGTTGATCGGTCTCATAAGGATTGGTCATCTACGCTTAATGATTACTTATGGTCTTATCGAACTACTTTGAAGACCCCTATCAACACCTCATTGTATCATTTGGCACTACAAAAAAAAACCTCTTTAGCGTCGGTCGTCCGCGCGTTTTAGCGTCGGTTACTGACCGACGCCATAACAAATAGCGTCGGTCGGCTTAGCCGACGTTAGAACTGGTGATGCTATATTTTAGCGTCGGTTTTTTGGTCGACCGACGCTAAGGCACAACCAACCGACGCTAAATTCACTGAAAATCCCAAAAAAAAAGCAGTCGCAGCCTCCCTTCGACGTTAGAACGCGATGTCGCGACGGATGCTTGACGAGGAAGAGGAGGCGGACGTACTGCTTGACGAAAGTCTCACGGATGTACTCCTTGGATTTGAAGCTCTACATCAGCTGTAGATTTGGGAGATCCAAAAGTTCAATAGATCCATCCAAATCGATTCAAACGTTAAACCCTAATTCGATGAGAAAAAGTGGATGAACCTTGGAAGAGGTACTTGGAGATTTCTCTCATATTCTTCTCTGGGATAATCTGAAGTGAAGCAAAACATACAGCGAATAAGGAACGAGCTGAGTAAAGGAAGATGAATGGAGATGGAGAGAGGAGAAGATGATTACCTTGGCTGGAGACTGGGAGAAGAGAGCGAAGGAGCTGCTTTTGCGGCTGTGAGCTGGTTGTTTATGCCCAAAGGAGCTGCTTTGCGGCGAAGGAGCGAAGGAGATGCAGAAGGGAAGAGGTTGTTGTCCCAAAGCTACAGGAAGAAGAAGAAGAGAGGAAGAAGAAGAAGATGGGGAAGAAGGCGACGACTGCATATGGAGAGGGCAAAGCTATTTGCATATGGACAGGCGACGGCTGCATTAGGGTTAGTATTTAGCGTCGGTCGACCAAACGACCGACGCTAAAATGTGAGATACTATTTAGCGTCGGTCGTCCGGTCGACCGACGCTAATCACTTTCGTTTCAACCGACGCCAAAACCCTCTTTTTTGTAGTGTGGTTTATGGCAAGGTTTTCCATTTATCTGTCCTGCTTGATCACAAAGCATTTTTTACAATTAAAGAGCTTAACATGCATGTTGGAATTGTAGGTGAACGTGACATTCGATAACGCTAGAAATATCGTGTTTATCCACTAATTCAAAGCGTCATTCCCTTTCATTTTTATAGCCTTTGTGTTATTTTTTAGATATTTTAGATGGTTTTATTTACCATTTGTCTATCTCATATGTTTTGGTTACCTTGGCTCGTTCTGGGTCTGTTTGGTGTTTTTTTGTAGTATTTATGATGATATGCAAGTATTAGACATCAATGTGTAACATAGCCAGTCGATACAAAGTGCTTGGAGGCTCGAAATTGGACTGAGGAAGGACAAATCAGCAAGAAATCACCTTTGGACTGGTGTTGGGCCGACTGAAACAACCTAAAAGTGCGCAAAAATGGCCCTGAAGTGTGGCGCACTTTCCAAGGGGTTTCAGTGCACTTCTGGACCAAATCCGAGCAGATGTAGTTTTCTACTCAAAAAGGGTTTGTAACATCCCCGCCCAACCGGACGGTTTAGAACTCGAGTTCGGGTGATCGAGACATTAGAATCAATGTCTCTGAGGTCCCATCGAAGTTGAGAACGTCTGTGATTAAGTCAGGTTGAAGTTACAGATGAGCATGATGTACAGTGAAGAACACACGCCGTGTAGTTCAAACTACACACCGTGTATCTAAGATACATGGGCGTGCTTTAATTTCCAGAAACGCTCGTCGGATTAGCAGCAGAAACCACACGGTCGTGTTCTTCATGAAACATGTCGTGTGTTGTGAAATACGCCGTGTGTTGTGACCTGCATATAAAAAGACGGATTTTGACGGGTTTTAGCAACTTCCATCTCTTTCTCTTTCCACGAAAAATCCTTTGACGAACCAATTGCTGTCAAACTTTGAAGGTTGATTCCGGGAGCTACAGGAGTCCGATTGAGGATACGTTTTCTCCTGTGCATTCCTAGAGACGAGAGGAAGAGATCGCATTCCTCGGATTCTGGAGTTTCAAGTTGGAGGACTGAGGAAAGGGAAAATCTATGAATTTGGAGAAAGGGGATTTTGTTCGTTGGAGTTCTAGAAGACGATTAGAGCCTCGTCTTCTGTTCCAAGTGAGGGCTTAGCGTCGATAGGACACTATGAGTAACGTGAGGAGTTGAAACTCGACTTAGATTGAAATTAGGTTTTGCATGAACCTATGAGAGTAAAATTGAATAACTATCTTGTGATTGTTGTATGATGGTTGTATTGTTTGATGTGTGATGTGGGGATTGGGATTAAAGATGATGTCTAATGAATTCGATTTAGAAACGTGAGAGAGGATGGGATGGGATGAGCTAAAATTTATGTATATGAATCTATCATTGCCAGTTGTGATTGCAGGAGGATGGTCCTGCCAATGTGGGGTTGTCCTATGAGAGATGAACGAGAGGGTAACCCTGTACTCAAGACATGGCTATCCTTGTACTTGCAGGTGGGGGTGGCCGGTGAGCCATTTACCCTTGATGTGTTTGTGAATATGAGTGAAAATGAAGGGAATGAATTGTGAGAGATGGTTGGAAATTGATGATGGATTTGGTGAATGGTTTCGATGAGGAAATTGATGGATGGTTGATGGATGTTTTGATTGCTGTGAATATTTGAATGATGATAGTACCGGTAGGAGTCCACATTGCCCACCTTGAAATGGTTATTATCGAGTCCGGTCTACATGGGTAGATCACCTTGGAGGGGTGTCAGAGATTTGGAATTAGATCCTCCTGTGGGAGAGGGTCGCTGGACTCTCCATGGTGAGAGTGTGTCTGTTGTGGCCGGCAGTGGTGGTGTGGAGCAACTCCTAGGCGCCTTAATCACACACGTAGAAATTAATACGTGGATTGTGTCTGAATGCATGAATGTGTGTTGATGTGTGTGGATGCTGTTGTTGAGAACTGAATGTGAGTTACGTGTCGAATTATTTACCTATTGTGATATCATGGATGTTGTGTAATGCTAATGCTAGAATAGAGAACTGAGCCTTGATGATCACCTGGACTATTGTAGGGACTTAAAACCGGAATATACTAGGTTTGATCCCATTGTTAATTATGATGTGTGGAGTGTTGAGATAACTCATTGGGGCGTAGTTCGGCGCATAGTTAAGCCTAGTGGGTTCACTCGGTTTCATTAGGAAACTGATCCCCCCTCTTCCCCCATTCAAGTTCTCGTGGCTAGTAGGTGTTGGTGTTAATTAGTGTTGGAGTTTAGGTGCGACGGTTGATTTAGAGGGACTTGCAGTTGAAGCTATGAGGTGAAGACTGGCGATATAGTCAGAGTTGACTATTTATATTTCCATTCAGTTGACCATTATCATTTTGGGGATTTATGTACTTTTGTAGATTTTATTGGATTTCATTGGATTTATTGGTTATTGGTTTAGTAAGCGGATTTTACATTTATTGGGAGACCTCTTTCGATTTCATTTAATCTAAACTTTAGATTTTTATGTCGATTTATGTGTTATTTTTCTTCATGTAATACTCATAACTGGTTCAACCACAGGTTTCACTAGGTTGATTAGTGTTGGGTGTTACAGGGTTTTTCTCCCTGTATAAGGAGCCCTAGACCCCCGATTCAAATTAGGGTGGATTTGGACAAACCAAAGGAGAGAGAGGAGAGCACGAGCGGTATTCAGAGGAGATTCCAGAGATTTGGAGCGAAAGAAGAATATGCATCCATCTAGGAGAGATGGGGTCGAAGATTCAAGATAGAAGTTGCAAGGAGTTCGGTAAAATTAGGTTTTTGTATTCTTCTTTAGAAACCCTAATTCCATGGATTCTTTTATTACTTTCAATTATTCTATTTTGGATATGAGTAGCTAAATTCTTTATGAGATGAACTCTAGGTGTTCTAGGGTATTCAAATGATGTTTTGATATTTGTTAAGTTAATGTAGTTTGGATTTATATTGATAGTTGCAGTTTCATTTTTTTATACTTTCTATTCTTGATTGCTCACCTAGAATAGGAGTTCATTTAGGTGAGAGTTTAGTTGACCAATAATCGGTCTCCCCTTAGAACATTGAAATGTGCATGCTAGGGCTTCCGGTGTCAACCAAGATAGGGCTAGTTAGACTAGTTCGTCGTTATGGGCAATTGTTTGTTTAATTTCTTGGCATCAGCTCTACTTTAGGTACATGATGCTACGGCGCAGTTTGGGGTTTGGTTTGGTAGGGAGGTTAGTATGCATGAGATTTTGTGACCTTAGACCTAAGAGTTAGAGAATTGCGATGGCTGCTGATATCAATCTTGAATTACGTGAAACTTACTTTAGTGATTATCTATTATAATATCTTGGTAACCTAGGGGGATTCAAATCTAAATATCTTCTTTGATTGTTCTTATCTAGTTTTCAAACTTTAAGTGCATATTGTTGCAACCCTTGTTTGTTTCTTGGATTTCTTAGTTTGTTAGTATTAATTGGTGGAACCTCAACCACAACTTGGTTATCATAATGGTGGTATGATATATTTGGGTTTGACACATAGGTTAGAAGCCTTCCCACAAATTTCCACATCATCATTCAATTTTTAAATAAAAAATTATTTATTTTCTCTCTTTCCTTTCATTAAATGTTGAATATTTTAAATTAAATGCCTTATGAATAAAAAAATTAAATAGATCATATTAACATAAATTGATATATGAATAATATAATTTTAATTTTTAATATATTTAAAATTATGAAAAATAATATACTAATAGTATACAAATATTTAATTAGAAATCTTTCTTAAGAACTTCTATAATAACTATTCATTTTATTATAATTGTGTTTAACTATATATCTATTCTATACATGAAAGAATTGATATCTTATATTATTCGCATAAAAATATTTTATAAATATTGACAACTAAGATTAACTTCAATAAAATATTCTTCAACTAAAATTACAGAAAGATAATAAGAACAAAAAAAGATTAAATACTGAATAAAAAAATTATCATCAACTTTTTTAGAGGTGTGAGTGGTGCATACTTGCCCGATTTTGATTTTTTTAACTGTGGTATGGATTGCTATATTCATATATTACTAAAATTTTAAGTTCTTCTTTGATGGGTCGATGGTCTTAATCGTGTATAAAGTTGGGTTATGTACGAGTTTTTTTGAAATATTTGGAAGAATTATATTTAACTTTTTATACCATTAGAGTATGTTGATTTATGAAAATAGTTAGGATCCACTGGATTACGAACTAATACGATTATATGAATTAGGCATGTTGTGGGTTCATTGATCGGTTGGAGGGCAATCATTGTGTAGTTAAAATACGTTTGGTTGGATGATATCTACATATCATGTTATGTGAGATATATTGATATGTTAGTATATTGATATTGGTAAAAGTGATTCTTTGATATCACTGTTTGGGTAGTGATATTTAAATGAGTGGTGAATTGTGAGTGCATGGATGAATGTACCAAAATACCCTCATTTGCTTGAACAAAGTATAAAAGTAGTCCTAACATTTAATTAAAAAGCATGTGTGTTTATAAATTAAAATTTGTAATCTCTCTTTTTAATTCGTGAATGTATTTATAAATTAATTAGTCGAGTTAATTATACTTTTAGAATAATAAATGCTCACTCATTAAGAAAATAATTAGTATTATATTTACCGCTACACATCTCCCTCTTCTAGAAAAAATAAAATAAAAAGTTAAAATAATTTTCATAGTGAATTCTAATTCTAACTAAAAAAATTCTAATTAAGTAATTAAAAACTAAATCATAATTATTTATCTTAATTAATAAATAAATTTAAAAATACATAAACACGAGACAATATAAAATGAGAAAAAATAAATTGGGGGTAGTTTGATGACAGTATAATTGTGAAGGTTGAGTGAGGATAGAATTGTCCAAAAACTGTGATATCAATATCACTATGAAGATATTCACCTCCCCACATGAATATCTATTGAGTGATATTGATATCACTTTTGGCCCCAGATATCATGATATTCAGGACAGAAAAAACAATGATATCCTGAATATCATGATATGTGCAGTTATTAATATCAATATCACTGCAACCAAACAACTCCTTAAAGTTTTGTCATAGTTCATATTGGATTTATAGGTTTTATGCCAGCTAAATGGACTAGCTAGGTTTGAGCTTAGTTTATTGAGTAAGTTAGTCAAGTCACATGTCGGTCGGATTTTGAGTTGAATAGTCCCATGTTTGAGTGATGACTTTGATGGTAAGTTAAGTGGATTGATGATAGATAGCAAGCAATGGTATCTGACAGAGGAAGTAGAACAAGGTTTACACAGTAGTGATGATTACACATGCACGTCCTGTACCCACACATATAAACAATATTTAAAAAATATTATATCATTAAAAAATTAAAATTAAATTAAACCGGCCAATAGGCCGGGTACAAAACTAGTTTGATTAGCTTAGCAAGGATTGAGTACTTATAGTCAAGAGGCCCTAGGGAATATGACGTAGTTTGCTCAGGTAGATTAGTATTATTGAACCCACTTTCTAGGACAGATCAAATTTTGGCGTCATTGTCGGGGACTTCTATTCTATATTTCAAAAAACGTGCTTAGTTAATCTTCCTTTCCGTTTTAGTTTATTGCTTCCAACATTCGTGCTTCACGGGTTTTTTTGTTTTTTGTTTTCACAGGCTTATGACCCCTCCTCTCACTAGGTATAAACTACATCTACAAAAGCATAGAGAAGAATGAGATAGACCTGACGGCTTGTTCAATTCTGAAGAAGAATAATTCAAAGACTCGGTTACGCATCCTCAAATCATCAGTCACGGGCGATTGATAGGGGAAATGACTCCTTTGGCTTCAAGCGACTAGGAATCAAACTTTATATAATCACCACCGCCTACTCCCATGGTGAATCAACGTACTTTGGCAGATTATGCCAAACCAATGGCCAACACAGCAACATCAAGCATTCATGCACCAAAACCAGCAGTTGAGGACTTTGAGCTAAGGACCAATCTCATCAATTTGTTATATGGCAATCTACACTTTGAAGGGAAAGAAGATGGGAATTCGTGCACTCATCTCAATGATTTCCTATCCTATTGCGACACAACTAAACAGAAAGGTGTGGATTCAGATTGCATACGGATGAGGTTATTCCCATTCTCTCTTCGAGGAGCATAGAGATGGCTAACTAGAAAGCCAGCTGGCACATTTCGAACATGAGATTTTCTTTCCCAAACCTTCATAGTAGAATACTTCCCTCCCACGAGGACTGCTCAAATCAGAGAACATATTAGCAAGATGTACCAGAAGGAAGGAGAATCTCTCTGCGACGCTTGGAATCGATGCCAAGAAATCTTAGCTTCTTGTCCACACCAAGGATTCTCTGATGCTCAATTAGCATTCATCTTCGGACGTTTCTTCGATTGTTCTACTACAATGTTGGTTAATCATCTAGCATCGGTGACATCAATGCTCTCACACCTAAAGCTACTCTAGCTCACTATACAGATCTACCCACCTAGTCAAGAAACTGGGCACACAATTCATATGTACATCTAGTCAACAGTATTACAGACACTTCAGCTAGGCACGCCATCCTCCTAGCTAAACTTGAGAATCTGGAGAAGAAATATGCAGAAATCATAGCTCCACCTATCAACCCACCAACAACTATCATCTTCGCTTCTGCATGGTGTGGAGAAGATCGATACTCCTCCCATTGAAGAAGTCAAATTCGTTGCAAAGATATACAATAACAACCGGTAAGGATATGCCATTTATCGCTAGAACAACCCCTACAATGGAAGATATGGATCTAGTTATCAATAAGGAGGACATCTAGAGTTCTACCATCTTCATCCAAATTTAGAAGACAACGCCAATTCTCGAGCATATCAACAAGGAGTTGGAAATGAAAAGCCATCCAGTTTTGCTAATCAAATGCTGGAGGATATGAACAAGAAAACTACCAAGGACCACTTAGGTTCGCTAGTAAGCAATACAACCAGAAAAAATAGAACACGCATGCCCCTACAACTTTTGATCCCATGAAGAAACTGTTGAAAAAGCTAGCCAAGATGCAGGAGATCATATTCGAGAAGCTTAATGCACATGACATGCTATTCAAGGGTTAAAATGCCCACCAACAGCGGTTGGAAGCTCAATTCTCAGCTTTAATAAAGAAGTTATCTGATTCAGTTTTGTCATTTAGGGTTTTGCAGTTTGGGGTTTTGTTGTGTTCTTCGCTAATTAGATTTGTTCTGATGGATGTGTTTTTTGGGAATCTCGTGTAGGAGGTTGTAGACTATTGTAGTGCAGATTGCTCAAACTTGGAAGTCTATCTCGAACATTCAGACCAGGATTTTAGCAAGGAAACTGTGAGGGGGTTCTCACTGAAATTATTACTTTTATTGCAATGATCCATACCTTGCTTTTATGCTAATTATAGTGGTATCGATTCTGGTATAGGATGATAGATCATTATTGGTTAATATCGGTAGAGATTATGTGCATGGTAGACTGGTCTATGGGTTGGAATAGGTGTAAGCACGGGTGATTCGTCATTAGATTGCAACCCCCTAGGAAATGTACTAGTTAATGGGGTCTTAACAATCATTTATTGAGACCTTGTGGCATATGGGTGATCATTAGACTGTACTGGCTATTGGGATCCTTTTCGATCATATAGAGATTGCTCAGGCTACCAACCTACTAACTTAATTTTCTAATATGTTACTGGTTTACTTGCTTTTAAGCTTACTAGATTATCGGCTTTACGGTTACACTCAGTGCATATCACTGACCATTCTTTCTATGTTTCTTTGTAGGTTTCGTTATGGGGTATGGTGAGAAGGTCACCATGCCACCTAGGAGACCTACGAGGGGAGTTGCTGATTAGCAGACCGACGAGTCAGCTCATGCTAGGTACAACCATGACGTTCAGATCCGCTTTTCATCATTTCAATTTTGACCAGGACTATTGGGTTTTCTTTCTAGTTTATAGGCTATTGGATTTACTGGATGTTCCTATTGATTTCCTTTTATCATGGGTTTATTGGTTATTGGATGTATTAGTATTGGATGTTGTCGGTTTTGCCTTTATATTGATTTCAGTTGTAGGTTTGGATTGTAACATGAATGAATGTATGTGATGTATGCTTGGTTTGAGTCAATAACACCTAAGTTAGTAATGTATGGGTTAAACTAGTGGTTTAATTGAGTCTTCTAGGGCAGGGTGTTACACTTTCAAGACTCCAGCCTCATCGTCCTAACTCTAACTCTGCCTTTGCTTCCTGGTTATTCTCGCTGCAAAACACTAATGATATCAATTCCATTCACAGTGGATCGTAATGTGCTGGAACATTTGGAAAGCTAGGAACGAGTTTATTTTCAGGAAGAATCTCACACACCTCAGCACTACCGCAAATCATGGGTCCTCAGACGCTTCTTCTTGGCATCATCATTCCCCCCGGTCCCCCCCCCCCCCCCACACAATGAACCTCCAACCGAGACCATTCCAACCCACCAATGCCCCCACCCATGTATATACCTTATCCACTGTCATGCCCGATAGTTCTAAATGTGCATTGTGATGCCTCCTTCCAGAAGGCCTCATAGAAGGTGACTTATGGAATTGTCATTTCCAATGTCGACAGACAAGTGTGTGACGGATGGTCTAGCCACTTTCATTGCTCCTCCCCAATTGTTGTAGAAGCACGTGTTATCCTTGAAGCGGTGACCGACGCTAACAATTGTTGCTCTCCTAAGCTCTAATCCATTTACCTCTATTAATTTTATCCCACGTCGGCATAACCACAAAGCAGAATAGGTCGTGTCGGATCCCTTATTTATAATTGGAGATGTAATGTTGTTTGTGAGGACATGGATAATAACATAGATGTAATTGTACCCTCGAGTATTGATTAATGAAATTTTCTACTTTTTCAGAAAAAAAACAATAAAGCATTGCCAATAAAAAAAAATGTTACGTTTTTCTTTAAGAAGATAAAATAGGTAAAACAATAAAAAAAATTGTAACCTGTAACTAAATAATAGCACCACCATTCCTGTTCTCAGACCGCCACCAAAGTTTCCGCGGCGTCGGTAAGATCCTCCATTTCTCCTCTGCCTCTCACTCACCCCTTTCTCTCTCTTTCCTCATTTCCCTTAAATCCCACCTTTTTCCTTGTTCCTCTTCTAAATCTTTACGATTTACCCCCCCCCCCTTGACTCCTAATTCATATCTTTTCATTTCTTTGGGGGGTCTTTCAAATTTCTTTTTTTCAATTGCATTTCAATTTTGTTTTTGATTGACTCTTGTTCAGATAAAAAAGGATCTGTTTCCAGAGGGATTCAATGGCGGCAGCTCGACGCCTCCGGGATCTCCAATCGCGACCTGCGAACAAGATCTGCGTGGACTGCTCCCAGAAGAATCCTCAATGGGCCTCCGTCTCCTACGGCATTTTCATGTGCCTAGAGTGCTCTGGCAAGCATCGTGGCCTCGGTGTCCATATCTCCTTCGTACGATCCGTCACCATGGACTCCTGGTCCGATATCCAGATCAAGAAGATGGAAGCAGGAGGTAACGACAACCTCAACTCCTTCCTTTCACGGCGAGGGATCTCTAAGGAGACTGACATCGTCGCTAAGTACAATACCAAGGCTGCAGCCGCTTATCGTGACCGAATCCAGGCGTTGGCGGAAGGGAAGCCATGGAGGGACCCTCCTGCCACCAAGGAAACGATCGGTGGAAGCGGTGGCGGAAGCGGTAGAAGGCCGCCACTCTCTCAATCATCGCCGAAGGATAACAGTGGATGGGATAGTTGGGATAATGATGATGCATTTAAATCTACGGATGACATGAGGAGGAATCATACGGTTGGTGATTTTAGGGCTAATGGTGGCGGTAGAGGAGGAGGAGGAATCAATGATGGTCGGCCGAGGTCGAAATCGACGGAGGATATTTATACGAGATCGCAATTGGAAGCGTCTGCGGCTAGTAAGGAAACATTTTTTGCTAGAAGAATGGCGGAGAATGAATCGAGGCCCGATGGGATCCCTCCATCGCAAGGGGGCAAGTATGTTGGGTTTGGATCGAGTCCTACTCCTTCCCAGATGAATAATTCACAGCCAGATGTGTTATCTGTTGTCTCTCAGGTAATCAATTGGGGATTCTTATGAATGAATTAGAGATTGTTGGATATTTTTGATGATCTTTGTATTGGCTTTAATGTACTCTCTTGTTTGATTAGGGATTTGGAAGGTTGTCTCTGGTGGCTGCTTCTGCCGCTAGTGTTGTTCAAGCTGGCACGAAAGAGATCTCCTCTAAGGTACTTTTGGTTTTGTTTATTCTGTTGGTAATTACTGCATTGAATTCACAAATAAGAATATTTTAGATGTAGAGAACGTGCATTTTTGTACATTGTGGTTAGATTGTATTTATGGTCTACAATGTTGATGTGTATGTGACTTTGAGGTATACATATGTTATTTGTTCAACGGATTATTATATCTATGGGTTCTTTTTTCTCTGGGTTCATTTCCTTGCAAATGTCCTCGATGATTCTGAATTGACATTCATGTTTGATTGTTTAACCTAAATCAACAGGTGAAGGAAGGTGGTTATGATCATAGGGTGAACGAAACTGTCAATGTTGTTACTGCAAAAACAACAGAGATCGGGCATAGAACTTGGGGAATCGTGAGAGGGGTAATGGCAATGGCTACTCAAAAGGTTGAGGAATACGCCAAAGACGGTGGGTGGAATAATGAGAATGAGAATGAGGGTAATGGATACTATCACGAGTTTAGTAAGCAACAAAATAGTGGATGGAATTCAAATGCTAGTGCAGGACAGTCATCGTCAGCCGGAAATTACAACTCAAGCGGAACGCAAGCTACAATTCAAGTGTGAATAATAACAACAAGAATAATAATAATAATTCTCATAGTTCATGGGATGATTGGGGTCAGACAGACAACAAGAAAGTAGATAATAAAACAATGTCTGGATCAAACGGCAGTGATGGGTGGGCTGGATGGGACGATGGGAAAGATGATGGATTTGATGATGATAACTTCCACCAGCCTGCAAATGAGAAGAACAAGAAATCAACTAGCTACAATAATGGAAAGTCGGATTCTACATGGACCGGCGGAGGTTTTGCTTAAGGTCAGTACTTTTTTCGTTTTAGTATACTTCTTTTATGGTGGCTAACTCGAAAATTGTCATATGTTTGTGGGGGTAGATACCTCAATATTCGCTTTACCCTGGATCCTGAGTTTTCCAGAAATGGTGGTTGCATCCAACATCGAAGGTGAGTGGATTGTGGCCACTGTAACAAATTGGTTTGATGGTTGTAACGTACAAAAAATCATCAGTTGTCAAAGGATCAATGGTTGTCAATCAGATCCTAAACTGGAGGGTATGCATCCATCGAGGTTGATCTATTTATGAGGAAAATGAAATCCTTGTCTTTCTTTCTTTTTCTGAATTCGTGAAACAAAATTCTTGGACCTTTTAAGGGATTATTCTGGAATTTTTAGTCGCATGTGTACAAGCTTTAAAAACACAAATATATCGAGTTGTTAATTCCCTCGTGGGAATTGCCTTTTCGTTTTGTTATGTCTGATCATTGATTGGGCTTTGGTAGGTTATAGTTGGATGATATACACCATATATATATATATATATGGTGGATTCTTCGGTACCTCCTGGAAAACTGGTGGTACTCAGTGCTCCCGTTTTGGATTCATCCGGAACGTCCGTTTCAAGGAATAGATCTAGATCGTTGATAATTAAATTAAGGTATAAATTAATTAAATTAATTATTTTATATTATAATAATACAAATTACTTTTAAGGCACCCATTATTTTAACATGTCAACAATAGTCTTAACCTTTTAACATTGTATCAAATCATCACTCAACTTATTTCATATAATAATTTCAATCATGATTATTCCAATAATCATCTCTGTTAAATCCAAACAACATCATTACCCTTCGTCAATCTCTTTCAGTTATGAATATGAAGAAATGATATCTCTCTGGATATCAATCACCGACACACACCCTTATCTTCTTCTCGATTTAAGCATCCCCGTCATCTTCTTCTCCGGCCCATCCTTCACCTCCCTCTTCATTATCTTTTTCTCCGATTTCACCAACCCGCCGTCTTCTTCTCCGACCCATCCTTCACCTCTCTCTTCGTTCTCTTCTTCTCGGATTTCACCATCCCGTCGTCTTCTTCTCCGACCCATCCTTCACCTCCCTCTTCGTTCTCTTCTGCTCCGATTTCACCAACCCCATTAGAATGTCACATTTTCATCCTACAACTCGTGATCGCGACTTTTGATTCTCGTCGGAACAAGTCTGCGACGATGAACAAGTTAATATGGCTACAGGCTACGACGACTCCGATAATCACCCCACATGCTACTTCCACGAGAGCAAGCGAGATTGATCCTTCACCCTCAAAGGTCGCCATGTTCGGATCCAAGTTACTGCCCCAGCTTTGACAGTTCTAATGGAATTCGCCAGCAGGGTTAATCGTCTTTACCCTCGATCAACTGATTCAAAGCATCTGGGTGTCTCATTCGCCTCGAATTCTCTGCATAAAGGTTTGTCTTCTTTTCTAATTTCTATTATGAGTCCATTTCTTAAGTTCATAGTTATGTGAGAATGGTGGAGTCATGGTGGAGAATGGCAAAGACGCTTCAGAGGCAGGCGAGGAAGTGCGAGAAGGAAGAGAAGGCGGACAAGCTGAAGGTGAAAAAGGCGATCGAGAAAGGCAACATGGACGGAGCTAGGATCTACGCTGAGAACGCCATCAGGAAGAGGACGGAGCAGATGAACTATCTCAGGCTCTCTTCTCGCCTCGATGTCGTCATCGCCCGTCTCGATACGCAAGCCAAGATGAACACCATTAACAAGTCCATGGCAAACATCGTTAAATCCCTCGACTCATCTCTCGCTTCCAGTATGTTTTGCTTCTTTCGTCATCTCTATTCTTCTGCTCTTATTCAATTCAATTGTGTGCGAGTTTATAGACTTGACTTGCTGAATTTCCCGGTGGAAGAAGAATTTTGATTTATTAGGGTCATTTTTTCGTGGTAAGAATCAGTTTTGAAGTATTCTTTAGCCAAGGACCGGCCTTGTGAAGCCAAGCCAACTGTTGTTTAGCTGTTTCTGTCTAAAGGAAGAAATGATGTGTAAGGGTATTAGGCATTGTTTGTAATGTTATAATGAACTAAGGGTAGCAATGAATTTGGAGTGGAAATTGCAGACCATGCCTATGAATGAGATAATATTGAATGTCTCATATAATGAATGATTCTGTTTATTAGTTGTGTGCTGAAGTTGGTTGCAAGTGGTGGGTAATGAATGCTGATGTGCTTGTGATTGTGAACAGGTAATTTGCAAAAGATGTCAGAGACAATGGATCAATTTGAGAAGCAGTTCGTGAACATGGAGGTGCAAGCAGAGTTTATGGAGAATGCAATGGCTGGTTCTACATCTCTGTCAACACCAGAGGGTGAGGTTAACAGCTTGATGCAGCAAGTGGCAGATGATTATGGACTGGAGGTATCGGTTGGGCTTCCGCAGCCAGCTGCACATGCTGTGCCAACCAAGTCGCAAGAGAAGGTTGATGAGGATGATTTGTCCAGGCGTCTTGCGGAGCTCAAAGCTAAGGGCTAAAACAGTGGTCAGTGCTACTTGAATCTCTGAGTGAGATTGTGTTGTGTGATGCGTTCTGGACTGCAAATTACTGAATGAGTGACGAATGAGTGAGCATTGTATAAATTTGGTTAAATTGACACTTCAGTCTGATCACTTGCAATGTATGGACATAGAATTATATGAAGATGGCAGTTGGGGAAATATGTGTTACATGAATGCGATCACTGTGGAATGCGATATGTTGGCAGTCGGAGAAAATATGAAGGAGATGGTAGGAAGGGGATGAACTGCGAAGAAGATGTTGGAGGATGGAGATGATAGGAAGAGGATAAGGATGTTGGCAGTCGGGGAAAATATGAAGGAGATGGTAGGGATATTTTAGTCATTTTAATCTAGGTTAAGTATCAATTCCTAAACGCCTATTTCGCAGGAAAACAAGGAATTGTCACCTGGATTGTGGTGGGAATCCTACTTAATTCCAATTCGCCGGAAAGCATAATTGCGGCGGAATTTCACTGTAAAGCAGGAAAACGTGGTCTTGATCTATTTAATTCAAGTCATGTTTCCCTTTTCTTTCATCCTTATTGGTGCATCATTAATAGCTATATGAAAATCTCATGAACACTAGTTACATGTTGGCTAAACTGTGTGTATGTAAAAGGAAAGACAAGTGTTTTGTTCAGACACCACATTGTTCGTCGAGAAATTATGGCTACAACTATTCTTCAAGAGGTGAAACTTGAAAATAATTTTGTTTACTCTTTGTACCACATCGATGGCGAAGAATAAAAGGGATAATGGAAACAATTATATAAAGGGATAATGGAAACAATTATATAAGCGAACCTCGCATGACTTGCTACACTGTCTCAGGCTGCATGACCTGTTTGTCCGAGTCCAAATAGTTCAACATTTATAAGTTTATTTTGGTATTCTATTATTGTTAGTTGATCATATTTTGGTGATTTATACAGGTGGAAAATATGATTATTGCCATGAATTCATTCTATTGGAGAGACATGTCATATAATTTTTTAAGTCAAACTTGATATTAATCGGCTAAGAATAAAAATAATTAACTTTCTAAACAAATAACAAACTTGATATCAAGAAATCCAAAACTCTTCTCATTTCTAGGTTTCAAGCTTCCAAAAGTCTTTTCAAGCAAATCCAACAACTTCATTCTCTTCTTTGCTAGCCTTGAACCTTTCAACATACACAATGTGCCTTAACTCAGTGGAAGTCAAAGCAAAAAACAAGAATAGGAAATAGGTGATCTGGGAAGAACGAATTCTAAACAGGGTGCATGAACCAGGACATACTTAAAAGTTATAATGACAACCTCCTGCTTTCTTTTAAAACCATTATGTGTCCACCTTCTTCAAATTGACTTGGAACATCTATCTACAGACCACAAAGAAATTAATTGTATATTGAAAACAATGTAAGAACTTTTCAGTTTTATTTGTTTAGGTTGTTGGTTGCTGCTGCTGAAACTAGTGTTGGGATCATCACGAGCTCTCTCCGCGTCACTGACTCACTGTACAAGAAGATAGCATAAACTTTGAAACTCTGCAGCCTGCAATTACTTTCCTAAGTTTTCCTCACTGTAATATCTCAACAAGAACACTAGAACATGATATTAGAAACTCAGAGAATATATAAAAATGAACCAACAAAAAAGAAATACCCAATTAATGAAATACCAATAGTACAAAAAGCCATAAGACGTATCCAAAACCAGCTAATATGCATCAACAGTCTCAATCTTTTCATGCTACTAAGAGACTATTATTTAATCAAGCTAAGATGACGATGGTAATACTGCTTTATAGTTTAGATTAGAGTCCTGAAATGAAATGCCCCAGTTAAAGAAGCAACATAAACATCCAAACAGCAAGCTTACATCATGTATCCAGTGACCTAAAACCATTGCTTGCTAAGCGGCCATCATAAACTGAGGGACAATAAGCTTGGAGAACTTGCTACTAAACTAACATCTAGCTTGGTGCATGAGAAAGTGGCATTAGATGAGTAACAGAGATGCAATAATAATGAATTCAATCAGATTCTAAAATTCAGCTCCAATCAACTCCATAATTATTTCTTTCCTGTGGAATAAATAACAAGTTGAAAAACTTATGTTTGACAATAGCAATTTAATTCAAACCTCTATTGCACTTTGCACCACACTGCAACCTCAAATTCGACAAATCCAAAGCAAAATCCCTGCAATAAGATATGCAGTATATCTGTCAGTTACACTCCAGTTAAACGAATCACGAGAATTCCGCAAATCAAACAAACCTAGAACGCGTAATCAAACACTAAGAAAACGAATCCCAATTCCCCAATCTCCAAGAGAAAAATGGCGGAAAACAGAGAAAGGGGGAAAGCGAAATCGAAGAAGGTACATGGCCACGTGGGGCTGATCTCCGCTCCGGGGATGACGGCAGAGAAGCTTCGAGGTACCATTATCGGCGACGATGGTCTCTGTTTCCATTGCTTCACCGACGGCGACGATGGTAGAATTTCGTTCTGATCTTGGTCTTTGGGCCTCTTCGCCGAAAAATCAGTGGAGACTGTTGCAGCAGTGTTATCCGCAAAGAGAGATGAAGGATAGGTCAGAGAAGGAAGAATGAAGATTTATCCCTGAGAAAGCTTGGACGGCGCCGACGTCTAACAGAGAGAGACACAACCATCTCCAGCTACATGCATATCTGTTGCAACTTAGATCGGATAGGGAAGAGCCGCAATCGGTGAACAACGACGGCCAAGACGGCCCCAGTCGACAAGGACATGGAAGAGAGAGATAATTTTCGATCGGATAGTGTATTGAGAGTTATTAGAAGGGGTTGTGTTGGTTATGGCAGAGAGAGATCATTTCATATTCATAACTGAAAGAGATTGACGAAGGGTAATGATGCCGTTTGGATTTATCAGAGATGGGTATTGGAATAATCATGATTGAAATTATTATATGAAATAAGTTGAGTGATGATTTGATACAATGTTAAAAGGTTAAGACTATTGTTGACTTGTTAAAATAATGGGTGCCTTAAAAGTAATTTGATTATTATAATATAAAATAATTAATTTAATTAATTTATGCCTTAATTAAATTATCAACGATCCAGATCTGTTCTTTGAAACGGACGCTCCAGATGAATCCGGAAACGGGAGGCATTCAATACCACTCATTTTACGGGAGGTACTGAAGAATTTTCCATATATATATAATATATATATTAATATATATAATATATATATATATATATATATTTGTAATGATCGATGTAATGAAGTTGTATTTCTCTGATTTTTACTTGTTTTGTAAAGATCACCAGCAATTTTCTCTATTTATCTAGATATCGGCATATGAGATTCGGTTAATGTCGACAATGACATGTCTATTCGATAAGAGACTCTATATGCATATCAACATATGATATCATCTTTTGTCTACGTCTTGCTCTTGCTTATGCAGTATCTATTTGACATTGAGCAAGTCTAGAATTGATATTGATAGGAGTCTTTAACAATCGGAGTAGGTAACGAATTATTTTACGTACTAAAAAATGATGCTTCAGCGAACGTACGGTTATCCAAGGGTCAAATGGGTCACTTTTTGTTATAGAGAAACACATTTGGTTTGTAGGTTTACTTATACAACCGACTTTCATTACAAAATCTAGGCAGTTGCACTTTCAAATGTAACTTATTACACTATGATTCACATGCACGAGATGAAAACTGGGGTCAGTACTAATCATTGGGCTTTTGTAGTTTGTGGACAAGATTATGTAATAATGTACAAAATTCTAGGCAGTATCACTTTCAAATGTAACTTATAACACTATGATTCACATGCACGAGATGAAAACTAGGATCAATACTAATCATTGGATTTTGTAGTTTTGTGGACAAGATTATGTAACAACGTATTTTCGATGACACATTGTTCAAATATTTCCAAAATTGGACAATAGTGATAGCGCATGGTGCGGCGCCATGCAGTTTCAACAATATTGGATGCAACCTAAACGTCGTTAAGGTTGATCTAGGGTTCAAGCACTAGCCAGCACGGCGCAGGCGCTGGTTAGGTGGCGTCTAGCTGGTTGGATGCCTGAACACCATATTAGCCAATGAAATCCAACTGCTAACATGAACAGTCAATGAGACATAAGTTGCAAAGTGTTGTCGACTCTTGCCTAGTCTTTGGTCAAAACCTACGTAAATCTCTTTGCTCATTTTTTACCAGTTAATGGTCAAAAGTTGCAAAAAAAATTGTGCTTCTCATAATGGTGAGCATCTCAAAATGGCGAGAATCTAATAATTACATTTTACTTCATTTCTTTTCTTATATTAATCCCTAGTTATGGTGGTCTCAAATGCACAATTGTGACAAGTTTCTTCCTTGTTCTTGTTTCTTTCTAAGTAAAATCCTTTGGGCAAATCCACATTTCTTCCTTTGTGCAAAAGATGAAGTTTGTCTTCTAGCTTCGATGGGGGAATATAGTTCATCAATTGGGGGGTGTCTTATAGCTTGGACAAATTACTCTACTTGAGCATGAAAAAATAACCTCCTAATTGGGAAGCCTTCTAGGTTTTTCTTTGAAAGATGAGCGTCGGAGAAACTGCGGTGGTGAAAAACATCACTTGCTAGTGTTCAATATTTACCAACGGGGAAATCGTGACTTACTATTAACTCCCATTGATGGACGACAATGGGTTGAACGTTGTCTGCGACATGATGTAGAAAAATCCTCATTACCCAACCCCAAATATATTCTTTGAGTTTGGAGAAGATGGCATGCAACAACAATGCGATGAGGCATTCCAAGGCAACTGTGCAAGACTATCGTACAAGCACTCACACCAGAGTGATCATACTAGTCATTCATGACATAATGAGAACGAGAAATCCCTGTTGGCACACCTTGACATTGCCAACAATCCTAATGTAGGGGATGATAAACACGATAATCGAAATCATAAAGAATAAAGAGAAGACACATCAGAGAGAAAAGTCAATTCATGTGTTGGATCGATGCCTGAAGATGAAGAATATTTTGAACCTGATGTAGTGCTTTTAGATGTTGAGGCTCTCCCATCATCTTCTTCATTCCCTCCACGTACATACACTCCACCACGTCATTTTTTCAATTTGCCTGAGAATATTGGAGAGCAGATGACGGAAAACAATAGATAATACGTTTGACATTGTTCCACCATTTAACCCATAGGGTGGGGTTGGGTTTGCGATTGCACAACAGTTTCAGTCGAAGGAGGCCGCCCAACTAGCCCCCCAAACAATATGCACTGAAGCACAGTCGAATGTTATCCGCAACATGTTCCAGATCATGGGAACTAGAGCTGATGTGTTTGGGCTTCCAAGATAGTGTGTTTCTATGAAGGATCAGACTCACTTGCAACAATAGCGGTTTTGGACAGTGAAACAATTGAATCCAGAGCACATGTGCTTGGGTAGCCACCACAATATTAGTTCGAAGAAACTCGACGCCAATATTGTAGTTGATGTTGTTATGCATCTGGTGTCCATTTGGCCACATATCCGGATCAAACCTCTCCAATCTGAGATCGCATGTCGGTGTCGTAGAAAAATTTCCTTACAAGAAAGTATGTCACGAGGAGTAGCGAGCTATGGGGAAAATTGTGGGAGTTGGGAAGGATCATACAATGAGCTGCCAAACTTCTTCAATAATGACAACTAACATGAGGAGAGTGCCAGTGAGGCTTTCAAGGGTATTCGCGCACTTCCGGTTCGACATCATGACAACTAACATGAGGAGGCTGTCAGTGCGGCTAATATAATTACACATGAATAGAGAGAATAATGAGTCATGAATAAGGTAATATAACTACACATGAATGGAGAGAATAATGAGTCATGAAAGACATTGATTCTTATGATCAATGTTAAGGAAGAATCTTACGTGAAGATAACATCCTATGTGAACATGGACATTCACTACAATACAATATATATTATTCATAACAGATTTCAAATAGTTTGGGCCTTTTAGTTACGTCATTGTTTGGACCTTCTAAAATTAATAACCTGTAATTGTATTTTTTTTTATGAATAACCCTTATTTATATTGGGTATCCTTGAAACCAATAAAATTTTGTGGATAGCCCGGTATACCAAATATCTAATCTTAAGTTTTATCATACTGTGAAATAAATATTTATAAAATATAGAACAAATACAATTTTCAAGTTTAACCTTTGGTCAATATGTCATATCTAACCCACATTTTACATATTGCAATTTCTAGCCAAAATGGTGATTTTTGTTAATTTTTCTATTAACTTGATCGATAATTTGAACAAAAAGTTGATGTGACAATGGACGCGATTAAATGGCAATGAGGTGAAAATAGAGTTTTAATAAGTAAGATAATTTTTTTAAAAATTACCTAACCCTAAATCATCCCTTCCCTTGATCTTTGTATCTCCCTCGCTTCTCGTACCTTTACTTCCTCCAGCCACCCCTAACCACCATTCGATCTCCTCACTCCAACTTATCTCTTTTACCGCTTCCACCACAAAGCTAGCCACTGCTACTTTCATTATCGGTGCCGCCTCTCTCCTCTCTTTCGTTCTCATACATCATTTATCTCTTTTTCTTCCGCCGAACCAACCATGCCAACCTCGTCAACCATAGTTTGAGATCGTCGACCTTTCCTTCTTCATCCTCCCCGTATCTCGCCAGCCGTCTCGACCCTTCATCGAGTTTAAACTAATTGGGGAAATTAGGGTTCCTCCTCAACCAACACAATACTCGTTCGAATCGTTCTGGTGTTTCGCCCACCATGGTGGTTACCATACCCCGCCCTCTCCTCCCTGCCTATCATCACTAACATTGTCCATGTTTCTTCTTCTTCTTTGATTGTATGGTGATCAAAGCAGTCATATTAGGGATAGATATTGCTAGACCACTAGCTCTCAAGGGAAGAAGAGAGGTCCTGGTCGACGATTCAGCTCCAACCTTCAGTGCTAGAGTTGGAAATGAACCCGTACGTGTCTAGAATTATAACTCGAACTCGTGAGGGTTTAGGGTACTCATAACCCATTTGGGTTCGGGATTTAGAATCAAAATTATGGATTAGGGTACCCGTAACTCATACGGGTTAATACTTGAAATACCTGTTCTACTCATCCCGAGATACAAACTCAAAAAACCTATAGCTAAAACCCAAACACTCACTGAATTGGGGCACCTCGAGAAAATAGATGCAATAAACTTGGGAGGATCGGCCTCCACTATATGTCCAGCACCAGAATTTGCCACTAGTCAATGTCCACATTTGATCGTAACCCGTGATAGTTAGGGTTAGGGTACCCGAACCCGCCCCGTTCTCCAACCCTATTCAGCGTCCTCGCTAGTTCAGGAATTCCCAGCCTTTTGCGTCGAAGAGAAGAGGTTGTTGTATGATTACTTCACGGAGCTAGCGATTCCTCACGAACAAACATGGAAGCTCACATAGTAGGGTTTCAAACCTGGCCAATCTGATGAATTGCGACACTCGAAATGCGTTCAAAGGATTGAAGATGGTCATGGAATGGAGCCTGAATTGCATTGCATCAAGGCTTTCTTCTCTAATGTTGTGTTGTTGCTTAAGGCTTTTGATTTCCCATAGGAACTGCTGATGATGTGATGCATTGCACCCTCCGCTGTCGACACAACTTTCTACCGCCTCTACTTCTTCCTACAATTTTTCGAGCATCCAAACTCAACGACTTTCCCCTTCTTTGTTGATTTAGGGTTTAGGAAAGTTGTTTCCACTTCATCAATCGTATCACTACGAATGTTAAATTTTTAACGATCGTACAAGTTAACTGGTTAGATTTGTCGCATCTGAGTTCTGCTAAAAATTGTATTTTTTGAAGTATGTGTAAGATCTGCCAGAAGGTCAAAGATCGACATTTGGCCTAAAATATACTATGAAGCAGTATATACTGCATTTATCATGTCTGTTATAAAACCTCTATTATTAATGTCGTCGGGACCACATAAATTATTAATTTATAGTAGTTATTAATTAATTGATAAATTAATCATATTAATTCAAAGATATTTTTTTTGTAATGTGTTTGTCATAAATGACTTTATGATTCATCGAATACATGTATGGTGACTTTATTAATTTTGATAAATTAATTTTAAGGTTCATTGTTTTATCTTAATTACACAATTAATATATGGTGACCTTTAATATTTTTTGATC
Organism: Linum lewisii; assembly: GCA_034768395.1. Classification (NCBI taxonomy): domain Eukaryota; kingdom Viridiplantae; phylum Streptophyta; class Magnoliopsida; order Malpighiales; family Linaceae; genus Linum; species Linum lewisii. The sequence goes on along the minus strand of CM068302.1, from coordinate 18,745,798 downwards.
ATACCTTTAATATAATTCATCGAATATATGGTGACCGATTACTTTAAATACTACAGAAAATTTGTAAAATCATATTCAACAATGGCTTCTCATTAGAAAGGTGTCCAAAAGTCTACCATGACCGATCAAATACGTAAACAGTTATGTGAGTACAAGAGAGATCATTCCTCATGCACCCAAAAAGATTTGATGGAGTAGCTTAACCAAACATTCCATTTGAAAGTTAGTCAAGGAACGATATCAAACACTATTAAGCGATCGTCGGAGTACATATTGGTTGAATTTGATCAAGGAGGAGCTTCCAAACGTCACAAGCCACCCAAATACCCGGAGATGGAGAAGATTATTTTTGAATGGTTTATTCAATATCAAGATCGAGTAAATATGACAGGTGATCTAATTTTGGAGAAGACTAATGCGACTTTAAAACTCCTCAACCCCCAACATCCTGGAGAGCATCATCTTTCCCAAGTTATATAAATTTCTTAATGAATTATACTTATTATTAATTTATAGAATTAAAAATTTATGTATTTATATAGGTTGGTTGGGTGCAGATCCGGCTCCAACCCTTTCCAAGGGTTGGAAACCTTCCAACCTTTTTTCAACCATTAGATCATACTTTGACTCTTTGATCAATCCAATGGTCTAGATTGTTAGGGGTATTTAGGACTTTACACACACTATTTAATTTTTATATTTACTTTAGTTTATATATATTTAATATTTATCGTTACCAGCCGGCGACTTTCCGGTGAAATTTTTTTTTGAATTTTTTTTTTACTTAAAAAAATACTAGTTAACACTTTTTTTCCTGTTAACAGTGTTTTTTTAACTGATAACTAGTTAACATCGTTTTTTATTTCATAACTTGTTAACAGATTTTTTACTAATAGGTTAACCAACCGAGTTAACTAGTTAACAAATTTTTTACTTGATAACAATATTTTTGTTGACTAGTTCACCAACCGAGTTAACTAGTTTACTTATCAAGTTGTTAACTAGTTTACTTATCAAGTTGTTAATGTTTATATCAGTTAACTAGTTTACTTATCAAGTTGTTAACTAGTTAACTTATCAAGTTGTTAACTAGGTAACTAGTTAACTAATCGAGTTAACTTGTTAACAAATTTTTTACCCGATAACAGTTACTTTTGTTAACTAGTTATCAAGTTGTTAACTAGTTAACCAACCGAGTTAACTAGTTATCAAGTTGTTAACTAGTTAACCATCCGAGTTAATTAGTTAACATATCAAATTGTTAACTAGTTAACCATTCAAGAAATTACAAATTCACATATAATTTGAAGGCAACCAATGAGCTAAAAATTATGTCATATAACTAGTTAACATCATAATTTAGATAAAGTTTAGAAGATTTGAGTTGATAACTAGTTATAAAAATTAGTTAACTAGATAACTTATCGAGTTAACTAGTTAACATCATGACTAAGATAACTAGTTAATATTTTTTTAAGATGATAACTAGTTAACTAGTTATCCATCCGTGTTAACTAGTTATCAAGTTGTTAACTAGTTAACCAACCGAGTTAACTAGTTAACCAATCATAGTTCAAAGATTATTCTAATATTGTCAACAACATAAAATTTAGTGACTGAACTATAAATTTTCAAAACTATTGCCGGGACAACCAAAGTATTTGTATTAGCAAGTCAGTACTTAACTTAATAACAAATCAGTCAGTAAACTTCACTTGATAACAAATCAGTCACTTAACTTAACTAATTAACAACACAGTCATTCTTCTTCAACCTTCAAATCTTCAACCTTCTTCTCCGGTCAACCCACCATGGCCGGCGAACCCGACTCCACCATCAGCGACATCCAAGAATCGCGGAAACCATAGCCCCATCTCTTGTGACCTCTGTGGCCTCTCTTCGGAACTCCGGCGAGGCTAAATCGGCAATCAAAATCGTGACCCGATGCCAATGGGCCCTACTCCGACCACGGCTTCGCTCCGGTCTCCGATGAAGGAATAGAAGCCGTCGTTGGACTCCGGCGCTCCCTCTCCTCTGTTCCCGCTCCCGCGCCGCATCGCTGCTACAGCCCCGCTGATAGTCGTCGTTGTTCCCTCTTCTTCCTTCCTCGATGATCCGGCGTGGAACCTCTCAATCGCCAGCCGATCAACCTTCTACTGCGACAGCCGCCGTCAATCCTTAATTTCCGTCCCAATCCCTTAACTCCTTCTTCTGTACGCTCCTCATCTATTAGGTTTAATTCAATTTTTCAAAATTCCAAATTTGTCCCTCCGGTTTTTGGTTGGAACCGGTCCAACCCTTAAAGGGTTGGGTCCGGATCTTCTGCCAGGTTGGTTCTCAAAAATTATTATTTTATTATTTTATTAAATTTTCTCAGTTTTTACATTAAGGAAAGTCGGGACTAAATAAATTATTAATTTATATTAGGTTATTAATTTATCGAGTATTAAATTATAGAGTTTTACTGTAGTTTGTATTGGACAACTAAGAAATATGGAGGATCAATTAATTCAATTAAAATAAAAATAATATAATTATCTTAAACTTTACCATTCATCCCACCCCTTTTGAAACTGAATCCAAATCTCATCATTTCTTCGGGGGTCTTTCCAATTTCTTTCAATTCGGTTCAAAAATCTCCGTTTCGATCGGGATTCAATGGCGGCAGCTCGACGCCTCCGGGATCTCCAATCGCGACCTGCGAACAAGATCTGCGTGGACTGCTCCCAGAAGAATCCTCAATGGGCCTCCGTCTCCTACGGCATCTTCATGTGCCTCGAGTGCTCAGGCAAGCACCGCGGCCTCGGCGTCCACATCTCCTTCGTCCGATCTGTCACTATGGACTCCTGGTCCGATATCCAGATCAAGAAGATGGAGGCCGGCGGCAACGATAACCTCAACTCTTTCCTATCACAGAGAGGGATCGCTAAGGAGACTGACATCGTCTCCAAGTACAATACCAAAGCTGCCGCCGCTTACCGCGATCGGATCCAGGCTTTGGCCGAAGGGAAGCCATGGCGAGACCCTCCCGCCACCAAGGAAACGATCGGTGGAAGCGGTGGGAGTGGAGGCGGGGGCAGCAGAAGGCCGCCGCTTTCTCAATCGTCACCGAAGGATAATAGTGGATGGGATAGTTGGGATAATGATGACGCGTTTAGATCTTCGGATGACATGAGAAGGAATCACACGGTTGGCGATTTTAGGGCTAACAGTGGCAGCGGCGCGGCGGCGGCGGAATGAACGATGGTCGGTCGAGATCGAAATCAACGGAGGATATTTATACGAGATCGCAATTGGAGGCATCTGCCGCTGGTAAGGAAACTTTCTTCGCCAGAAGAATGGCGGAGAATGAGTCTAGGCCCGATGGGATCCCACCATCGCAAGGGGGCAAGTATGTTGGGTTTGGATCGAGTCCTGCTCCTTCCCAGATGAACAATTCACAGCCAGATGTGTTATCTGTTGTATCTCAGGTAATCAATTGACGATTTTGCGTAATTCTGTACCAGTTAGATTGTTCGACATATTGATGATCTGTTGGTTTAAATTTACCCTCCTATTTGATTAGGGATTTGGGAAGCTGTCTCTGGTTGCGGCTTCAGCCGCTAGTGTTGTTCAAGCAGGCACTAAAGAGATATCGTCTAAGGTATGTTTGGTTTGGTATATTCTGTTGGTAAGTGCTGCATTGAGCTCAGGACTAGTCTTCACTGACCTAGTCAACTATGTCAGGCCTTTATAAATGCTAATCTGCAACTTCTTACTTTTGTACTACATGGATTTGAAGAACATGTTTGTGATCTATTCCTTTATTCTGTGTGCAAAATACTAACGTTGAGTGACTAGATCCACTAGCAAGTGCATTGATTGGTTTAGGGCATTTTGATCTGGTCAAACAATGTGGAATATCCTTACAACTAAGTATTTATCTGTTCAATGGATTGTGTATGAAATTCTTCGACATTGGTTTTTCTCTTTCTGGATTCTTTTCCTTGCAAGTGCCTTCGATAGATGATTCAAAATTGTCAGTCATGCTTGATTACATTACGTTGTCAACAGGTGAAGGAAGGTGGTTATGATCATAAAGTGAATGAAACTGTTAGTGTTGTTACTGCTAAAACAACCGAGATTGGATACAAGACCTGGGGAATCATGAAAGGTGTAATGGCAATGGCTACTCAGAAGGTCGAGGAATATGCCAAAGATGGTGGGTGGAAGAATGAGAACGAGGCTAATGGGAATTACAACGAGTTTAATAAGCAACAAAATGGTGGATGGAATTCAAATGCTGGTGCAGGACAGTCAGCATCAGCTGGAAATTATAACTCAAGCAGCAACTACAACTCAGGTGGAAGCCATAACTCAACCGGAAACTACAATTCAAGTGGCAACTACAACTCAAGCAACACCTACAGTTCAAATGGGAACAATAATAGTAATTCTCATAGTTCATGGGATGATTGGGATCAGACAGACAACAGGAAAGCAGAGAACAAAAAGGTGACTGGATCAAACAGCGGTGACGGGTGGGCTGGATGGGACGACGGAAAAGATGATGGATTTGATGACAACTTCTACCAGGCTGCACATAACAAGACAGCTACTGCTACTGGGCACAATGGAAAATCAGATTCTACATGGACCGGTGGAGGTTTTGCTTAAGGTCAGAACTCTTTTCATATTCTTCTCTTCATTGATCCCACTCTGCAAGCCTCATACTTGAACCAACATTTCTGTGTTTACATTATTTTTTGCTAATTGGAATAATGTCATCTGTTTCCTGGTTATATCCTTTGGATCCACAGGTTTCCCGGAAACGATGAGTGTGTTTGCGACTGGCAAATTGGTCGACAAGGATGCATGCATATCCATCGTAAGTTGGTATATTTCTGAAAAATGTCACATCTTTCTTCTTCTTTTGAATTGGTGAAGCAAAATTATTGGATCTTTAAGGGATTTTTTGTGGAGGTGCCTTAAAGTAAAGTCTTATGTGTACAAACTTTAAACATGGATTTGTTAGTTCCTTGCATTGCATGGGGGAGATTGTATTTTGTTTGTCTCATATTCTCTCTTCCTTGTGTTATCGTTGGGAATGTTGTTTGTGGATTTCAGAATTCATAGTTGTCGATGAAGTACAGCTCTCTATAGATTTGTAATATGGTGTAACCAACAGTTGCATTTCTCGTGACTTATTTGTTCCGTAAAGGTAACCAACAGTTGCTTCTATTTTGCCACTTGCTCATGATCATTGTATCGGTGGTTCCAAGATCACGATTTGGTCTACGATTGCCTCATTTTTCACTCGCAAGGCCAATTTTAGGTATACGATCTTCTATCCTTAAAACATGGGACTATTTGGTATGGTACCTCCTGCTGCTATAGGGTTGATGTGTTTGTTTATAGAGCGTAGCAATACAGTAATGGCGCAAATAGACACAATGATCTAGCCGGACGTAGGAAAATGATGAAGTTGGCTCGTTATTACAGGCTACTTATGTGAAATGCAAGTTTAGGGTTCCGTTTTCCAGGGGGCTTCCATTGGGAGAGGGGTTAATTTTATCGATACTAAATGTTTGACCATATTTTTATTTTGTTACTCAACATTTCAAAAAAAATTGATTTAGAAAATCTAGCAATAGTATTTCTTTGTAATTTTTTTAATTTGATTTAGTGTTTTTTTATCAGTTTGCTAGCTTTAGTAGAAATTTCTCGATTTCAAAATGCATTGATGCCTCGGGTAGTAAAAAATTGCGGGATACTATATTTCCAGGATTGGATATCATATTCGAATGAGCCTTGTAATCGTAAGAAAGTTGTTTCTTTCAGCTACAGGCCTAGCACAAGAAACAATTTCGGATCTCTAGTACACCTTTTCGTAGAATTGATCCAATCATCAGATTGTTTTTCAATAACCTGGAAATAAAAAAATGTTGGAGATATTTTTTGAAAAGGCTTAAGCATGTCGTGATTGTGATCAAGAGTGCACAATGAATCCCTAGAAATAAAATGAATTATGTTCAACTTCATCTAAATTTTTAATATTAACAAGTAACTCATCATAGTAAGCTAAAATAATAGTAAAATAGTAATTTTGTTATTTAAATTAAAAATTAATTTTTCTTTAAAATTATTAATTTTAAAATACAACCATCAGATCCACCAACATTCTAAGTTATAGAATTTCTGTTCTGATGCCAGGAACAAACAGTGTTTGTAAATTCTAAATTGTAACATCCCAAAGGTGCAAGGCTTTCAGCTTGTATCTATATATTCGCTACCCAAAGTGAACTTGCTTTGATCAAAAGGTTTCGATTAACAATTTTGATTTAGACTCTAAAAAATAATGTTTAGGATCTAGGAGTTAAAAATAAATAAGGTTTAGCGTATAAAAGAATAATAGTTTAGAATTCACATGTGATATATTTACATTAATGCTTTATATATCTATATCATTCAATTTATTTATATTTGCAAAATTAGGAAGTTAGAATTATAAACATTGACTTTCTTTTGACACTATTATTGGTGAATGGACATTTTAATTTGTGAATGGTGTTTTCATTTTTGTTCTAAAACATGCACAAACATTATGATTATGGAGTCAAACTCGTTAAGCCTCACGAGCCAAGCTCATTCTTTTAATAGAGACGAGCTCAATCTCAAGTCAAGCTTGATCCTGAGCCCAAACCTAACATAAACCTTATCAAGTCGGAGCTCAAGTCTGGCAAAAACTCTGCCCAGTTCAATTCATGAACAATCCTACTTATGAATTTCAAAGAAAGACCATAAAGTCTGCTTGGTACCCATCCTTGTAAAATAAAATATATATTGACATCACCCAAGTTTGAACCAAAACCCATTAATATGTTAGACTAACATGATAACCAACTACCACCCAACCCAACTCCTAATTGTTAAATATGTTGTTCAATACGGTAGTTATAACAACACAACATCCACCAAGTCATTCCAGTCTCTACTGTGGATTTGTTAACATGTTCAGTAGAGGGTGAGAAAGCCAGGAATTCACCTGCTTCGGAAAAAGTTGACGGTTGAGCAAACTCGATAAAACCTTGCTACGTAATTACGGGTCATTTTCTGCTTCAAAGCTTCACCCAGTTTAACTATCTATTTAGTCTTGGGTTTCTTCACTGGCTCGGATCTGCTCCCTGTAACAAAACACAAGGACCAGTTGTATTGATTAAACGACAAAAAAAAAAAAAGCTAATGTATCGATTAGCGGCCAGACAAACCTCTAGATGGCTGCACTGTATCCAACTGTCCAAGAATTCCAATAACCTTCCGTTCCTGAGATGCAAATGAGTTCAAAACTTACTGATACGATTGAGATAAACGAACTCTGAATTTTATTTATTTATCAATTCACAACACGAATCCAAAAGAGCAAAGAGCAGATGACAGACAGCTTTCATTCAATGTAGCATGTTAAGGAATCTCAAATGTAAACAGTAAGATATACGAGATTTAGGATAGACGACAAACCCCATCATATACTGGTGTTTCGTTACGCCAGAAGTCTAAAGTTGGCATGAGCAGTCTCCCTGCAAAATATTTGCATTAAATGAATGAAATAGATAAGGCATTGAAGCACAAGAAATAAGCGTTTTTTATGGAATCAAGGTCACAGGCATCACGAAACTCCTACGAGGAAATCAAGGTTTGAAGGTAGTCGAGACGAAACGAAGAAATAGGATTTGATTATGCTAAACACCAACCCCCACAGCATGCACAACATTTGGATACCAACCTCGTTGATAAAATAGCAAGTTAACAAAGTAAAACCACTACGTTAAGGACAGGATGCAACCCTTCAGGTTTAGTTCACTCACACACAAGTTTATGAAAGCGTAGGAAGGTGAAGATTGTTATTTCGTGGAGAGAATGACAAGCCAACCTGATCTTGATCTTTTGAGATTCAACGACTCTGGAGAGCGCAGACAAGAACTTGCTTTTGCTTCCACCGTGCTTGGACTAGCCTAGATGGAGAAAACAAATGGAAAATTCATGAGTCCGACAATATAACAAACTACAACCTTCAAATCATTCAGAGAAAACCAACAATACATATACTAGAGGCAATATGTCAAGGGAACAGCAAGCCTTTAAGCAAATGAGGAGCAATTGTCAATCAGCAAAACGAATAAGAAACTTCCAGTAACTTCTTATGTCAACTTACCGGGGTTTCAAAATGAATTCTTTTTTTGGCTTTCTTTACACCAGAACCTCCATTGGTAACTTTGATTGTGTTTGCAGTCTCTGATGTTTTGCTTCTCGTTCTTGGTTTCTCTACTCTTGACCGGCGGTGTCTCACTTTTCTCAATAAGGAAGGAGATTGATGCACAGTTCCATCTACTTTTCCTTCATCATGCTTCATGGTGGATTTTGAAGGGGTATTCTTCTTTCGTTTCATTGTAGATCCTGATGCAGTCTTCTGGGCACTTTTTGACACATTCAGATGACCCACGTTGTCTCTTTCATTAATTTTTGATACGGGAGGATTTTGATGCACAGTTCCATCTAGTATCCCTTCATCATTTGCCAGGGTGGATTCTGAAGGTAACTTTTTCTTTTGCTTCAGTGTACATCCTGATGCAGCCTTCTGGTCAAATTTTGACACAGTCAGATGACCCGCGCTGTCTCTTTCATTGATTGACGACACGGGAGGATTTTGATGCACAGTTCCATCAAGTTTCCCTTCATCAAGCAGCTTGATGGATTCTGACGCTAACTTTTTGTTTCGCTTCACTTTAGACTTAGATGCAGTCTTATGGTTAGATTTTGATTCATTCAGATGAACCACATTGTCTCTTCCATCTACTTTTCCTTCATCATGTGTCATGGTGGATTTTGAAGGTAGCTTCTTCTTTCGCTTCATTGTAGATCCTGATGCAGTCTTCTGATCACTTTTTGACACAGTCAGATGACCCGCGCTGTCTCTTTCATTGATTGCCGACACAGAAGGATTTTGATGCACAGTTCCATCAAGTTTCCCTTCATCAAGCAGCTTGATGGATTCTGACGCTAACTTTTGGCTTCGCTTCACTTTGGACTTAGATGCAGTCTTTTGGTTAGATTTTGATTCATTCATATGAACCACATTGTCTCTTCCGTTACCAATCACTTCTCCTGGAGAACAATGGTTGAGGGCTGCAACCCCATGGACATGTGCTACCTTTCTGTTTGACTTTCTGATGGGCCTCTTCTTACTTCTCGTATTAATTTCTAGGCTCTCTATTCTTCCAGGAGAATCAACTTATATCCTGCACTTGCTCCACTGTCTGCTACCACATCCGGAAGGGAACTAGTAGATGGTTTGTGAAAATTTGGTGCAGATGGAGATTCCATTAAGCCATCATGACACACATCCTCACAGAATTCTGCATCAGCAGGAAAGCTTGTGTGGCCTCCATTTTCATGTTCTGAAGGTTCTAGAGTGCCTTGAGGAATGGAATAGTTTTCTACATTCACCTCTTCGCAGGCAGAGCTTGTATAATTTGCTACAGAACTGTGCAACATCGAACTTTTTGAGGGCTTGGTGACATCAAAATTTTCTGATTGGATATGATGGCCATCTTCCACAACCTCAACATCAGAAGATTGCTTGTTAGCAATTGGAGTAGATACTGCAGCAGTTGATTCCAAATCTGCAAATTACCCCAAATTCATAAGCTAAAATAAGCACAGTTTACACCTTGGAAATCACCGGACCCAGATTGCTAGCCAGTGACCCCTACCATTAATCTCATGAGTCGGATCTGCAGAGGTTTTCTCCTGGTCAGCTTCACTGTTAGCTGGAACTTCACACCACCTCTTTCCACATAGTTCCCAGTAAAGAGGAAATCCCATCAAGAAATGATCAAAGATCTGCTGAAAGCGAAGCATTCAAAGAAGGGGAATAGAAGTTCAAACCTAAAAACCCTCAAATAGACCATCATCAAACTTGATAACATTCCATATTCAAGATTCACAATAACATGGCTAAATAATTACCTCACTCACAGTCACAATATTTTAATCCGTAATAGTGAAATCGAACAATACCTCAGTAGGGAATCCATTTTCAAGGGTGCGAGTCCGGTTTATGAACCCGTTGATGTACAGAGTGACGGCGTCAGCTGTCTCAAGAATGAACATATCGTACCTTTTGATCACCGGTGCTGAGTGAAACTCCCTCCGACCTCTTTGGCTGCAGAGTAGAAACTAACTAAAATCAAAGAGAGGAAAAGGGAAAACGAATGTAAAAACACATAGAGGATGAAAGGGGTAGGGTTTCTACTCGCTGGAAGCGATTCCAGCAACTCCGAGCCTCTTTCCTTTGTAATCGTCGTCGGTTTTGATCAGCCACCATTCCTGCAACGTCACCTATCAGAGAAGGAACAGGAGACCAAGGAGTCGGTTAGACAGAATTGGGATTTTCCAGGAAGATCAAGCTTAGGAATGGACTCGTTTACTGTTTTCTGGAAGTAAGATGAAGCGTCACTGTTGGAGGTGTTCCGACGGTCAACTGCGCCGATCGGAGTGTGGTCGGAGACAGGAGAAGCAGCCATGGAACTGGATTTTCCACTGTGGAATTGCAAGATCAAACACCGACTGGAATGAAATCTCTCAAACTTTGGGTGGTGTGAACCATTTTATTTTTCCTTTTTCATATTTCATTTTATTTTTTAGGGCTTTGCATTTTGGCGCTCAAAATGTGTAATCACCAGGCGCGAATGAGAACGTTGTTTTTTTTTATTTCTTTTCGAAATAGGCTTATCATCTCATCAATGAATACTTACTTCAACAAAGATTCTTGCAACCAAACCACAGGTGTCAATCTGTGACGCAAAGATACATGATTGCTTAGTTAACGTGTGAGCAACCACGTTTTCGCTCCTCCTAACATGAACAAAAGAAAAATATGAACATGATTTAACGATGTCCTTACAGCGGTGTAATAATTCCCCGAACTCAGTATGATCGAGCTCCTCTTAGTGCATCTTGTCCACAACCTCTTCCGCATCTCATTCGAACAACATATGTCCAGCTCCAGCTCCTCCGCCCATCTAAATCGCTTCAAGCAACACAAAGCTTTCAACCTCTATGGGTGGCGTCGTTTCTCATTTATGCATCATCTTATATCCTTGAATCGCCCCACTATTGTCCCGCAAACACAACCTTATTTGTATGGCCTTGACTCGCGAAAGTGGTTGCGTCCGATTTTATTTTAAGCATTCCAGATGGCGGCGGGTGTCATTGAGTGCATCCATGAACCAGTGTTCCTCCACTCCTATCCCTTCGGTGAATTTGAGCATTTATCCATTTTTCCACTGCCTATTTTGCTCCCTTGACCACTACACATGTCGTTCTTGCTTGTTGCCTCCAAACTTGCACGTTACGTTCCTGCCATATGGCCCATAGTACCACAGTAACCATTGTAAGTATTGTCTCATCTGTATTCTTCAAGATCGTGCAGCCCAATCGTTAAAGGAATTGATGTCATCTTGATACCCCCATAATATACCTTCGTGTCCATTTTCCTTCCAAGAGTCACATGCAAATTCGCAATCAACAAAAAGATCCCAACTATTCTCCGGTTGGCTCCACACACTCCATAGTTCCAAGGTATTGCCACTCTTCTTCGCTCAAGACTTCTCGTGTCGGTAAGACACCCCTGACTGGCCTCACAACACATGTTCATTTTCGGTGGTACTTGCACCCCTCACAACCTTCTCCACTCCCCATTTGGATGAAGATACGACGACGAAGGCATCTTCTCCAATATAAGTCGGTATAGTAGACGCATGTCTTAGTATAGTTCCATATCTGATTGTCCTGCCCCCTCCAACTAGCTACATGGTAATGATCTCCTCTGACTCTCGAGGGTGAAATAACACCCTCACACGACCTTGTCCCGCTCGTTCAATTGCGGTGTTCACAAGGCAGCCACCCTAAAATCCCATACCTCAGTTGGCGAGATGTTTCAAAAAATGGTCCTTCTTCTCTTCGAATCCATGGGTCACTTCAAACATGTATACATGCTTTGTTTACTACCTTCCATCGCAAGCCGTTGTAAATGACAACTTGAGCTTCCCACACATTTCGTCAACCATAGCTAGGATTGGCTCCTAATGGAGCTAACAAAAATCTCATTTGAAAAAATATTTAGCTTTATAAACTCTACTAGCCAGCAGTGTATCGTCTATAAGGAACTTCCACCGTTTGTAACGACTCGTTTCTGGTTGATTGTTACTGGTAAAAATCGACGAGAATTGATCGAATTGAGTTGGTGTAGGACCTGAGATTATCAGACATATTATCGAAATGAGTGTTGTTCCTCTCAAGGCAACAAGTTTTGTCTAAACAGAAGCACCCCTTTCTTCGCCCCCGCCATGGAGGGCATACCAAGGTAGCAGTCGGTATCAAGCCGATTAGATATGCGGAGAATGAATTTAATCTCATCACCATACGTGTTAGGATGAAAAGACACCCGACTTCGCAAAATTTATTGATTGTCCAGAAGCTACCTCATATGTAGATATATGATTTGATTCTATTTTAATTGTATATAATATTTTATGATTTATACGAATCTCTAGTTATCGTAATCTCCTATAGGTAGTTATGTTGCACACAAACTCGTGTATCCTTATTTTCTATAAATTATACAAACCACAAGACCAAGATAGGCATTTGAGTTCTTTCCCCTAACATGGTATCGAATCCTGTTAGCCGCCAATATAACAATCTATCTTGTATAAGATTTGGTGAACCTTTGCAAACTTCAATCTCTTTCATAAGCTTTTTCCTTTTCATTGGCTTTCATTTGAAGGAGTATGTTAGTAAACAATATAAGATCCCTTAAGAACCCTCTCCAATATTTAAAGCCTTTAGTTGTATTCCAACTCTACTGTTTCTATGTTATTACTTGGTCTCATCATGTGTATGTGGAGCGGTGGATGATTAGTGAACTGAATCTTCGATCATGTTGGGTTAAAAGTAGGTTAGTTTGGTTAAATAAGTTAACCTATTTAAATTTGGTTTAATAGGTAAAAAATTGGTCGAAGTGTGTAAATTCGGCCAATTTAGATTAAATGGACAATTCAGTCAAAACTGGTCAAAATCGGTTTGATCAACATTTCGGTCTAAACTACTTACCATCGGTTTCGGTCAAAATTTGGTTTGACCAAAGACTATCAAACATGTCTGTAGGTCGGTTAACCATAAATTAACCCACTCTGATCGGTTAAACTCGAATTGACCGAGTCCCAGCCCTAGATTGAGATCTCCCCTTCCATCAGTCTATTCCTATAGTCAAGGTGAGAGCACCTGAATTGAAAATTTTTGAAAGGCTTTGGGAGGGATTTGATTCTGGAATGGGATTGATTTGAGGGGGCCCAGTAAAGAAGTATGTGGATTGCGGGCTTGCTAGTTAGTTGCATGAAAAGCCCAAACTATTAAGCAATAATAACCTTCTCCGACACGGCCACAAATTTCCTATGCGAAAGGGAAACCCTAGGAATCTGAATCTGAATCTGAAATCCTTCTTCAAAGCGGCGCGCAGGGCCAATCAGAAAACGCGTTATTTTCCTTCTTCTCTACGACTTGATTCAACGGACGGTCCAGATGCAAATATTTAAAATGATCTAACGGTTCCCCTCTAGAAGACCTCACGTGGACAAAAAGCAGCAACATCCGCGCAAAATACGGAGATAGCAGTCTCAAACCCTAGATATTTTTCAACCATCCAACGGTCACAAAACGCGGCAGTTTCGAACATTCTCGAAACCTAAAACCTAATTCTATAAAACCAAAGCGCAGCCTCCAGCCTTCAGCCTCTTCCTACTTCCTTTAGCTCATTACCTCTCCGTTTGCTCTCGAAAGTCCGTTCATTCTTTAGTCGCCGGCAAAAAGCTCTCAACTGAGAACATGGCCGGTAAAGGAGAGGGCCCCGCTATCGGAATCGATCTCGGCACCACATACTCTTGTGTCGGTGTCTGGCAGCATGATCGTGTGGAGATCATAGCCAATGACCAAGGGAACAGGACTACCCCTTCCTACGTTGGTTTCACCGATACCGAGCGTTTGATCGGTGATGCAGCCAAGAACCAGGTCGCCATGAACCCTATCAACACTGTTTTCGGTAAGTGCGTCTGCTGCTTCCTTTTAATTTGTAGATATGTATTTTGTTTATAATAGGTTAGATGGTCTGAGTTTAGATCTATGGATATGAATCGTTATTTTAGCTGCAGAGTAGATTAGAATCTGTTTTGAATGTAGATACAAGGATTCATTGCTAGAATCGATTTCATTCTACTGTAATGAATGTGTTTATTTCAGAGTACGAATTTCAGATCTGATTTTTTTTGGCTGTTTTGAATATTTTTTCCCAACGAATAGTTTGTTACCTTACTTGAGAATCAAGCAGTGGCTAAGTGAGCTTGTTTATTATTACTCTTTAAGTAAGACTGTGAGAATGAATTCACGATGTTAATCTCTGTATGGTTTCAGCTTAAACTCTCTACACTCATGAACCTGAGTTGACCTGTTTTACTTTGAATCGTCAGTTGTTGCAGATAATTAATTGTTTTTTTAGCTCGATTCTATTTTTAGTTAGCCTGTTATTGTTGTTCTTGTACTACGTGTGTGTACTAATCTCTAAATGTGATTGACATCTTTCAGATGCTAAGAGGTTGATTGGCAGACGTATCAGCGATGCCTCCGTCCAGAGCGACATGAAGTTGTGGCCCTTCAAGGTCATCGCCGGCCCCGGTGAGAAGCCCATGATCGGTGTCAACTACAAGGGTGAGGAGAAGCAGTTCGCCGCCGAGGAGATCTCATCCATGGTTCTCATTAAGATGCGTGAGATTGCCGAGGCTTATCTTGGTGCCACCGTAAAGAACGCTGTCGTCACTGTTCCAGCGTACTTCAACGATTCTCAGCGTCAGGCTACAAAGGACGCCGGTGTCATTGCTGGTCTAAATGTCATGCGTATTATCAACGAGCCAACAGCTGCTGCCATTGCTTATGGTCTTGACAAGAAGGCCACCAGCGTTGGTGAGAAGAACGTCCTGATCTTCGATCTTGGTGGTGGTACCTTCGATGTCTCTCTTCTCACCATTGAAGAGGGTATCTTCGAGGTCAAGGCCACAGCCGGTGACACCCATCTTGGAGGTGAGGACTTCGACAACCGAATGGTCAACCATTTCGTGCAGGAGTTCAAGAGGAAGAACAAGAAGGATATCAGTGGAAACCCAAGAGCTCTGAGGAGGTTGAGGACATCCTGCGAGAGGGCGAAGAGAACTCTCTCTTCCACTGCTCAGACCACCATTGAAATCGACTCCTTGTATGAGGGTATCGACTTCTACTCCACCATCACCCGTGCTAGGTTCGAGGAGTTGAACATGGACTTGTTCAGAAAGTGTATGGAGCCAGTGGAGAAGTGTCTGAGAGATGCTAAGATGGACAAGAGCACCGTCCATGATGCCGTCCTCGTCGGTGGATCCACTAGAATTCCCAAGGTCCAGCAGTTGTTGCAAGACTTCTTCAACGGCAAGGAGCTGTGCAAGTCCATCAACCCTGATGAGGCCGTTGCATACGGTGCTGCCGTCCAGGCTGCCATCTTGAGCGGTGAGGGTAACGAGAAGGTTCAGGACCTTCTTCTGCTCGATGTCACTCCTCTGTCCCTTGGTTTGGAAACTGCTGGAGGTGTCATGACAGTGTTGATCCCAAGGAACACCACCATCCCCACCAAGAAGGAGCAGGTCTTCTCCACCTACTCCGACAACCAGCCCGGTGTCCTCATTCAGGTGTACGAAGGTGAACGAACCAGAACCAGGGACAACAACTTGCTCGGCAAATTCGAGCTCTCCGGCATCCCACCTGCACCCAGAGGTGTTCCCCAGATCACAGTGTGCTTCGACATTGACGCCAACGGTATCCTGAACGTGTCTGCCGAGGACAAGACCACCGGCCAGAAGAACAAGATCACCATCACCAACGACAAGGGTAGACTATCCAAGGACGAGATCGAGAAGATGGTTCAAGAGGCCGAGAAGTACAAATCCGAGGACGAGGAGCACAAGAAAAAGGTGGAGGCCAAGAACGCCTTGGAGAACTACGCCTACAACATGAGGAACACAATCAAGGATGAGAAGATCGGTGAGAAGCTACCAGCGGCCGACAAGAAGAAGATCGAGGACGCCATTGAAGGTGCCATCCAGTGGTTGGACGCCAACCAGTTGGCTGAATCAGATGAGTTCGAGGACAAGATGAAGGAGCTGGAGAGCATCTGCAACCCGATCATTGCCAAGATGTACCAGGGTGCTGGAGGAGAAGGCGGTGCTCCCATGGATGATGATGAGGTCCCAGCTGCCAGCGGCGGTGCTGGTCCCAAGATCGAGGAGGTCGACTAAGTTTGTGGCCGTTAGTTTTATCAAGTTTTGGGCCACTGTTATCGGATTTATGTTATTTTTGTTTTTACGGATTGGGATTTTGGGCCACTTTTTGGACAAGATTTTGTGGCCCTTAAGTATGTTTTAATTAATTTGTCTTGAGCGGAATTGGTGGCGGGAGCTTTTAACTGCTTCCCGCCTTTATCTAATGATTTCTGGTTTAAGTTTTCATTTCCTTGATATTCTTTCTGCTTTGTTGCTTTTATCGTTGTTTGTTTGTGGCATCCAAATCTGCCGACTGCCTGAATGCTCCTTTTAGTCAGTCAACAATTGTTATAGAGTTGCTTACAAAGCAGTGTGGATATAAACTAATATCCGCTGCAATACTAAACATTTCTTACCAATTAAAAATCCATCCTGTTTCCTTAATCTAGAATTTAAATTTTAAATCAGTATTATAATGAATTTATAGCTATATGGAAAGATGGATAGATGTAAATGTCTATAACATTATACTTAGGATGATGAGGAGACATGGAGGAGGGTCATGGGGTGAGTGGTGTTTCAATGTGAGGTCCTTTATCGAGTTAGAAATGGATTTTATATTAGCGACGATATAAGAAATAGAAAAAAATAGATTCTGTGATTGACGAATGATTGACAGAAGAAACCATTGAGAATTCATTTTTTATATATGATTCGATCGAAAGGAATTTGTTTGACTAGCGAGAACTATAAGAGAAGAACTGATTTATTAACTATTTAATTAATATATAAAAGTTAATTAGTATTTCCTTTGTTGATGATAGAATGATATTACCCTAATGGATTTTTTACCTATGTAAACCATTAATTGATACAGAAGGTATTAGTTGGATCTCAAGTAAAATTGGTAAACCATTAAATTAGTTGTGCGAGACGGCTTGGATGTAAAGGTTTTCTCGCTACGTGATAAAATTGTTGTTTGTCTATAAGAGATTAAGGTGGAGCTTGATGATAAAGATATTGTTGTCATCACTTCACTATTAAGTTGCCAAAAGGGAGAGTAGTAAGCCAGTTTGGAAAATGAAGGAACCAAGAACTCATCTTATTGTCTCATCGGGTAATAGTGAGGTACATGCAATGCAATAAATCTAAGCCTCCTTTGAAAGGTAAGATTTTACCAGAGAATCCTCTTACTCTGCAAACTGAGGGCGGTGGGGGTGGTGCATTTTGAGACTTCTCCTGCTGTAGGGGTGGAAATTGGGAGGGAATGGGAGGCCCATTCCCATATTTCCAAAATCCCAATTCCCAATTCCCAATTCCCAAATTAAGACTCCATTCCCAATCCCGAATTTAATTTGAGAATTTTTATTCGGGAACGAGAATTCCAATTTGGGAATCGGGATCCCAAATTCCCAAATTTTAAATTAACACATGGAATCTTTCTCAAATTTGGCCAAAATTTTGTCACCGAATTTTCATCATCGAACTTCTACATATGTCGCCGAACTTTCGCCGACGAATTTTCCTCTACGTCGCCGGAATTTCTCCGCCGCCGGATTACTATCACCGCCGCCAAACTTTTGCCAACAAATTTCTATTGTCGTATTTTCCAAAATGTCGCCAAACTCCAGCGCTGGATTTCCGTCAACACCACCAAACTTTTGCCGCTAGATTTTTGTCGTTGGACATTCGCAGATGCCGTCAAACTTCCGCCGCCAAATTTTCATGAATGTATTGTTGCCAAAATTTTGTCGCCAAATTTCCATTGATGTCGCCGTACTTTCTCCGCCGCCATATTTCCATCACCACCGCCAAAGTTTCGCCGTCGAATTTCCTTCGTTAGAATTTATCAATGTCACCAAACATCCGCCGCCGGATTTCTGTCGACGTCACTAGATTTTTGCTATTGGAATTTTGTCACCACCGCCAAACTTTCGCCACAGTTTTTGTCATTGGACTTCCGCAGATGACGTCGAAATTTTGCTGACGAATTTTCATCGACGTCACTTGAATATTTTCGCCAAATTTCTATTGATGTCGCCGTACTTTCTTCGCCGCCAAATTTTCGTCACCACCGCTAAGCTTCGCCGCCAAACTTCCGCAAATGTCGTCGAACTTCCGCCGAATAATTTTCATCGATGTCGCCGGAATTCCGCCATCAAATTCCATTTACGTTGTCGGGCTTTCTCTGCCGCCATATTTTTGTCGTCGGACTTTCGCAGATGTCGCCGAACTTTCATCGCCGAATTTCCATCTATGTCACCAGAATTCCACCGCCATATTTTCATCGACGTCACCATAATTTCTTCACCGCAATATTTTCGTCAATATCGACAAAATTTAGCGATAATAACCTAAACCCTAATTGGTGGAATTCAATAGCACAATTTTGACGGCAGAATCCCAAATATTAAAAGGATTTTGGCGGTATATCCTGACAATTGAATTATGCAAGTATAATTTATGGCGACATATTTTTTATTCAAACTTTACCAGCAAAAAGTTTGACGGGTTAAGTCCAAAACAAATTGTTCTTCGAGTTAGACTCTGTTTGATGGGTTAGTTTGGTATTTGGGCTTTCCCAAACCCAAACTTAATTTCCCATTCCCATTTCTTAATCCCAAACCCAATTTTCAATTTTTATTTTGGTACATGGTTCCCAATTCCCTAAATAATTTGGGAATTTAAATTTGGGAATGGGAATTCCCAAATCCCAATCCCAAACTTCCACCCCTGCTCAATAGGGGGAAACCCTCGCTCCTGATTTACTGAGTGGTTCTAAAGTTGTTAAGGTGATAAAAGGTAGTGCATCTAAACCTTCAACTGAAGAGAAGAATTTACCTGTTGTTAAACAAACTAATGATGTTAATAGGCAATGTACCTAAGTCTTCTTCTGAAGAGAAGGCGTCACCTATCGTTAGCATATACGATGATGGTGCTAGCAGTAGTTTAAGAGCAGACTATGTGCCTAAGTCTTCTTCTGAAGTGAAGGGTTCACATGCTTTTACTCAAACCGAGATAAATGGTTTGACTATTAACAGGCCCTCCCAACAGCATGTTCCATTCGGCCACTGAGAAAGGAGAAAGGAAATGAGGTTGGTAGATGGGCTACCTTTTTCATTTATGGACCCATGGGCCATGCCCACATTTACCATTTTCTTTTCTCATATATTTTTTTTTGACGAAGATAGCTTCGGGAGGAGAATCAAGGCAGTAAGTAGTAAATCAACTACAATCTATCCAGGGAGTGAGAACTACCGACAACACCCCTGGGAGATATCTAAGAGCCATACGCGCCACTGAGTGGGCGGCTCTGTTTGCTGAATAACGCACCGAGAGCAGTTTGAAGTTTGGACTTGATGCCAGAAGACGGGAGACCTCTTGGACAATGATCCCACCCTGAGCTCGCGTACTTTCTTGATCACGCACGGCCTTTGAAATCATCTCCGCATCGCTTTCGAAGTTCACCTGAAACAGTCCAGAAGAGACGCACCAAGAAATCGCATCCCTACACGCAAGTAGTTCAAGAAATAAAAAGATCTGTAATACCTGGATAAGGAGTCCCTACAACATGGAGAACCATGCCCGTGGGTGCACGAAGTACCCAACCCGTGGAGCCACCAAGAGGAGCCTGGACCGCACCATCTACATTTACCTTCAGCCGTTGAGGGTGTGGGAGAATCCAGCGGGGTTGACGTGGAACAAGGGCTAGAGAGGAAGGAGGGTGGCTAGGGAGAGAAGGTAGGCAGAAAAGTGGCAGCTCGTAGAGGTGAGAGGCGAACTGTCGGAAAAGGGAATCTATAGAGTATTGTGCATGGTTGAAAATGACATGGTTTCTTCCCTTCCAAACCCTCCACCAGGCCGGAATCCATACATGGACAAGGTTACTTTAATGCTGGAGAATGGATCTCCAGTAGATCACGAAGTGCGTGTTGATGAAAGGTGGGGGTGTAAGACGGGCCATATGGTAGAATGCCAGAGAGATAGGTAAACAACAAGTGCTCAAGAGATTCATCAGCACTGTGACACACCGGACAAGTCGGGTGGACCTCCATATTTCTGTCAATCAAACAATCCATCATTGGAATAATTCTGTGCAGCATTCGCCAGAGAAAAAATTTAAGTTTCGGTTGCACAGGTATCTCTCAGGTCGAGAGCCACAATGGCTCGCCCTGTATCTGGACGACAACTTTTCGTGGTTTTTTTTGGTTTTTTTAGCTGAAAAGCTAATGCATAGCCCCGAGGAAGTCGAATATACACCAGACCCCGAAGGTGCCAGACTGTAGAATCAGGAAATGGGTCAAGGGCAAAGGAATTTGTAGGATTTTGGAGACAGAAGTCTCTACAAAGTGTTCTCGGAGTAAATTTCTATCCCATCGCCCATTAAGGATAAATCCTGAGATTGAAGTAGGGCCAGAGTATGAGCCAGAGTATCGTAGGATTGAAATTGTCGGGATGTCTGTAGGAACCCAGTTTATCTGAAGCGGATGTAGGACAAAACCGGACCCTATTTGCCATCGGATTCCAATTTTCAGTAATTCAAGCCCATGGAGGAGGCTCCTGAAACCATGGGAACGGCGGGAGCCATCGCGTGCTTGGAGAATGATTTTTCTATCAAAATACTTAGCTTGGAGGACCCTAGATAACAACAAGTCTAGATTTTGTGAAATTCGCCAACATTGTTTTGCCAATAGGGCCTGATTAAATAGAATGAAATCCTTGAAGTCCAGTCCTCCCAAATGGTTAGGTAGAGAAAGGCGTGACCAGGAAATCCAGTGTTGTTTCTTACTTGTTCCCACCTGTCCCCACCAAAATTTGGCCATAAGACTATTTAGTCGAAGGCACAGTTCATCGAGTAAACGGTAGCAGGACATTGCATAAACTGGTAGTTTCGTCTCATATTATCTGTAAACATTATTTATAAGTTGTAAACTCTACAGACAATTAATATTTTAGAAAAATGGTACTTTGTTTCTCCTATTTTAAGTTAACATACAAGCTTTTATAGTATAAAATGTTTTTCTTTTTTTCTATTTTGACTAACTTTTCAATTAGCTCTTTCTGTTAAAATTCAGTCTACTCGTTAACTTCGATGGAGGAGCATATCATGTCATCAACAATATTCACATGTGCGCTTACTCAGATTACTATTTTAATTATATTTACTTAATATGATATATGTTCACCCAAAAATTACCCAATATCCATCTCATATACTATACAGTCTACTTCGTACACCTAATTTGTCGTCACTCAATCCGCTGACAATCATTGAACCTTCCACAATACCTCATTATGGTATGGTCTGACATGGCATACTAATTCGTCAAAATTTAACTATAAATGAACTCTTATTTTTACATAAATCCATGCACAAATCTCAATTCACATCACACAACACATAACAATTCATCTAGGTGATTATTATTAGGCGCCAAAGAGTTTGTTCCACACCATCAGTGCCATCGACCATAAACGCACTCCCTACAACATGGAGAGTCCCAGACGCATCCTAAACAAGATCCCTTTCCATGGAAGCATTCACAAACATCCTTAAGAAAGAATCTCCCCCCTTGGGAGGTAAGCAACTAATCATTGGCACCCGACCAAGGTGATCTACCCAATGTATACCTGACTCAATCACAAGGTGCGCAATGTACTATTTCTGGTTCTACTTATTCACAACAACACAACAAGATGCAACCAATGAGACTATCCTTATCCCAATTCACCAATCACACCTTAATTCTACAATTCCATCTCAATTTCACAATTCCAAAATTCCAACACCACAACCCAGTGCCACATTCCCACTTCCATCATCCAGCACAACAACCAAATTATATCAAGGTAATAGTTAGCCTCACCGACAACCCATATGCAAACAAGGGAACATGGATAGTTTTCAATGACTGTCTAGGATCACCCATCTGTTTATCAATCCTTCACTGTGATTATCCCCCTGCAACCACAACCGACTACGATAAAATATACATAATCATCATACAATCCAATTTCATTCTTACACTCATCTCTATCTAGGTTTATTAGTCTCAATGATCACCCAATCACAATACACAATATCATTAATCAGTCAATCATTAATTAATTAGAAACTCCAATAAAGTTTTCCCAAATTTACTCTTATCAATTTCATGCAAAACCAAAAAAAAAATCATGCAAAACCCTAATTCTTTATATAGATCAAACTGAAACTCCTCACGTTAGATCTCCTATCGGCGCAGGGGCCTCACCTGGAATAGAGACGAGACTCTAATCGTCGTCTAGTCGCTTGGATGAAGACGATTCCCTCTTAAAAAACACAGCTCTTCTCTGACTAACAACAAACAACAGCTTCCCACTCCCAATCAAACTACTACTTGATCTTAGGAGTCCGTAGGAAGAAATGACGCCTCGTTCTGACCTATGAAGCTCCGGGAATCAAGGTTTGAAAGTAAGAAAACTTTGGTTCGTCAATGGTATTTTCTAGTTGAGAGAGAAGAAAGAAAGATGAAGAAACTTGTTAAAACTTGGATTTTTAAGTTGTGCTTCTAGGCACTTACACGATGTGTAAGTGTTCAACCAAAATTCACCCTTTTCCCCCGAAATGGAATGACAACTCGACCCGTCCTATCCCCGGACATCCTAAACTTCGTACGTTGAGACTACTTGGATATCAATATTGATGTCAAGAATCAACCAAAACCAAGTCGTTTGGAGTAATTAGTATTAAATTAGTACACTAGTTGATTAATATTTAGTAGATTATTTAGATGTGTAATCAGAATTAAATTAGTATACTAATTGATCAGTATTTAGCAGACTATTTAGATGTAAAATTAATATTCAATTAATATACAAATTAAAATTAGTATTAAATATTAATTACACTAGCCTATTTAAATCACCTCATTATTACTCGTATCCTTATTACTTCCTTTCTCCTCAAATATTAGGACCCACATATGACGATTAGCTATCATTACTTAAGAAGATCGTAAATTAAAATCCTAGGTTTGACTGATATCTAGGCCCATTGGCTTATACCAACTTAGGCAAGCTGTGACACTGGTCCCATATGCAAAACCCATCACTACGTTGGTCGAGAGATGACATTCCAAGACCAACATCTTCCACTTATACCATGGAGAGACGACCATCACCCTCGAGGACATTCATATCCTCATGGGGTTGAGCACGCACAGTCGCCATATTGACGTAGGAGATGGCATTTTGTATATGACAAAGGAGCAGACGAAGTTTATGGAGAAGTTTTTAGGAAAGAGACCAGTTACTAGCAACCTCTCAGGGGGGAAGAGATGAATGAAACCTTAACCAAGTAGTTCAAATTACTTAAGAGCTGGTCTCTCTCACATAAAGACAAGAGAGTAAGCAAAAGCTACTAAACCTAACTAACTATTAGTTTGGTCTTTGCAGAGACAAGCAGCAGACCAACAAGCTCCACTACTAAGTAACTAACTATCATTCTCTTTCACTTTTCCCCCTCCCTATATATTCAAACACAATAAAAGAAGCTTACGAGTTAAGAAAGCAAGCGTTCCCTCTCTTTCTCTCTCCAAAAACCCTAAAAATGCAAACTTGTCTTCCCTTAATTACTTTTGATTTTGTTATAACATATAGTATAAAATGTTAATTTGATTAAAATATTATTTTTGTGTGTATATATATAAAGGTCACTCCTTTTGCATTCTTTGGACCTCTTCTCATCCAATTTCTTAATTCCCCACATAATACAAACAAAACCCTGTTTCCCTTTTCCTCTCTTTTTTTCATTCCTTTGCTCTCTAGCTTCTTACTTAGCTTCAAGTGATTATTCCAAAGGAAGAACACCAAATCAACAAAGGAAGTGAATTAAAGTGAAAGATCAATGGTTTTTTCCATCCATTCCATCTTATCTTGATTCACCAGCCAATTGGCATCACCACGTAAGTGTTTATTATTATTGATTTTCTCCTTTCTATTTTGTTTTTTTTAAAGGTATTATTGATATTTTGTCCCCAATGAAAAAAAAAACCAAGTATACATACATTTGAATATACCGAATAATATAAAGGTATTATTTGATACTTCGTTGTAGAGGCTATATTTATCTTTTGTGGAGATATATATGTAGTGTCGTATATATGGAGAAGGTGGGAATTTAGTACCTAGTGTTCTGGCTACCATTATATTACGAGATTTCCATAGTCTTCATGGTCCTGGTTGTATTCCCATAGTTACTAGTTACTAGTCTTTTATAGATACTACTTTGTAATGGGTTAACCTCATGATCATTTTTTCGATTTGATACTTTGATGAATGAAACACCATGATAGTTAAATTGTGGTGTTGAATAACCCACAAACGGGTGGAGGCCTTAATCTCATAACTAGTACTACCGTCGGTGGAAGCGGCGGCTAGCAGTACCACCTCCTCCATTCAGCACCTGCTCCGCCACCATCGCCTCCTCCGCCGCAAGCAGCTGGCTCCTCCGTCCGACCGGTTCGATGACAGACAGGGCCCGCCAGACGAACATACCGATTCCAGAAGCGGCGCAGAAGTGTCCACGTTGTGAGTCAACCAACACCAAGTTCTGCTACTTCAACAACTACAACCTCTCTTGTTAGGATCGCCCCGCCACAACAGGCCCACACTAGTATGATATTATCCGTTTTGGGCCAAGCCCGCACGGATTTGTTTTTGGGTTCCCTCCCAAAAGGCCCCATACTAGTGTAGTTGGTGGACTCTTTTATGCTAGACAAACTTCTCCTAGTTTGTCGATGTGGTACTTGGGTTGTTATCCCAACAATCCCTCCCTCAAACCAAGGACCACCTAACCCGGTGTCCTTTGCTCCAGCGATACACATTTCTGTGGACATCTTGGCCGCCGTTAACTCCAACGGACCACTATCCTGACCTCCACCAGCCAGAAAGACATTCGGCACAAGGAACCACCACATAACCTTTCGCGAGCACCTTGAGAGTCTCCACATCTTAGCTTCTGCGATCCATCTCCCTTGCCTTCCAACCAAGGCTCTGATACCACTTGTTAGGATCACCCCGCCACCAACAGGCCCACACTAGTATGATATTGTCCGCTTTGGGCCAAGCCCGCACGGATTTGTTTTTGGGTTCCCTCCCAAAAGGCCTCATACTAGTGTAGTTGGTGGACTCTTTTATGCTAGGCAAACTTCTCCTAGTTTGCCAATGTGGTACTTGGGTTGTTATCCCAACAATCCCTCCCTCAAACCAAGGACCACCCAACCCGATGTCCTTTGCTCAAGCGATACACCTTTCTGTGGACATCTTGGCCGCAGTTAACTCCAACGACCTGCTATCCTGACCTCCACCAGCCAGGAAGACATTCGGCACAAGGAACCACCACATAACCTTTCGCGAGCACCTTGAGAGTCTCCACATCTTAGCTTCGCGATCCATCTCCCTTGCCTTCCAACCAAGGCTCTGATACCACTTGTTAGGATCCCCCGCCACCAACAGGCCCACACTAGTATGATATTGTCCGCTTTGGGCCAAGCCCGCACGGATTTATTTTTGGGTTCCCTCCAAAAGGCCTCATACTAAATGTAGTTGGTGGACTCTTTTATGCTAGGCAAACTTCTCCTAGTTTGCCAATGTGGTACTTGGGTTGTTATCCCAACAATCCCTCCCTCAAACCAAGGACCACCCAACCCGATGTCCTTTGCTCAGCGATACACCTTTCTGTGGACATCTTGGCCGCAGTTAACTCCAACGGACCTGCTATCCTGACCTCCACCGCCAGGAAGACATTCGGCACAAGGAACCACCACAGAACCTTTCGCGAGCACCTTGAGAGTCTCCACATCTTAGCTTCCGCGATCCATCTCCCTTGCTTCCAACCCAAGGCTCTGATACCACTTGTTAGGATCGCCCCGCCACCAACAGGCCCACACTAGTATGATATTGTCCGCTTTGGGCCAAGCCCTCACGGATTTATTTTTGGGTTCCCTCCCAAAAGGCCTCATACTAAGTGTAGTTGGTGGACTCTTTTATGCTAGGCAAACTTCTCCTAGTTTGCCGATGTGGTACTTGGGTTGTTATCCCAACAATCCCTCCCTCAAACCAAGGACCACCCAACCGGTGTCTTTGCTCCAGCGATACACCTTTCTGTGGACATCTTGGCCGCCGTTAACTCCAACGGACCCGCTATCCTGACCTCCACCAGCCAGGAAGACATTCGGCACAATGAACCACCACAGAACCTTTCGCGATGCTCCTTGAGAGTCTCCACAATCTTAAAGCTTCCGCGATCCATCTACCTTGCCTTCCAAACAAACTCTGATACCACTTGTTGGTGGCGGGGCGATCCTAACAAGTGGTATCAGAGCCTTGGTTGGAAGGCAAGGGAGATGGATCGCGGAAGCTAAGATGTGGAGACTATCAAGGTGCTCGCGAAAGGTTCTGTGGTGGTTCCTTGTGCCGAATGTCTTTCTGGCTGGTGGAGGTCAGGATAGCGGGTCCTTTGGAGTTAACGGCGGCCAAGATGTCCACAAAAAGGTGTATCGCTGGAGCAAAGGACACCAGGTTGGGTGGTCCTTGGTTTGAGGGAGTGATTGTTGGGATAACAACCCAAGTACCATATCGACAAACTAGGAGAAGTTTGCCTAACATAAAAGAGTTCACCAACTACACTAGTATGGGACCTTTTGTAGGGAACCCAAAAACAAATCCGTGCGGGCTTGGCCCAAAGCGGACAATATCATACTAGTGTGGGCCTGTTGGTGGCGGGGCGATCCTAACAAGTGGTATCAGAGCCTTGGTTGGAAGGCAAGGGAGATGGATCGCGGAAAGCTAAGATGTGGAGACTCTCAATGTGCTCGCGAAAGGTTCTGTGGTGGTTCCTTGTGCCGAATGTCTTCCTGGCTGGTGGAAGTCAGGATAGCGGGTCCGTTGGAGTTAACGGCGGCCAAGATGTTCCACAGAAAGGTGTATCGCTGGAGCAAATGACACCGGGTTGGGTGGTCCTTGGTTTGAGGGAGGGATTGTTGGGATAACAACCCAAGTACCACATCGGCAAACTAGGAGAAGTTTGCCTAGCATAAAAGAGTCCACCAACTACACTAGTATGAGGCCTTTTGGGAGGGAACCCAAAAACAAATCCGTGCGGGTTTGGCCCAAAGCGGACAATATCATACTAGTATGGGGTTGTTGGTGGCGGGGCGATCCTAACAAGTGGTATCAGAGCCTTGGTTGGAAGGGAAGGGAGATGGATCGCGGAAGCTAAGATGTGGAGACTCTCAAGGTGCTCGCGAAAGGTTCTGTGGTGGTTCCTTGTGCCGAATGTCTTCCTGGCTGGTGGAGGTCAGGATAGCGGGTCCGTTGGAGTTAACGGCGGCCAAGATGTCCACAGAAAGGTGTATCGCTGGAGCAAAGAACACCAGGTTGGGTGGTCCTTCGTTTGAGGGAGGGATTGTTGGGATAACAACCCAAGTACCACATCGGCAAACTAGGAGAAGTTTGCCTAGCATAAAAAAGTCCACCAACTACACTAGTATGAGGCCTTTTGGGAGGAACCCAAAAACAAATCCGTGCGGGCTTGCGCCCAAAGCGGACAATATCATACTAGTGTGGGCCTGTTGGTGGCGGGGCGATCCTAACATAAAGCATATACACTCCTCCCTCACATTTGATTCCAACGCCAAAGATTTCAGCACCTATTTAGCATACTACACTCCTCCCTCACATTTGATTCCACGCCAAAATAATTGCCTGCTAAAATCGCCATAACTAATGGCGAGAAAATTTTGAACAAAATGGAGTGTTTGACCCACTTTCTCTCTCAGGATCCAATAACGGATAAATGTGGAGAATCTTTTTTTGAAATAAAGGTGGAGAATCATCAGATCCAACATTTTTTACTTTTGAGGTGCAGCTCATTCCGAACAAAAAGAAATAGAAAAAAAAGGATAAAAATAGGCAGAACTTCCTCTCCCTTCCCTATAAGAATCTTACCCTTCTTCTTCTTCTTCCTGCTCCAAACTACTTTGCTTTGCAGACTTACTTAGCTTCAGGAAAACAAAACAAAAAAAAAACCTCTGCGTCTGCTGTTAAATCTCTGCAGCTTCTCACCATTGAATTGACGTGGACTACTTCTGCACTTTGTTTGCTTTCCATGGATGCTTCACCTCTCAACCAACACATCCGCATGTATCCTCTCACTTCAAGCTTTCATTTCCTTCTCCCTCTCTCTCTCAAATCTCTATCCTCACTTCCTCTTTCTTCTGATGCATGTTTTCCAGAAAGAATACCAGAAGGAAGCCAATTTGAAGTGAGAGGATATTGACGTTGTTGGGATAACAACCCAAGTACCACATCGGCAAACTAGGAGAAGTTTGCCTAGCATAAAAGAGTCCACCAACTACACTAGTATGAGGCCTTTTGGGAGGGGACCCAAAAAACAAATCCGTGCGGGCTTGGCCCAAAGCGGACAATATCATACTAGTGTGGGCTTGTTGGTGGCGGGGCGATCCTAACAAGTGGTATCAGAGCCTTGGTTGGAAGGCAAGGGAGATGGATCGCAGAAGCTTCGATGTGGAGACTCTCAAGGTGCTCGCGAAAGGTTCTGTGGTGGTTCCTTGTGCCGAATGTCTTCCTGGCTGGTGGAGGTCAGGATAGCGGGTCCGTTGGAGTTAACGACGGCCAAGATGTCCACAGAAAGGTGTATCGCTGGAGCAAAGGACACTGGGTTGGGTGGTCCTTGGTTTGAGGGAGGGATTGTTGGGATAACAACCCAAGTACCACATCGGCAAACTAGGAGAAGTTTGTTGGTGAGCCGTCCGGTCGTTGTTCGGACGTTCAACCAAATAACTAACAAAGCTGACAAGCTAGGGTAGATCGTATTCCACGGGTCTTCTATATGATCGACTACTCAAATAAGCTGGCAAATTACTCGGATTTAAACACTTCGTGCGTGGTGTGAGTTCCACGACTTCTAATTCTAAGAAATGCAGAGAAATTAAAAATTGAAACTAAGAACAGAATGGAAATTGGTTGATTAAAACAGAGATGACAGACGAACTTAGACTTTGAATCCCCTTTCGTTCCCCAGAGCATTGGCAATCAACAGATCAGCGGATTTCAATTCTCATTCAATCAATTCTAAGACACCACCATAACTCCTTACCCTTAGGTTTAAGACCGGCGAACGTTCGCTCTATCCGTTCTAGCTACCAAGATTAATTAGTCGCCCGGGTACGGTCGCCTCTCGCAATGACTTAACTTAACTGGTGGAATTACTAACGATTTATGAGTTACTCTTGCAGTGGATTAACCCTAATCGGTTCCTACGAAAGGCACGCTCCAATTATAAGGTTAATTGTTCAATTTGATGTTTTAAAGTAAGGCGAGCGTTCGCTTCTATCCTTAGCTTAACAAGAATCTAATCTAGGTGATCAATCCAGACAAGAAACATGAACAATGAAGAACAAACCAAACATGAAAGAGAAATTGATTGAACTTCGAATCTAATCACCGCCGATCCGTGACCGCTTTAAAGCCCTGGGTCACTTAGGGTTCATCTAGTCTAAGCTCTAAGAGTTTAGCTACACATATTCATCACAAAAGAATCAAAGACAAATAAAGAGTTCATCATACAAAGGAAGAACATAAAAGTATCTGAAAAACCTAATTAAGACGACTCCGGCAGAACTTCGATCTTCTGGTCGACTGCAATCCTAGCTTCGAGTCCTCAAGATGGAAGGGATGGCGTCCCGATCTCTTTCCGTCTCTTCGAACTCTAAACTCTCTGCTTCAGAACTTTCGAGAATTCTGAAGTTCGGTAATTATGATGTATTATGAGGTATGAAAAGTCTCTCTCATTTTGGGCCGCCGGTTAAGTATTTATACTTAACCCTAATTCAGCCGGATTTTGCCTGATATTTTTGCGAAAATATTGAAGAATTTTCGGCAAAAATTCCTTTGTAAATGGATGGTCCGCCGGCTGCTTTCTCCTGTGATTTTCGGATCAATTGTTCTCGGTCGAAAACTTAGGGTTTTCGCCGAAAAACCTCTGTTGATGAGCATCAGTCGATTTGTACTGATATTTTCGCCAAAAATACTGAGGTATTTTCGGCGAAAACTCCTTTGTAAACCGGGGCAGGAATTGTTTCGACTTGATTGGCTCCTTGGATCGATTCCGGTGCAATTCCTCGAGGTTCCAACACCTTAGACACGTCCTTGGCTACTTTATTTGACGGCAAAAACCTGTGCAAACACTAGAAAACCATCAAATAGACCCGAAACGGGCCAAGGTAACACAAATGGCACGAGATAGGGCAATTGATTGAATATTCGTTATTCTACCCTAAAAACCATGTCTTAAGCAAGAAAATGTCGCTTAAATGAGGCTGATAATCACGTCAAATCGAGTGTCATCAAAATACCCCACACTTAAGCTTTTGCTTGTCCTCAAGCAAACTGAATAGAAACGCTCATGTTCACAAATGATAAGATCGATTAAATTGGAGTTCAATCAAACACAATGAATTATTAGACAGATAGATCCTAGAACAAGAAGCCTAACATGCATACTGATCAGCCAAACAACCTGGTCTCACTAATAAACTGCACACGACAAGTAGTAGCAACCAATTATGCACGAATTTGACCTGACCGACCAGACTCCTCACACAGGATACATTTAGTACAATGGGGAACTCTCACTCTCCGTGTTTAAGGACGTGTTTCTGCTCTCAATCATTTTCTGTTACTGAATTCTGTCATAAGTTTGCAATTCAACCACATCTCCACCACTGTGACAACACGAGTAACCAGTCAAGAAGGACTTCTCTGTTAGGACTGTAACGAATTCTACACTACTTGGGTTTATAATGAGATGGATGATGGGAATGTATGATGATGGCTTTGTGCGGTGTAGCTTTCGACTAACTTCCCTCGAATCTAATCTGTGGCTTCCTACCGTCTAACCAGACATGGGTGGAATAATGGACGTTCGTCCTATGATACCCTCAAGCAACCTAGCACTTATTATTTTTCTTTACACAATTTTTTTTCTAACTTTTCTTTTGACTTCGTTCTTCCATTTGTAGGGAGAAGAACGTTTTATTGAACTAAAAACTTTAAACCTTTTTGGCTTTTCTGATTTTTCTTCTTTTCATTTTTTTTGGATCAAATTCTTTTCTTCTTTTTCTATTTTTTTTTCTTTTGTGCCGATTTTTCTTTTAGTTGCTAGAGGGGTTTACACGTCTGGACATAATAGCTAAGACCACCTGTTTAATGGCTATAGGCAGGTTACCACAAACCGACTTCCGGTAGGTCAATCTAGAACTACAACCACAGGGGATCAACGGGGAAATGAAAGAATGGGAAATGGTTGTAATGTATATCGAACCGAAAGAACAGGCTAAGCTCAAGGGTCTACACCTAATGGATTTTATCGTTAGGTAGGCTATCTGGCTTAGTAGCTGAATCTAGGTGCCCCTATCATTCTAGAACTCGTGTCATCGTGTGGTCTCGAGTAGGTCTCATGCAAATTCTAACTCATTCAAGCAAACAGAAAACCACTCAAAAAGAATTAAAATTGTAAGTTACGTGCAATGGATCAAAAGCTCACAGTTGGTTTGCTAGTCGGATTCGGTCATTGTCATGCAATCAAGGCTACAAACTACAAGTGTGATTTTAAAAATTATGTTCTGACCAGGCAATTTAGCATCAAAGTATACAAGTTGGTTCTCAAGTTCTAGGTTAAGCAGTCTAAGCATCATTATGAAAGTTTGAACAACAACTTAACATCAAAAATCATGAACTGAGCCATTCTAATGCTAGAGAGACTGAATGGAATCACGAGGCACACAGAAAACACAATCAAGGGAAATCAAGTTCATGCAAGGTTCTCTAGCATCCTACCCCACACTTAAATCGGACTGTGTCCTCACCGGACTAGTTCTAGAGTTCAGAGTGAAGTAGAAGAACCTGGACCGAGATGGTTGGTGTAGGGGATGAGCACGGGTCCTCGGAGCGGAGGGAATCTACCGAAATGAAGCAAAGGGAATCTCCCTACTGCCTACAAAACAAAAACAAATGAAACATAAAAAGGAAACCGGGACAAGTGTCCCGGATCCACACAGAAAAAAGTTGGATGGAAATCCGAAAAGAATAAATAAAAAGAAGGGACAAGAAAGAGGATACAACCCGGTCACTGCTCGTCAGGCGCGCCGGGAGGTGGAAAGTGGAGGAAATCGCTGAGCTGACGTTGCCACTCCATATGTGCCTCATACCGCCTATCAGCGCGGTGCATATGCTGTTGCATAATAGTCCATCTCGCCTCTTGAGTGGCGTTGTCGGTGATGCGCCACTCCTGCAGTCGCTCATACAGCTCTCCAACATCCGCGGGGTGTGGGTGAGGCTGTGGGTGAGGCGCCTAGTATGGATCTGGGATGGCCGGCGGCGAGTGGTGTACATACCCTGCCTGATGGTGTGGCGAGGGAGTATGGTCATGAGACTCTGGCTCATACTGAGGCTGGGACTCCTCAGAATCATCTTCTTCCTCCGACTCATCCTCGTACTGGAGGGAGGATCTGCTGCTACCTGGGGACTGAAGTCCAGCCCGAGGTCGTACTCGACCGCCAAATCTCCTCCAACGGTGCGTACTCTGCGGCGTGGGATGTTCGGGCCATATTCATGGCTGAGGCCGAAGGAGATGATGAGCTGGCCGATGAAGTTCCCTCCCAGGAGTGAGCGAGGTGGCATCCTCCTCTTGTTCTTCTGGCGGAAGATGCGAGCAAGCACCCATCCGGGGTGAAGAGGGTAGCTCTCCCGGATGGCGCGAAGAAGCACAAGTTCCTCCTTGCTGATATGGTGGCGGTCCTTCTCTGGAGCATATAATAGCGATCTACGCCAAACCATATGAATGAATCTATAGAGAGGGTGAGAGAGGGACTTAACTGAGTTATGGTCCGTGAGACGATCGCCGGGCACTCCAGTCATGTGGCTCCAGAGTGCGTGGTATGCCTCTCCGTCGTCCTCGTCGTCCGCCCAGCCGAGGTGATGACCGTGGTAATGCTCGTAGGGATGCCTAGATGAGCTGCAAACTCATCATAGGTGAGGTTCCTGTACACCCCGCCCAGGTAGAAGGAAACGACTTTCTTGCTTCTCCTCCTCTTGTGCTCGTCCAGATCAAAAGTGGCCCAGAACTCCTGGAGAGCGACGTCGGGGAAGTCGTAAGCTATGGTGGTCAGCTCTAGGAGGCCGGCCGGTGCCAGGGCGTCGTGCACGTTCCGGTGGTAGTCCTCATTGTGATGGAAGAGGGAATCCATGGAGAGTGGTCGAACATTAGTTCAAGGAATGTGCTCGAGCCTCTGGTAGCACTGAAAGTAGTAGTCGGGTAGACGAGCGACATTGCGATGGTGCCCAGCACGGCCAGGGAATGCTGGTGGAGGGCCCTGGACGGGGGTGTGACGGGAGCGGGGGCTCCGGAGCTCGAGGCGGCGTCAAGTCTCTGCTTGGTCCTGCGCTCATAAGTGGTGTTCTTAAACAAGAAAACAAACCAGATTAGTCAAACTAAAACCATACCCCACACTTAGTCGAAAAACTCAATTTCACAAAGAAATGAGGAAAACCGAGTGGGGGTAAGCAAATCAGATTAACCGGTAATCACGAACAATAAAATACATGCTTAGGAATAACCAGAATGGAATTAGCACAATCAGAGTTCAGAAGTCAAACTGACATTTCAAAAAGTCAACATAATAGAACAGTGAACCCTAATCATGGCAAGACTATCACAAAGTGGAGAATGACGGTAAAATATGATCTCAGATGGCAAACACAATAATTGGAACGAGTATGAGCACATAGGGTAGCCAAATGATAAAAAAAAACAGTTCATGGTCAAACCGACATTTCTCAAAAGTCAACATCACAAAGAATAGGACTTAGGCATAGCAACACATGATCAGACGATATGAAAATTAAGCACAACACTCCTAAGCATTCTAGAACAGTTCAACAAGTTCAGCTAACCTAGTTCACACGAAATCAGTCGGCACGCAAATCGAGGCAAACTGAAAAAGTTAACCCCGACGAAATTCAGCAATCAACATGTCAAAAGATTCGCAATGAAAAGTTCTACAACTTACCTTGAAGCCATGGATGCTAAAAATGAACGGATTGGGAGAAATCGGAGAAAAATCGCAAGTTTTAGGGTTTGGGTGAACTAGAGCTGCAGAGCTCGATTTGGCTGTTCTAGGGCTTAAAATGAACGGAAATAGGAGGGGAAGGGAGTGGCGGCGGTCGGCGATGGCGGCGGCGGCAACGGTCAGCGGCGGCGAGAAATGATGGCGGTCGGCGGGGTTGAGTTAAACAGGGGAGGGTTTTCGGTTTTGTTTCGAAAATGAATTGAGGAAAGAGAGAGAGGGCTGAAACCGGATTTTAAAGTGAATAGTTGGTTGATTTTCAAAGACATTTTCGGCGAAAATAAGTGTAAGTTTTTGCCGAAAATGTTAGTTAAAAAGTACTGCCGGTTTTCAAAAGAAATTTTCGCCGAAAACATTAATACATTTTCGCCGAAAATGTGAAACAGAGACGCCTGGAAAACTCAGTGGGATTTCAAAGAAAATTTTCGCCGAAAATGTGGGTTATTTTCGCCGAAAATACTGAACTCTACGATTGAAAATATTTTCGCAATCCCGGCAAACTTCAGAAAATCACAGTTAAATCCACAAAAATCGAAAGACCTCAATCGACTTGCAACTGACACTATGACACACAGACTACACACGAAAAATATGAAATCAAACAAACTGACACTTTTGGCTTCCCTGAACTGACTCTAAAACACTAAGGTTGACACAAATGAAAAACTGACTCCAGCCGTGGGTTGCCTCCCACGAAGCGCTCTTTTATTAACGTCCTTGAGCTGGACGATACCTGGACGGTATTAGGAGACATCCCAACTCAGATTCTCCTTAATGCTAGCATCGGAGTTCATAAAGTAGAGCTTCGGGGCTTCTCCGGTGAGCATGAATTTCTTCCCGTTCGCGTGTAAGAGCTTGGTACGTCCGTCGGGAAGGTGGTCAGTGATTGTGAAGGGTCCGAACAGTTCTGTCAAGGGATCATCTTCCACAAGGAAGACAGTCGACGGAATGAGAACGATCGGCTCCTTCTTTTCTTTAACCTCCGGCTTGATATCACCAGGATCGGTGATCGTAGGTATTTCCTTAGGAGATGCTTTTGGCTTCTCCTTCCATACTTGTTCCGGCGCCGGTAGCTTGGAACGAATTGGTGGTGCAGCTGGCTCGGTGAAAAGTGGTGGCACAACTGGTCTCCAGACCATGTGAGTCTTCGTCTTCTTGTTCTTTCCCCGAGGTCTGCTAGGTTTTGTGCTCGGTGGCTTAGAAGAGGCTTTCAGTTCCTTCTTCTTTGACGGCTTTTGAGGAGTGGATTTCGGTTCCTGCTTGGTAATCTGTCCAGCACCTGCAACGGCAATTGATCTAGGCACACTAGAAGAGATATCAATAATGGAGTTGACCGGAGTCAACTCCACAGTTTCAACAGCTAAACAATGAAATTCTTCATTCTTGGGATTATATTTCATTCCGTCTTTAAGGCGGAACGTGACCGTTTCTTTACCAACTCTCAAAGTTAAAGAACCATTTGGAACATTAATTTGCATTCCAGTAGTAGCCATGAAAGGTCGTCCTATGAGAATGGTAGAATCATCCTTACTACTGTCAATGATAACAAAGTCAGCTAAGAACGTGAAAGGACCACATTTAGTAACAACGTCTTTGATTTCTCCCCTAGGAGTTTTAAGTGATCTATCAGCAAAGATAAGTTGCATACTAGGCGGTTCAAGTTCTCCTAGGTCCAATTTTTCATATAGACTCATAGGCATAACATTAACAGACGCGCCAAGATCAACCAAACAACGTTCTATCTCAACATTATTAATAACAAGAGGTAGAGTGAAAGAACTAGGATCAAGCACTTAGCTGGATATGGAGAGGATGGTTTCTTGATACGAGTATCAGGATATCCTTCTTTATTCCCCTTCATGCCAATCTCGATCCTTGCATTCGGCAGCAATGCTCTTGGAAAAGGAGGCTTCACGACGTATGGTGCAAGAGGAGGATCTTCCTCCTTAGGCGCCACTTGTAGTGCTTCCTTCTTCTCTTGAGATTCAGCGATTCTGCGTAAAACAGAACAAGCATCAGCAGATAAGCTTGTAAATTTTCTAACAGATACCATCTTGGCTTGCTCCTTTCTCGGGTTCGGCTCTGTCTGGCTCGGAAGTTGGCCAAATGGTCGACCAGATGCTGGCATGCTCGAGATGTTGTTCACAGCCTGTTCAATTCATTGACCGGCTGCTATCTGTTCTTGATTGAGAAGAGCTTGAGCTTTAAACTTACTGTCATGATCATCGAGTCTGGTGATGATCTGGCTAAGCTTCTTGTCCAGGTCAATGACATTGTTTTCCTTCTGGTACTGCTGCCCTGGATAGGTGTTATTCAAATATTGATTCTGGCGATTGCCAGGAGCAGTTCCATAGTTACTCGGATTACGGTGCGGCGGCTGGTAGACACCTGCCGGCGGATGGTTAGGCTTCTGATCCTGAGCTGGACCAGCCGGGCGGTTATTCTGGTTCTGGTTATGGTTGGCGCCAGCATTGTAGGGGGGTCTGTCTTGATAGTTCCCTTGCTGCCTGAAGTTGCGGTAGCCAGCATAACCACTCTGATTATTAACGAAGCCTTGTTGAACGAAATTTACCTCTTCTGCGGACCAGACTTCTGTCTTACCAAAATTCTGGCAACGGCCTCCGTTAAGTGCACAAGCTCCACACCACTCGCAATCGGCAACATAGACAGAAGCTGCCGGTGGTTTGACTGGTGTGGTAGACTTCTTCAGATGCTTCTCTACTTCTGCCTTGATAGCTGCTTCGAGATCGAGCTTAATCCTTGATCATTCAGATTGTCGTTCCCAGTTCTTTGACTTGGAAGCACAGTTTGCGAAGTGAAGAAGAGCAGCTTCGGGTGTGAGTGTAGTGCAATCCCCTTCAGCTAGAGAATTGACCCACTTGGCAGATTCTTCTCGAAGACCTCGAGCAAAGATTTCAGCTAACTGCCTCTGCTCGAATCCATGATGAGGGCAGTTGTAGAGAAGTTCTTGGAATCGATTCCAAGTATCATATAAGCTTTTTCCTTCTTTCTGGGAGAATCTGGCAATGCTGTCCTTGATGGCTGTTGTTCTGGCCGGAGGGAAGTATTCTTCAACGAAGTCCTGAGCCAGAGTATCCCAATTAGTGTAATATCCAGGTGGTTTGCCAGTAAGCCACCTCTTAGTGATGAGCTGCAGAATAGCGATCGATCAAATAACTACCAAGCTGTGAAGCTAGGGTAGATCGTATTCCACGGGCCTTCTATGATTGACTACTCCAAAAACTAGCAATTTATTCGGATGCAAACAAGTTGTGCGTGGTGTGAGTTCCACGACTTCTAATTCTACGAAATGCGGAGAAATTTAAAAATTAAACTAAAGCAGATTGGAAATTAGGGTTGAAAACAAGGATGACAGACGAACTTAGACTTTGAATCCCCCTTCGTTCCCCAGAGCATTGGCAATCAACAGATCAGCGGATTTCGATTATCATTCAATCAATTACTAAGACACCACCATAACTCCTTACCCTTAGGTTTAAGACGGCGAACGTTCGCTCTAATCCGTTCTAACTACCAAGATTAATTAGTCGCCCGGGTACGGATCGCCTCTCGCAACGACTTAACTAACTGGTGCAATTACTAATGATTTACGAGTTACTCTTTCAGTGGATTAACCCTAACCGGTTCCTACGAAAGGCACGCTCCAATTATAAGGTTAATTGTTCAATTCGATGTTCTAAAGTAAGGCGAGCGTTCGCTTCTATCCTTAGCTTAACGAGAATCTAATCTAGGTGATCAATCCAGACAAGAAACATGAACAATGAAGAACAAATCAAACATGAAAGAGAAACTGATTGAATTTCAAATCTAATCACCGCCGATCCGTGACCGCTTTAAAGCCCTGGGTCACTTAGGGTTCATCTAGTCTAAGCTCTAACGAGTTTAGCTACTCATGTTTATCACAAAAGAATCAAAAACAAAGAAAGAGTTCATCATCTAGAGGAAGAACAGAAAAGAATCTAAAAACCTAATTTAGACGACTCTGACAGACTTCGATCTTCCGTAAACTACACTCCTAGCTCCGATTCTCCGAGATGGAAGGGATGGCGTCACGATCTCTTTCCGGCTCTTTGAACTCTAACTCTTCGCTCCAGAACTTCAGAGAATTCTTTGAATTCTGATTACGAAAAGTATTATGATGTATTATGAGGTATATCCCTTATTTGGGCCGCCGGTTAAGTATTTATACTTAACCCTAGATTGGCCGGATTTGCCTGATATTTTCGCCGAAAATACCAAGGTATTTTCGCCGAAAATCCAGTGTAAATGGACGGCCCTTCGGTTGAATTCTCGGCGAAAACTTTGGGTTTTCGCCGAAAACTTCCTTGGCTGAGCATCAGTGGATTTTTCCTTCATTTTCGCCGAAAATAACAAGGTATTTTCGCCGAAAATTCCTTTGTAAATCGGGCAGGAATGTTCTGAACTTGATTGGCTCCTTTGATCGATTCCGGTGCAATCCCTCGAGGTTCCAACGCTTTAGACACGTCCTTGGCTACTTTATTTGACGTCAAAAACCTGTGCTAACATAAAAACACTAGAAAACCATCAAATAGACCCGAAACGGGCCAAGGTAACACAAATGGCACGAGATAGGGCAATCGATTGAATATTCGTTATTCTACCCTAAAAACCATGTCTTAAGCAAAGAAATGTCGCTTAAATGAGGTGATAATCACGTCAAATCGAGTGTCATCAAATACCCCACACTTAAGCTTTTGCTTGTCCTCAAGCAAACTGAATAGAAACGCTCATGTTCATAAATGATAAGATCGATTAAATTGAAGCTCAATCAAACACAATGAATTATTAGACAGCTAATTCCTAGAACAAGAAACCAGACATGTATACAAATCAGCCAAACAACCTGGTCTCACTAGTAAACTGCACACAACAAGTAATTAGCAACCAATTATGCACGAATTTGACCTGACCGACCAGACTCCTCACACAGGAAATATTTAATAAAATGGGGAACTCTCGCTCTCTGTGTTTAAGGACGTGTTTCTGCTCTCGATCATTTTCTGTTACTGAATTCTGTCATAGGTTTGCAATTCGACCACATCTCCACCACTGTGACAACACGAGTATCTAGTCAAGAAGGACTTCCCTGCTAGGACCGTAATGAAATCTACACTACTTGGGTTTATGATGCGATGGATGATGGGAATGTATGATGATGGCTTTGTGCGGTGTAACTTTCGACTAACTTCCCTAGAATCTAATCTATGGCTCCCTACCGTCTAACCAGACACGGGTGGAATAATGAACGCTCGTCCTATGATACCCTCAAGCAACCTAGCACTTATTCTTTTTCTTTACACGATTTATTTTATTTTATTTTCTTTTCTTTTGACTTCGTTCTTCCATTTGTAGGGAGAAGAACGTTTACTGAACTAAAACTTTGAAACTTTTCTGCTTTTTCTGATCTTTCTTTTCTTCATTCTTTTTTTTTCTTTCGAAATTTTCTTTCTTTTCTATTTTTTCTAATTTTTTTCTTTTGTGCCGATTTTTTTTAGTTGCTAGAGGGGTTTACACGTCTGGACATATTAGCTAAGACCACCTGTTTAATGGCTATAGGCAGGTTACCACAAACCGACTTCCGGTAGGTCAATCTAGAACTACAACCACAGGGGATCAATGGGGAATGAAAGAAATGGGAAATGCTGTAATGTATTATCGAACCGAAAGAACAGGGCAAGCTCAAGGGTCTAAACCTAATGGATTTATCGTTTGGTAGGCTATCTGGCTAAGTAGCTGAATCTAGGTGCCCCTATCCTTCTAGAACTCGTGTCATCGTGTGGTCTCGAGTAGGTCTCATGCAAATTCTAACTCATTCAAGCAAACAGAAAACCACTCAGAAAGAATTAAAATTGCAAGTTACGTGCAATGGATCAAAAGCTCACAGTTGGTTTGCTAGTCGGATTCGGTCATTTTCATGCAATCAAGGCTACAAACTACAAGTGTGATTTTTAAAATTCTGTTCCGACCAGGCAATTTAGCATCAAAGTATACAAGTTGGTTCTCAAGTTCTAGGTTAAGCAGTCTAAGCATCATTATGAAGGTTTGAACAACAACTTAACATCAAAAATAATGAACTGAGCCATTCTAATGCTAGAGAGACTGGAATGGAATCACGAGGCACACATAAAACACAATCAATGGCAATCAAGTTCATGCAAGGTTCTCTAGCATCCTACCCCACACTTAAATCGGACTGTGTCCTCACAGGACTAATTCTAGAGTTCAGAGTGAAGTAGAAGAACCTGGACCGAGATGATTGGTGTAGGGGATGAGCACGGGTCCTCGAAGCGAAGGGAATCTACCGAAGCGAAGCAAAGAGAATCTCCCTACTGCCTACAAAACAAAAACAAATGAAACATAAAAAGGAAACCGGGACAAGTGTCCCGGATCCACACAGAAAAAAGGTGGATCGAAATCCAAAAAGAATAAATAAAAACAAAGGACAAGGAAAAGGACACCACCTGATCATGGCTGGTCAGGGGTGTCGGGGGGTGGAAAGTGGAGGTAATCGCCGAGCTGACGTTGCCACGCCAGCTGTGCCTCATACCGCCTGTCGGCGCGGCGCATATGCTGCTGCATAATAGTCCATCTCGCCTCTTGAGTGGCGTTGTCGGTGATGCGCCACTCCTGCAGTCGCTCATACAACTCACCAATGTTCACGGGGTGCGGTCGGTGCTGAGGGTGAGGCGCCTGGTATGGATCAGGAATGTGCGGCGGCGACTGGTGTGCATACCCTGCCTGATGATGTGGCGAGGGTATATAGTCATGGAATTCTGGCTGTGGCTGGGGCTGCTGCTGCTCAGTATCATCATCTTCCTCTGACTCGGCTACATGCTGGAGGGGGGATCTGCTGCCACCTGGGGACTGAGGTCCAGCTCTAGGTCATATTCGACCGCTAAGTCTCCTCCAACGGTCCTAACTTGGTGTCGTGGAATGTGGGGCCATATTCATGGCTGATGCCGAAGGAGATGATGAGATGACCTATGAAGTTACCTCCCAGGAGTGCACGAGGTGGCGTCCGCCTCTTGGTCTTCTGGCGGAAGATGCGAGCAAGCACCCATCCGGGGTGGAGAGGGTAGCTCTCTCGGATGGCTCGGAGAAGCATAAGCTCCTCCTTGAGGATATGGTGACGATCCTTGTCTGGAACATATAAAAGCGATCTACGCCAAACCATATGAATAAATTTAAAGAGAGGATGAGAGAGCGACTTAACCGAGTTATGCTCCCCAAGGCGATCGCCAGGTACTCCTGTCATGTGGCTCCAGAGTGCATGGTATGCCTCGTCGTCATCATCGTCGCCCCAGCCGAGGTGATGGCCATGATAGTGCTCGTAGGGGATACCTAGATGAGCAGCAAACTCATCATAGGTGAGTGTCCTGTATACTCCACCCAGATAAAAGGTAACAACCTTCTGGCCTTGCCTCCTCTTGTGCTCATCCAGATCAAAGGTCGCCCAGAACTCCTGAAGGGCGATGTCTGGGAAGTCGGCAGCTATGGTGGTCAGCTCCAGGAGGCCGGCGGTGCTAGGGCGTCATGCACGTTCTGGTGGTAGTCCTCGTCGTGCTCGCTGAGGGACTCCATGGAAAGAGGGCGTACCTTAGCTTCCCGAACATGCTCGATCTTCTGGAAGCACTCGAAGTAAAAATCAGGTAGACGAGCGATGGTGTGATGGTACCCAGCCCGGCGAGGTAGTGCTGGAGGAGGGCCCTGAACAGCGGGTGTGACGGGAGCGGGGGCTCTGGAGCTCGTGGCGCATCAAGTCGCGCCTTAGTCCTGCGCTCATAAGTGGTGTTCCTAAAACCAGAATGAAACCAGATTAGTCAAACTAAAACCCTACCCCACACTTAGTAGAAAAAAAAACTCAATTTCACAAAGAAATGAGGAAAACCGAGTGGGGGTAAGCAAAGCAGAGTAACCGGTAATCATAGACAGTAAAATACATGCTTAGGAACAACCAGAATTGGATAAGCACAATCAGAGTTCAAAGAGTCAAACCGACAATTAGAAAGTCAACACTATAGCATAATGAACCCTAATCATGGCAAGACTATCACAACTTGGAGAATGACGGTAAAAAAATGATCTCAGATGGCAAACACAATAATCTGAACGAGAATAAACACATACGACAGCCAAATGATCAAAGACAGTTCACGGTCAAACCGACATTTCTCACAAGTCAACATCCCAAAGAATCAATCGTATGCATAGCAACACAAGATCAAATGATATGGAAATTAAACACGACACTCCCTAAGCATGCTAGAACAGTTCAACAAGTTCAGCTAACCTAGTTCACACGAAATCAGTCGGCACGCAAATCGAGGCAAACCAAAAAGTCAACCGAAAGTCAACCCGACGAAATTCAGCACTCAATATGTCAAAAGATTCGTAATGAAAATTTCTACAACTTACCTTGAAGCCATGGATGCTAAAAACGAACGGTTTGGGAGAAATCGGTGAAAAACTCTGAAAACAAGGGTTTCGGTGAACTGGAGCTGTAGAGCTCCGATTTGAACGTTCTAGGGCTCAACGGGATCAGAAAAGAGAGGGGAAGGGAGTGGCGGCGGCGGCGGCGTTTTTAAAGGGGTGGTGGTCGGCGGTTTCGAAAACAGTAGGGGGAATTTTTCGTTTTTGGTTCGAAAATGGAAAGTGGAGAGAGAGAGAGGATAAGACCGGATTTTAAAGAGGAATTTTGGCCGATTTTCAAAGGGATTTTCGGCGAAAATAGTAGGGAGTTTTCGCCTAAAATATGTGTTAAAATCACTGCCGGTTTTCAAAAGAACTTTTCGCCAAAAATATCAATTGTTTTCGCCGAAAATGTGAAACAGGGAGATTCAGTGAAAACTTAAAAAGGCGATTTCGCCGAAAATAGGGGTTCATTTCGCCGAAAATTTTGAACTGCTCGGGTGAAAATATTTTCGTAAATCCGGCAAACTTCAGAAAATCACAGTTAAATCCACAAAAATCGGAACGACCTCAATCAACTTGCGACTGACACTACGACATGCAGACTACACACGAAAAATAAGAAAACAAATAAACTGACACTTTTGGCTCCCCCGAACCGACTCTAAAACACTAAGGTTGACACAAAACAAAAACGGACTCCAGCCGTGGGTTGCCTCCCACGAAGCGCTCTTTTATTAACGTCCTTGAGCTGGACGATACCTGGAGGTATTAGGAGACATCCCAACTCAGATTCTCCTTAACGCTCGCGTCGGAGTTCATAAAGTACAGCTTCGGGGCTTCTCCAGTGAGCGTGAATCTCTTCCCATTCGCATGCAAAAGCTTGGTACGTCCGTCGGGAAGGTGGTCAATGAATTTGAACGGTCCGAACAGCTCTGTCAAGGGATCATCTTCTACGAGGAAGACAGTGGATGGAATGAGAGCTTTCGGCTTCATCTTTTTAATCTCCGGCTTGATATCACCAGGATCGGTGATCGTCAGTATTTCCTTAGGAGATGCTTTTGGGTTCTCCTTCCATACTTGTTCCGGCGCCGGTTTCTCGGAACGAATTGGCGTGTAGCTGGCTCGGAAGAAGACGGCGGAGCTTTTGATCTCCAAACCATTTGAGTTTTCGTCTTCTTGTTCTTCCCTCGAGGCCTGCTCGGTTTTGTGCTCGGTGGTTTAGAAGAGGCTTGCAGTTCCTTCTTCTTAGACGGCTTGGGAGGAACAGATTTCAGTTTCTGCTTGATAACCTGTCCGCACCTGTAACAGCAACAGATCTAGGCACACTAGAAGAGATATTAGTGACGGAGTTGACCAAAGTCAACTCCACGGTTTCAACAGCTAAGCAATGACATTCTTCATTCTTCGGATTATATTTCATCCCGTCTTTAAGGCGGAACGTGACA
Organism: Linum lewisii; assembly: GCA_034768395.1. Lineage (NCBI taxonomy): Eukaryota > Viridiplantae > Streptophyta > Magnoliopsida > Malpighiales > Linaceae > Linum > Linum lewisii. The sequence continues at coordinate 18,701,335 of CM068302.1, read as the reverse complement.
GTGTCTTTACCAACCCTTAGAGTCAAAGAACCATTTGGAACGTTAATATTCATTCCAGTAGTAGCCATGAAAGGTCGACCTATGAGAATGGTAGAATCATCCTTACTAGTGTCAATGATCACATAGTCAGCTAAGAAAGTGAACGGACCACATTTAGTAACAACGTCTTTTATTTCTCCTCTAGGCGTTTTAAGTGATCTATCGGCAAAAACGAGTTGCATAGTAGTTGGTTCAAGTTCCCCTAGGTTTAATTTTTCAAATAAGCTCATTGGCATAACATTGACAGACGCGCCTAGATCCACTAAACTACGCTCTATTTCAATATCATTAATAACCAGAGGTAGCGTGAAAGAACCAGGATCAGAACACTTAGCTGGGTATGGAGAGGTAGGCTTCTTGTTACGAATGTCAGGATATCCTTCTTTGTTCCCCTTCATACCAGTTTTGATCCTCGCATTTGGCAGTAATGCTCTAGGAAAATGAGGCTTCACGATGTACGGGGCGAGAGGAGGATCATACTCCTTCGGTGCCACTTTCTGTGCTTCCTTCTTCTCTGGAGTTTCAGGCATCCTGCATAAATCAGAAGAAGTATTAGAAGATGAGCTTGAAGGATCTTGAACAGTTACCATCTTGGCTTGCTCCTTTCTCGGATTTGGCTCTGTCTGGCTCGGAAGTTGGCCAAATGGTCTACCAGATGCAAGCATGCTTGAGATGTTGTTCACGGCTTGCTCAATTCTTTGTCCAGATGCTATCTGTTCTTGATTAAGAAGAGCTTGAGCCTTAAACTGACTGTCATGATCATCGAGTCTAGTGATGATCTGGCTAAGCTTCCTGTCCAGGTCACTAACATTGTTCTTTCTTTGATGCTGCTGCCCTGGGTATGTATTGTTAAGATATTGATTCTGGTGGTTGCCAGGTGCAGTTCCATAGTTGCCCGGATTTCGATGCGGCGACTGATAGACACCTGCCGGCGGATGGTTAGGTTTCTGATCCTGAGCTGGACCAGCTGGGCGGTTATTCTGGTTCTGGTTATGGTTGGCGCCATTATTGTAGGGAGGTCTATCTTGATAGTTCCCTTGCTGCCTGTAGTTTCGGTAGCCAGCATAACCATTCTGATTATTAACGAAGCCTTGTTGAATGAAATTTACCTCTTCGGCAGACTAGACTTCTGCCTTACCAAAATTCTGACAACGGCCTCCGTTATGTGCGCAAGCTCCACACCATTCGCAATCGGCAACGTAGACAGAAGCTGCCGGCGGTTTGATTGGTGTGGTAGACTTCTTCAAATGCTTCTCTACCTCTGCCTTGATAGTAGCTTTGAGATCGAGCTTGCTCCTTGATCCTTCAGATTGTCGTTCCCAGTTTCTTGACTTAGAAGCACAGTTTGCGAAGTGAAGAAGAGCAGCTTCAGGTGTGAGTGTAGTGCAATCCCCTTCAGCTAGAGAATTGACCCACTTGGCAGATTCTTCTCGAAGTCCTCGAGCAAAGATTTCAGCTAACTGCCTCTGCTCGAATCCATGATGCGGACAGTTGTAGAGAAGTTCTTGAATCGATTCCAAGTATCGTATAAGCTTTCTCCTTCTTTCTGGGAGAATCTGGCAATGCTGTCCTTGATGGCAGTTGTTCTGGCTGGAGGGAAGTATTCTTCAACAAAGTCCTGAGCCAGAGCATCCCAATTAGTGTAGTAGCCAGGTGGTTTGCCAGTAAGCCACCTCTTAGCAGGGCCTTTCAGAGAGAACGGGAAAGCTCTCAGACAAAGAGTGTTTTTGTCGAGGTTTCCGTTCTTGAAAGTGCTGCAGAGATCAAGGAAGTCTGCAAGATGAGTGCACAGATTGTCTAGGGGCCTGCCTTCAAATTGTATATCCCTAGAGATCATGGTCAAGAATGGAATCTTGATCTCATAGTCAGGATCTCCTTCAATGCGCGGAACGGCAATGGCAGATCGAACGCTAGTCGCGCTCGGCTTGTTATAGTCTGTTAGACTCTTCTGTGCAGGTGGTGGTGGTGGTGGTAACTGATCGTCCATGGTAGGAGATGGAGGAGGTGAAAGTGATGCGGTGTATGAAGCAGATGAAGATGACGGTGGAGACGGAGATGAGGAACTCTCTTCAGTTCCTCGATCTTGATCGGAGTGACGGGTGGATTGGATCTGCTTTTCTTCAAAATCTGTGATCGTAGAGGTGGAGCAGAACTGCCTGGTTCTCTCTATACTCTTAGCCTGTTCGGTTTGAGAGCGAGTCCAAGGACGGTGAGGCATACACCTGTAAACCTACAGATAACAAAGACAAACAAAACCAGTGTAAAATCGAAGTGGATGGAAAGGTGAAAGATGGAAAATAGAAGAATAGATTGCCAGTTCTTCTTTCAAACAATCAAAAGAAGTCCCCGGCAACGGCGCCAATTTGATGAGATGCAGAATAGCGGTCGCTCAAATAACTACCAAGCTGTGAAGCTAGGGTAGATCGTATTCCACGGGCCTTCTATGATTGACTACTCCAAAAACTAGCAATTATTCGGATGCAAACAAGTTGTGCGTGGTGTGAGTTCCACGACTTCTAATTCTACGAAATGCGGAGAAATTTAAAAATTAAACTAAAGCAGATTGGAAATTAGGGTTGAAAACAAGGATGACAGACGAACTTAGACTTTGAATCCCCCTTCGTTCCCCAGAGCATTGGCAATCAACAGATCAGCGGATTTCGATTCTCATTCAATCAATTACTAAGACACCACCATAACTCCTTACCCTTAGGTTTAAGACCGGCGAAACGTTCGCTCTATCCGTTCTAACTACCAAGATTAATTAGTCGCCCGGGTACGGTCGCCTCTCGCAACGACTTAACTAACTGGTGCAATTACTAATGATTTATGAGTTACTCTTGTAGTGGATTAACCCTAACCGGTTCCTACGAAAGGCATGCTCCAATTATAAGGTTAATTGTTCAATTCGATGTTCTAAAGTAAGGCGAGCGTTCGCTTCTATCCTTAGCTTAACAAGAATCTAATCTAGGTGATCAATCCAGACAAGAAACATGAACAATGAAGAACAAATCAAACATGAAAGAGAAACTGATTGAATTTCAAATCTAATCACCGCCGATCCGTGACCGCTTTAAAGCCCTGGGTCACTTAGGGTTCATCTAGTCTAAGCTCTAACGAGTTTTAGCTACTCATGTTTATCACAAAAGAATCAAAAACAAAGAAAGAGTTCATCATCCAGAGGAAGAACAGAAAAGAATCTGAAAAACCTAATTTAGACGACTCTGACAGACTTCGATCTTCCGTAAACTACACTCCTAGCTCCGATTCTCCGAGATGGAAGGGATGGCGCCACGATCTCTTTCCGGCTCTTCGAACTCTAACTCTTCGCTCTAGAACTTCAGAGAATTCTTCGAATTCTGATTACGAAAAGTATTATGATGTATTATGAGGTATATCCCTTATTTGGGACGCCGGTTAAGTATTTATACTTAACCCTAGATTGGCCGGATTTGCCTGATATTTTCACCGAAAATACCAAGGTATTTCGCGAAAATCCTAGTGTAACAGACACCCTTCGGTTGAATTCTCGGCGAAAACTTTGGGTTTTCGTCGAAAACTTCCTTGGCTGAGCATCAGTGGATTTTTCCTTGCATTTTCGCCGAAAATAACAAGGTATTTTCGCCGAAAATAACAAGTATTTTCGCCGAAATTCCTTTGTAAATCGGGCAGGAATTTTCTGAACTTGATTAGCTCATTTGATCGATTCTGGTGCAATCCCTCGAGGTTCCAACGCTTTAGACACGTCCTTGGCTACTTTATTTGACGGCAAAAACCTGTGCTAACATAAAAACACTAGAAAACCATCAAATAGACCCGAAACGGGCCAAGGTAACACAAATGGCACGAGATAGGACAATCGATTGAATATTCGTTATTCTACCCTAAAAACCATGTCTTAAGCAAAAAATGTCGCTTAAATGAGGCTGATAATCACGTCAAATCGAGTGTCATCACTTAGCAGCGCCTTTCAAAAGAGAACGGGAAAGCTCTCAAACAATGAGTATTCTTGTCGAGGTTTCCGTTCTTAAAAGTGCTGCAGAGATCAAGGGAAATCCGCAAGATGAGTGCACGAATTGTTAGGGGCCTGCCTTCGAATGTAGTCCTAGGATCATGTCAAGAATAGAATCTTGATTTATAGTCGGATTCCTTCAAAGCGCGGTACGGCAATGGGATCGAAAGCTAGTGCGCTCGGCTTTTTTT